>CAKLNU010000923.1:0-600000 GCA_922788865.1 Poeciliopsis turneri
ATCAAATAATAACATAACATAATTCACAACAACACATAGTAGTAGTAGGGTGGTGGTGAGAAGTGGTGAAAGGGAGATAGTGGAGTCTAGATGGCACAGAGAAGACAAGATAACACAATAAGTAAGAATAATAATAACAACACAAGAACAATGGTTCTAACTAAAGAAAATAAGAAATAAACTAGCCTGCACAAACACCGGACACTTACTAAACTGTAAGGTTAGGCAAACACAAAGCAACACACACAAAAATAAAAAATTAAAGAGAAAGTCAAGCAGAACACACACACAGCTCCCTGCCTCACACACAGATAGTAGTTGTTGCTTACATAGACGCTCTTACCATCCTGTAAACTGCAATAAAGCCAAACACACACACAGACACACCGTAAATCTCACCGTAATACGCCCTCCGAGTGTACGAGTGTGTGTGCATGTGTGGATGTGTGTTTTATAGGTGCTGTAAATTTGGCTGCCGGCGTTGTTTTTATCAGCATATTCGCAAGCTGTTTAGCCAACGGTGCAGATGTCACTGTTACAACCACACACACAGACACACACAGGGCGTTTGACGCTGTTTATACAGTGTGGTATGTGTGTCTAATCCCATCTAAATTCACCTGGCTGCGTGTGTGCGTGTGTGTGTGTGTGTGTGTGTGTGTGTGTGTGTGTGTGCGTGTGTGTGTGTGTGTGTAAGCACCATTTGCATCTGCCTGCGTAAGCCCGACTCGTTTTCAAACTTATGCGTGTTCGAAGTGTGAAGGTCAGCGCAGGAGTGTGAGGAGAGTGTGTGCGCGCTCGCCGATGTGTGTGTGAGTGTTATTTGATTAATGCTGAGAACCGTGGAGTGTTTAGAAAGAGGTCGTGACCTTTCAGCTTCCATTCAATCAGACAGCGAGGCAGAGAATACCTCCATCCTCCTCTTTTTTTCCCTCTTGCCCCTCTCTTTCTTCTGGCTTTTTTTCTTTTTTTTTGGCCCCTTGAGAATCTGATAAGCCTTAGTCAGCACACACACACACACACACACACACACACACACACACACACACACACACACATGCACACACACACACACGCACACTTCACAGACATGCTCACACCAAATGCTAATAAAACAGAGATGCACGTTTACCTGAAGTGCAGGGATGACATCTAAATGCTCCGGCTTAAAGGATTTTAGTGTTTTATGTGGAAATTGGAGATGATTTTAGAGGTTTGGTTGAGAAAATAAGAATAAACTGAAACATTTTCATTTATAAATGTTTATGGACAATCACACTGCTCCTGGTAGAGACCGATAATGACGAAGCATCTTGATAAAAACCAGTCCTGAACAGAGAGGTAACGCTCAGGTTGATGCTCTAAAATGCCTTTAGTCCAATTAAGATACTTTTTTAATCTTATTACAAAACATTTCCTGATGGATACACAGAAAATGTCATCATTTATTTACATCATAGAGTAGAAATAATGAACATAATAAAATACTTTACCCTAAACTACGTTTATCAGATTTTTTAGCTTTTTTCACCCATTTAATGTTTGTTGCTTCATAGTTGAACATAATGGATAAATTGATCAGCTAAGCCCATTATTACTATCAATATAAAATCAATAATTGTCCCTCCAGGACCATATGATGTTGTAATCACACTTACTAAACTGAATTCACTTATTATTTGCACAGGTTTGTAAATTTTTCACCAGTTATCGCAACGTTTGTTTTCGACCAATCATCTTAAAGTTTTCCTTCCTTTCCGACCAATCACTGAACCCAGCTGAATTTCACCCAATCACTTTCTTTCTTAAAGATGTTTCCCTTAATGCAATTATAAAAAATAAATGTCAATTGTAGTCTCAGGTATTATAACAACTCTGCTCAATTCTCATCTACGTTCAGCTGAGGTTTCTCCCATTGCGCTAAATTTCTCCAGTTGAATTTCAACCAGACCAATCAAAGAAGGAGAAGTGTGATTGATGGCACTGAGTTTTTAAAAAGGAAGCGTAATTTACCTGTAATTGTAGTTTGATAACGGTGGAAGTGAACAAAGTTATTGATTTCATGTTGATCACACTTCCAAATATTGATCAAATGAAAGAGGAACGCTTCAGACATTTTGTTGCTTTTAAGCAAGAAATTGAAATTTTTTCTAAGTCAATACTTTCTTAATTTTGATGAGAAAGTTCCACTCATATCATGTGAAAATGTCTTCTTTAATTTGTACTTTTTCATCCAAATTAAGTATTTATTGACTTCATGCTGAAAAGTTGATTTTAATCAAAAGAGTAGAAATACTTCATAATAAAATTACTGAAGTAAAAGTAAAAAGTACAGCTCAAGCAAATGTAACTCAACTTGTAACTCAGTTTTGTCTTTTTCCAAGCGTACTAAGATATTTGCTCTACAAACTAAACCAAAATACTTGGTAAAATTGTGTGTTTTTACAGTGTAGAAATCCAAAACGTTTCAGACGAGCCCGAAATGTCTTCAGGTGATGAGATGTTGTACAACTACAAATTGGCGATAGGTGAGCTTTTATCCAACCATCTCGTCTGAGTCAACACTTTCTTTCTTGCTCATGTTTTCCCCCAGTCATCTCTTTCCCTTCCTCCTCCTCTATCTGTTAATTTGCTCTCCATCGCTCTCTCTTTGAACCTCTCCTTTAGCCCCTGCAGCCCCAGCCAATTACCCACTGTTTGTCCACCCGTTTTCAATAAAACACCGCTTCCCTCCCTCTATTCCTTCCCCTGCTTCACTCCTTTTTTATTTCCTTCCTCCCTTCGTCTACCCCTCCCTCTTCCGTCCACTCCTCCCGCGCCCCCTTCGTTCTCTTTTTTCATTTTTAATTAACTTCTTTTGTAACTTAGAGGCGACCCCCCTCTCCGTTCCTTCAACATGCCTCTTGCACTCCCACACTCGCCTCTTCGTTCTCACAAACACACACTGGTTAGTGTGGGGCCGCGGCGCGAAAACGCACATGTAAATGGAGGTTAAACATGCTATTTACATATCAATTACAGCCAGACACCGAATCAATGATTAATGCGATCTTAGATTAGCGCAGAGCTGCTGTCTGCGGGCGTTTCACTGTTGTGTCCAACCAGTTTAAGATTTTATAAATTTGATTAAGATTTGAAGGGTTTATATTCAAAGCTAATGGATTTTGATGACTTTCGGTCCTTGAATCACTGGCTTGTGTCAGCTGGTATCGTTTAGGGATAAACTCGCAGTTTTTCTCTGCTGTCTGGCTGGAAGCTGGTGTGTCAAATGTGAAGATTTTACACACTAGATTAAGATTTAGTCAAATCAAGGGCGTTAAAAAATGATGTCTTCTAGGACAGCTTTAAAAAATAAAAATATTTATTGCTTTTACTTGAATAAATATTCAAAAACAACCCGAATAGCTTTAATCCAACATTATCCAGGCCTGAATTAGTTTGATGAAGATCACAAATAAGTGACAAAGTACTCTTTAAATACATTTAATTATTTTCTTCAGACACTCCAGGAATAACAAAGTGGCCATAACTAGTTATGGCCACTTTGGCGGCCAGATGTTTGAATATTTCTCAAATTATGCATAAACTGAGACCATCCACTGTTATTGTCTCTGAATTATCTTCATAAATATACTTTATAATGGTCATTTCTAAAACTCTGCAGTTCAGTTATGGTTCATTTTAAACTCTTGATAATAAATTTGGTTATTATCATTTGGTTACTTCAGATTGGATCATAAAATTAACAGTTTAAAAAACCTCAGACTTAATTCATTTCAAGCCTTTTTTTGCCCCACGTGGTAGAAATGAATTTTTTAGTGTTTCAGTCATGAATTAGAATATTTTAGTTAAATAATATGTTACACCGGGTTTATAAGATAAAAGATGATTTAAAAAAAAAAAAAGCTACTTTTAAGTATCTTCAGTTTTTATCAGGTTGCATGTCACAAGCTACTTAGCTAGCTCTTTATGAGACATCAAATCTATATTCATTGTTCAGTACAGCTTTAAAATCAATCAGTTAATATAATCAGGTTTATATAATTACATCAACTATTTAGCGAAAGAAACTTTTGTGCTTGTATTAATGATTATTTGAGCCTCCAAGCCTGTAAAACAGGTTAGGTAAGTAAAACCGCTAGCTAGCTGTTTAGCTAGCTAGCGGTTAGCTTCTTAGCTAACCGCTTAGCTTAGCTTCTTACATCTGCCTGTAAATATTTACATTAACACACAATTAAAGCAATTTTTCAATCAATATGATTGAGCAAAATGAAAAACATTTTAAATTGTTAAAAGTAATTTTTTTTTTTTTTTTTAGTTTTTTTTATATACAAAATTAAATAATCTGCTAAATCTGTGAACTGTAAATCTGGAACATTAAATCTAGATTTAAATCAGTCAATAAATCAAAAGGTTTATATAATTTAATCAAGTTAAATAAATGATTTGCAGACAGAAACTTTTGTGCTTCTGTTTATGGTTGTTTGAACCTCCAAGATCATAAAATCATTAGCTAGGTAACACAGCTAGCTAGCTGCTAACGCTAACTTCTTGTGTCTGCTTGCAAACATTAACACATGATTAAAGCAATATATAAACCATTATGATTTAGCAAGATAAAAAAAACAACTTAACTTGTTAAAAGCAAGAATTTTGACTCATTTTTAAATTGCAAATTAAATTATCTGCTAAATCTGCGCAATGCAACATCTGTTCTCTAAAAATACTATTTGATCAGCCTGATAGCCAAACTTACAACTGAAACATTGTTTGCAAAAATAAAAATAAAGCTGAAAGCGGACTGCCAATTAGCAGAAAAAATGGTCAAATGAAACCATTTAAAGTTAACACAACAGAACCAGACATTTCCTATATAAAGCGGCCTGAGCCATAATTAAAAAACGCAGTTAATGAATGAACAGTTCGGGTCTTTATGAGTGACTGCTCTGTGTTTCACTGTGCTTTCATGTTACAGTATGTGGTTTTATTGGCTTCACTGTGCTTTTATGTTAGGTTGCAGTATGTGACTTTACTGGCTTTACCTGTGGTTTAATTTCACTTTATTATCCTCCTGCAGGGAATTTATGCGTTATGTTTTTACTTTGATTCTTTATAACTCACACACAGGTGTGTTTTTTTAACATCTTGTCAAAATGAAGCCAAACTATAGCGTAATTTTATCTGTGTGGAAACATTTTTTTTCCACACAGATTGATGTGACACTAATATGTCAAGTATGTAGAGAAATAGCAGGAAGAGAAATAAGAAAGAGAAATAAAAAGACTCCGAAATGTTGCACAAACTGGGGCCTGTTGTATTGACACAAGCAGGGACACCCACCAAACAAACACGCACACACACTCATGCACACAGCATGAAGGGTTTTTTTTGACAGTGAAGTATGTATTGTTGCATTGTTTCCTTTGAGTAGAAAATTACAGTGGGCCGTATCGCTGCAATGACAAGCTATCAAAACGACAGCATGTCTGCCAGCGCGCACACAAACAGCAGCATTCAGTGGGAAATCACATATATGGCCAAGTTAAGATGCAAATACACTCACACACAGATATAGCATGCAGCTCCTGAATGACAAGCTCGTGGCTAAAAAAGCAACGTCTTCACATATTCACACGAGGAACCCTTCCTGCTGTTGATGACTGACAAAGCAGCAGAGAGGGCTTTACTGGCTGCAAAAAATGTAAATATAAGGACAGAACAAGTCTTTTTTATGCTAATGCGCAGGTGTGGGTAAAGTTTAGTAAGTCGGAATGACATTTTAAAATACCATTTCTGATGGCAACGTCGAGGAAGAGCGTAAATGTTAACTTCAAAAGCGGAGCGTTTCAAGGGTTCATTGTGTTTCATAATAGGACCACAGAGAGATTTGGGTTTTTAAAGCGAAAGGACGCGGCTTAACCAACCAGAGTGAAGATCATCTACTGAGAAGACAATGGAGGATATAAAACAGACAACTGTTGACCAAAAGTAGCTCTTTATGTTGGTTTGGGGCTGAAGGGGGGAAACTCCCAACCCGTCATTCAGTGGGAATTTGGCTGCACCGCGGACAGGTCACCGCTGTCAGAGCGCCCACACACCAAGAACAGAGGAGCAACTTAACATCATCACTGGATCAACATTCATGTTTCTGGGCTGTTTGAGGAAGACGGACCAGCTATCAGTTCGCCGCTACAAGTTTCCGTCCCAAAGATTGGAAGACCTCTGAATAAGATGCAAGAGAAAGAACCAAAGTTTCCTCCAGGCGTTTGGAGCATAGATGGTTCAAGTCAACAGGTACATGGACTGAACTGTTCCAATCATTTGGACCACTCAGTGTTGTGTGTGTTAAAATTTTAGGGATATGTGTAACTTACAAGCATAATAAAAACAAAAAAATCAACTTAAATTGGTTTTGCAGAAACAAAAATCCTCTTCTGCACTATTCAATACGAAATAACCAAACTCTTACACATTTTTGTTTACTTTTTGTGAAGAGGAAAGTTGTGCTCATGTCTTTTTTGTAGGTTTCTGTGTCATTTCCTTCAGTAGCTCTTGGTAGAGCGCCACCACAGGCGAGGAGGGGAACCGCAAAAGAGGCTGATTTTGACATATTTGCAAAGGTAGATTGGGTCGGTTTCACATGCAGGTATCATGCAAAAATTAATGAAGATCAGGGCTGATTTATCCATGAACTCAAATCTTCCACCACTGAATTCAAAGATGTGAATTTTACCAACAAAACAAGAAGCAATTATTCCGTCACAACAACTAAATTTCATAATGTAAATATAATCACAGCAAACTAACAAAATTTAAAGGGATTTCAGAGATTTACACTTTGTAGGAGAAACAGCTCTGGTCAAAAAAGTCTGCATTTATTTCACAGCGCTTACCCTATAATACTGAACTGCAATGCATTCATAGAGAAAGTTTGTAGCATGTATTTCTTAAAATGGCATTTCTAGTTTTTATTACAATACAAATACTTTTAAACCATAAAACTTCACATTGAATGAAAGTTTTATTCCCCGAGTATTAAATCTCAACCGTGACTTTTTTCAAGAATAATTTTCTCATTTCTTTTTTTATGCTTCAGGAAATCTAGTCAAATCACAGAGGGGCAGATAACAGCTCCAGAAAACCACTCTTGTTCCTGGAAACGGTTCCTGTAGCGGAAAACAGATCTTTATGAAGCCATCATAAACTAAAATGCTGGAAATCAGTTTTTCTGATCCAGTACTCCAGTCCAACGCCGCGTACATTTGAGGCGTTGCGGTTAGAAGCCAGCTACAAACACGCTGTCAATATTCAGAATAATGAGAAACTTCACTGTTTTTAACAACATAATTTTAGTTTCGGGTCTACAGACTTAGATTTCCCAAATTCAGGTGAAGACTTCAACTCTTGATGAGAGAAATCTGTAATTTTCATGACTAACTTGTCAAATCCAGATTTCTTTTTGGCGGAGAGTGTTTGTTATAACTTCATTTTCTTGTCCCGACTCTTTTTATACGTAAACAAAAGAAGAAACAACAGAAGTTTGGAAAGTTGGCAGTCGACTGAAGCGCTAACATGTTTGTTTGCTCTCACACACACACACACACACACACACACACACACACACACACACACACACACACACACACACACACTTGGCCAAACTGATGAGAACTCCTTCCTCCATAAACGTCTCAGTCGGTTTAACCACTGTTATTATTCTAATCATGATGACATGTTTCTAAATGGATTATTATACGTTTGCATTAATAACAAGCTGTCTGGGAAGGATTTTTGACGCGCGGGGTGGTGATGAGCACACACACACACACACACACACGCACACACACACACACACACGCCACCACACACATCCATACAAACACTCTCTGAAAACCAGGCGCTACCTTAAAAACTGAAAAATAGAGTATGTTTTGAAGAAAAAGCGTCTTAAATCTGTTACGAGAAAGAACACTTGTAGACTTCCTGACATGTTCCTACACTCCTAATTACAAATTACAAAGTTTTAAGTGATAATTTGGTGAAGTTGCTGGTGAGCGACACACACGTGGATGTGCATGTATGCTCTTGTCATGTTTTTAATTGATTTCTGCTATAATTATGTTAGTAATAACACACTGACAAACAGACACTCTGCCTCTCTGAGAGTGGATGATAATTACGTTTTCTTCCTGTTTTTATTAATAACATGTTGTCTGTTGGGAGAGCGCACACACACGTCACCCATCATCCCCTCGCTGCCCTCTCTTTACCCTCTCTCAACTCTTCTTCTCCTCTCTGCTTTCATCTCCTCCTTCGCCTCTGACCTCCTCGTTCTCCTCCTCCTCGCTGTCTCTCTTTGATATCGCGGCTCACGGACGCCGCTCGCCGTAAACTGTAAATCTGTCGCCTGCTTTTCTTTTTCTTTCCCCCTCTTAAAACGTGCGCGCGCGCACCTCTGACAAGCTGTCACAATAAATAGAGAAAGACCGGGGGGGGGGGGAGGAGTAAATGACAAGAAGATTGAATAAAAAAACAGAATGGAGAGGAGGAAGAGATAAAACGAACAGAACAGGGAAAGAAAGAGGGAAGAAATGGGATTAAACTCAGCGAGAAGAGGAGGTGAGAGGAAGAGTTGAGATATGACGAAGGGAGGAGGTGGGATAGAGAGATTACCAGGTGAACGAGAGGAAAAGCTGTTGCGACACTCCCTAATGCAATTTCTAAACCAATCTGCTAAGTGCACCTAAGAGACTGTGTGTTTGTGTGTTGAAGTGTGTGCTCACAGGAATCTAATAATCTTGTTGCAGACAACAACCCATCCTCCTTCATCTTTCACCTACTCCAACCCTTCATCTCTCTCTTGGACTGCCTCCTCCTCTATAAACCAGACACATCTGGAGGGAAAAAAGCCGTTTTTAACAGCTGTTCACGACAAACCGGAGCTGCTTTACTGGGGAAAACGGAGGTTTGCAAAAACAAACTTAAAACGTGTTAAAATAAGCATTAAACTCTTTTTTTCTCAGAGCTTTTGTACATGAAGAAACTCTAAAGATGAAAAATGTAAGCTTGTTTTTCAAATAGCGTTAAGTTTTTTTAAGTACTTTCTAAATATTTGAAGGAAAATGCGGCTGAAATTTATTGGTGCAAAGCTACTTGACATCCTATTGGCTGTTGCTTGAAAAGCAACCAATCCAAGAGCGCCATTCATTTTCCTTGTCTCTGATTGGCTGCATCTCTAAGGGGAAATAAGGAAGTGCTAAAACGGTTCCAACTATGCATATTGATGCATATTAAGCTATATTTGATCATTTTAAGTATTTACATCCAAATCGACACAAAACCCTCCAAAATACATTTATTCTTTGCGATAAGTGTGTATCCCAAAACAATTTTCTGGGTAATAAGATTTATTTTAGTTATAAAACTAAATTTAGCTTGTGTTTTATACATTTTGTGCTTTTAGGTATGTTTGTGTGATCAGATTTAGAGATTTGTGCAATATCAAAATAAACAACATTTCTCTTTACGTTGATGATTAACTGCTATTTACTCAAAACTGCCAAAACTTCGCAACCATTTCTAGTCATTTCTTGCCCATGTTTCTAGGTATAAATTTGGACATTGGTGATTTTAAACCCCCTTGTTTCCTCAATAACATCTTGTTGCTTTATCATAAGTTTCAGACGTGTTGCATTCATTAAAACACCGTCGTTTGGACGAACCAGGCAGAAAGAGCCTCTTCAGTCTGAATAATGTTTTGCTGCTCCAAACCAGAAGGCTAAACATGTGAAAGATAATTAACTCAAGAACCAAACATTTTTAGCTTATTATCAGTTTATAAAAAAATTAATTAATTAAGATTATTTACTGATAGTTTGCTGGTGGATAAAAATGATCAGGACAACATTACTTTGTTTCTGTGCCTAATAAATGAAGCTAATAATTATCTCTGTTGGGATTACCATGCAGCTGAGACTCTGCCCTACAGCTGCCCAGATGTGCAATAAATAATTTAGATGTTGGCTCAACTAAAAAAGAAAGATGAAGAAACCAGAAAGAACCTGAGAATGAGCATTTTCTGGGGTTTTTTCACGCAAACAAAGAGCAGTTTCAGTTGCTGAAAACTTGCAGACTGAAACAGCCTTTGTGAAACATTATCTATTTCCAACACACACACACACACACACTGACCTGCCTCTCCCCTCTCGATGTTTTGTTCAACCCTCACACACACACCCCCACACACACACACACACACACACACACACACACCCCCACGCACACACACACACACACACACACACACACACACACACACACACACACACACTCGCAGCAACGAAGAGGATCGGTTCTTTTCCATGGTGACAGAGGGTCATATTTCTTGCTTTGATCTTCACCTCTCCCTCTGTGATCCTTCACTCTCCTCTGTTTTCATACAGAAAACAGAGACAAGAGAGAGAGAGAGCATCTTTCCTGCGTCTCTCGCCCCGGCTGGTCGGTAGGACGGTAACTGAAGCATGAAACCACTTTTTCGGCCCCTGAGACACGCAGGCACACACACTCAGCCACCAGGTTGCAGGATGGCAAACTGTGAAAAACATTAAACTGAACACAAGATGTGAAAAAGCTGCTCACTTTACACCAGACATGTTTGCCATAACCCAGGATGAGCCGAGCGGGTTTTAAAGAGACACATTCAAACAATGAGTCGAAGGAAAAGCTTTTAAAAGGAAGAGAAGAAAGAAACCTGGAGTAAATGTTACGTTATCTAAACATTTTATGTTGTAGCAGCTGTTATAACAGTTATTGCATCTGCTTTTAAACTAAAAGTCATAATTATAGCAGTTCTGTGCAACTTTAGTGTTTATTGATCATAATCAAATACCATGGAAGGAAAAGTCTCTTTAAAATCTGGACTTTTTAGACATTTAACATATAAACAAATTTTATCCACTATAATAATTGCTGGGAATCCATTTAATTCTTATAGTATTACGGCTTTATTTTTGTCCTCTTACAACTTTATTCTTGTATTACTCATTTTTGTCATTGTGTTACAACTTCATTCTCATAATATTGACCATTTTTGAGGAATCATAACTTTATTCTCAAAGTATTTCAACTTCATTCGCATTGTATTACCATATTACGACTTAATTCTCAAATTATTACTACTATAGTCTGATATTATAACTTTAGTATCACGTTATTTTTTTGTCATTCCAACTTTATTCTCATATTATTCCAGCTATTACTATTAATATTGTATATCATACAACTATTATACTTTATTCTTTTACTATTGCGTCTTTATTCTTATATTATTACAACATTAGTCTTGTATTATTATAATGTTATTCTTATTACTTCAGAAACAAAATTGCCTTGGTCTGGCCCTGATACTGGCCCGAGCTGCTTTAGCCAATCAAATCACGGCGTTTTGATCACATGACAATCTTCATTAGCCGTGCTAACCAGGTAACTGCTAAGAACCAACACCGGCCCAGCGCATCGTCCTGGTGTCGCATGTTTAAAACAGCGTGATCTGATTTGCTAAAAGCTGCGGTTTTTGGCTGGGGTCACCAGAAGGTCATCGCATCTGCGCGCAAAGTTTTGCAGGTGAACTTGAAGTAAAAAACAAAGTTCATAAACTCGATGAATCTGATTCTGCTGAGTACATTTCTTCCATAAAACACAAACCTAGTCTTTGTTAAACGAGGTAGAAAACTGCTTCATTAACTGACGAATCGTTTAAGATAATCGTCAAACAACCCGGCGCGATCCGATCGGCCAGCTGCTGGCCGCTAACACACGCCGTCACACTGCAGCGGGGTGACCTCGGCTCCCCGCCGGCCAGCGCTTTAACCTTTATCAATTAACCAGCAGCACAAAGCGGAGCTGAAACCAGACACACGGACAGAAACGACGCGCACGAACCCCGGCGAGACACACAAAACCAAGCGTGCACATGTAACCAGAGCCGGAGTGACAACTGATAGCTCTGTTTGTGCTTTCTAGATTGTCTCTCACACACACACCTCGACAAGCAGGCACAACAACTGACCACATTTCAGCCGGTGTGTGTTTTCACAAACCACTGTGTTCCATTAAAAAAACTTAATGCTCCATGCAAAAGAATGAAAAACAGCACAACGACAGAAAGAGTTCCCGCTGAGTGTGTGTGGAGCTTCTTCTGCAACGCTTCAACAAACCAAAACGACTTCTCTCCCCCCTGAGTTACAGACAATACAACCTCCATCATCGGAGTGGGTGTGTGTGCACTGCTCTGATGGCTGTGTGTGTGTGTGTGTGTGTGTGTGTGGGCTCTAACAGCCTGTCGTGATAAGGAGAGCCCAGAATAACACTCCGACATCAGCAACCCTCCCTCCTGTCACTCACTATCGATTCTTCCTCTCACACACACCCGGACACACGCAGAAAACCAAAGAGGTGACAAGGAAGCAGAAAACACTCCGTCGCTCTCGCTCAGATCAAACCGGCCCGTCCTTCAATTAAAAACAACGTGAATACGGGCCAAACTTTAAATCAGGGTTGCCTCGCTTATACTTCCACTTCAGAACATTTGATTTCAAATTTACATGATTTTATTGTATTTTTCTTTTTAAATACAAAGAACAAACTTGATGTGCAGCATCCACCATTCAAAGAGTCAAAGGTCAAGTCGTTGCTCTGTTTGGTTAATGGTCCAAGTCACAAGTTTCAGAGAAAATCTGTCTGTGTTTTATAGAAAAGTTTGTCTAAAAAACAAACTTTTCTCGTCTTGGTTCCTTTCTGACCAGGCAGTCGGTAGGACCACTCTCAGTCTAGGAAAGTTTTGCCAATTCAGAAACAAAGAGACACATTTAATAATCTCCTGACATGTTTAAATCTTCCTGCTGCACAACGGCTGATCGTCCATCTGCTTTTAGGATCGTCACATCCAGATTAACAGGGATTCGCACCACCTTTCTTTACTATAAACGTGGAAATGTTTATACCTCAGTTAATCTGTTAAGCTCTATTTTTCACCTTCTAAGATGAGTGGGATTTTGTTTTTTGTGCACAATTTATTAATTTTGATCAATCAAAAATCAACTTGAAAATCAAGCTCATAAATGTCTAAATACATTTTGGAAGAAAGTGACTCCATTTGTGATAGTTTATTTGATCTTTTAGACAGCATAACAGTCTGAATAAATTACTAAATTCACATGTTTTTGTTCTTCACTTGCCATAAATTTTCATAATTTTACAGTTTTACCAGGAAATCTGTCATATTTCCCAATAGAACTGGTCCAATCATTATCATCAAGGATAAAAAATATTCATAAAACAATCATTTTGCTCCTGCTGATTGATTTAATCTGTGATCGTCGCTTGTTGCAGGATCTAAGGCCTTGTTGTGTGTCTGCAACACCTCTGAGTGTTCACACCTCTGCAGGAAGCCACCACCAAAATTAGCCTGCATCCGACGCCTGCATTATATTTATTCAGTTAATTTTGCTTTATGACTTTAAATTCATAATTGATTCAATTAAACCAGATTAATTGTGAATTTGTAAACCAAATTCAGTACCGTCATTGTTCAGACGGTCCTTATCAAACATAATCAGCTTTGTTGAACAACTTTCTGCACACAAAGCCACAAAAAGCATCGAAGGAGCCCCGATATACTACTTATCTGGCAGCAGTTTGTTTACTAAAGACGACAGAAAAAATAAACGATTTATACTCATTGCAATTCAAATTTAAAAAAACTTTATTGATCCCATAGGAAAATTAAATAAGTACGTAAGAAAACATACAGAAAACATACGCTAATGCACTGAGAGGGTTGCTAATTTTTCATTTTGTGTTTTCGCTAACTTTGAAAAACATTGAGCATAAATACATATTTAAGTTTTGGTTATCAACTCTTAAAATTGTTTTCAAGATAAACATTTCATTCATGCTTTTATTCTGAAGTGGGTGAAGACTGTTTACACAGCAGTTCCACTTCCTCTCCTCGCTTGTATTCTATACCCAGAATGCATTGCTCCACAGTAAACAGCTTAAAATCTACTGATGTCCTTTCTGACCACAATGATCAATTAGGCTAAATTAGCAGCAGCATTAGCATTACTCCACAAACATAAAGTGAAAGTTTGTTTCAAAGCGTCGCTTCCTTAAGCCTAAACATGCGGATAGCAGCGCAGTAACAAATGCTGAAGGCGATATAACGTGTTGAAGTTAGCGTTTTAGCATTAGCTTCTGCTAAATTCTATGTTTATGTATCACATTAGTGTTAGCAGATTGAATGTTCAGGTTTAGTTCTTTACAGTTAACGCAACTAACTTTTTAGCTAGCAGTGTGAACTTCTACACAACTTTGCATAAATGTCAAACTAAAGAAGTATTTCATATTTTTAGAGAAATTTGCGTTACGTTTTGTTGTTTTTAGTTCATCCTCACTCAGAGCTCCTCAAAGGCTGACGTTCAAAAACTTTTAGATGCTTCAACACATCAGATTTAAGTAACTAAGTCATCAATAGGACTTTCTAGAACTGGATTTCCCAATTATTCAGACTCCTACAAACCCATGATTGCTAAAAAGTGAAGCAAAAATAAATCAGTGGACCTAATAAAGCCACTGAGATGACATCATCGGCTTTAAATCGCTCTCCTCATGTTTGGTTTCTCAACAAGACGTGTGGGAATGTTGTTTTTAACGGCACCAATTTCTCACTTTTCCCCGTTCTCCCGCCCCGGTGACGCGGCGGATCCTTAATAATCCCGCATCTAAACCACTCCAAATTAAAAGGAAACATAACACGGGTCAACGAAAACCGTCGTCGGGGAGCACAAGTGGATTTAGGAGGTAATCGTGTTTACGCACACAGAAACACAAACACTCGCATGGATTACAGAGGAGATGAAGTATGTTGGAGCGCAGCGGGAGTTTTCTTTCTCTTCGTTTGTGTGTGTTATTATTTAATTTCTCCGCTTTTCTGTTCCCAGAGCTTTAAAGAGGGCGAAACGGAGGAGGAAGAGGAGGAGGAGGAAGAGGAGGCATTAGAAGAATGTCAATATGATTGGAGGAAGAGGAGTGTGTGTTCGCTGCGCGTTCAGCAACAATAGCTCTCCAGCCGTGTTGTTCCATGTGCATTCACATGATCCATTATTACCTCTGACATGTACCGCTGGGCGAGCGAGAGACAGAAAGAAAGAGGGAGGGAGAGAGAGAGGGAGAGAGAGAGAGAGAGAGAGAGAGAGAGAGGGGGGGACATTACGGAGAGAAATAAAGAAGAGACAGAGATGCACCTGTGATTGTGTCAGTCAGCAGAAGACAAAAACGACAACATTCAATCCTTTATAAACTGCAGAACAGTGTGTGTGTGTGTGTGTGTGTGTGTGTGTGTGTGTGCGTGTGTGTGTGTGTGTGTGTGTGTGCGTGTGTGTGTGTCTGAAAGCAGAGGTCACACACCAAGAATCCACAGCAACGCAACTCAGTTAATTATTAGCCGAAAACCGTCTGTCTGTCATCTGCAACAAAAATAAAGCCCAACTGGGACCAAAACCAGAGTTCCCAACAAAAGGAGAAATTCCCAGGAGTTTCCAGGATGATTCCAGGATTACAGTGAAACCTCATAATGTTTTATATCCAATTTATTTTATCAGGGAGGAAGAAAAGGACGAATCAACAGAGCATTTCTAGAAGGTTCTCCAGACTTGAATGAAAGAATAAATAAACAAAGTAAGGAAGGAATGAAGAATGGAAGGAAGAAAAAGAGAAGAAATAAGAAAGGATTGAAGGACAGAGAGAAGAAATAAAGAAAAGTAAAGGAATGAAGTTTGGAAGGAAGAAATAAAGAAAGAAAATGAGGTTTGAAGGAAGGATGAAGAAAAGAAAGGAAGGATAGAATGATGGAAAGATGAACTAAAAGATAAATGTGAAGAAAATATAGAAGAAAGAACTAAAACAAAAAAAAAGGCAGAAGGAATAAAAAGAAGAACTAAAGGAAAAAAGGGGGAGTAGGAAAAAAGAAATAAGTGAAAAGAAAGGCAGGAAAAATAGAAAGATGGAGGAAACACTAAAGACAGAATGAAGGATGGAAAAACAAAAGAAATAAATAAAGTCTGAATCAAGGAATAAATGATGGGAGGAAACAAAGTGATGAAGGAAAAGAAGAAGATGAAGTTCTTTCTCTTTTCTTTTTCATAACTGGAACAAATTTCCATGAAATTCAAAACCTTCCAGGACCTCTGAGCGTTTCCACAGAAAAACGGCCTTCAAGGTCGCTGCTTGATCCGAACGGCTGAATCTCCATGGCAAGAGATTGCTGATGACCCGTGGATTTAATCATGTTTTGGTTAAAGCAGAGAAACACCTGAAACCTGCAGAAATCCGGTCCCTCCAGAACCAGAACCGCCTACAGACTCCATGATGAAACCGCCAAAAGTTACTCTAGTAAAAAAGTATTTAAGTCTACTCAGGTACTGAGTAACTGATCAAATGATCAATCATTTAATTCTTAAAAGTGACATAATGAGATGGACCAAAATAAAGCAGGAGGAGGAAATTTTGGTATTTTAAAGATAAAAATGGCAATAATTCAAATAAGTAACTAAACAGCTAAAAGAAAATTTTCCAGATCAATGAAAAACTTCAGAAACTTTAATAAAAGCTGCAGCTGAGTGTGTCTGAAATTCTGCTTAAAATATGTTTTCATTCAGTGGATAAAAAAATCCAGAAATTTGACTCAAGTTAGAGTAAAAATACTTCATAATACTCAAGAAAAAGTAAAAAGTAGTAGTAAAAATATTTCTAAAAGTACATTGTTTTACAAAAAGTTACTCAAGTGAATGTAACTGAGTAAATGTAACTAGTTACTACCCAACCATGCACATTACACTTAGATTTCTCTCCTATATCTCAAACATGCATGGAAATAACCAACCAATCAAATCAAAAATCAGTGAAAATAAACCCAAAACATTTCTCCCACATTTCTCCGCCCGCACAGCGTTTCGACGGCTTCCTTTCCAGAGACGAAGCGACGGAAATATCCTGCTCCGGTGTAAAAATAAAGCCCGTTATCAGTTCTGTTAACACAAACAGAGTCCTCTGCACGCTCCAAAAGCGACTCCTCTGCATCCTGCTGCCAAAAACATGCTCTGCTAATTAGCTCTGTTCCTCACAGCTGACACAGAAAAACACCCAAATCTGGAGAATTCGACAAATTAAAACACTTTTAGCACCGATTACAGTAAGACAGAAACAAAGATTTCACTCTTTTTAACAAGAGATTTCAGGACAAACTGCAAAACGACGCTGGTTTCCATCAGACACAGAGGCTGCAGCGTGTTTGCACACTGACTCGCTCTACAACGCTGCATTTCCTAGAAACATCAACATTTTATGTGTTTTAAACATGCAAACCGTTTCTGACACTCGCAGCGACAGACAAAGTCTCCAAACTGCACCTTGTTTGCTTTCTGTGGTTTTAGTTCTACAAAATAAAACAAACTCGATTATTTTTCTTCTTCCTTTAACGTCTCACACAACGAGCTGCAAACTTAACCTAGAAAATGTTTAGATACAGATTCGCTTTGAGGTTATGACATCCATCCATCCATCTTCTTTTTTCTAACGTCTCTAAACACACAAGAGGCAAACATGACTGAAAAGTGTTTTTAAAAGCAGATTGAAAGTGTTTTATAGACTGAAAACAGTGAAGTTTGTAGTTCTAATGCATTTAATTAACACTGGAAAAATGTGATTGTTTTTAGTGTTTCACCTGCTGATCACCAATCAAAGCAATCGACACAAAAATGACAGAATCTGAACTATTTTTAAAAATGATCTACTTAAATATCACATTTATAAAACATATTAAATGATTTAATTACCTTCAGAAACATCACAGATTATATTAAAGTCTGCACTCAGATTTCAATAAACATTGTGCAAAAATGTTTATTTAATTTTTTTCCAAACATGTAACTCAAACCTGAACTGACTTACTCTACAAAATAATAAAAAAGACTTTAATAGAGACAGTTTGGACTCTTTGTTGTTTTTACTCTGCAGTAAAAACAACAAAAACAGAAAAAATGATGCAACTCAGGTTCTTTTTTTCTCGATGTAAAAAAAACAACAAAAAAACACGTGACAAATAAAAGCAAAATCTAAATGAAAATCCAATTGATTGACTTAAAACTGCGATGAAAATCCAGAATGATTCGGAACTTCGAGTCCCAACAGACAGATTGGGTCGAAATGGTGCAGAACTATTTACCTTGCAACAAAACAGACAGAAAAATGACTGAAAGTTGCGCAAAGTGCGTTTCTATGCCTCCCTGAAAGTTGCGCTCTGAACCCGAACCGATCCCGGTTCTTTCATTGCTAATTGCAACATTTTTCCAGAACGAGTCGGAACCTTGACTTCGGATTGGGTCGAAATGGATCATAAGCAGAGCGGAGCCGCTTCCGCTGCAAGAACGACAAAAGAAAAACTTTCAGTTGCGCAAAACGCGTTTCACCCGTCCTAAAAACCAAGTTGCATCCCTGAAAGTTGCGCTTCGAACCCGAACCGAGCCGGGTTCTCTGCTAGAACACATAATTGGAATATTTTTCCCAGACGGAGTCGGAACCTCGAGTTCAGATCGAGTCTAATGGATAATAAACAGAGCGGAGCTGCTTCCCTGCAATAAAACCTCCAAAAACAAACAAACACCTGAAACTGAAGTCGCATCCCTGAAAGAACCCGAACCGAACCGGGTTCTCTGCAAGCTGATTGCAATAATTTTCCAGACTGAGTTCTTATTGGCTCGAAATGGATGACAAATAGCGCACAACTACTTCACTTGCAATAAAAACCACAAGACAAAAAGTGAACGTTGCACAAAGTGCGTTTCTCCCGTCCTGAAACTCAAGTTGCATCCCTGAAAGTTGCGCTCTGAACCCGAACCGAGGCGGTTCCGCGGACTGACCTGGCGCTGGTGCAGTCCTGGTACAGCGTCTCGAAGTCCTTCCTGGAGATGAGCTTGCAGCGGTTCACGCCGGGCTGAATGGCGCCGAGCCCCCGCAGGACGCGCACCTGCTCCACGGTGCACACCACGGGCGTGATGTCCAGCCTCTTCAGCTTGGTGTAGACGGTGTGCAGCCCGCCCACCAGGTGCTTCAGGAAGAGGTCGAACACCTGCGGCAGGCAGATCAGCTCCTGCCCGTCCACGTTGAAGCTGGCCACCTTCACGCCGTGCACCTCCACCAGCTTGCACTCGCTGCACAGACCCGCGCCGGAGGAGGTCTGCACCAAGCCCGGGGAGCCGGGGGTCAGGCCGCTCAGCGAGCCGAGCCCGCCGAGGGAGCCCAGGGCGCCGCCCGGTCCGGGCAGGAAGGCGCTCAGCATGCTGCTGGTGAGCCGCGGGGACGGGGACAGCGAGTGGGAGTGCGAGTTGGAATTGATGTGCGCCGGGCTGGAGGTGCTGGTGGACACGGCGGAGGAGGTGTGGAGCGCCTCCGGGGCGGAGCGGTAGAGCCCGACGGGAGTTTGCGTCCCCGAGTTCGGGGAGAGCAGCGTAGGAGAGCCGGTGAGCGACATGGAGGCGCTGGAAGTGGGATGAGTGGGACAGTTTCCAGCTGGAAACCACTTGTTCCTCTGCTTTCCTTTTACTTTTCCACTCACTTTTCCTCTTCCTCTTTTATTCCCTTCCTCCTCTTCTTCTCAACTCTTCCAATCCGGGACAAAGTCTCGCCGTGGAAATCCGTGCGTGGACTGTCCGGTCTGTGCGTAAAGCAGCCTGGATCAGACTCCAGGTCAGCCTCCGCCTCCCGCGCGCATGACAGACACGCCGATGGACCAATCAGAGCAGACCTGGAGAGGAAGGACCGCGCGCGTGTGCGCGTGCGTCTATTATCTGCCGCATCTCTCTCTTTCATAAACTTTCTCACGAGCCGCTTCACTCTCTCCAAAACGGGAAGTTTGTGTTTTTCTTCCGCATCATTTTCGTCCCAACCTCGAACAAACAGCACGTGTTTGATGAGCGCGCGCGCACGCGCCTGCGTGTTTTGGTCAGTTGTTGCTCACGCGCGAGCTCTGGTGGCGGGATGGACGCACGTTCCCTAAATCACCAGGATGAAGGTGAGTCAAAGTTTAAGAGCAGAAAAGGATGAAGAAAGAAAAGATCACAAGGTTCAAACTGAGTGATTATTTAGGAGCATTTCAGTAAATTAAAACACTGAAACTAAAACACATAATTAGGAAATTCAGTCAATAATTTAATTTTTAAAATGTAGTATAACTTTAAACTTTCCCAGGCTCAGAAAAGTTACATTGTGTTTGACTTATTTTGTATAAATACAAAAGTTTACTTTAAATATTTAGATTCTGTACGCAAAACTGCAAAAAACTACAAAAAACTACAAAAGGGAAGAAATAAACAAAAACAAGAAATAAGGGAGCAAAAAGTGAAGATAAGGGAAAGAAGAAAGAAACAGATTGGGGAAATAAAGAGAAGAAGGAAGAAATGAAAGAATAATAATGGAAAGGAAACAAAGGAAGCGACTGAAGGACAAAAAAGGAAGGAAACAAGAAGAGGAAATAAGGATGGATGAATGTCAGAAAGTCAAAAGTAGGAAAGGAATGAAGGAAGCACAAAACAAAAAGGGATGGAGGGAGAAAAGAAGGAAATATGGAAATATTTTTATTCTCTTTTTTTCTAATACAGAATCAGAAAATCCTGAAATCAGTTTGTAGAGATAACAGTCACATTCTGTAAGCTACAATATTTATGAAAAGTTAATTTATCTCATCTCTCCATCACAAAGTGAAACACATTATATCAATTTACTACAGACTTGTTGTAAAACTTTATGATTTTCTGCTTACAGTGAATAAAAATATTTAACATTAAAATATTCTAAATGTGACAAACAAGGCTCCTCAGAATATTTTCTGATTTATTGAATATTAACTACAGAGGAAGAAGTTTTCATCATCCCGAATTAAAGCCGCTGGCCAATCAGAAACGGCGACAAATGGTCAATAATTTGGGCATTTTTAATTTCTGTGGTGGGGAAAATTAAATTTGCATCTCTATAAAATCTGGCAGCGAATGAATGAATAATAAAATACTAAAAAACAAATGTGTTGATGTCATTTTCCAATTCAATAATATGTTTGTGTTTAGTGGCTTTACAATCCTCTCACTTTTAGCAAATCATAACTTATTATGTGTGTTATAAGTCTGTTTTTATTTATTTTACGTCATATTGAAAAATATGTTCTTATCTGTAATTAAACAATCATCTTATTTAACTAAAAAAGGATCTTAAATCAGTTCGTCATCTTAAAAAGACTGAAATAAATGACTTTTTAAGGTTCCCTCACTGTTCTGAACATGATAAAGAAAAAGGAAAATGAAAGAAAAGAAATGAGATTTTATAACGAGAGAGAATAAAACTGAACTGGTCGGAGAGTTTAGGATAAAAATGGAAACCTAAATGAGCCTGAGAGATTTATACCACAGAAGAAGAGGAAGAGGAGGATTAGAGGAGAAAAGCCAACAGAAGAACAAAACCCAGAGAATTAGAAGTGAGAGTTTAAACAGTGAAATGGGATTGAGTGGTGTGGATTACAGGCAGGCTGGGTTTTATAATCCTGTGTAATCTCATTACTCTGAGAAACCCTGACTGAACAGAAAAGAGGAAACAGACGATGAGACGTTAAAAACTCATCAAACAGGAAGTTGTTCTTTATTGGCTCAAATCTGTTTCACTCAAGTTAATGTAGAATAAAAATACTTTTAATATTACATCTGGTTCCCAAAAAAGTTACTCAAGTAAATGTAATTGAGTGAATGTAACTAGTTACTACCAAACTCTGTAAAAAAGTATTAAAATACACAATCAGATGAACCAAAATATGCCTTTGAGTGGAAATTTTGGCATTTTAAGGTATAAATCAGAATAATTGATATAAGTAACAAAAAATTAACAAAATCAAGCAAAAGAAAATTTTTCCAAATCAGTTTCTTTCAATAAAAAACTGAAAAATCCAAATTTTTTTGGTTAAAGCATGTTTGTTTTTTCTCAATGGGTAAAAAATCCAGAAATTTTACTAAAGTAAGAGTAGAAATACTTCATAATAGAATTCTAAAAGTAAAAGTAAAAAGTACAGCGTAGTAAAAATACTCGTAAAAGTAATTTTCAAAGTTATTAAAGTAAATAAAACCAACTCTGGATATTAGCACTAGAAACTAAAATAGGTTTTGCAGTGTAACCTCTGACTGGAAGTTTTGTGCTGCAGAGACGAAGGAAAAGGAGAAACCGGCGAAGGGTGGAGTTCAGGTCAGAGAAAGAAAGAAAAAAGTAAAAGAAAGAAGGAAGAGGGGCAAAAAGGAGAGTCGGAGGGTAATCATTTGTCTCTCAGGACTAATAACGATCAAAGTGAAGCTGGACTCAGAGAAAGACAGAGAGAGATGAGCTCTTAGTGGAGGTGAATATCTCTCAGTGGGGAAATAACGACCAGGATGAACTTGGAGCTGGACTTCTTGGAGTGGAGAGAGAAGTAGAAGAAGAGGAGCAGACAGAGAGGAAGAGGAGGCTGAGTGAGGCAGAGGAAGGAGGATGAAGAGGTCAGGATGAAAACGCTCCAAAACTAAATGAGTCTGACATTTTTTTTTTTTTTTACTTTTAGTTTTCCGTCTTCTCAGTTTGAACAAGGAGATAAAAAACAAAATCCAATTTACTTGATTCATTTTAATAAAGAACTTTAGTGACTTTGTCAAAAGATGAATTTACCTCCAAGTGTTGCCTTGTTTTCACTTCCCACTTTTTTAAGTCTTAAAAGCGTTTTTTATTTTATTTTTTTTTTATCTTTCTTATGTTCATTCTAGTGTAAATGTCACATTTATTTACAACAGCTGTTGACCAACAACAAGGGAATACATGGCATTTCAAAAATAAAGAATAACGTTAAAAACTTGAGTGAGAAAATAATCAGAAGAGTCAGAAGTCTCTATGGTTAGAAGCCAAAGAATAAAAGTTTTAAAATGGGTTTTATAAATGTCTGGTGTTTGTTCCACAGCTGATCTCTGTTTTAAATCTGTAACTTTTATAAACTACATATTTGTTAAAACTGTCACTATGTTGTGACAGTATAAACTGTCTCCACCTCCTACCTGACCTACTGTAGCAATCAGCAAAAAAACTACCAAGCAAAACAGGAAAGATGATCTTCATGCTGCCAGTCACCCACATGTACACGCTGCTAAATATGCTAATGGTGTGAGAAACAATTTACCTTTATATTAAAACAGTTTAGCCGCCATTATGGGTGGCAATGCCAACTAGCTTCAGTATTCCAACCTAAAACTAGTTAGCTTCAGATTAGCCACCTAACCTAAAGCTAGGTTAGCCACCTAGCTAAACTAGTGTTAGGGAGTGAGCTGGAGCTTGGCAGAGAGAAAGACAGGACTTTGGTTTGGGTAAAATAAATTTATTTCATTTGAAGTTGAGTGAAAAGGTTTAAAAACAATCAGACGTGTTTAAAGTGACAACATAATAAAACACAATATGACTAATTAGCATAGCGACTTTCCTTTTTTTGTTTTTCTTTCTTTTCAGCATTGTGTTTTCTTTAACTTGTCTATGAAAAAATTAAAAATGACCTAAATAAATACATTCTAACCCATTTACCTCATCAGTCGTTAAAATTGGAGCTGGATTCTGATCTGAATGATTCTCATGTTGATGTTATGTGTGAATTATTTTAATCATAAACAGTAAATCACTTCCTTTACTTCAGATACATGAAGGACAGAAACTCTGTGCTGCTCTATGATAAATCCTGGACGTTGTAAACCAACAAGGTGGAAAATACAACAGATTGGATCTTATAAAAAGATTTTACGTCAGCTGTGTCCAAATTAACAGGCATATAACTACCAGTCATTCAAAATGAGCCACTCTGAATGACAGGAGCTTTAATTTTTATCACCTTCCTTCTTATTAAAGTAAAATACATGATTTTGTATGAAGGTGTTGATAAAAATCTTGCTTCAAGTGGCTCAGCGTAAAGCATCCTTTTCCCTCCAATGGTGTCTTTGTTTATCACTCTGTCCCTTTAAGAGCATAAACGACAGCATGGAGGGGTAATAATGTCATTTATCAGTGCAGAAACTCTAAGGGCAGCTGCAGGATGTACAGGGCCACCTGACAATGATTTATGTTCAAGGAAAGTTACTTGACTTGAAAACGAACTAAAGTAGACGATGACAAAGTTATAAGCAACAAATCTACTTTAGATGTTATTGATGGAAAAACTTTCTTCACTTAGTCTGTGCACAGTTATAACACAAGTTCCTTTATTCTGTTTATCAACATGGAAATGGATTTCTGCAAGAAAAAGGTGTTTTAACATGATTTAATTTGTGTTTATTATAAACATTTGTAGTGAAATTATGAGATTTAATCCCATTTTGTTACACAGCTACAGTCAAGGTTGCAGATTTCACAATAATAATTGTATTTATTTCACTGGTTTTACCAAAATCTCCAGCTGATGTCGTTTCTACACTGTAAAAACACATTTACATTTTCCGGTCAAGATTACAGGTAAAGCATTTTTTTTCTTTCATGGTTAGTTGGCTTTGTTATTGGAGTCCATGTTTTACTTTAAAAAATTAATTAAAATATGGATATTTTTTACAGTGTAAGGCTAACAAAGACTTTTTCCATAATTTCATAATAATTTTATGCTTTTATTTCCTTTGCACTGCAGTTGGTCCATCTCTCTATTTTTTGAAAACCTAACTTTATTATTCTAACTGATTTTTCAGGGCAAATGTTTCCTTTTTGGTCTGGGAGGGATAACATTTAATTTTTACCGATAAAAACAATTTTAGAAAACACAATGTGACTGTACTCTAAAACAAAATTTAGTAGTACTGTGAAATCAGAGGCAGCTTGTCCACATCGTTTGACATTTTTCTTCTCTGTCTCCTTTGGGTCGACCCCGACGGCAGCCATTTTGTTTATGTATCTTATGTATCTGATCAAGAGCGTTCTCCTGTTTTGTTTTTGTTGGTCTCGAAGCCATGAGTCGCCATGCATTACGCATGTCTTAGCCTACCAAGATGGCGCCCATCACTTCTGGGTCAGACTTATGGGAACTATGCAGAAACCCATTCCTCGTTTTCTCTGTTCCTCATCAGGTGGCTATTGTTGGTTTATGTTTTTGTGGTTGTGTGATGAAAGAATATGGAGACATTCAAGGAGAAAGGGTATTTGTGCTAGACGCCGTTAAGTGTTGCATACTGGACCAGTTAAGCAATTAACCGATCCTCTAACATAAACACTCTTTGCATTTTGATTTGAAGGACGCAATTATTTCATCAACTCAAGCATCATCTGCTCCCGATTGGTCTCAACATCTACAAATCCATTTTCCACCCCATGTGAGCGTGAAACAGGAGATTTTTATTGAACGTTTGAGATGTCCAGTGGGTTTTAATTTAGCTGATGATTGTTAGAGAAGATAAAACAGCCTGCGTAGAAACGAAGCGTCGCTGTCACGCCGCTCGGCCCTGAGACGCTCGCTCTGCAGCCTGACACTTGGTAATTGTGTTGTTGAATTAGATCATTAAAGAACACAACTTTAGCCGACCGTCGTCAACATCAGCGCTCGAGGTGCAGCGGAGGATGATGGGAAAACCCACACACACACGCACGCAAACCCAAAGTGTCATCAAAGACTTACTGTAAATCAACACAACTTGCTAACATGCACAGGGTGTCATCAGCAGCACACACACACACACACACGCGCACACACACACACACACACACACACGCACATACTGTAATGAAAGCTTCAGGCTGTTATGTGTGAGATGGATGGTTTGACTTTAAGCTTGTATAAATAAAAGCTAAATAAATCCTGATGGCCTCGAGGGATGACTCACAAACCGCGGCTCTGTGTGTGTGTGAAGGAAATGATTGTATAGAGGAATTTTAGACAAAAAGTTTAAAGAGCAACACACACACTCAGCCTGAGGCTCCGTTTCCTTCATGTTTACGTCCCAAAGTGAAGTGAAAACATTTCAAAAAGCCAGCAGACCAATGTCACCCAGTTGAAAATATTCACTCTTTTGTTTGACTCAACCGTTTATTCACCCTGTATCCTTTGGTTTCCTCAGTGTCTTTAGGTTTGGTTCACGTAAACCCAATATGACTCAATTTCTTTAAACTTCTATCAATTTATCTGCTGCTAAAGTCTTTACAGGATTCAAGTATTCTTACACCTTGAACTTTTTCACATTTTGTCTCAATGCAGCCACAAACCTGCATGTAATTTAGTGCAATTTTTTTGTGATCAACACAAAATGTTTCATGAAGTCGAGGAGGAAGGAAAACGGTCTTTCAAACTAATAGATAAGATTCCTGGAAGGTAATTGCATCTCCAAGTCTCTAATTCCTGGTTCACACAACAAGATAATTATGCAGATTTTACCTTTTCAACTGTCTTAAAGCTGCAGTATGTAAACGATCACTATGTTGGAGGTTCTTATCGCTGTCAATCATGCTCGCTCACATGTTACCCCTTTCTTTCTGCTACGCTACAACTGATTCCCCACAACGGAGGCTGCCATGAATGCTAATGCTAGTTAGCATGGCCATTAATGACGGCGGATAAAACGTTTCCCAAGGATAGTAAGTTGTTTAACACATGGAGCAGCGCATACACAAGGTTGATTAAGTTTCAAAAGTTGAAAATGTTCTATTTTTGAAACTCAGAAATTTCCAAGTTTTGTAGAAAATTTCTGAGATTAATCTCAAAATGTACATGCCACATTTGGCATCTACAATAGCCACATATACATCATATATACAGTATATATATACATATATATACATCATACTGTCAGGACATAGTAACAAATATGGAAAACACATTGTTTTTTTTATAAAAGTTGAAAAACTGCAGT
The DNA here is from genome assembly GCA_922788865.1 of Poeciliopsis turneri. Taxonomy (NCBI): domain Eukaryota; kingdom Metazoa; phylum Chordata; class Actinopteri; order Cyprinodontiformes; family Poeciliidae; genus Poeciliopsis; species Poeciliopsis turneri. The sequence goes on from CAKLNU010000923.1 coordinate 26,973, forward strand.
CTTAAGCTATTAATTTGGTGCCACCAAATGTGACCTTCGAAGGATCCACCCTCCAAATTTACATGCATCCAGTGTTTTCTACCTGCATAAAATGCTAAAACTGAAGACATAATTTCAAAAATGTTCAATAGTACCAATGGTTTACTACGATACAATGTTTTAAAAATATTATTACGGAAAAATTCACTGCGTTCTGCACAAATGGCAGCCATCTTGGATTTAAAGGCAATAAGAGGCGTTCCTTAAGAGCACAAATTAAACGTGTTCCTTGATAGAGTGCCCTCTAGTGGCCGCAATAACTTTAATATGTTCTGCAAAGTTTGAAGCGTCAGCAAATGTAAAAAAAAATACCTAAAGTTGAACAAACCTCCGCTCTATCAAATTAGACCAGAATACTGTTTATGTTCTGTGACAGACTGGCGACCTGTCCAGGGTGAACCCCGCCTCTCGCCCGGAACGCAGCTGGAGAGGAACCAGCAACTCCCGACCCCGTTAGGGAGAAGGGTGACGGAAAATGGATGGATGGATGGATACTGTTTATGTTTCACAACAGACTTTACAAGCGACTGATTTTTATTAGAAACAGTTAATATCGGTTCATTAGTAAGAATGCAAATCTTACAATGATTTTCTAATCCAGAAGTTCAGCTAAAGACCTCAGTGACATGTGCTTTGAAATGACAAAGGCATACAGGGTCTGAAAAGGTTTTAATTAAGTACAGAATATCGTATATTCTGTACTAGTATAGAATATACAATATTAGTATAGAAATGGTAAAGCTTTTATTTAGCGACATCACAGACAGGCGTCTTGATTATGTCCTGCCGCCTCTTTCACAAACAAGCCTCAAAGTTTCAACTCAGACATGAACCTTGAGACAGAGACATTTTATAGCATAAAAACTGTTGGGTAATTTCCAATCTGGTGTAATAAAGCCAGAACTAAACACTGTTTTGAGTTCAGTCTGTTCCTCATCTCTCTCTTTAACTTATTCTGTTTTTTTTTTTATTTTTTATCTCCGTCCCTGTCTGTCCTCCACCTCTCCTTCCCTCTCTGCCCTTCATTCCCCTTCTCTTTATCACTCAGCTCATAAAAGCTGCTCATCCAGAAAGAACAGAGTTTAGTAGGAGGATGGAGAAGAGAGACAGAGAGAAGTGAATGAGGGGAATAAGACAGATAACAGACGTAAGGGGGGACAAAATCAGGGTGCCGTTCAGAAACTGGGGAGATCTCCATCTCATGTTTAGTCATTTGTATACATTTTACTAAAATAAGTAAATTTAATCACATAGAAGTCATGCATCAGTCTTCAGCTGTTTTACTGTCTAAATTTGATGAGCCTTGCTTTTAAAAATTGTATCAACTGCGTCCAGGTTGACCTCTGAAGGAACAGAGGAAGCATCATTTTGGGTGTTCGCATCATTTAACTTCACATAACCTGCTTCTCTCCACGATAAAATGCTCCAGAAAACAGCTGCAGGGCAGTCTGCAGCTTCTGCAGTAACAAGTGTTCAAACCCGACAAATATTTTATTATTTAACTCCATTTTCTGCCTTGAATAGTTGGTAGACAAACAACTGTTTGACTGTTTAAAACGTTACACAATTTATAAATAAACAAACAGATATTATGTGAAATTCTTTTCAAGAGTGAATAAATATTTGCGGATAAATAAATCTTTTAATAAAAATCAAATGATAATCTGAACGTACAGCAGAGAATAGGTGACTCAAACAGTAAAAGTAAGTTGGACCAAATCAAGAGTCAGAAACACTGAACGGATCCACAGGAAGTCGCTTTACTCCCCCAAAGCTTCGCTTTGTTTTTCAGCCATTCAGAGGAAAACCTGCTGATGTCGTGCAGCTGTTTCTGCATATTTTAGCGATTCCTGGTCTGTCTGACTGTCAGACCAAGACGACGCTGGTCTTCTTCGGTTGTTTCATGGCGATGTCCTGAGTCAGACATGAGTAAGCGTTGTTGGTCTGAGCTCAGAAGTAGAGAACAGAAAGGAGACAGTGACTCTGGTCTCTTGTTTGAGCTTTCAGGCTGTTTTCACACCTGTTGGTCCGGCAGACTCGGTTCGATTGAGGACCAAAATTGCAACATGTATTAAATTTTCAGCTGCTGCGGTTTGTTTTCACACACCATCGTGTCAAACAAAACAAACCCTTTGAAAAACCTGTTGGCATATCGTCTCCTGTCTGCTGGGGGCGAAGCATCAAGAACCACTGAGGGAAATGAAGAAGACGCTTCACGCTTCTGCTTTTGTTTTTGGCAAAAGACCGTGAGCCTTTTCTCCCGCTAGCGCTTGACACGCGTGTTTGTTTTGGTCTGTAGTTCAAAGGAACTGTACTTTTTTCTACCAAAAGCTATACGTTTGTACACAGAATGGGTAACAGATCTAATCAGTCGCTGCATAGTTCAGATTTTACTGCCTGGAGTTCATGTTTAAAATCGTCCAGTTGTGATTTCATCACAACTTTTTACCATTAAACTTTGATCAGAACCTTTAAACCCAGTTATGTGTTCAGGGTGAACCACTAGAGTGACATAAAACTCTTCATGACATTGAAAACTTCGCTGTTGGTCTCAGCAAACGTTCAGACGAATCGACCAACCTGGTTTTAGATAGTGCTTCAGGTTTCTTCTGAAATGTTGCTCCTCTTCATGTTTACTTTCTACCTAAACTCAAAACTGTGCTTGGATTTGGGTTCAGGAAGAATATTTCTGTGGCGTTTTACTAGGTTGGGTTTCAATCATTTCAGAGAAACCAGCTGCTGCTGCTTCTCATTCCAGCTCAGTTTATCCTGATTGTGCTACTTTCTGGCTTTGCAGCAAAAGAGAAAGTCAGTAAAAAGAGAGAATCAGAGTCACAGCGCAGGTCTCAAGGTGACCAGTCTTTGTCCTAATTCCTTTTTTAACACAGTTAAAGAGGCCAAAAGCACAATTTTTTGTTTCCCTCCCTCCTTCCTCTCGTCCTTTGCCCCTTTATCCCAGCAATCCTCATTGTATTTATATTCGGCTCATTCTTTCAGCATTCCCATCCCTTCATCCCGACGCTCCCTGCTCTCTCTGTTCCTGTCGTCTTTGCCAGCAGCGATGTCTTCAAACTCTGATTGATGATGGTTGCCGTCGGTTACTGTTGTGTCCTGCTTTCTGTTTATACTAAAATACTCCTTTTACTGTTTCCACCTTTTTGTTTTTTTCTCCTACCAAAAACTTTTCAACTTTTTCTTCTTTTTTCTTTCTTAAGCAAACACTTGAAAGTCGGGTCCATCCTGCCGGGTTGTTTCCGCAGGACGCTGCATCAAAGTTGAGCAAAACTGGACAGAGGTGAATTGATTATATTGATATGACGGATTTTTATAATCTCTAACAGATCATATAGACGCACAAATTAGACTTTTTAAAACAAAGTTGCTTCATGGAAATGTTGCACCTTTAAAAAAAACTAAAAAACTCACATAGATTTTCACTTTTTTGCTACTTTATTAAGCAAAATCGAGCATGCAGCGGTTTGAGCACAGGTCATGAACTTTCAACTCCCATCATGCATTGTGTCATTTTTAAAGGGGCATTAAGATGGCAGAACTCTATGAAATAAAAAAAAGCAGTTTGACCACATATTTAGCCATAACCAAATTAATTGTTCTAACTAAATACTAAATCAAATAAATGCTTCCCCAATAAGATAATTATTCCTTTTAATATAACATTATCACATTACTAACATATTTTCAGGGCTCTACAGAAACACCAATTTTGAAAAAAACAAAATGATGTTTGATAAAACTTTTTGTGCTGCAACAAGGTGTTTTTTTGGGGGTTTTTTTGGGCTTACATTATCAAAATTTGTGTATTTTATAAAACTGCAAAATCATGAGTCATGAGTTGTTGTTGTTTTTTTTTAAATTAATGGAATATCGTGAAAATTTTACGCACACTTGTGATGGAAACACAGCTTGTAGAAAACTAACAACTACCAAGGTAAGAATGGATGCAACATGAACGAGACAAAAAACCTGTATAGTTAATGACAACAACAACAACAGGAAGTATTAATGCAGAGTAAAGAGAGTAGGATGAGGAGACGTGCTCAGTTCATCATAAAAATAGAGATTCTTTCAGAGTAAGACATGACTGATAGCTGATGGCTCTCCATGCTATTTTAGTATGCTAATTAAAATACCAAAGCCTACTTAGACCCTGCATTTACTTTCAGTCCTGAAAAAACTGTTTCAGCACAGATAAACTGTTGATGCAGCAGCTCTAATTGTCTGCCAGGGAGAGAGTCATCATGACATAAAGCAAATGCAGCATGATGTAATTGTATCTCAGTTTTTATGTTTTTGTGTTTTAATATTTCCTATCATGACTCAGCAGGCGCTTTGGGTCAGTTCGCCTTTTCGCCAATCCCCGGAGAAAACTCCGTTTGAAAAGTAAGTTAGTCCTAAATGTTGTCATCCAACTATAATTACAAAAAAAGCAAGTGGGACTCCCAAAGGGCCCATTTATCCTCAACATTACACAACGCACAAATAGATGGTGACATTCTGTCCCTCTTCTGCGTTTATTTAGTGCATATTTCAGTCTGACATCATGTATTTCCAAAGGTAATAAGTTTAGCAAAACCACCTTGAGTTTGACACATCTGGGAGAGACTGGCAAAGTTGGAAAGGTCCTATTTACACACATCCAAAAAGGCCTTTAGTTCTTGGCATACATTTAAAGAAATGTAGCAGTGAAGCTCAAAGCTAAATAAACCTTTGTTTTGTGCTGGGATATTAAAGAAGTACAAGCTCTTTAAGGGTGTTTTGGTTTAATTGGGGACCAAAATTGCAACATTTGTTACATTTTCATCTTGTTGCAGCTTGTTTTCATACAAACAAAACCCTTTGAGAAACCTGTTCCCCTCCTCACCTGTGGTGGCGCTGCACCAAGAACCATTGATGGAAACAACACAAAAACATCAGAAGAAGACATGAGTGCTTCTTCAAGAAACGCAAACAAATTTTAGTGGTTGTAGGATTTCCCTTTTGTCTTTGGCAAAAGACCAGGAGCCACTTTTCCCGCTAGCGCTAGCCTAGCATGTTTGTTTTGGTTGTACTTTGGTTGGAGTGTCTTTGAAAACAGTTTCTCTGGACAATGCTAATGTCTTTGTCATCAGGATATTTGTGGTAAAAGTTGGTAAATGCCTAGAAAGTGTCTATTTAACGATTCAACAAGAACTTACTTTCGTAGCAGCTCTATTTGCAGGTTTCCAGCAGAATCGCGCGGCTGCTCATAATCCCACTGGCCGCTCTGGATTTTTATCAGTTAAGCATAAACATGTGCTGGTCTTGAACTCTTGCAGGGACCAGAATGACGTCGTCTCCGTAGAGGCCTGGGACTCTGTGCCAAAGATAAACCAGTTGTTACATTAGTCATCCAGATTGTTTTAAAATAGGATTTTATCTGTCACAATGCCTCAAATACCCATTTTTGTTAGGAATCCACTAATGTTATGACCCCAGAGGGATAAAAACTAAATGCTATGAAATGTTTTTTATATATTATTACAAAAGTTTGACAAGGATTTACAGATATTTACCACTTTTCTCTAAATAGATAATATACATAGTGTATCAAAACAGAAGGTACTTGAAAGCATTTTTCTTTACTGTTTATTTAATTATTAACACATAATCAGTGCCATCAATCACTGTGACAGCCACCTATTGTCAGCCTGGCTGTCATGCTGCAGCACTGCTACAGAGCATGGATGTGTGCATTTGCAAGGGAAGCACAAGCAAAAAGAGAGAGAAAGTGAGAATATTTAAAAAAAAAATGAAAGAAAAACAATAAAGTGAAGACAGAAGATGTAAAGGAAGAAAAAGGCGGTCAAGATTATCTATACAAACACAATCATGACGTCTGCTTTAAGTGTTCAAAAGTTAGAGATTGGAACTGAAACAATTAATCCAATTACTTGTGATTAATCGATCGATGAATAATCGATTAATTGACTGAAGTTGCATTTTTAACTTCACCTGGTTAAAACTTTGTTCAAAATATAATCTGTTTATTAATCAAAAAAACATGAAACAGCTTGATAGACAGTATTTATTTAGCATCCTTTGAAACAAGCAAACATTCAGGAATGTTATGTTATTGTATTTTAGGCATTACATATTTCTATTTTCTTTTAAAAAAGAAAAAAAAAATTATTTGCACGTGTCTCTTAATGTTTTTCTAGTGTTGTGCAGAGAAAGGCTTAAGTGGTTAAATTAAAAATCTGCAGAATGTAATTTTTTGTTTTACAACCAATTAAACGTCAGAACCTTTTGCTATAATGTAAAAGTTTCCACTGTAAACTTTTACATTGTAAAATTGAGGCTGAAGTAAAACAGACCTATGATTTCCAATCATAGTTGGAAATCAATGAAGTTTTCAAACACTGCTAACATTTCAAATAACGTCTTTATGTAAGATAATATTTCATAGTAAATATCTGCACAATAAAAGATCTATTTAAACAACATAAAGGATAAATAAACTTTAGCAGTCTGGCCATTTTCATTCATGTATTTATTGAACTCTGTCTGGAAACAAAGAGGTTCCACTTCAGTTTTTTTTTTTTTTTTTTGTTTTTTTGCTCCAAACATCCTCTTAGCGCAACAAAGACTCCACAACTGGAGTCCTGCTGTGTGGGAAGCGTTTTGTGTCTTTAGGTCTTGATTTATTCGCATTTTGGTTCAACACCTGCTGTTTTTTATGCTGTGGATGAGCCAGTTTAGACGCTGCTGCCGCTTTGCTGTGCACTATAGGTAGTGGTGAAGCACTGTTGTTTCTTATTTATTTCATAAATTGGACATAAAGAATATGGGAAAGAGATAAAGAGCGTTTGAAGTGGACTATGGTCAATCAATCATCAACCTACAACACATTTACCCTAGTTTTTGTATAAGTTAGTGATAAATGATCTGTACTGATCTGCACTTTATGAAGTCAGACGACACCAAAGACAAAAGAGGCTGAAGCGTCTTATCCAAAAACACGTCAAAGTGACTGGGACAAAATGGCAGCTTGAACCAGTGACCCAATGGTCCAGGATGACACAAAATGATCATTTTCTTTAAATAGATAATATGTGTAAAATATTTCACAATTTTCACAGAATCATAAAGAAAAACAATTTATAGAGTTTATCTGCAAAGAGTGTTGATTTGTGGTTTAGTTAAGCCACTGCCTTTGTCACAATTTCCAAACTTAATGGGGATTGTTATTTAGTGGCTCTAATCTGGATTGACCAATTTCTTGCTGCAATTTTCTGGGATTTAGCATATAATAATAATTTTGGTAATTCTAACCGACCTAAAACAAGGAAATTATAATCTAATTCAACTAGAGACATTTGCACTTTACTGCGAAACTGTGCAGTTTGAATATCAGGCACTTTCCAAACCTTAAATTTCAAATAGTTTCAAGGATTTCAAGCACCTGTACAGACCCTGAAAAAGTTTCAAAAAACAGCAAAAACAGAAGAAATCTGTGAGGTGCAAATATTTTTCCAAAACATTCAAATCCACGGATGTTTTCCAGAAGGAGGTAAGGAGCCGAAAGTTTTCCAAACATTTGTTTAAAGAAATTGCCCTTGGTTGCAGCATTCAACCTTGTCACAGAAGTTCTTTAGAACCGCAGTAAAACAGTTGATGCCAAACTGGGAACACTGGCAAAAAAAAAACAAAAAAAACAGACGACTCCTTTCTGTGGAATAAATCAAAACCAAAGTTTGTTTACTGGGATCAGGTGGGGGTCACGCCGGGCCCCCAGGAGGGGGCTGCTGTTTTCATTTCCTCAAAACTACAATAATTAAATTAATAAAAACTCAATGGGGGACAGGGAAATGGCAGAGGAAGAAGGAAAGCATCTGGACCAAGGCTTGGATTTCAGATTTGCCTCGGAAAATGATATTGATCCGAGTGCCAAACGGAATTAAGGAACCGAACGCGGCGCGCTTTGAAGAGAAGTTTCTCTGTCGTTATCGTAAGCTGCTATAATCCATCATATCTGGGAATCAAATTAACATATATTTACATGAACACACACACACACACACACGTTTTAATGCCCACACGTAATTTCTCTGTCTCTTTCTAAGACACGTGCGCTAACACACACAAACACAGGGGCCAAATCATTACTGTAGGTTAATTAGTGTTATAATTAATAACCCAGCAGACATGCACGTGTGTGTGTATGCGTGTGTGAGGAGGGGTCGGGAGTTAAATCATATTAATTTCAACATTGATTAAGCAATAAAAAAAAAGACTTTTAACTAGCGGGGGTGTATATCACTTCGCCAAGCAGGCATCGCAGTTTAAATCTATGTATTAATTAAAATGTGTGTGTGAGAGTGTGTGTGTCTCGCCAAGCTTGATGCTGTGGTTTCTGGAGCGAAAAGGGATCAACACTCTTTCAGTGAGATAAAGCAGATTTTAGGGGCAATGATAGCAAATCGTGGATTTGATTCAGAGAAAGGAACGGAGGAGGGGAGTGGGATCCAGGGAAAGTGAGAGGTGGAGATAAAGTGGAAAAAGGGGACAAAAAGGAGGGAGAGAGAGAGGCTGACTGCTGTGTGATTGGATAAGCAACAGTGACTCTTTGAAATTGTGATTTCCTCAGATATGCATTCAACGTATAGCTTAACTTTTCTCATATAGATAACAGCTTCGTTAGCCGTAAAACTTCGTTAGCCGGTTACCAACTTGAAAGTGTTTTGGCTTTAATTTCTAAGAAGACAGGAAGTTGGGACTGATCAGCTTTGAAGAGGCGTTTTTTTTTATTTTTTAAGCCTCTGAAAGTTGAGCTCGTATGGCAGCAACTCTGAGGTTTCCTCCAGCGCTGCTGGGGACGTAACCGAGGCGGAAAATAATTGAGTCTTAACAGTGCCGTTGGAGAGCTGCGGTGAGTTATTGGCTGTGTTAGGCTGCCAAGGCTTTCCCAAGGCCCTGCAAGGCCTTGCTGAAGGTGAGCGCAATAAAACATGGCGGCCTGGAAGGTCACACCTGCAGCAGGTGAGATTTCTAAGTCGTTTTATCAGCACGAGTCACAAAGTCTGCAGACAGGACAGGCTTTAAAGGTGACCCACTATGCTTCCTTGAAACGGCTGGGAATGTGGCCTATACAAAACATGCTTAGTCCATTTTGAGCTCCTTTCAGGAGCCAATTTAGATCCAAATAAGAAGTTCTTGGTCTCAACAAAAATGGCTACAAACAGATATGCAATTATACATCAGTACATGTTTGAAAAGCAGCAGTGGAGCCTTCTCCACAACCACCAAAAATGCAGCAAGTGGCTTACCGTCCTCCACAGAAGAGCAGAGCCAAACGAGGCAACTGTTAATGTTGATTCAATATTTGTCAGCGTTGCTAACATGGACTGAACGGCTTTGTTATTTTCTCTGCTGCCATTTCTAAAACTACCGATGACGTCATCGTTCCGGTTGAAGTTCTGCATTAGGTAATCCAAGTAAATGAGGGAAAGGCCAGTCTTCAGTTTTACAGATGACCTTTAGATACAACACATTACAACTTTTTATGAACTGAGTAATGATGTGAGAGCTCTGGAGGAGACAGCTAAACATCATTCTACTACTTCCTGTTGTCTTCTTTGGCGTTTCCGCCAGTAGTAACATCCGGCTGTTGATTAAGTAACTCATCTGGTGTGGAAAAATGTGTACTTACTCCAATTTTGCAAAAATACAGCTGAAAAACACCTCAGCTTAATGCAAAAACTTTTTAATCAAAAACTTTTTTTTTTTTCAAATTTGGTACGCTTTCTTTAAGCAATTTTATTTTTCTCACTTCAAATTGCACAATTTGATTGTCCTTCATTTTGAAAAAGCTTGTCAAGAAGCTCCCTGTTTCAGAGGAAAAATGATATCACAACCTGAATAAGTTCAAAAATATGCACAACAAAGACTAACTGTAAGTCTTTAAAATCATATTTCCGTGAATGTGAGTCTTTAACAGCAAGAATGCGAATGTTTCTCTCTGGAATGAAAAGTGAAGTGAGGTTTAAGGACACACAAACACTTGCGGATTTCTCACTTTCACTCACGCATGCACAAATAGTCACTGCAGGGTGTTGAAGGGAAAACTGATGAGAAGATCAATCATCAGCTGTCAACAGCAGCTAATAGAGTATGAGAACAACATATTAACAAAATTGGTTGGATTAACACTCACACACATACATACACAGCCACATATACTTGAAGTGCATCAAAATACCAATTGAAGTGTTGATTATTGATCAGTTTAATGGCTGATTTTATTAGCAGCAATAAAAAAAAACAGAAAGAAACATTTAAATTTAAAACTGGAAGGAAACATTCAGATCCAAGTTTTTCACCCAGGTGCAAAGATTCACTTAAAAATGCACCAAAAATCTACAAATCAAACTTCATTTTACTGCTGGTCATTGTTTTATTTAGTGGAAAACAGATTATTCTCCATGGAAAAACTCTGGCTCTACTGCACTGTTTTCTTTTCAAACATTAGATCTTTGAGGGCAGTTCAGTTTTACAGATGTTCAGTTTTACACTGGAAATGAAAGTCAATGCAAACGCAGCAGCTTCTAAATGGAGTTGGAAAAAACATTTAACACAAGCATCAACATTTTAGATGCAAATATTGAGTTAAATAGGTTAGGTTGCTGTCAGTGTCTATGTGAATTTAATGTCATTTAAAAACTTAGAAATATATTTCCTGTTTATTGCTAGATATATAATTTATGTTCATTATTTTCAGAGGGATTTTAGTCTTATTTTGCATGTATATTAACATCAAACTGTCAAGGGGAAGCAGATGGAAACTAGCCGTGGGCTACAATCTGGCATATTTACCAAGAAATGTTTTACATAAAGTTTTCAATTTAAAAAGTAGTAGTGAACTACAGAAATTAATTAATTTCTGATTTTTTATGTCAAGACTTTTAAAACAAATATTAGACTTTATAAATTATATCCACCTTTTCTTCTTGCTAAATGCAAAATATGTCCATTTGACCTCTGAGTTAGTGTGAAACTAGTTTTAATAAAGACTAAAAATAGGACTGGGTCTTTAACAGCAAACTAAGGCAGATCTCCTTTCTTTGACCTCCTTAATGATCCACCGTGTGTGTGTGTGTGTGTGTGTGGGCGTGTGTGTGTGTGTGTGTATGGGTGTGTGTGTGCTGACCTTTCCCCAGTGTTAGCCAGTCTGAGCCATCACAGGAGGTATTAATGGACTAATCACATTAAACAGAGAATCATTAATCATCTCCCCTCAGCGCTGTCACTTCCACGCAACGCCTAATCAACTCTATTGTTTACACACACACACACACACGCGCACACACACACACACACACACACACACACACACACACACACACACACACGCACGCGCACGCACACACACACACACACACACACACACGCACACACACACACACAAATACAGGAAACAAGTGTGCAGCTGTGTATGCAGAAAAACACCGTGAGATGAAAACTATGAACTTCTTTTCCGTATAATATCTGTTTTCATCGTTTTTCCCATTTGATTCACAAAACAAAAATCTATTCCTCTCATCCTGTCCATCTCTCCTTCTTCCATCATCATCCTCAGTCCATTTCTGCTTATTCAGCAGGGGCGTCATTAAGATGCCGGCTAAAAGGCGAAGATGCACACACACTTTGCATCTTTAATGATCACACACATGGCTGGAAGTGACACAGTGCTGAACCAAGCTAAAAACTTTCATGGTAATCCTTCCTCAGAAGCTCATTCCTTTGCTTGATTTTAATCAAATATCCAGCAGAGTTACTGATCAGCTGTCACAACTCTGAAGGGCCCCCGTTGTTTTCTAAGCGCATTATCAAAGATGCTTGATGAATGCGTACCGAGGTGATTCTGCTTAAGTAGTTTGACCTGATGTGGTTTTTAAGAAAGTTTTACACCAAAAGTGATAAATATTTTCTGTCCTGACAGGAATCAAAAACGGTTCTGAATTGGTTTATTTACTGTCATATTTTTAAAAAATTAAACTTCATGACATGGTCAAATTGGAGGCTTTTATGAAAATACTGTCTAACGGAGTCGGACACATCTGGCAGAATTTTATTGATTTATTTATTGATTTTATTTAAATGGGACAGTATTTATTAATGAATGTGCAACGTTCTTGCAAATATTCTGTATTTAGCAAAATGCAAATTTCCATTTGTAGTCTCATGAAACAAAATACACACATAGCAAAAAATAATACAATAAAAATTATATTTACAAATGGAAGAGCTATATTAAGAAGCAAAGTATCTAAATAATTTATTTTTTAAATGTTCGTTTTCTGAACTATGTTTAGTTATATTTATTTTGTCACACACAAAAAACTCAAACTTTGCTAAAGATACATTTTTATTAAATTTAAATGTTAAATACCTGCTGGCTTTTGTTTTACGTTTTGTCATTTTGTCCCAAGAAAAAGACAAACTGAACCAAAACCAACAAGGATCCAGCTGAAACTAGAGCTGCATGAACAAAGACCACGTCAGTTCCCTGCGTGAGCTAGCAAGGGAGCTAGCAAGGGAGCTAGCAAGGAGCTAGCAAGGGAGCTAGCAAGGGAGCTAGCAAGGGAGCTAGCAAGGGAGCTAGCAAGGGAGCTAGCAAGTTGATTCAAAATGAAAGACGCTCAATTATTTCTTTAATGAGGTTTTGATTCGGGAAATAGAACAAAAACGGCTTTGAAACTTTCAATTTCTCAATTGTTTCCATCACTTTCCCAGTAATGCAGGAAGAAAAAAAATCAACTTTTTCTAAATGTTTAAATGTACTTTTCACTACATTTACATTTTCAAAGATTAAAAGTTGAACATTAAAATATCCCACTTAATTAAAGAGCAAACAAACATATATACATAACTTTTTGTTTTGTGCTGTTTTTACATATGATAAAAGCTGCAGGTTGTTTGCTTGTTTAACTTTTAATCTAAAGTTTTCTGTTCTTTGAATGATTGCCCATGTGTGCAAGGAAACAAGCTGTATTTCTATGATTTTTAAGTTACTTAAAATGAATTTAAATTGGAAACAATATTCAATCATTTCTTTTTCAACAACAGTGAACATTTGGTCACTAAAGCGTTTAACTGTAGGCGCTGATGTGGCTGAACAGCTCCCTCTTCCTGTTCGTCACTGTAATCATGATGATTTCAGAGTTCAACCTGATTAGAAAATATCTGAAGCACAAAATTACGATGAGAAACTGTGTGAGGAAGAATCCACATCAATCAAAATCACATAACAGATTTTAAAGCTGATTTTCCTGATTGTAGAACATTTTTCTCTCTCTCACTTCAGCGTTTGTTTATTTCTCCTACAGTGAAATTCAAGCTTGAATAGTATAACTGAAAAAAGGTTGAATTATATTTTATGTTAGACAATGTTATTGAAATTGGGGGATTTTCTTGTTAAATTGGTCTTTTCTTCTCAGCCATTCATGTATATGGGATGTGTGAGGCGGCAATTTGAATAACATTTTGCTTTATTTACTTTATCCTTGCTGTAAAATGTAGAATAACTATCACAAGCTGTTAACAGTAATAAATGATGTTATATTATTGTTAAATAAAACTGTATTTTTTTAGTTAGTATGCATGTTTTTTTTTCTGATCAATAAATCAATATTGATCAATATTAATTACATTGAAACAATCCAAACAACCTGTAAGGTAAGTGATCTTCCTGCTTAAATTAAATACCTTTACAAAATTAAAGTTAATTTACAAAAAAGTCTGTTTTTGTAAAGCTTTATGTTTTTTTTCCAAATAGAAATAATTTTGGTAATTCTAACTGACCTAAAACATTAACATTATAGACTTTTATTAATTTTAGATAGAGAGAAAATAATGTATTTTTATCATGTGAATGAAAATATGTGGTTTCATCTGTAAACACCGTTTTCCAAATTCACGCTTTTAATCAAACGTCAGACTGAACTATCAATATCAAGCACTTTCAAGACCTTTGTACAGAAATGCAGACATTTCCAAACCTTGAAAACTCTCGTTAAAACTGAAACATTTTTAGGGATTCGATCCACCGTCTGAACTGGGAGGTCCAGTTAGCACCGCTCAGATATTCCACAATCTGTTTTTCCTGGTGTCGTCCAATCTGACCATCAAAGTCCTGGAAAGTGTGTGTGAAAGATTAGACATGGATAAAGGGAGGAGGGAAAGACCAGGGGAAATTCCTTCGCTGCAGACGTAAAGTGGTTGCCTGGATTGCCGGAGATAAAAACATCCACAAACGGAGAGATGCAATGAAATGAGTGATAGGAACAGACTGAGCATGAGAAAGGCAACAGAAACAACACAGCGACTAAAGATGAGGACGGGGCGAATAGCGACGCGCGAGAATTAGAGAAACAAAAGCATGATTTCATCATCTTATTGGGTTTTTTCTTTGGATTTTGAGAGATTTAAAATACAAGAACTGTTTAGAAACCAAAACATTGACAGTTTGAAACAATTCCCCATGAAATATGTATTTAATTCAGAAGATAACAGTATGATAGAGTATATTGCCATACTAACAAAAACCTATAAAAATAAGACTTTGAAAGCTGTCATAAAATTAAGAGAAGAATAAGATCATAATGCAACTATAGTCATAATTTTATAAAAACAAAGTCGTATGAGAGTAAATAATGAGAAAAAAATCTTGTTAATATGAGAATAAATTCATAACATTATGATTTCATTTTCATATGACTTTATTCTTGTAATTTTGTAATTAAATTTTTTATTTTTTATTTTTTGCATGACCTTGATACACTGTCGTATATTAATTAGCCCACAATTACCACAAAAAAAAAGTTTTCTCCTTTTGTGCTGTTTCTACAAATTTTAAGCACAAAATGCTTAAAGTTTGTTTATTTGTCTGTCAGCTTCATTTCCAGCAGATCAACAGCCCTAAGCAGACAGTCATGAGAATACAATGGCTAAGATCAAAAATTATTCATGTGTGAGAATGTCCTAGTTAAAGTCCAGACCTAAATCTAACTGAGAATATGTGGCATTGATGTTCTCGATCCAGTCCAACTGAAATCCGTGAATAATTTGTCCATTTATTTCCTAAAGCAAATTCTTTATCAATTAGAGATTAAAACATAACAAATTGAAAATAATTGGTTATATTTCTGTGTGAAAGTTTAATAAACAAGCATTTTAATATGAAAAACGACCCAAAAGCAGTACAGAAAAACAGAAGAAACAGCTGGGAGGAGCAGAACAGGGTGTAATAAAAGCAGGGTGTCCTTATAGCGAAGGTCTAATTTGTAAGATGAGAGACAGAGAGCTAACCAAGTGGAAAACACCATCTAGAAAACTATGATTAAACCCTTCCACGGTAATAATGAAACATGCTCCAAATCCTTTTAACACATCCTTCACACACACGCTGGAATCCAAGAAGTTTCTTTTTAAACCGTGAAAATTTGAGGTCAGATGTATAATTTGGTTTCTAATCACTTGTTAGTGTGACATGAACGGTTCTGGATCTCAAATGGTAAAATGTAACCAACACGCCGTTCAGCCTACCAACCTGTATCCAAAACATGA
Organism: Poeciliopsis turneri; assembly: GCA_922788865.1. Lineage (NCBI taxonomy): Eukaryota > Metazoa > Chordata > Actinopteri > Cyprinodontiformes > Poeciliidae > Poeciliopsis > Poeciliopsis turneri. Next base: position 42,615 of record CAKLNU010000923.1, read on the forward strand.
GCAGGTCAGGACAATGAAGAGAGCTGGATTGTTTAATAAAATTATTCATTTCTACTCAAACGTTGAAAATATGCCTAATTAAGAAATAGGATCTGTACATAAAAGACAAAAAATGCAACATTTGTTACATTTTTTAGCTTGTGTGTTTCACTTTCACACTGCACCGTCAAACAAACAAGATTTGAAAAACTTGTTCCCCTCCTCGCCTGTAGGGGCGCTGCACCAAGAACTACAGAATTAAACGAAACAAAAATCTCTGAAGAAGACACTGAGCGCAACTTCCTTTTTCACAAAATGTAAAAAAAAACAGAGAGGGATGAGATTTTAACAATTGTAGAACTTCTCTACGTCTTTGGCAAAAGACTACGAACGATTTGTTTTGGTTGTATTTACCCAGAATGCCCTGCGCTTTAGTCCGCTTCCTGCTTTTGGAGCAATCTCGAGTTCACACTGCATTCAAACCGCACCAAAATTCATTCAACCGAACCAAGGCGCGGGTTTTTAGGAGGACCAGAATTTGTCTTTTTGGTTCCCATTAGAGTTAAGTTACATGTTCACACCAACAAACTGGACTTTCAAAACAACAAACTAGAGTTTAATTAAAATGGACAAAACAGAGTTGGTGTAAATGCAGCTTTATTGTGAACCTAAAAATAGAGGCTCCTGAAAGACTAAATATTGGGGGAAAAAATAAAGTACTTTTACTGAGTGGCCAAAAGAGCCAGGAAGAACAGCTTGTGTGAAATCTGACATTATTCTGCACATCAAAGCTAGACGTCTTGAAGAAGTCTCATTTCCTCAGTGTGAAATCGTTCGTTTGATTCCTCTAACTGGCTTAAAGATTAGTCTTTGGTGTCTCTTCTTGTCAGCTTCCAAAGAAAAGGAGAATAATCTCTGTGGCAAAGAGTAAATTAAATCAAGTGTGCAGACATAATTAGGGTTTTTCTGTCTAATCTTTACTTTCCGTTGTGACTGTGGCTCTATTTTCTCAGTGTGAAATAGGCTGTTTCAAACTCCTAACTGGCTTATGACTGTTCTCCTCTGACTCAAAGGCAAATCCTGTTTTCTGCCCTTAAAATGAGAGAAAAGGATTCCACCTCCTAAATTAATGTCAGTTTTTGTCCTTTCTCCTGCAGCTAAATGATTTATGTGCTGTTTAAAACACACTTTGATTTCATGGCTAAATTACCCATTAGTTTGTTGGGCTAACATTTTCCAACGGTTGTTTCTAATGAGACGCCATATCTGCTCCAAGTATAAACTTGATTTCTGTTTTACTTATTTTCTCATGGTTTATCCAAAGTTAAACTTGGCTTGGTTTAGTGGCTTCACTGCAAATTGCCAGTGATTAGGCCAAATCAAAACCTGACGACATACAGTAATATCCAAATTGCCCTTGGTTACCTAACAAAAAATGACAAACACCAATCCGTCCCAGCTCTAGAGAAGGGATGGTGGCAGGATAATATTCCTTTTACCAAAGTCTAACATTGTCCCAAACAGGCAATGAGACGCCGTCCTGTTGGGACGTCTAGTTGTGTCCAAAATTCAACTGACATAAAAGAAGTTGCTTCAACTTCTGTCACAATGTTGATTTATTTACTTATGTTGGCAAAAACAAACAATTTATTGGGTCTAATTATGAGGAGCTGAGATCCATCGTGTGAAACATCACCTGGTCATCGTCTGAACGTCTAGGAATGCTCTGCCATCATCCTGTTGGTGCCCCCTAGTGGTCAAACATGAGATAAATTTATCTGGAAACACCAGGTGAGGTTAATATCGCCATGGCAGCAGTGCACTGCACAAAGTAACAACATTTCCAAACTATAAGTTGCATTTTTTCATAGTTGCGGGTCCAGCGACTTGTCGTCAGGAGCAAATTAGTCTTTTTTTTTTTCTTTTCACGACACACTTCTTCAACTAATGCATTAAATATTAATTCATAAACCAATCATGAACCCGGGTTTCCTCTGGTGTATTATAAGCCTGGTGGGTCACCAGGCTTTACTTCCCACTGCATCAGGCGAAGTGTCATTGGTTTAGTTTAAGTAGCGTTTTTTTGTATTCCAGTAACACTGACAATAAAGGCAGATTAAGCTGCGTTTATAGTTCATACCAGCCCGATCTGGTGACTCCATGTTCCATCAGCTGTTGTAAACAAACCAGCCACATTTTTAATGCACATTTTGAATTTTGCTGTGGAAAACGTTTATGGAAATGGCAAGGTTCTAAATAAGACAACATAAAACAACATTTTATACTATATTGAGATGGTTTTCAGCTTTTCCAAAAAAAAGAGTTAATGGGCTAAAGTGAAGATGGAAACACGTTAAATAAATAAGTTTGATGCAGTGAACGTTTATCTTTTACGACTGATCAGTGTTTCTGCTGCCACCGTGTGTTAGAATCGCATTTCTTTCTCTACGTCTCTGGACAAAGTCTGACCAACACTAGTAGACGGATCCATTACAGCTTTACCAATAGCAACACATTTCTGAAAACCTCTTTCCAGTTTTCTGAGATTTCTGTTCCAAACTTCCACTTCCTGTTCATTAAACCCATGAGTAACGTCAACATCTGACAAAATGATGCTTTGCATTACCTGGTTGATCCGCTCCAAGGCAATAGATGGAAACTGTCTGACTCTCACTCAGATCCCTGAAGGTTTGACAATCAGTAAGTTAACCAAAACTAAACATTTCCCAACGAGCTACGCTCTCCACTGCATTAAAACCGGGACCTTATTATCTGTGTTCTCAGAGTGAAGCCTTTTAACTAATGTCTAACACTGACTTTCATTTCCTCAGTGTGAAATGGGTTCTGCCGTCATCCTAACTGGCTTACAGGCGTCCTCTTCTGTTTCTAACATAAATCCTATTTTCAGCCCTCATCAGTCAAGAGCAAACGCAAGGATGTCTCTGTTTCAGTAACTCATTTAGACACACACATGCAGCCTGTTGCTTCAGCTGCAATTGAAGACAAATCCCTTTTTCTGCTTTGGCCTCTCCAACAAAAAACCATTTATCTCATTTCCTAAAGCTGCCTGTTGCATAAGATAAAGGATGACATTGTACCAAGACCTTTATGTGCTGCCTTTCATCTTCTGTGCCCCACTTTACATTTGATTTCACTCCTCTTCTTGCTTTCTCAGTGCCAGATGGTTCGCATGTTAGCTGCTGGAACAAAGTCTGAATGCTGCTACTGTAAGGAAGCCCTGGTTAATTCAAAGACAGTTGCTGCGTTTCCATTACAAACAGTCCACTAATGATAAAAAGAAAACACAATTTTACAACTGCGGTGTTTCCATCAAATAAGAAACGCAAATAAAACCAAGCGAATAAGCTTGTTCACGTGACAAGTCATTAGAAAAATAAATAACATGTCGCCCCATTATTCTCCAGCTACTTCCTGTCACTTGTTTTTTCTGCCAGCAGTGATGTTTGGTTGTTGATCACGTGATGCAGCTTCACCACAAATCTGAACCAAACTTCAAGAAAACTGTAAAACAGCTGGAATACTGAGTTCCTTCGAAGAAACCTAAAAACCCAGCAGATCGGAGTTAATAAATGGAATATTGACCACCATATTTAATCCCCTTAGATGTTTTTGATTATGGCAACAGACTAAATGTAATGTTTGCTGATTGTTTCTCAAATTGGTGACTTTTTATTTTTGTGTTTTTAAGATGTAAAAACTTGGAACTGCCTTGTTGCTGAAATGTTCTACACAAATAAACTCCACCAATTTGCATGACTTATGTGATGTGAAAAAAGGTGTTTCTGTTGCAGCTTTTCAAAATACATTAAGCAAATTTATTTAGGTAAATCCAACTTGCACAATTACACAGTCAGTGGTGTGTTGTGAATGCAACTGATGTATACAATTTGAAGTAAAAGGGATAAAGATTTCCATATTCCTTGCTACTGCATGTCACTAAAACAAAAGACCCGTCGAAGCAAACACTCATATTGCAAGCTTTGCATTCAAGAAAGAAACAAGAAAAAAAGAAAGCTTGAACATTGGTGGAGCAGGCTGGTTTTTCCCAGCAGATAGAATCTCGTTCAACAAGCTTCCTCCCAGTTTTCCCACATCAGATCCATCCTGCAGCACATTACAATCAGACCTCTATTATCTCCCATTAAGCAGCCTGGAAACTCTGACTTTCTCTTCACCTTTTCCAGCCATTAACTCCTCAGTCTGGCTGCTGATACAAGCGTGTGACATAATCACATATATGTTTTAGAAACCAACTCGGCCTCGTCCATTCCCATTCAGAGCAGGAAACGATTCAGACGCCGAGGCTCATCCATCACTGCCACAGAAAAACATCCAATCACAGCCATTTAAGTTCAGGGACGGCAGTCGCATTAAGTCTATGAACTGCAAGTCATTCTCTTGTCGCCATTTAATGTCTGGTAGACTTTTCAGTTGTTATTAAAGCCGCTTTTGTCCATAAAAAACAGAGATAAAAATCCAGAAAGTGATTTTTTTGTAACTGTTAGATGAAGTAAACTCAACTTTAAATATCAGGTCATGTCCAATTCTCAAACTTGAGCTGTTATAAAAGTTACAAACTACAGTTTTTGTTTCACTAACAATGCTAAAATGATCAAACAAGCACAGATAGGCCTGTCAATAAGCAATAAATCAATTAATCGCATAAAAAATGAAAACTCAAAAAATTCAGTTGATTTCTCTTTTCTATTTAGCAAAAACCTACCAGCCATTTCTCCTGCAAGCTCTACTCTCACAATTTGTTTTGGCTGCATTTACCCAAAATGCCCTGCGTTACAGTCCACTTCCTGCTTTTGGAACCACTCCGCTTTGCGTTCACATTTGCATTTGAGCCACACCAGAGTTCACGTTGACCAAACCGAGACCTTTTGCTCCTTTGGTCCGCATCAGAGTTCGATTACACAGACGGGTAACCAAGATGCAAAACGAGAGTTTCATTAAAGCAAACTAAGCATCATATGTAATCCATAGAGCCTCCATACAAATGTTGAGTCATTAACGGCTTGAATACAATATGATCATAACCCAAGATGATGTTGACATCTTCAGAAACTTTTGTGGGAGGAAACCAAACAGCTGATGAAACTGTGGGACATGAATAAGTTCCTCTGAGTCTCCCAGCAACAGCTGTCTGTCCTTCAGCAATGTCTTGTATATAAATTTCCCACTTTCACTGAAATGCTACAGGCACTTTGTGTAGTCATGACACCAAAATATATGACAAGACTTCATCTCATAAAGCTTTTTATTCTGTTATCTGAAACATAAATATCTCAGAAGACATATAGGTAAAAAAATAATAATATTTAAAAACTCTTTCAGTTGTTATTTATGTCCAGATAAAATGACTCCTGCTTCTTTCAGGTAAATATTCCCATTATTTTACCAAATTTGATGAGAATATCTGGATTTAGACAAGACGCACAAATTCCATCAAATATTAAAATTACAGTGTTATACCAGCAGGGGGCAATAATACATTTCATTTTTATTTTCCTCGTTGTTATTGTTCTTCTACATATTTTATTGGGATTTACCAAGACAGACCAACACAGATCAGTGCATAAAAATGATGTGAAAGAAAAAAGTGTTTTTAAAGTGTTTTACAAAGAAAAATCACTAAAGTGACATTTGTATTCAGCTTTCTTTGCTCTGATTCCTCTAAACCACGGGGGTCAAAATAGTTTTTGTTTTGGGCCAAATCAAGATGAACAGGCACTTTACCATCAAAAAGTATCATGTTTCATGATACTTTTTGTGATTTTTTGCAATAAAAATCACAGCGGTTGTGGTACTAATTTGGGAATAATTGTTTATGATGGTAAAATAGACTTTTCATTACTCACTGTATAGATTATAGATTATAATCTGACTCAGTTAAGACTGAGGTAGCTGCTTAGTACAAGTAAGAAAGATGTGCTCTAAACAATATCCTTAAAAATCAAAGTTAGCAAATAAATCCCTCCTGTGTTATTTATTCTAAACATAAATGAAAAGATAAAACAAACACCAACAAAATGAAGGCCAAGAATTGTAGCAGAAAATTGAGGGAAAAAGCCTTTGAGAAATTTAAAACACAGCTGCACTACAAGCTAATTTCACAAAATATTCACCAATGCAGATTAGGTAAAACGATCTAAAACCAGAAAGACAGGAAACAAAAACTGCAAAACCAGCAATAAAATCTAGACTCATAAAGAAACATTTTATCTCTTTACAAGCTTCTTTTTAATTTGAATAACGCTCCTAGCAGCTGTCTTAGTTAACACGGACAGGAAAATGTAACTTCCTGATCTACTGCATCACTCTCATTGGACAGTGGGTAAAATATGAACCTGCCAACAAGCTGCTGCTGCAGTTGAAATGTGTGTGTGTGTGTGTGTGTGTGTGTGTGTGTGTGTGTGTGTGTGTGTGTGTGTGTGTGTGTGTGTGTGTGAGAGTGAGAAGCAGAGAAAGTGAGCTGGCTGAAGAGGGGAGATTGAGACGAGGGATGGAAAAAATGAAAGGTGTGTGTGAGGCAGATGGTGAGTGGAAGACGGGTTCAAGTTTCAGCGTCAGAACGACTCGAGTTAACGCTCCGCCTGTTTACCCCAGGAGGAAACTTTTCACTCCTCCTGCAGCTTTAAACATCCAACCAACAAAATTGGTCATTTTAACCTCTTTATCTAGGGCTGAAATGATTAACCATAAATCTTTAGCCATTAATCTTTTTCACAAAGAACATCAGGAAACATAAACAACAGTTCATTTTTTATCATAAATTTTCTTTAAGGTCAAAATGAAACAGATGTGTTGGAATAAACACATACAACCAGAAGTATTTGTTAAATGTCCCGTATTAAGCTACGCCTGGGCCACATGTTTTCTGTAGTGTTCAACCGGCTTCTGGGATCATTTTGGCTGATAAATTTGGCTTCTTGTCAGGACGACAAGGATTCATTTAGTTCATTAAAGTTGGTAGATTTCCAAGCGTAGACTTGGCTTTTCACAGTAGTTCACACTGATTCAGAAAAAGAAAGAAAAATATTCACCTGCTTTATCCATCCCAAACCGAGTTTGGATTTTTACTTGGTGAACTATGTCCATCCGAAGAAACCAACAAAGAAAATTTGGCACTAAAATTATTATTGTTTATTAAATGCATTTATATGCATTTATTATTGTTTAAATCTACTAACAGATTAGTTCAGTATCACATTCGAGGACACATTGTTAGCATGCAGAATGAGTCATTTTACATGCTTTATTCAGTATCTCAGACGTAAACAGGACTTTTGGAACAGCATCTCCAAACTATTTTAAGGTTTTAGTTGAAGTTACCAATTTCACATCATGTCATGTTTATGGAGCAAATCTGTTTAGACAGTTTTTTGGTCTTTATCTCCATCTAGTGGCTTCATTGTGACACCGACAAAAAGAAAAAGGAGATTTTACTATAAAATCACTCATTTTATAGTTAAATTGCTTCAAAAGGATGTTCATCATAACATCCATCCATTTTCCGTCACCCTTCTCCCTAACGGGGTCGGGAGTTGCTGGTTCCTCTCCAGCTGCGTTCCGGGCGAGAGGCGGGGTCACCCTGGACAGGTCGCCAGTCTGTCGCAGGGCAACACAGAGAGACAAACAGGACAAACAACCATGCACACACACTCACACCTAGGGAGAATTTGGGAAGGCCAATTAACCTGACAGTCATGTTTTCGGACTGTGGGAGGAAGCCGGAGAACCCGGAGAGAACCCACGCATGCACAGGGAGAACATGCAAACTCCGTGCAGAAAGACCCCGGGCCGGGAATCGAACCCAGGACCTTCTTGCTGCAAGGCAACAGCGCTACCCACTGCGCCACTGTGCAGCCCTCATCATAACACTGTATATAAATTAAGTATTTTAAAGAAGAACAGGTTAGTAATTATGATCTAAGATGTATTCTACCAATATATTTGTTGCTCCACACTGGCTTTATGTTTGAGATGGTAAATAGAATATATTAAGAAATATAATGTGGTTGTTAATCAGGCTGAGGTTGGAATTGTGCAAATTGTCCCATTATTTATGTTTCATGTCTAGCAACATCCTGGAAAAGGGATGTTCAAACTTTTTATCATCAAGTCAAAAGTACTCACAGTCCAAGAAAATAATAATAATAAAAAAGTAGTCTAAGTTTTTTTTATTGTAGAACCAACATTTTAAAAGTATTATGCACTTTTGCTGTATTAAAAGAAAGTATTCTCAGTTATAAGAACATAATTTGAGTCACTTTTCTTTCAAAAGCTTGCTGTCTTACATACAAGCTGATTTAGGTTCAGTGAAGTTGGTTTTCCATTTACTATAAAAGTTTGGCTACAAAAAGTATTTTATTTAACATTTTCCACTGTAAGAAAATTATGTCAATAATAGTTTTATACTGATTAAAAATTAAAGTTTAGCAAACAAATTTACATCTGTGCGGGCCACAAAAATCAATCTGAGGGCCACAAAAGGCCCCCGGACCACACTTTGGACACCCCTAAACAAGACTTTGTCCCTATAAACTCCCAGTGAGGTTCCTAGAAACTGCATTACCACAGTAGGACTGGGCTTTGCACCCAGTAAATACTTCTGCTCTCAACAAGGTCAGTAATCACAGAAGGAAATGTTCCTGTGAGGTAACAAAAAAGCATAGAGACACACACACACACACACACACCCACACACGCACACACACACACAGGCCCAAACATTAAGTGCTCAGTCGTCAACGTTGCTGCAGGCGGATGAAGGATCTGCACTACTGGCCTACTTTTGAACAGGTCAGCTCTCTGAAAGCATTCAGCCACCGTGAAATTTATATTATTCTTATGGAGGACACACACACACACACACACACACACACACACACACACACACACATGCTGTGGCCTCATATAGATTTTTCCCATTCATACAGTTTTTGACACAACTGTACTTGTCAATATATGTCGAATATTTTAGCTTATTGGTCAAAATGGCTTCATTTCAGTGGCATTTCTGGGTTTTTGTCTCTTATTAATGTTTGCTGTAGAGCAGCAACACAGATTACAGCAATGAAATAAATTAAACATGTTTCACTTTGACATATAATAATTAATTTGCTCTAATCTGTTGGTTATTCATATGTTCTTGTGAATATTTGACTTACAAAAATAAACAGGTATGACTTAATAGCACAAATAAAGAAGAATATACACATTTGAACCTGATTATTGAGCTACATTAACTAGTTTTTCTTTATAGAACATTATAGTGATATATCACTGTTTACACAGATCAGTTTAATTCGATTTAGCACAAATTTACAGTCTTAAATCTAACAAAATAACTTATTATATGTTTAGTCTGTAAGCTGGACATTCAAATAGAAAATAATGAAAAAGTTGCCAATAAATCTAAGAAAATAAAAATGTAAAGGTTTCTGCAGATTAATTATATAAATCAGATTAGTGACATGAGAAATACATAGATAATAAGCAATAGACAAAAAAATATATATTTGGTTGGCAAAATGTTCATGTTTGTTGGTGGAGAAAATGCTGAACATGTCAAAAACAATCAATATTTATAAAAATCAATGAAAGAAATAGGCTAATGGCTGGTTTAGTTCTGGTTTAAAGATATTTACTGGATTAAATTACAGGGGGGGTGATGGGATATTCTAAATAAAGTTACATTTAAACTAAAAAGAGAATTTTGGTGCAGAGTTTATATGTGTTTGAGCGCCACAGGAGGCGTTCAGCCCTCGCTTCCCTGCAGCTGCAGCTCCTCAGACTCTGATCAGCGGCTCAGGACAACATCAGCCGCGCGCCATGACGCATCCGGGCAGCGCGCGCTCGCAGAGCAGCTTCAGCAGCCGCGAGGATGATGAGGGTGAAGAGGAGCGCGCGAAGAAGCCCCGCTCTCTCACTCTCGTGAAGATGGGTTTACTGTCGTAGGTTTTTGTGTTTGTCCTGAGGAAATCGGACGATGGGAGACCGACACCGGCGGACTCGAACCCTGGGAGGTCTCGCGATCAAGCCGCGGGTCTCCAAGGAGACCAAACTCCGGCTGCGCGTGATGTTCCTGGATGACAGCGAGCGCACGTTCGAGGTGGAGGTAAACACATCTTCAGGTGTTTCAGCCCCGGCACACCTTTATTATATATTTTATTTTGTTTTTAAAGAAAAATAATGGGTTGAAAATTCAACCAGGATGATTTTTTCCCCCCACAATTTAAACCAGCAGTACAAAACTAAATGTAATTTTGGGTCATATTAAGATCATAAATGTTCTCAGGGGCCCATTGTACATGAATCTACTAATGAAATCCATTAATTAATACCTTCTCTGCATCAGATAAGTACTTATTAGAATGAAATAATCACATTGATGTTAAGTTGAGCAGAAGGATTGATGTTAGTAAATGAATCACCAAATGAATGCTGCATTATTGCATTTTAATGAAGAAATTTGTTTGCGTCTTCCATATTTCAATTTATTCCCAGTTATGTATAGAAATGAGATTAAATGAAAAATGTGAAGAATGCAGCAATTTTGTACCTTAATGAATCAAATCATCAGAGTAATCTATAAAATGATAAATTACTAAAATAATATCTATTGCATTCCTAGTTTCCACAAACTATCAAAGATGTTTTACACAAGCAAAAGTTCTACTCTGGAACCCATTCTTATGCACAAAATTTAAAAATGATAAAAATAATAAATAAATAAAATATTAATGTAGATTTTTCCATTAAATGTTTGATTATTAAATGACGTTTCATTACTTAAGCAGCAGGATCATTTCGTGCTCTGTTGCTCTTTGGTCAGCAATGTTGCTCCAACAGCATGCATTTCGTCTCCATGGTAACAATACACTGTACCGGCAGACATTAACATTCCTTTCCACATCACCCCTTTAGGTTTTAGCTCTGCACCGCAGAATAGGATTATATAAAGCAGAGCTGCCAGATGAGCATTAGCAAAAAATTAAACAAAAAAAAAAAGCTTGTGAGGGAATAAAATTAGACATTCAGAAAGGGGATCAAGTGATTACTTCCTACTTCCTGTGGTCTTGTAGCCACCTGATGCATGGTCAGCTTTCAACCAGCCCATGCGATGCGGGTCAGGGGACGAGGGGTAGCAGTGTGTATGTTTTTATAACCAGTGACGTCGCCTGCCAGACAGCAGTGCAGTTTTCAGGCCAGATTCTCAGAGTTTGTGTCTGTTTTAGTGCGCAGCTCACAGTGTTGTGTTTGCAACGTAGCTCCATTTACCACGACCTCTGGGTCATCAGCACAGTCTTAATAATAGGAGGCGAGAGTGATGAGGGAAGACCGAACAGCAGAAGAAGAATGGGTGGATGACAGGAAGTAAAAATAAACTGTGATAAACATAGGTTATGTGTTTGTGACCCGTCTTTGTTTGTCTCAGCTCCACAACAGACACATTGAATTTACTCTGAGAGAGAAAACCAAGGTGGTTGTTAAGTTAATACAGTACAGCAGTTTCTGCAACTGTACAATAAATAAAATACAATTAATAACCCTAAACAAACTACAAAGCAACAATGACCAGCGGACAGCAGTTAACGGTTACAAACTTAATCAGCTAAAATGAACAACATTAATTAAAAATATGACATGACAAAATTACAAACAAAGCCCTGTATGTAAATGCATTTGACTAAAATCGGTTTAAAAAAACCAGTATTTTTAAAGAAAACAGCATTACAGATGACAACGGAAAAAGGGGAGGAGCTGTCGGTTGCTGGTTGCTATGGTTACCACCAACCATCAAGAGCAGCACAACTTTTACAGCAATAAATGTCAGTAAAAATAGCCATTTGACTAAGCAAAATGAATTTTGAACCATAAATAAACCAATTTAACATCTATAATACTGTTAAAATAAAACCTTGTTTCATGTATAAAGAGGATGATGGGAGCAGAACATCCGTCCAAACAGTGAAACCAGAGATGCTACTTTCCTTTTATTCTAATTACTAATTTGAACCGGAAGAGTTGTAAGGCTACTGCTCCACCAGTTTAATCATAACATTTAACCGTTTTGAATTTCAGCTTACAATCAGGTTCATGACGTCAGAGACGGTTCTTGGAATCAGCTTACCTCAGAGATGTGCGTGTCAGAGAGGAAACAGGTTTTCTCCTCTGACCCCGATCCTTCAACCTCCAGGGCAAAAATACAATTAATGATCAGGCAGGATGAAAAGAAAAAAAGGCAGATTGATGTAAGGAACGTGAACAAGCTATGTTACATGTATGGGAGATCTTCATGTGGATGGCAGCTTTTTATTGATTCAGAAACTATTATAAGTAAAGATTTTTGGAGAATATCAAAAATTAATAAACTTCTCTTATGTCATATTTCTTTTTTTTAAATTATTTTTAAAAAACATAATACATCTCGTTATCAATAGTCCACTGGTACTAAATATTGCAAAAATTAAAGCAAAATTATGTCAACAACCAGATGTCAGTAGGATGATTCCCAATAAAAAAATAAAACATTCTATTGTTAAATCACTTTTATTTTCAAAATACAAAACATAAAAACGTCTGTACACTTTGGTAAATGGCTGGTAAATGACAAAACTTATCAGGAAAACAGCCCTAAACTCAAGTTCATCACCACAATATCATAATCAGGCCTTGCTAGCATGCACCAGCCGTACTAGCTAACCGCTACGTTGCTATTGTTTACCCCATTACTGGAACATTTATATGATTCAAGTAACATTTCATTGGTAAAAAATACTTTATATAAACACCCTGCAAATACAGAGGTATCTCAACAGTTTATGCTTTCTACGTTTTCAAAAATAACATGCTTTACTGTAGCTAGCTGCTAACTAGCTAAAAAAAATAAACTAAAACTGATTTGGTCTTGCTGCATTTAGCCAAGTTTAATAAATGGACATGCCCAATTTGTTTTTGGTAACATTTCACTGGATGTTCAAAAGAAACTTGGCTAACTAAAGGAAAGTACTTTTTATTGCACCTAGCATTTCCCATTGAAGATATAACATTTGTTTGAAAATTTTATGCTTACAAAAGTTTTTCATCTATGTTAGCTCCATCAGCATAAAATTATTACACAGCTTGTACAACCCATCTCAACTGTGCAGCAGATTTGAGGAGAAAATTGCCAAAATCTATTTTATTGTAGTGTTTTCCATGAGTAACCTGAGAGTACAGATTAGCAAATGCTCTACAGATGATTTCCCATCTCACACTTCATGTAATGTTGTTCCTGTCACCAACCGCTCTGAGGATGGTCATTTGTTTCCAGTAATCATCACTTTGTCCTCTGATCTCTCTGTAATCGGCAGCAACTCTTCCTCCTCCTCCAAGACAAGTTAATGAAGGTCTTCCAGTGAACCACTCTGCAGAATTAAACACCATGCAGCAGCCAGAGAAAGCTAAAATAAACCTGTGCTGCTGGAGAAAGTGAACAATGCACAAACATTGCCTTTTACTTGGGCAAAAGATAGATGTGCAGAAAAATTAAAAAACACAGAAATAATTCTCTACAAAACTGTCAAAACTAAATGAAATAATCAGCACAAGTATCAGAAAACAGACTAAAATGACAATCAGTAACATTTTAAATTGATCTTAGCCCTTTACTTTTGATAAAATATTGTTTTTCCATCTATCATTGATTTAGACTGTTTTCAATATATTATATCATTTATCATAAGAATTTTGATTCATCGTTTTGATAAATTCATGTTAATGATGTTTTTAAGAACAAAACTATTCATATTGTCTGTAAATTAATTGTGCTACAAAAATGTTAGAAACCCTCATCATGCCTTAAGGCTTGATAATTAAAGTAATTAAGTGCTGGTATATTTCTCCAAAAGCCCCAGGAGTATCTCCAGATTAAAAAACTTCTCCGTTATGAGACGGCCCAATTATTCAGATCCTCTCCAACACTCATTTTAATGTCGCTCTTCTTTCAACAGCAGAATGTGTTAGGTGGAGATTTTTTCAACAAAGTTTGTGGATACCTGAAGCTGCTTGAGAAGGAGTACTTTGGACTGGAGTTCAGACACCACAGTGGCCATTATGTAAGAAACAAAGGAATAACACGACACCAACGTTTTAGATGCTGTTGAGTCTCTGAATATGTTTCTGTTGCAGGTTTGGTTGGAACTGCTAAAACCCTTATTCAAACAGATTAAATGTAAGTTATTTTCTCTTCCTGTTGGAGACCACTGGGGGCATTATAGCTAATTTTAGCCCTTCAGGAAGATGAAATGAACTAGAAATCCAGTTTCTGCTAAAATCAAAAGCAGATTGTGAAGTTTTAGAGAAAATACATTTTAAGGCATTTGTGTTGTTAATTATATAGTCAAATTCCACGTGAATATGACTAGAAAGAGTTGGAAACAGCTTTTTTTTCCTAAAGTAGCTAACTAGCATGCCAACAATGTGGCTAGCTTGTAGCATGTCATTTCAGTTGATGAAGTTATACAAAATCCTGGGAAGAAATATCAAGTGCAAGGTTACAAATAAGTAAACAAATAATTTAAATAATATTTTCAATAATTTTAGTGTTTTGTTGGGGTTTTTTTTTTGTTCTCCATACAGCTAGCTAGCCAAAACCACAGAGTTAGCTTCTTACCTTTTACCACACACAATATGGCTATGAATAAAAAAATAAAAAAATAAATTGGAAATGACAGTTTTATTTTGTTCGTATTAGTAATGCTTGTTCTTCTGAAAAGCAATTTTAGCAAAATAATACATTTTCTCTCTTTTTTGCCATTTCTCAGACACCAATGACTTATTCTTTAGGTTTATAGTGAAGTTCTTCCCACCAGACCCTGGACAACTAAAGAGAGGCCTTACCAGGTAAAGTTTGAATCAACAGGAAATTAAAATTAGCAACATTAGAAGTAATTCCACCTTCTTACATAGCTATGAGTCAGGTTATGGCTCCTTCTCCACTGTATTAACCCTCTCAGGCTCAAATTACTTGCAAAGACTACCTAAGTAGCATTTAGCTGTTGCAAATCTGCAACACCTGCCTGGAGAGGGTTAATATACTGTACATGTGTGAGGTCTTGTTTATGTTAGAGGGTTAATATACTGTACATGTGTGAGGTCTTGTTTATGTTAGCAAGCACTTTGCAAACAATATCCACACTAACAGTGATTAAATTCAAAATGCAGCTCCCACCCTGGTTAACTGCTTTGTATGTGCAGGTATCTTTTTGCCTTACAGATAAAGCAGGATTTGTCCAACGGTAGTCTGACATGTAATGACAACAGCGCCGCCCTGCTGGTTTCACACATACTACAATGTAAGTGTGAAAAACACAAACTGAAGCATTTGAATGGATTCAATCAACATATGAAGAAAAATAGAAGAGTATCTCTGTCTTACAGCAGAAATAGGGGATTATGATGAGGAGCTGGATTATCAGCACCTGGAGATGAAGCACTACGTCCCTAACCAAGAGTATCTGGACCACAAAATAATCAAGCTTCATAAAAGACACAGGTATAAAGAAACAGAATATCAATCTACTCTAAAATCAAATATTCCAAAATCATTTCTAAAAACTGGTAACGCATCATACTGATATTATGCCTGAAACCAGATTAAAAGATTAATCAAATGGAGAATGCAGTGTCAAAAAGAGCCAAAATTGTACAAAAAATATAAGTTTTGAATTTAAAATAAACTCTTTTTATACCCAGAACTCCTCAAGTTGCATAGTTTTAGCTTCACCCAGATTAATCTCTGTAAAAAAAAAAAAAAGTCCAATTAAGCCTTTTTTGCTGTCCAATTACTAATCAGTTAATCCAGAAAATACTAAACAGATCCACCTTCACTGTATTGATGCTAAATCAAATATAAAGGGCAGAGCTTCTCAAATTAAGTCATTTTTTTCCTTTGCTACAAATGATCATTCACCAAAGGAATGCTGTTATTGCATTTAGGCAAAAATGTAAAAAAAAAAAAAAAATTTTTAAATGATTTTAAAAAATCTATTTTTTAAAATTTAATTTAAAAGTAAAAATTTTGAATTCCTAATATAAAGTGTTGTTTTGTTTTAGAGGAGTCTCTCCAGCGGACTCGGACGTCCAGCTGCTGGAGGTGGCGAGGAAGCTGGAGATGTACGGCATCCGGCCGCACGCCGCCAACGACGGCGAGGGAATGAGGATCAACCTGGCCGTCACTCACTCTGGAGTCCTGGTCTTTCAGGTAAATGCTCACTGGTTTCCAAAATATTTCAACATTCAATGCAACTACGAATATTTTATCTCGATATGAAGAAGAACTGTTAAATACCTTGCAAAGTAAGCAGTTGATTGAATTACTCTGTGCCACATCAGGTCAGCATAGACTTTAAAATATTTGATAATTACCAATAAATCGCAAGACTTTGAAAAAGTTTTTATATTCCTGGAAGGTTTAATATTTTGTGAGATTACAATCTATTGGGCACAATCAGACTCTTGCAAAGTAAATTAGGCCAAATACAAATGCATGCCACACTTTTCAGATTTTATTTTTAAAACATTTTCAATAATTTTTCTTCCACCTGAAAATGATGCACTGTTTTCTGTTGCATGAGCAGGGAAAAAAAATCTAATAAAAAAAAACATAAAATAACTTCAAATGACATTAAAACATCTTTCATCAATAAACTGATATCTTGTAGTTATGGAGATATTTGTTTTTTTTATATTTTGCAGGGAAACACCAAAATCAACACATTCAGCTGGGCAAAGATTCGCAAACTGAGCTTCAAACGCAAACATTTCCTCATTAAACTTCACGATAAAGTTGGGGTGAGAACTTTCTGCATGTTTGATTTTTCTAGTCGTTTTCAGGTTGTGATTGTTTTCAGGAAGAGCTTAAAATTATGCTAATCTCTTTAAAATGTTCCTATGTGAAAGTGATGTGGTAGCTGTGAAGACTACAGATTAAAATTAGTGAGAAGACAGCGTGTTGGAGAGCAATGGTGGCCGACTGTTTGGATTAAGTAGCTGCATTTAGATTAAGATTATAAATTATTAAAATAAATTTACTTAATGAAAACAAACAGGTTTTGTGCCAGTCTGAGCAGAGATTTTTGGCTGCATCAAAATGAATATATTTTGCAAAATTGCAGTGGAAAAATATGTTTTGCGTCACACAAATCATGTGATCACCACAAGGATGTTACTACTGACAGAAACGACAAAGAAGAAGACAGGATGTAGTTGCGGCTGATGGTGTGACATTTTTTAAATGACTTATCACGTGAACAAACTGTTTAACATGTGATTTTAGTTTAATTTCTTATTTAATGAAACTTTACAATTGCAAAATTGTGGGGTTTTTTGACATTCGCAGAGTTATGGCAGCTGGTTTTGTCTCAGTTTTGCACAAAAAACTAAACAAAAATTACTTGATGGGGTTTTGCTTGCTGCACATCAGTCCTAGTGTTGATTGATTGTTGGCTGCTACTCTTATCAAACTACTATCACCCAATTACAGTTAATGGCTTAATGCCAACATATGCTGGATGTTTTGGATGTTTGCAGTTCTTCCTTAGAGTCAACTTCCTAGATGCTGAAAACGTCATGGAACGTGTCCAGGTGGCACAAACTATAAATAACTCTAAAATCAACTAGAATCTTGATAAAATATTTATATTTTTGAGGAATTTCAGGTTTAAAGTAGCTATATAATGATTGATTCATCAGCCTCAGCAGAATATTAAGCAATGTTTCCCGTCCATCCAGGCTTTGTGTAAAGACACGCTGGAGTTCGCCATGGCGAGCCGAGATGTTTGTAAATCGTTCTGGAAGATGTGTGTGGAGTATCACGCTTTCTTCAAGCTGGCAGAGGAACCGAAGCCCATTCATAAAACCCTGCTGTCCTGCAAAGGCTCCAGATTCAGATACAGGTTCTTGAAATTGTGAACTGCATCTGAGGGACTCGTGTAACTGATAGTGATTAATAAAAGTTTGTTTCTTTTTCGCTACGCATCAGCGGGAGAACCCAGAAACAGCTGCTGGAATGTATGGGATCCGGAGAAAAGAAACAGTCACGCTTTGAAAGGTGACAATCAATCAGAAAAAACTATAAATATCATATATATCCATGAATTTTCTTCAAAAGTAAGATTTTCTTTTTAATTTCTTAATGCTGAATTTAAAATTTGGACGATTCTTCTCCTTAAAAGCAATAAAAACATTTGTATAGTAGCTTAAAAAAGCTGATTTACAAAAGAAATTAATGTCAGCATTTTTTTTAAATCACTAAAATCTTTTGTTTTTTGTTGAATGTCCAGAACTTGCGGTCAGTCGGACTACGACCCCAGACAGTGTCGATCTTCTCCGGATCTCCTCACTGACGTTTCTAAAGAGGTGACTTTAATCTTTATTATATCACAACTTTATAAGACAAACAACAACCTTAGAATTAAAATGGCGTTAGCAGATTATTTGTCTTGTTGAAGGTGAAATAATCTGTTACTTATTAGTTACTTAAAATAACTAATAAGTGGGAATAAAGTTCAGTTAA
Organism: Poeciliopsis turneri; assembly: GCA_922788865.1. Lineage (NCBI taxonomy): Eukaryota > Metazoa > Chordata > Actinopteri > Cyprinodontiformes > Poeciliidae > Poeciliopsis > Poeciliopsis turneri. The sequence continues at coordinate 61,183 of CAKLNU010000923.1, forward strand.
GTTGTGTTTTGCCCCCCCAGGTATACGAACAGACGCGCCCGTTTCCCCGGACCAGTCGTGCTCTGGCGGTTCACAGTAACGATGAAATGGACGTCCGCCGGCGAGGCCTAAATAACGCCGACCTCAGCGAGGGAGGGGCTAAACGCAGCCAATCATCTGGCGAGGTCAATCAGAGGCCACGTTCCCTCGCTCAAGTCACCCCGCTCTCTCCGTCGCTGCACCAGTCGACCCCTTCGCCGAAGTTCAGATCGTCCTCCGTGTCTTTAACGGAGGAGACGAGGGCGCATCGACAAGCTCAAAGGCTAGCGGGGGTCTACGCCAACCGCTCCCGGCGCCGGCCGAACCCGCAGCCGCACCCAGACGCCGCTCAGCAGCTGGTTCTCCTTTACCCCAACTCCCCCGCCTACCAGTACCACCCCGTCCTCCCTTCGTTTCCCTTCGTTGCGCCCTCGCCTCTAAACCGACACCACTACTTATCGGACTATGTCACCATTTCCTCACTGGAGCGTTTCCCACATGTAGCGAGGCGGGACTATCTGCCAATGGACGCCGGGGTCTCGCGGCCGGCTTTTTATCCCTTAGCCCACGAGTCGCCATCCGTATCGCCAATTAGGAGGAACTTTCGCCCATGTGGATCCGGAGGTCTTGGACTGGCACGGGTCTACCAAACAGGAAGCAACGGAGGGAGGCTATTGGGTGTTGGACACACGGAGGCGGGGCATTACAGTGACGACTCCAACTTCTTGCCTGGGCTACCTCGCCGCGTTGCCAGCCAACCGGATGTTAAGTTTCATCTGTCCAGGAGCGCAAACCCGGCCTTCAATCCCGCCTCCGAGTTCAGACCCCTGGGTTACTATCCTCACCTCACTCGGCCCTCCAGACCCACTTACCTCCCGCTCAACTCTTCGCCGCTGCCCGATCGACCCGCCTCCATGTGCATGATCGGCGGTGCCGCAGGAAGCTACAGCGACTCCGATCCAGAGGTTTTCTACCCGTACTACTGCCCGCCTCATCAGCTGGGGAAGATGGCGGGGTCCTCCGGGTTGGCCAGGATGAGGTTTTCCTCCGGAAGTCTTCAGCTGGACGAGGAGGATGAGGAGGAGGAAGAGGGTGTCGCTAAAAACGAATCCAAGGCTGAGGTTGAACAGGTCAAGAAAAAGACCAGCGAAGGAGAGAAGGCAAAAGCCCAAGCAAAAGTCACGCAAGTCTCTCTCTGAAATGAGAGAAAGATGAGATCCAAGTCTCACCCTGCAGGTTTCATTTCAACACATATCAACTGTGGATTGTAGAGAAGACAAGAGCTGCGTTTCCATTAACCATAGAATTGCACAAATTGAAGTTATGAAAATCAATTTGCTTGCAAATTTAAAAAAAACTCACAATTTTCAATAAAACGTTTTTGCGGTAGGCTGAGGTGGTTTTCATCAAAACGCTGTTTTCACACCACGAGTCACATGATCAACAGCTTCCTGTTACTACTGCCAGAAACGACAAAGACGAAGACAGGCAGAGTTGGATAGCAACTAGTTACACTTATTCAATTACATTTACTGGAGTAACTTTTTTTTTTTTAAATTTACTTTTAGGGATATTTTTACTAGGCTGTACTGTTACTTGAGTAAATTCATTTTTACATGTTTTAAAGATTCACCAGACACACACCTGCAGGTTTTATTAGTTTCATAAAGTTTTTTCATTGAAAGAAACTGATTTGAAAAAAATATATTTTTCCTGATTTTCTTTTGTTAGTTTTATGAAATATTGTCAATTTGGTCCTAAAAATATAAAAAATTCCACTTACCTGTATATTTTAGTTCGTCTATTGACGTACTTTTTTAATATTAAATGATTGATAATTTGATCAATTACTCAGTACTTTTACCATTTTTTTTAACCATTTAATAATTTCTAGGACAGCTACTTTTCACTTTTATTGAGTAAAAAATTTGTTGAAGCAGCGCTACTTGAGTATAATCTGTCCAGGAAGAATTATTCTTCGTGGTTTGTAGTTTGTTATTCTTGGGACAACTTTTAGCATCTTGAGTTCTCGCGTCGTCGCAAAATCCATAAAAAGTTGAGTGTTATGTTGAATCCGTAGCCCTTCTGTAAAATGGCCGACTATAATTACTTTTATTTTTGCATTAGCAGAATGTAGACAAAGATTTCTGCTCATTTGTAATGGAAACGCAGCTAATAAATGTGATAAATGTTAAGGTGGAAATAAAATGCGTTGTTGCCTTGTTTAGTGACACTTAGACACGACTGGTGTTCAGTAAATGTTTGATTCAATATATTCAAAAATTAAGCAAAGGCTTGAGTTTTAATTTTATTTCCTTTGTTCACATCAATGTTGATTACAGTTGTGATGAATCTTCATTCAAGATGAAATGATCTAACATCAGTTTATAAAAATATAAAGTGAGACAAATTAAAGTTAACTATCGATGCTGCAACAGTCTGATGGTCTCTTCAGACTGTATTGATCTCTGTGGTTTAAGTTGTTTTGCAACATGAGGCAGAATCTCAACGTTGAAACTATTTGGGCGGACGGTTTGTTTTAAAACATAAAAATTATTTTATTTTTAATTTGCTTGGCAATCAATTAAACTTGATCAATTAAAAATTTTAATGAAACAAAGTGGCAATTCTTGTCTTTACATAAAGTGGATATTTCACATGGTTTTAGGGATTTTCTTTTATTTGAACTTTCTGTCTCAGACAAAAATAACATCTAATAACCAAGATTAATAGAGGAATAAGAGAGATTAACCAGGGTGATTTTTAAAACTCCAAGTGAATAATTATTTCTTCATTAATATCATTTCTGTGATCCCCACATGGTATTTTTTAAAACATAATTTATGTCTCAAAAATGTCTGCCAACTGGTTATAAAAATGACCGTTGTTCTATATTATATCACATTTTGGATTCATGTAAATTTGACTTTCATGAATCCAAAATTCTGTCAGCGATCTTAAAACATAAAAAGTAAAAACCCATCAAGTCAAGACACTTTATCAACCTTTAAAATAAAAAGAGGTGCAAGGTTTTTTTTTTCAATCAGGCTTAAATATTTATTCATAAAACTCTAAAGTCCTGCTACAAAAAAAGTCTGTTACTGCAAAATCTTACATCAGTAATCTTACATTTCCCCTTTAACAAACTTCGTTAAATCCCTTATGATATATATATAAAAAGACAAAACAAATTTACAGAAACCAAGTCTTATAGTGTCTTTGGTACAAACTGTCAGTAATGTGTTTAATTACAGTTCCCAGGATTCTGTTGAGGGGATGGAAACAAATATTTGTTGTGGCCATTTATTCAAAATTTTGTGGATTGTAATTTCTCCCAATGTAGTTTTCTTCTTTGGGCAGTTAGAATATATTTAAACCAGTTCAGAACCAAAATTTGTCATTCATTTTTACATTTGGAACTGTTTAGATTACATTGGTAATTGTTAGACTCTCCCATTAATTAGAGTAATTAAGAACACACCTGGTCTATTGTTTGTGTGTTGACGGGAGGTTTCGTAAATTATTTTCTGACCACTTTTTTGAGCATGAAAAATGAAATTAAGATTATTTTTGTTTTCAACTAAGTTGTAAGACATTTTCAGTAAATACTTTGTCGCTATTTTTTCAAGAAATAAGGAATATCAAGTCAGAAGTGCGTGCAAATCAAACCGCCGGTTACGACCCACGGCATTTGTTGGAATTTTTGGTTTTGGAACATCGAATGAAAAGTTTCTTTAAAATATAACTTTCTGACAATATTTGTCCTCAGATCCAAACTCTGTCCGGAAGTCGGACTTTCCACGGCTATGGAAGACTTTTCTTTCTGAATAACAAAACAGAAAGTTTTACAGCAAAATAATTATTTTACAACAAACAGAAGCGCAAAAAAAAAAATACACAAAAACAAACAAAAAACCAATTGGAAGTTGTATCTTCTTATTTTTACTTTATTTACAGTAGCATATTTACTAGTTAGCTTCAGGCTAATCTAGCAAACTGGTTAGCAACCCACTAGCTGCCTAGCTCGGCTAGTTTCTGTTGGCTCCCAAAACAAATGGATTTTTAACCCTAGTAAGTTTAGTAAACCTAATGTCCCTGGACATAAAACTTGCAAAAAGTTTGTCATTTTTTATAGAATTATAAAAAATGATAATTCTATTTGTGTATTTTTCTTTAACAACTTTGCTTTTGTTCTTTCTTTTTGGACAGTTTCTGCTGTAAACAATAGGATCCAAGTGGCCAAATAAAATGAAACAATATTGTTTTAGAATATTTCCAAACATGCCTGCGTTTGCTGATTGACTAGTTAGCTTGAGAGGCTACATTAGCTAGCTAGCGTGTCGCTAGCTGCCTAGCTCAGCTAGTTTCTGTTAGCTCCCAAAAATGACTATATTTTTAACCCTGATAGGTTTTCTAAACTGGATTCTCCCTGGGAAAAGAAAGACATAATATTCACAAATTTCAGAAATCATACAATTAAATTGCAACTTTACGTTCTTGAACGTTTCAGACAGCTCCAATGACAAAATGACCGTAATTGTGGGTAATTTTGACTTTGACTGAACTTTAGGGAACCATAATTAATTAACAACCTTACTGAGAACTCAAAACAAATGTGTTATTGGCATAAAATCTGTCTCAAGTGCTGCTGAACAAACATACAGACATTTACAAACTTAAAGCAAGTCATGAAACAAAAACACGCTACCACTGCTGATGGACAAAAACCTTCATCTGTGTTGTATTTCTAGGAGTTTCTCGAAACTGAAATCAATAAAAAAGTGAAACTAGAAAATTATATAAACAAAAAGTAAGGCACATGGTGTTTTTCCCATTAATCTGCATATTTCTATCAAATAAAAATATCTGTATTTCAAATTAAAGTGGAAGAGGGGAAATATCCTTAACCAGCAGCAGTAAATATATAAAACATAGTGTATATATTACATTGTTAGTGTGTGATGAGACGTATGTGTACAGGGAGGAGACATCGCACCGCAAATCTCCTGTTTTCATCATCCAGCAGCGTCACCCTACAGGGAGACAGTCTCTTCCTAATTGCCTTTATTTATCCGCTCATCCATCCATCCATCCATCATCCATCCATCCATCCATCCATCCACATATCAGTTGATCAGTTTGCTGTATATCTGCAACAGAAAGATTTCATAGTTTTAATCATTTGGAGTATTTCAACTCTTAAGAGAGTCTAATTGTTTCTCCAAAGCAGTGACATAACCACATTTGAACACTTTATACTCAAACAAAGTTTTGATGGTAAGAAATTCCAGGTTTTTGTTGCTTGAGTTTAAAAAAAATCCCTGTTTGGTAGAGAAACTTCTGCAGAAGATAGTTTAATCATACATGCCCAAATAAAAAGCTAAACCTGTGAAATGAGCAGGCTAAGCACAAATAACACAGAGCCAAAAGACAGGATGCTAGAACAGGAAAGTAAATTAGCTAAATAAATAAGGAAATCTACTGAATAACGAAGGAATTTTTGGTACCTTGCAATGATGTGCGTGACCATCCTGTCTGTGATGCCCGGACAAACATTTTCCGCCATCTGAATGTTTCTCTCCAGCTCTTCGATAGCCTGTCGTTGCTCAGAATGCTCCTTGTGCTGCAGCTTCAACTGCACAACACAAAACAGACACTTTAACTATAATACATTGGGACTGAGATAAAAACAACATGTTTTTAGTTTTCTCTATATAAAATAAAATATGAGTTAGCTTGACAAACTAGCAAACTGCCAGCAGCTGCCTCGGTGGCTAGTTTCAGTTAGCTCCCTGGAAATCATAACCCAGACAAATGTCTGAGGAAAAACTTTAACATGTTTCATGTTTTAGCCACCTTTTGATTTTGGCTACATTGCGTAACGTGCTAGCTAGCTCAAGAGGCTACATTAGCAAAGTGGCTAGCAAGCTGGCTGGCTCAGCTAGTTTCAGGTAGCTTCCCCAAAAATAGTTAGAAGTCTAAATATTTTAAATATGAAATTTACAGAAAATCTGACCGGTCAAAAACAACCAATCAGAGCAAGGATGCAGGTCTTAGTGCTATCAACCACGTACTCACTGCTAAATGTGCTAATGGTGGAGATACAATAGGAAAACTGTTTATATTGGTCGTCAGCAGTTGCCATGCTAACTAGCCTTAGCAGTCATAACAGACTGTATTAGCTGTAGCGCAGTAAGTGGGGGATGGAGGTTGAGCAGCATTACACTAACTTGTGATTGACAGCGCTTAGACCCGTCAACCTGGAAACAACCAACTGGATTAGCATGCTATGAGATTATCCGTCTCATAGCATACTGTTACGACATGGTTACAGTTTCAACAAATATGGAAAAAAAAAAAAAAAGTTTTTTATACGCGTGAAATCCACCAGGTTTAAAGTTGTGCCAACAGAATTTCTACAAACCTCAGAGAAGATGGGAGAGATGAGTGTGGACAAACTGGAAGGTTTACTCAGCTGATCCTGGGTCTGCAGAGATGAAAACAAAAGAAAAACAGAAGAGTTCATCCACTAAAAACTGAACTGTTTAGACTGATGCAAAACTTAAAATATCAAGACTCTTTTTGTCTTATAAATCAGCAAAGTGAACTGCGGAATACGGTGAAGCAAGCTGACCGTTCCATTGAGAACCTTCCTGCCTTCAGGTTTCTTCTTGCGAACCGTGGTGAACGACCACGCAGGCGACTCGTTGTTCTCCTTATTACTGGATTCACTACACATGAAAACAGACAAACTCTTCCTGAGTTATTCCAGCTCACAGTTTCAGCAGCAGTGATGTTTCTGTCTGCAGAGCTCACCTGTCCGAGTCGTCGGAGCTGCTGTCGGTGTGTCCCTCCTCCCTCCACCGCCTGTACCTGTCGATCAGCTCACTGAGGTAGGACGTCTTCTTGCAGTGTTTGACAATGAACTTGTGTTTAAGCAGCTCTTTGGCTGTGGGACGCTGCGTGGGCAAACAGCAAACGCTAATAAAAGCTTTGCTTCAATTTAGAGAGGAATAAATAAAAATAAAAACAAAAAAATGTCTTTCATTTTAGAGCTACGAAGGACAAAATAACATTTACCATATCAGGCTTGTTTGTGAGGATTATAAAAGAGATATTACATATTTGCACCACTAGATGGCAGCAGATTTCAACTCAAATCACAACAGAAAGAAGCTGAACCTTAATCAGTTAATGCAAAAAAACCCTTTTTACCTTAAATGTTCATAAGTTTTCATATTGTACATTATTTACTCACACATCTGAATATTTTAATTACGAAAGAGTATGAGGACAATAATTACAAACAATAAAAAAGACAAAAATGAAGTTATGAAACTGCAAGACAAAAGTCTTAATATTACAGGATTAATGTTGTTACTTTATTTTGGTATTACTTCAACTTTATTCTCTTATGAGTTTATTATTATATTACAACGTTATTCCCGTGTTATTTAATCTTGATTTTACCAATTACTATGACTTTACACCCACAATATTATGATTTCATTTATGTAAGACTATGTTCATGTAACATTAAAACTTTATCCTCATATTTTTATGACTTTATTCTAATAATATTATGACTTTACTATGGTGAAAAAAAAATTTCTGCTAATTTTTTTACTTCATTTTGTAATATTCTGACTTTTCTGGTAATATAATGACTATTTTATAATATTTGTTTTAATTTTCTTAGCATGGCTTTAATACCCTGTTATATTTAATAAACACACACATGAATATAATGTTTTTTTAACTTAACTTGTGATTTTATTTCCAGCTAATTATTTGCTGTAAAATATCCCGAAACTTGGCCACTAAATTCATTGTGTTCCAGTCTAATAGTTCAGTCGGGACCTTCAGCGCTGATAAGAAGCAAAAAGTTTGTAAATATTAAATGTGTGTGCGACTTACGAAGGTCGGGTCCTTGTTGAGGCAGGACTCTGTGAAATCTTTGAAGCTCTTTGAGAAATCTCCGGTCAGAGTCGGAGGAGGAGATTTGGGGATGTGGAAGAGGACTCTCATGGGATGCATGTCGGAGTTCGGAGGCTCTCCTTTGGCGAGTTCGATGGCCGTGATGCCCAGAGACCAAATGTCTGCCTGCAGGGAGACGCAGAGTTCGGTTTGTTACGCCGTGATGCTTCATTCACAGAAAGACAAACACCTAAAATCTAAAACGCTACATTTATGGCAAATATTTCTACAGCAGGAGACTTTTTAAGAAGTAATCTGCAAAAATATTAACTGGGAGGAAGGAAGAGCCAAAGAGAGAAAGGAAGGAAGGAAACAAGGAGCATAATGAGGTAGGAAAGAAGGTAGGAAGATAGAAACAAAGAAAGAAAACAGAGAGGAAGGCTGGACAAAAGGAAGGAGAGAATGGAGAAAGGAACAAAGGAAGGAGACAATGAGGAAAGGAAGAAAAATGAGACAGAATGGAAGAAAGGAAGACAGAAAAGAAGAATAGTATAACAGCGATGTAGTTACGGCACAATGGAAGAAGAAAGGAAGGTAAAACAAAGAGAGATGAAAGAAAAACAACTAAAAATTGATAAGAAGAAGAATGAAGGGCAGAAAGAAAAGAATAAGCACTAGAAGGAAAGAAAGGAAGACAAAGGAGGAAGGAAGGACAACAAACAATGAAATGATGACAGGAAATGCAAATATGTTTCTATTCTCTTCTCGTCTTTTTCCAAATTAAAAATCAATTTCAGACTTTGATGCTGAACAGGAACCAATTCACCAAATGCAAACCGTAATTACAGCACAAACAAACGTCCACTCCTCTAAAAATAAAAAAAAATAACCGCAGCATCTACTTCTTAGATTTCACGCCTTCTCATCTTGCATCGACAGCAGGTGAGAAACACACACCATCACACACACCATCACACACACCATCACACACACCATCACACACACCATCACACACACCGGCGAACTGATCCAGAGTCACGTTACCGCAGGTCGCTCGGTTACTGTCTGATTCAACCGTCTGCCGGCTCTGTTACGACCAAACACGCCCACCATATGGCGCCGTGTCGTATGGAACACCAAACATGTCCAGAAGTACAGCGAGTTAAAACTAACAAAATGATAAAAACTGAGAAATACTTTTGTTAACTGAAATAAAACAAACATTAATTAATGCAGAAAAACTATAATCAGAAATATATTGTGCGTTTAGTGAAATTAAAGATGAAGTACAGTCGTTTTTGAGTTCATGAATCCATTTATTAGCCTTTCAAACTCATGTGAAATAGATTTGTTCCTCACACACGCAGTGAACATCAGCTGCTAGCGGCGCTCCATCCTCTACATTCACAAAATGGCGGCAGCGAAAGTTTGGAGAATAAACCAGAACGAGATTTTGTTCCACAACAATTTTATATAATTTTTTAAAATGTTGAGTATTTATTAAACATAATCACAACACTTTAATCTTTTTGAAGTTGATCAAAGTATGAAAAATCTACTACCATAACAACCACAATATTTAACTAATAAAAACTAGTAAATATAACTAATTAAAACTCACTGAATTAGACAAAGTGAACTCAAAACTATTATTTAAACACCTTCAGAAAATACTTGTTTATTTGAATGCATTACTTTGCTACAGATTGGCTATTAATTACTGAGCATTTGGATGAAAAACATTAAACTAATGCTAAAATAAACTTTAGATTCTTCCTCCAGCTTCAAGCCACTAACTATTTTATTCTACAAAACATCTGGTGTTATAAATGTTTCACCACTAGCGAAGCTCCGCCGACAATTTTACCCTTTTGAGTGGAAGAAAATAAAAATAACAGCCAAATAAAAGCTCAAAGCCAACTTTCACAACCAACTTTGTACTTTGAGTTTAATGAAGCAGCCTGAGTTTCAATCAGGTGTGAAAACAACGTAAAACTACAACTCTGGACGAAGCTGCTTGCATGCACACCCTCGGAAAATTAAATCTGAGTGGAAAGAGTTTTGCTGCTCCTGTCAACTTGTTCTGACAGCTCAAGCTTTACACAACAGTGTTTTGCTAAACTACCTGGTATTTCAGCAGGTTGCAGTTTGTCTCCCTGTGCTTTGGAAAGCAAACAACTTCGCTCCAGTCAACACAGAAAAACAGCAAAAGTATAAAGCAAAAATAATAACAGTAAAAAAAAGGGCTGAGATTTGGAAAAATGCTTGAGTCTGGCTAAATATTTCAGAAGATTGTTCAGATATTAAACTACTCTTACCCCGTCTTTAAACTACGATTATTTCACAAAATAAGAGCAACAACATACCAAACTACTGTTTAGACCAGAGGTTCCTAAACTATGATATTATTTTCATTATCTTTCACAAACTCAGACTACAAAATATGACAAATAACGTTTTCCTGACAATATATGCGATTTTTATCTTCTATTTCCATCTTCGGTAAGTTATTTTAACTTCTATTTTGAAAAACACATTACAGTTATAATTTAGAAATGTGCTGAACTCCATTTGTTTTTCAAGCAACACCATTTTAGTCATCAGGTCAGACACAGAAAACACACAGACAGCAGGAGACGATGACCCACACACACACACACACACACACACACACACACACACACCCACACACACACACACACCCACACACAGGTGGATTTGCCTGGCTTGGACACACCCTCTGCAGACGTCATCCTGCTTTGTGATGCCATTATTAAACCAATATTTGCCCTGCTACGCAACAGAACCAGACTGTTTGAAGCCAGTTGGTGCATTTCATCCTGAGATGGACCAACTGCTGTGAAAATGTTTGAGTCAGCCGGATTCAGAGGCTGTGAGGGAATCCCAGTGAACAGGAGAACCTCTTTGTGTGTGTGGAGGGTGGGGGGGGTTAGAGGTCAAAGGGCGAAGGGGGGGGGTCAGTACTTTCAACCATATGCAAATAAAACTGAAGACGCTTCGGAAATAATGCAAAACGTCCTGAGGGAAGTGCACACTGCAGCAGGTTCGCCTGGCAGCAGTTACCACGGCAACAAGCAAACTAAGTCAAAAAGAAAATAGGAAACGCCCTCAAAGACGAAGTTTATTCATAGGACACGCCTCAAAAAAAAAAAAAAAAACAAGATGAAAAACTCGACTTTGTTTGGGCTGCAGAGATGAGACGCTGCGTCAGATTCAAATGAACTTCCTGGTCGGTGCAAAAAAGTTAACAAGGCGACAGTGTGAGGCGAACAATCAGCTTCTGATTTCACACAGACGTTAAGCAAATAGCCTCCTGCTGAAACTAACGAATCCTGGAGGCACTGCTACAATGTTTTGCTTCTCAGCAGTAAGATTGTATTTTATTTACTTCATTTGAAACTGGAAATACTTTCTGTGAAGGGTCTGCGTGAGACTGACTGACAACGCCTGTCATGAACAGCAAGGAGTCTTCCTGAATGTTTATGACTGTTGCCATGAATTGTCATTTGGTAAATAATAACACTTTTAAAGCAAAGTTGCATTAAAAGTTGCATTAAAGGTGTGAACTTTGCATTATTTGGTAAATAAAGACACTTTTAAAGCAAACTTGCATTAAAATTTGCACTAAAAGTATCATTATTTACCAAATGACACTTCAGTCACACATTTACGAAGACTCCTTCATGTTTAAGGCAGTTTCATGTCAGTCTCATGCACAACCCTTCATACAAAGTATTAAAAATAAAAAAAAAGTCAAACAAACGCGACACTGAGACGTTGAAGGTTTCAGTGTCTGACCTTTGAGTTGTATGCGGACTGCTGGATGACCTCCGGCGCCATCCAGAACGGCGTTCCCACAAACGTTTCCCTCTTGATCTGCGTGTCGGTCAGCTGACCGGCCACCCCGAAGTCCGCCAGCTTCACCTCGCCGTGTTCGGACAGCAAGACGTTAGCAGCTGCAGAGAAACGTCCTCATCAGTCAGGTTATGTGATTCATTGATTTATTGCCAATTAGTCCTAATAAATTTTGGACTGAAGGACATAATATCTCTTAAAAACTTCATCAAATAGATTTTATTTAACTTTAATTTGCTGCGAATTGGACTTAATTTTCCATTATTTTAATAAATCATTTTAATAAATCACGATTTATTAAAATAATGGAAAATTAAGTCCAATTCGCAGCAAGAAGCGAAGCTAATAAAGCGTCATCAGTTAATCTGATCTCATTTTATCTCCTATAATGAACCGTTAGCCGTGAAGCGTCATGTTCAATAAATCTCAACGCGTTTTACTCCATGCAGACCTTTGATGTCTCTGTGGATCTTCTTCTCTGAGTGAAGGTAGTCGAGTCCCTTCAGGATCTCCTTCAGCATGGTGGCAATCTGCGCCTCGTCAAACGGGCCGGCCTTCAGCTGCACCGACACAAACAGACAAACGGCTGATGACCGACGTCCAACGCCAGCAAAGGCCCTTTGCTTTCCCTCCAGCAAAATGACCGTTTTCTCAGAATTCTGACTTTAATCATCTGGGATCAAAAGTAAGAATTCTGAGAAAAAAAGTAAAAAATTCTGAGAATTCTGAGTTTTGACTCAAACTCCTTATTTTTCTTTTCAGAATCCTGAGAAGAAACGTTGGAATTCTGAGATCAAAGTGGGGAAAAAAAGGATTAATTCTGAGATTAAATTCTGAATTCTGAGAGAAAAAGAAAAAAGTCTGGATTCTTTTTTTTTTTTCCTTGTGGTTCTATAATCTTCTCATTTTAATCCCAGAACAAAAGGAGAAAACTTCCAGCTCCAGTTTTTATCTACATCTTTCTGGTAACATTTTTATTTAGAGCTTTAATTTGAAAACTCTTACAAAAGCAACAAACATCCGACATATTTTCCAGTTTTAAGTCACTTTTAACAGGTTGTGCTTTACTTAGACATATTTAATTTTAATAATAATAGTAGAATTTTTACATGGAAACAGAAACAGTTACAAAACATAGTAAAAAAACTATTTTTGGTTTTATGAAAATTAAAAAGCATGATTCTATTCTATAAATGACTCCGTCTGAAGTTTGTCTGCAGACTCACCAGATCCAGGGCTGAACCTCCACCCAGATACTCCATGATGATCCACAGTTTACTGCCCTGAACACAAGAATAGGTTCAATAAATACTGATTTATCAAAAAAAAAAAACCAACCCAGAATATCATCAGTTATTGACAGTATTTCAGTAATTTATTAAAAACAAAATACTTTCCTATATAAGGAATCATTGGCACGTTCTACAAAGAGGACAAAACTTAAAAGCTTATTACTAAAGTATCCAAGTATTTAAACTGAAAATTGAGTGGAAGGAAAAAGTGTAACATAAAAAGAATCATGGAATCCAGTTTCCAAGAATCTACCATTTGCCCCAGAGGCCAAAATTGGCAAATGTGAACTACTGGTGGGTCACAAAATGCACAATATTAAAAATGCAAAAATTAGTTTATTGTGTTGTTTTTTTGTTGTCGTTTTAACTGCTCAATATTAGACTGTTTTTTAAATGAAATTTGTATATTATTAAAGTTCTAAAACATGAAAAGGTCATTGGACAACAGACAACTTCAATGTTTGGTGTCATTAATCGTTTTCCGTTTTGTTGGCCACATTTTGTACCATTCTCCTCATAAGATTGTGTCTCTTATTACTTTGTCTTCTGTATGTGTTTCTGTGCTTCTCCAGTCCTTAAAGTCAAACTGCTTCCAAAATTCATACATCAAAAAGTTCACTTTCTTATGAAAAATGTGCTATATCTTTAGGTAATTTAATCCTTTATACTTTATGCAACATTATAAGTTTCATGCAGAATTTGGTTCCATTGAAAATCTCCGTCTCTTTCTTCAGTTCTTTCTCTTCAGCAGATTCTGGTTCTTCTTTCACCAGATTCTGGTTCTCACGACCGTTTCACAAGAAACAGCATCTTCTCTGTTTGCTCTACATGTTGAGGGAAACCAACAGCAGCCATTATCTGAGCTAAAACACATTCCTTCCATGTTTCCCTTCGGCCGCTCTGCTTCCCGTCAAACAGCTTTTCTCACTTCCATCGCCGGCCGCTGACAGATTTCCTTCAAGCTCAGACTCAAACCTGCCTGGCTGAGTGAAAACATAGCGACGGTTTATTACCTTGAGGTAGGAGCCAAAGTACTTGGTGATGTAGGGACTGTCGCACTGGCTGAGCACCGTGATCTCCTGCTGGATGTCTTCGATCTCATCCTCTGCCTCCTCCAGGTCGATGGTCTTGATGGCAACGACTTTCTGGGTTCGATTGTCGATACCTTTGAACACCTGGAGGAGAAAATGAAGAGAACATGGGGTGAAAACTAAAACTGCAAGAGTGCTGTGACAAGTACTGAGATGTAAATAGTAAAAACTATTAACTAAGATGAAACAAAACCTGAAGAGTGTTTGAAAAGCAGACCCACCTCTCCAAAGGATCCCTTTCCGATTCGATCCAGTTTAGTGAACAGTTCCTCTGGATCAATCTGCGAACTCTGAGCAGAGATAAAAAACACAAACAGGTTCAAATATTACATCTCTGAAAAAAAACAAAATCAATAATCTTCATCTCTGCTGGTATGGCACAGGCTTTAAATAATATTTCTGTTTTTATTTTTCACATGTAAAATAGTGGTAAGCTAATGATTTTGTTCTTGATTATGTATGCAGACGTTTTCTCTTGTCCTTCTGGCTACTTGTTTTCTTTGACATAAATACAAAAACATATTATAAATATTCAAATGCACATTTAAAAAATTGAAAAAAAAGCACTGAGTTGCACAACTATTGGATTTGAGTACGTACAACATTTCTGAAAACTACACAGTAATTTTTTAGTAGTTTATTATTATTTTAAATCTTTTGTTTTTGTATATGTTTTTGCACCTGAATTTGATAACTGTGAGATAAACGTTGAGTTTCACTTCCAAGTAAACTGTTTATTTATGGCGTACATATTTTCAAGTAACTTTTTTATTTGTATATTTGTTGCTCGCGATGTTTAAGTTGATGATTGAAGTGTAAAAAGGAACAAAATAAGGAAAGCATATTTTTTTTACTGTTAAAATTTCGGCAAAACTATTAAAACTTTTCACATTTTATTAGAAAAAATGCATCCCAGAATATATATTTTAATATTTTTTAAAACTATGAAGTGATAAACTGATTTCAAAATGTCATTTCTGCAGCATAAACAACAACAAGCTAAATGTTTTTTTCATAACCTTCAAGTAGTTTCAACATGTGTTTTTCCAGCACAAACCACTCGGAGTTGTCGCACACAAAAATCCATAAAAACACAGAAGGAAATAAGTGTGACAGTTAAAGATAACAGGAACTGAACACACAGCTGTCCGTCTGACCACACACACACACACACACACACACACACACACACACACACACACACACACACACACACACACACACACACACACACACACACACAAGCGTGTGCACACCACTTATCTCTAAGGAATAATACTCATTTCCCAAACAACAGCTGCAGGGGTTTTCGTCAAAGTGTTGCACTTTATCTTCCACATATGAGACCCTGAACTGTTTCTGCCAAATTGTTTCATGAGGAAACTTTTTCCGATGCTTCAGTTTCCTTTCACAGAGAGAAAACTCGCAAGTGAGCCAAAGGTGGTCACGATAACCTCGTGAGAACGCTCGGTCTGTTTATTGGTCAGATGCGTTTGGGGCAGAGCTATAAAACGTAAACACAGGAAGACGACGCCATGTTCCGCTCTAGCAGAGAATATGCAAAACGTTGATATAAATACCTTGAAATTTACCCAGGGACTTACACTTTAAGAAAAAGACGAATCGTCTTTGTTTGTTAGTTTAAACCAGGGGGGCCCAAAGTCGGTCCTGGAGGGTCGGGATCCTGCATGGTTTAGTTCCCTCCTTGGATCCAATGATGGCTCATAAAAAGGTCTAAGAAGAACAACGACGAGCTGAAAAGGTTGTTAATAACCATGCAGGACGCCAGCCCTCCAGGCCCGACTGTGGGCACCTCTGGTTTACACTCAATGCAACGCACACCTAGCAACGGGCCTAGCAACGGAAACTCCTTGGATCCATGCTTGAAGCATAAACTTGCATTGTAAAAAAAAAAAAAAAAACTAATATATATATATATTTATAATTATGGCGTTTGATCATAAAAGTGCTGTCAAGTACAGCTACAACATTTTTTTTCTTAATGATCAGATGATTTTGGTGATTTTATGGTTAAAAGTCTGTGTTTTAACTGTAAAACAAACATTTTTAACTTAAAGAAAATAACGTTTTTCCGATGATGAACATAAAAACAACATAAAATTAACGTACAAATTACTGTTTTCACCGATTTATTTTCGACCACTTCACATCAAATCGACAGTTTATAGTTTTTGGATGTTTCCTTTCAATTTTGCCATTAAATAGATGGATATTTTTTACAGTGTTTGATTGCCGGCGGGTCACATTCACACTGAATTGAATCCAAACGGTTGTTTTGGTCTGACTGCTGTGTTTATATCTTAACAAACCAAAACGGGAAACAAGCCAGAGTTGGTTTTAAACAGACTAAAACACGTCAAGTGTGAAAAATCCAACTGAACTAATTATTACATTCAACAGTTTATCTCAAAATAAATGAAATGATCTGTTCCATTTTAAAAATAAACAATAAGGACATTTTTATTAGTATTGTAAGTTAGTTTTATCTTATTTCAAGATGATTAAATGCTCAAACTATAAAGCAGACCAAAAATACTTGGGGTCATTTTGTGTTTTTTCAGTGTACGGTTAAAATGCAACAGATGTTGAGGAAATATATGTAAACTTTTGATTTTGAAGATATTAGTAAATAAATCTGATATTATTTAGTCTGGAATTTAACAAACAGAAATAATTCAGATCATCCTAAAATAAGTTTAGCCTGACTCAACTTCAGACAGGGAGGAAAAAATACATTTTTCTTTATTTATGCACGTAAACTTCAAGATTCAACTGTGTGTCAGCCTTATTTTTTCTACATTCAAAAAGAAAATAAACATGTTAGCACTAAACGCCCTTGAACCTGGTCTCTTATTTTAAGTTGCTGTCTGTCAGCAGCAAACCTGCAGATCAAATCCACCTGCAGAAGAAAAACAAAACCCCTGGAAATCCAACTATGAGCTCAGTAAAGCTCACATATACAGTGTTGAGGATTCATTTAGTCTGCAGATGCGCTCGGTGCTATTTGCGTCTGGAATCGGCGCATTCTGCAGCTCTGGTGGAAGTTTCCTCCATGTTTCTGCCAGCAGAGCTCAGCAGAGTTTATCCACATGAGAATCAGCAAAAAGCTCCACTGGATTTAGGTCAAAGCTCAGAGATCAGCTTCGAGACTCGGGCTTCCTCCTCAGTTTAAGAAAATCTTTAAACACGGATTGATGAAGAGGTTTTAGTTCTGTATCTTCTCCCTATTTAAGTTATAATTAGCCAGTAGAATATACTGTAATATTCAACTTGTCAATGACAAACAGAAGTTATTGCGATAAATGATGATGTTGTTTTGAGACCATTTTCTGGTGATAAAATGGTAATAAAGGCAAAATAATGCAAGAACATATTCTCAAAGATTAATAAACTTTAAATTATAACAAACATTTAACTCTTAACATTTTAAATAGACAAAGTCAAATAAAATGAATTATGGAGTCTTTATAAACTAAATTATCCTTCAAAAAAAGACATGTTGAGGTCAAAACGTTTTGTTTCATCATTTGGTGTATTTAAACGTCTTTACTACAATTTGTCTGTTTCCTCGGTAACAGCTTTATGGCTTTCTGAAGTCTGGGGGAGTTAAAATAGCTTGTAAACTTTGGATTTTTCATTATTTTAAAAGCCAGTAGCGCGGCTCCAAAAAAAGAAACAAACGGACATTTTACTCCCAGACGTCTAGAACTGGTGACACAATATTTAATAAACAGCCTTGCAGAAGCGTATGATATTCCTGTGATGCTGCATGAGTTTCCGCCTGCTGCTATAAAAAGCGCAGCAGCCGCAGCGCTACCACACCCTGAGAGCAAATACAGAGGCTACTGTCTGCTGGTACTTTTAGCCCGGAGCGACGGGTCCAGAAGAAAGACGTCAGAACCGAACAATAAAACGCTCACAACAATCAGATTAAAATAAAGACTCATGACGATTCGGCGAGTTTACCGTGAGCGACGCTCGCAGCCGACGTGGCAGGATGGGATTCGTTACGTTCTGGGTTTTTGTAGGCAAGACGAACAAAATGGAAATAATTTATTGTTGAATGTTTGTGCAAACTGACGAGAAGAACCAGAGAAGAACCAGAGAGCCGGTTCCTCAGAAACCAAGGAGATGTTTGAGCCGTCCGTCCATCCTTTATCCATCCATCCATCCATCCATCCATCCATCCATCCATCCATCCATCCATCCATCCATCCATCTATCCCTCTATCCTTCATCTTCCA
Source organism: Poeciliopsis turneri (assembly GCA_922788865.1). Lineage (NCBI taxonomy): Eukaryota > Metazoa > Chordata > Actinopteri > Cyprinodontiformes > Poeciliidae > Poeciliopsis > Poeciliopsis turneri. Next base: position 79,642 of record CAKLNU010000923.1, read on the forward strand.
TTCATTGGTCTCCCCATCCATCCAACCATCCTTCAATTTGTCCATCCATCTTTGAACCATCCGTCTGTTTTGTACTTAAAAATTGTTGCTTGTGTTTTCATTTTAATTATTCTGACATTTCACCAACTAAACTTAACATCTCCACAGTAAAATAAAGAGAAAGCAACAGTAATGAGTTGTTACTGTAATCACAGCCAGTGTTTTACTGTAACCATACTGTACTTAGCGTCACTAAAACCCCATGATTACATCCAATCACAAATCAAACCGAGTCCATCTTTGTGTATTTGTGTCCGAGTCGCTGAGAAACGACAACCAACTGGTTGTTTCATGTTTCACTCCAGGCCATAACAAAGTACTGAAACCAGCTGATCAGACATAATTCATGAGACAATAAACAAAAACTAGTGCTTAAAAATCAGACAGCCCCTGGTTTAATTACAGACGGATATCCATTGTGTGGATTTGGTTGGAGCACAAAACCTACTACAAAGTTACAGTAATCCAGGAGACTCTATCCTAAAAATATAATCCCAAACTGATGCTTGGTCTGTGTTTTCATATTGATTTGTTCGGCCAAGACTGAATCAACTATGAACAAATTGAAGAACTAAACTAAAGGACCTCAAAACAAAGAATCAGTTCATTTTCACTTTTATTTTCCTTTTCAGAGGAGCTTGGCCACAGTAAATAAAAGGTGTTTATAATGTAAACTGAGCAAAAACAAGAAACAGAAAACTGCACAGTCACAGGGAAGTGATTTTTAAATGGAAACCTGAGGCAACACTTTGACTTTTCAACATTAGTGCAGGACAAGAACAACACTTTGACAGGACCGGGAAGTTGTCGGTCACTGAGTCTGTTGTTTTTGAGCAAAGTTTCTGTAAAGTCCTGCAGAACCTTTAAAGCACACCATCTTCCTCAGTTCCAGTTAAAGTTTCACTGCAGGTCTGGTCAGACTCCCAGTCTGGGAATTTTAACGACATTTTATCACTCAGACATTCAGCATCAACAACAACAGATGTCAGTCATTTAAGTCCCAGATTCAAAAACACATTTTAGCAAACACAAGTTTCTCAGATGTGTTACTCAAACAGAGTTTACTGTAAACTGGCAGGTAGTCGGTTTACTGGTACTGATGCAACGTGGACCAGTAAATACTGGTAAACATCTGTCGTTCTCCTTGATGGTCTGTTTTATTGCGAGTATTGAAGTTGAGTCTGAGCAGTTAGAAATGTTTGAGTCTTACAGGGACTTAGTGGGTAGTGTTGAGAGTGTAGAGGGCTGAACATTAATACGTTATTTTATAGAAATGTGACCCAGTTTTAGTATATCTGCAGGGAGATTTAAAGCAAAACCCCATCCAGACTTTATAAGGGGGATCACTTATGCAAAATTCACACTTATTGAACTTCCATTTGGGCATCCACTACTTCAGAAAACAACACCTAAAAACAAACAAACAAACAAAAAAACTTTTGGCAAGAAATTAATGCCTTTTTGGTGTTTCTATAAGTAGGCACTTCCCGTTGCCTAGCAACCCCAGTGGCATTCCGCCCGTCACCTAGCAACCCAAGCTGAGTTCCAACACGTTTGGGTAGTTGGTTTTTACTGCAGTACAATGGCTGCTGGAAATAACAAGAGTTTTCTTGACAAGTTACCATCCAGAAACAACTTTCTGCATTTTTGTTGGTTGTGCAGGAGGTTCCGCTTTTGCTTTTCAAAGATGTACAGTTGTATAACCGCATAATTCTCACATGAGAGTGTAAAGTTGAATTTGGTGGCGTGGCCAGTAGCAGCTCATTCTGAAAGAAGCTCAAAATCGGCAGAACTAATCTCGTCATTTAAGATTAATCTTGCACAAAAAAATAAAAGATATTGAACATGTTTTGAATCGCCCATAGACCAACGTGTTCAAGGAAGTATAGTAGCTTACTTATTAGACACACATGTTGCCAGTACTGTCAATCCTCATGTCATCAGGAAAAAGATCCTCTAACCCGATAAGTCGGATCTGAACTATTTGGCAGAACTCCAGGCACCACGTCAAAGGAACGCCAGGTATTGCTGTTCACATGCAGAACGTTTCAGCAATTAGAGCCAATCTACCTCAAGCTGAATTCACCACCAAAAGGCTCGGCTTCTTCTACAGGCTTCAACAGGAAGCAGTTCACTGACTAATGCTAAGGAATCCTATGAATGCTTCATGAAACGAAAACAGCCAAGCTTTCCTTCACAAGGCAGGACTTGATCTGGGTTTTTATTTGCATGCTCATCTGAGGTACTGACTTAATCCAACCGGAGTTCGTCTAGGGATCGATTCAACAGCTTTTTCAGCAACTGAAAATATTGTTACAAATCTTAACAAGATGACACTAACAGCGACAGAGTTTTGTTGAGCATTAACTGCAACATTGTTTACATCTAGTCTGGCTTCTTCTGGTGCAGAATTATGATGCGTGTCTCACGTCAACAACGTAACAGTTGGATAAAATGCAAATCTGATTATTTTTACTGAGATTAACGCAGAAACTGAAATATTTGACAAGTGATTCTCTGGTGGCTCCTTGACTTTTTTGTGACCAAGAGAAACTTCAGCTCCATTAATAGTTTCATTAATAAGTTATTAATCAGAATCATTAATAGTTAAACGAGTCGATCATTGATGCAATCCTTGTTGCACAACATTCTCTAAACACAGAAAACGCCAACACCCGTTACATAAAGTAGCGTGATTGAATCTTATTGTCATATCTGATGATTTATTATGAGCTCTTATGAAACCAAAATGAGAAAAAGACGAACAGCAAAAGGAATAATCCTGTCGGGGTTTGATGGTTATTTCAAAAACTGCCAATAAAATTTGGTGATTCGTTTCAAAATTGGTTTATAATATTTCAAATGCCAACTCTGCTTTCCAATAATTCGACAGAAGAGATTTGAAGGAACCAAAATCATATTGAATTCAAAATAAACACATCAAGTTGTAGGTAGTTGGAAGAAATCTGAAAGATAATTTAGGGGTGTCTAATAATAGGAAGATATCCAACAAGAATGGCTGTAAATACTTTTTAATTTTTCATGGATTTTTACTGCCGAGTTCTTAAAATTATGGAAAAATGTTAGTTAAAACAAAGTATTTGTACTTTATAAGGGTATAAAGGTGCATAAAAACAACAGATTTTAGACATACCTCAGTCTTAAAGTGAACGTCATAGAAACAAATAAATGTTTGTCTTTGACCTTTTTTAACAGTGAACAAAGAACAATAAAATACTACAGTGATTTTATTCTCACAGAAAAAAACAAGTCAATACAGAACTGACTAGAGACTTGGTTACCAGTTGCCCCTGAATGCACCACTGAAGGACAACTGTTGGGAAAGCTCCTGTTGCTGGACCGACTCCCCGTCTGCCATTAAACCAGAGCCTGGTAAATGCAACAAGCAGCAAGACGTTTTCCTCACTTAAGTAATTAAGAACCAACTATCTCCTCTTTGTTGAAAATCGCTAACATGACGCTTTAGTTCAGTCCTTTAATGTAAGCTTTAGTTGTAGCTGGAAATTTAATTGATGCGTTTTTTTTTGTTTTTTTTTTTAAAGTTAACTGCACTGTTTGGTGCCGCTTATGGTGCACAAGTTTAAAGCAACACTTTTTTGTTCGGTAAATGTGCAGGGCAAACCGAAAGGGCTGTGCTGAAAATATCCAGTACAAATATGTGTATCATTAGCACATCTAGTATTTAACTAATTATATTTTTTTACTTACTAAACAGCCTAAAACGGAGACAAACATGAAAGAAACACTGTTTTGTTGTAGTTTGAAGCTCTATAATGATTTTTCTACAAAAACTTTATTTCAATAGATTATTGAATATTATGGGGGTTTTTTGGACACTGGATCGTTTCAAATTGAGGATTTTGGCTCTCTGCTGGTTTGGATGATGCGATTCTTGTTTGACGAGGCTCTAATAATCCTCAAAGCTACTTTACTTATTTAAACATCAGTGTCAAACAAAGTTGTTTGTCCAGGTATGAAAACAGAAGAAGTGAGAAAGCAGAGATGAAAGATTTACAGCTGAAAGTCGGTTTCAGAGGTCGGTGAACTCTGCCCGGCCCATCAAACACGAGGCTCCTGGGGAAACCATTCCTACCGGAGAGTAACGGAGCGAGAAAGACCCACGTTTTCACCACCGTTCAAATATCTGCACAAAAAGCTCTGTGTGCGCTGGGAGTCAGAGGCCACAGCTGCTAAAAGAGGAAATCCAAACAGAGCGCTCGGAAAAATGACCTTTGCGGAGCAGCATCATGTGAAAACCTCACTGGCCTTTAACGCTTCATGACACGGTGCGCCGAGTCATCCTACATGACGAACTTCCCAAAACAAAGGATTTTATTCATTCAAAAAGGAATTCGTCAGTAAATTATTCAAAACACTGAATATTTGCTTGGTGGCCGTTTGGATATAAGACGCCAAGGCTGGTTAGGATTAGTACTGGATTTCATCTGCTTATTGGTTTAAAGTCGATGAAAGTAAGCTTTTATATTAAATAATCAGCAAAAAAGTGTATGTTTTTACTCTAAATATGTGAAATTATAACACTTAAAAAAGAAAAGTGCAGTTCTGGTTCATGCAAATCCAAAAAATTTAGCCATTGACCTCAATGTCTAATCTTAAGCAGCACATGTTGCATTTGAAACATGTGCCAGACGTCTTGGTTCACATGTTTGGAGTCAAACAGATGGTTTACTAATTCAGACTGAAAAGCAGAAGTCAGACCAGACAATGTGAACAATAATAGTCTGCTGGCTGACTGGTAAAACTCCTTCTGTTTGTGTTGTCTCTGTTTCAAAGCCTCCATGTGACACATTATGACAGGTAAACCTGTCATCTTAAAGTAAAGTGAGCTGTGCACACAGAAGGTATCAGACTCCTACCACAAACAAAAACACTTGTAGGTTGGATTCACATCAGCCGTTTTCTCCATTTCTAAAATGTTTGTTTTGTGAGGGGCAGCCATGAATGCAGAATCAAACCCTAAAATCGAACTCTGCTCCGTCTGCATACTGAGGTCTTAGTTCAATTAAGGTGAATTCTGGTGGTTCGAATGTAAATATGAAAGCCAAGCGGATCGAAGATCACTCCAAAAGCAGGAAGTGCACTGCAGCGCACAGCATTATGGGTAAATACAACCAAAACAAACTTGTTTTGTGACTTTTTTTTTTCACCAGAAACATAAAATAAACACTACAACCTCTAAAATCCATCTTTGCTTACATTTTGTGAAGAAGGGAGTTACAGTACTTCTTCTGAGTTTTTTTTGTAGCGCCACCACAGGCGAGAAGGGAACAGCTTCTTCAAAAAGTTTGGCTTATTTGGTACAAATGTTTAAAAAAAGTTGCAATTTTGGTCCCCAATTGAACTGATTTTACTATCAGGTGTGAAAACACCATAACTCTTAAGAAACTTTTGTTTATGTATTTAAGAACATTCAACAAACAAAACTATTCAGCTCAATCGCGACCGAGTGATTTGTTATTTATTATTCCGACTGCTTAACCGTCCAGCTGTAATCCTGAAGGCTGTGAGGACGACAGAACCAACAGTTTGGGTTCAGGATCAACTCCCAGCGGAGTTGCTGCTCCTCCGTCCAACACAGCAGCTACTTGTGCCGTCATGTGGTTCTACTTTAAACTGGGAGAACTGAAGAGCCGCGTCTAAAAATGGTTCCCCGGCGTCTGATTCAGCCCACAGAAAAACTGACTCACCCACCATAATCAAAACTTGCCAGCAGCTGCTGATAATTTCTCACCCAGGAAGTCAGAAAACTCTGCTCCCTTTAGAGTTTCGGTTTGGTGGAGCCTGTGATTATGTATGTGAGGAGTGTGCAGGAGAGAAGAACACTCCCTGGTTTATGATCAGGACCTGAAGCCGCTCTCAGCCTGCAGTCAAGCTCAAAGGCTCAGAATCGGGCCGGATTCTGGGTAAGAGCGCGGAAAAACCCGTCAGAAACCAAAGAGCTGATCCCCTCCTGGAGCTACACAGGATGTTGTGTTTTCTTTATCAAGTGGGGTCGGAACATCAAGTCCAAATCGTGGAGAGTCAAGAGAGAGTAAATCAACAGCTTCATGTTCTCGACAGCCATATTAACACAGGCTGGCGTTTCTCTTCCGGCCCAATGCCGCTCAAACATCTGACAAACATTAATCTCAATTAAAACGTCACATTACCTGAAAATGGTCTCAAAACAACAATATTGTCATTTATTGCCATAACTTCTGAGACAATTTATCATCCAGCAAAATTTATTATCGTGACAGGCCTACTTGTACCGTATCAATATATTTCTGAAAATCAATAAAAATACAATCAAACAGGTCAGGATAGGTTTGTGGTCTACACCAAGCATGTTCAGGTCTGGTTATCTGAGCTCATTTCAGAAAAAGCTGTTTTAAAATCCCCAGGCAGGCAGAGCTCCACAGGGTTGCTAGGTAACGGGCAGAGCTCCACCGGGTTGCTAGGTAATGGGCAGAGCTCCACCGGGTTGCTAGGTAATGGGCAGAGCTCCACCGGGTTGCTAGGTAACGGGCAGAGCTCTACTGGGGTTGCTAGGTAACCGTCTGGGCTTTGCCGGGGTTGCCAGGCGAGGGGGGTGTGCCTGCCGATTTGTAATGTTACATTTGGACGGTTTTTGGAACAGCTCATTTTCCTGAAATCTAAAAATATTGACTTATTTCCAAAATACATCTGGGTCGTTTTTATTTGTAAGTGTTTGTTGTTTGTAGAAGCAGTGGAGACTCAAATGAAAATGTTGCCTGATAAGACTCCTTTTGCATAAATTACTGGCTAAAAAAAGTCAGTAACAGAACAGCTACTTTGCTCTGAACTACAGAAATCCAAGGTGTCCCAAAAGTTAAATCTTCATAAACAAGAAAAAGGCAAACTGATGAATCTGAATCAACTTGTGAGGTCTGTGATTTTTCTCCACAAAATACAATAAGGAGCATTTATTTAAATCTTTTCTGACGTTAATTGGAGATATTCTCTTAGATACCAAAACAAGCTGCATGAAATTTCCTGTGTCTCTAACACAATCTGTTGTTTTTTCCAAGCACAAAGTTGCAGACTGACCTTAACAACGTTACGTGTGACAGACACAAATTTACAGAGGAAGCAGGAATAGAAGAAACAAACAGGTCAGATGGTTCTTAACGTAATAACTGAACACTGAGGTGAGTGACGTAAAACAGTGTCATGACCTTGTGGTAACTTTAAAAAAATGATTAGAAAAACACATCCTGTGCAGCCTTGTTTAGTTTCAAGGTGGTTTCAGTAAAATTACAGAAAAATATAACTATGCAAAACCATAAATAAACTGAGCATTAATTCTGATGCTGAACTTCAGCTCAAATTGAGGCATTAAGTTCAGTTAGACGTCACACATCTGACCAAGCATATGATTTATATACAAAGTGTGAATGCATGACAATTAAAATAGTTTTCAACCAAATGTTGAGTCTGTAGTCTTTTGTAACTGCAGTGTTATACACAATGATCCTGTAATGACTGAAAATATCTATATTCTGCAGGACTAATTTAGATCTTGTGCAAGTCAGACGTTTCATCACAGCAGCTGTTATTATACAGCTGATGTGAAAATGAGAGCGTCAGCAGATAGATACTTTTATTTGATTTAGGTAATTTTAACCTTTTCATACAAATTAAACACAATGCTGAAATAAATAAAACAAAAGAGCATCACAAACAATCATAATCAAACCTTATTGTATTTTTGATTTTCATAAAAAAATCTTTTTTATAAGGGATTTTTAAATTTTAGCATCAGCCTTCTGAAGCACAAAGTTCATACTTATATTAAAAAAACAACTACGAAGTGAATAGCAGTGAAAAATCTGCCACCCTTTTGTTATCTTTTTATATAAAATCAGTTAAAAATGCATATTTTTAATGCAAATTTTGGGAAACTTTGTCAACATGGAATCAGGATCTCATGCCAGAATGAGGCAACACCCAGGCGATGACAAAAAAGAAACTAAAAACAGGAAACTCCACTAACCGCTCCAATGACATCGATAAAATTACCCCAAAGAGCCAAATCTCTGGGTTTCCTGCCACCATTTCATCAATCAGCAACACAATCTCATCATCACTCTGCATCAAATCAGCTGAATAGTCCAGGTTTCAACGCCTGCAGCTAACGGCTAACAGTCATGCTTCCTGTTAGCGACCCGTACAACCTGCAGCTCTGCGGTAGTTTCACTTCCAGCAGACCGGAGCAGCACTTTTTTACTCAACCTGAGGGTTTGACTAGTCAATCAGAGAGAAAAAGTGCTGAAGCATGAAGATGGTATTTTGTTTTTGCTTTTCTCACAGCAACAGGAAGCAGTGACATGTAATCCGACTTGATGTGCAACATCTTCCAGGATGAGGTAATAGCTGAAAACCATTCTATTCAGGATGAAATTAACACAATTTCTTCTCAAAAAAGTCAACATTAACAAGACATTTTAACTTTAGCTTATGTCAATGTTTGAGTTTACGTTTCAGAGGGGAAAATTCAGTCACAGCATCTGAAGAGCAAAGGAGAAACGATGTGTGACTGGAGGCAGCAAATGTTACAGACCAACAATAAAGCTATTGATAACAGACCATAAAATGCATTAGAAGTAATGGAGTCAGATGGAAAACTTGTGCAATAATGTCACCCTTTATGAAATTACATCAAGCTAATTTTTCTGCATTATGTAATGTTCTTGGAAAAAGGGAAGCGAAACACAGGGAGCAGCATCAATAACGGCAAATAAACATCAGAGTTCCCTGATGCCTCAGCAAAGCATCAGGGAACTGATCTGTTTTTTAAAACATGTTGCCTCTCAGTACCAAGCAATGATTCAAAACACCAGTGCAAAAAAGCTGCAATTGAGAGACAGGTTTGATTGACGTGATTCCAATGGGGCTGAAACGATTAATCGTGATTAATCAAAAGTTGAAATAATCATCAACTAATTCAGCAATCAAATAACCGTTAACTGGGGTATACAGACTCAAACAAAAGGCCAGCTGCTGAATCGACAACGTAGTCAAAGCAGTAATTGAATCAAAACTGTTAAAAAATATATATATTTTGTATTTAAGTTGAAAAACTTACTTTGTCTGCCAACAACTCCTCAAGTATAGTTTTAGCTTCACCTGGTTCAAATTATGCTAAAGAAATATCCTATTAATTACTTTTTTCTACCCAATTATTAATCAATTAATCCAAAAATGAATCAAACAAATCTTTCTAAAAGGATGTTAGAATGATTTGTTTTTTTGTTTTTTTTAAAAAAGAAATTGAATTATTTGGTTGCTTGTTTGCAAGCAAGAAATTTAATCTGTTCCAGAGAAGAAACTGATCCTGCCAGACCTGAAAAAACCTCATTTGTAGTCCACAGTTTGAAACCGTTCATGATGGCATCACCATAAACCTCATAAACAAGCAACTCGACCTTTAGGCGGTCTGGTAGTATAAGCTGCCTCACAGGACACCTTTCTTGTTTTTTACAGCATCCAGTTTTTCTTGGAACGAAAGCAGCAAGAAACTCTGGGATCAATCTTTCACTGTCTCATTGTTACGATGGATTTTCGTAATTTGTTTAGGACTGAAACGATTAGTTGGTTTCATTGCGATCAATCGATTTTTTAAAATCATCGTCAACTAATTTAGTAATCGATTAATCAATAACTCGAAAAAGGGCCATTTGCTGACATACTAAATGATAAACGCATTTTAAGCAGTGAAATGCTCATTTTCTTATTTATTAAAAAAGGGAATATTTATTTGTATATTTTAATATATCTCTAATATTGCATAAAAAGGTTTAAGTGGTTAGATTAAAAATATGCAAAATGTATTTTTTATCCAAATAATTGGATAATCTTTTGTCCTGTCTTGATAAATTTTGCTGGACGATAAACTGTTCCAGAAGTTACTGCGATAAACAATACTGTTGTTGCTTTTAGGCCATTTTCATTTGGTAATAATGGCATAATAATGCAAAAAAAAAAGAAACACACATTCTCAAAGACCTATAAAGTTATTATTCTAATCAATTTTTAACACAGGAATTGGAAGACATTTTAAATATCCAAAATAAATTTATTACGAAGTCTCTAGTTGTTCTTCAAGTAAACAGCCAGTTTCCATGCTCCAGTTAACGATTAATTGATTATAAAGTTACTAAATGTAATGTTTCTTACTGGTTTCTCAATAACAAGACTTTTTATTTTGGGGTTTTTATAATGTAAATCACTTTGAATTGCTTTTTAAAATGGACTTTGCAAATAAACTTGATTGATTGATTAATCTTTCAAGCCCTACAATAATAAATTTAATTTTTCTTAAAAGAATATTGAATATAGCTCATCAATAACACAACAAACTGATTTGGTTTCCAAAAGTATTTTTCTACTATTGCGTAAAAAAGTAAAATATGTAATCTTCATCATTAAGTTTTATGTGTTCATATAGTTTAACATTTCGTAATCTTTTCCACTCTCCTGCTGCAGCCTGTTCATGCGTAACAAGCTCCAGATGTGGTCTATAAAAACTGACTGCTATTATGATAAGAACGAGTTACATCCTGAACGCTTCTGAACGTCAACGATCGCTCAGATAAAATATTTATTGCGGAGACTCTGCTTATGTAGGTGTTGGCCTCAGTGTCCTTCAGATAACTTAAAACATCCTTATTGCATTCATAAAGAAACAAAGCAAAAACAATTACCACTTTACTGTACATCTGAGTGAAAACCCAAAGAAAAACGACTAATGGCACTTAATTACACACAGCAGCAGGCATGGCTGCTCTTCCTGGCAGGGAAATGAGTTGCTGTGCAGGCGTTGACGCTGCAGCAGCTGCCGGGTGTCAGGTGCATGTTGACAGCACATCCGACCCACCCACCTGGAACAAACAGAGCAGACGGCACGAGCAGGTCCCACAGGTAGACACACCTGAAAGCCGGCCAAACAGGAGGCGACACAAGAGGCTTGTAATAACTCCCATCCCTTTTTACTGGCAGAAACGCCCACATGCACAGTTGTAAAATACAGATTAAAAGCAGATTTTCCAGGTATCTGAACTTTGCTTGAGTATTTGTTTCTTTCTGACGACTTTTTACTTTTACTTCCTACATCTTAAGAGAAATATTTGTAATTTCTACTCATTATATTTTCAGATATGATTCGTTAATTAAAAACAACAATGACGGCAAAAACTCTGCTTCTCGCAGTAGCGGTAGATGCAACCATAGCAAAACAGAAGAAGAACACACTGGAGTATGAGAAACAGCACGAACGGACACATCAACACAAGTCACATCGCAAACAACAGAGGAGCACATCCAGAGATGCAACACGTCTACCACATCAGCCTTATTTAAATAAAAATCCTTCTTAAAAAGAATAAAGACCACTGATTGCTCTGTGTTTAGTGATGAATGCACTGTGTTGTGCGCAAGTTAAATTATCCTGATGAAGAAAAACTAAATCGCAGAAGTAATTTTTATAAATCTCTACACCAACACAGAGCATGTTCTGAGCAAAAGAAAACATTTTTTAAGTATTTTAAGTCATTTTGTATTCTTGAAGGTGAAAATTACTTTTTACGTTTTGAACTTGAGTACATATGAGAACTTGTACTCTTTTTTTACTTTTACTAAAGTATTTTTAATACAAATATCTGTACTTCTACTTAAGAGAGTAGTACTATTGACACCACTGATCTGTGTCCTAGAAAACATTCTGTGATCTACATCTGTACATTGGGTAAAGATACTGAGAACAATAAAACCCAAGAAGGTCCAATAAAAACCTATAACAATGCAGAAAACAAACATAAACCTGGGTTTCCTCACCTCAGACACACCCAGCGTCTGATCTTCAACCCAGATCATGCAGCAGATTCAGAAGCTGAGCTATAAATATCCCAAGTGGTCACCATGGAAACCTCGCCAACAAATATCAAGCTGTCATGAAGTCATTTTAACACGAGTACGGGTTTAAACTATAAACACAAGGATAATGGATAACTAATGTTCAGATTACAGGTTCCAATAAGAAGATGATTGGTGGGACGTAAAATATTCAGGCGGAGACGGAGCAAAGTCCATCAAGCAAAGGTCCAACCAAGAGCACCAAGCAAGACTCACTGCGGACCTTTAACAGTCACTCAGGATCAACATGATAATATTATAAAATAAAATCCGTTTTGGAACAGTTTCCAGTAAAGTTTTAAAAAGTTATGATTTCAAAACCTCTGAAAGTGTATTTACTTCATCAACAAAGTAGATTCGGTTCAATTGGGACCAAAATTGTAACTTTTGCTACATTTTCAGATGTTGCGGTTCACTTTCACGCTGCACAGAGTCAAACGAACCAAACTAATTAAAAAACCCGTTCCCCTCCTCGCCTGTGGGGGCGCTGCACCACTAACTTCTACAGTAAACGACACAAAAATCACTGAAGACGACATTTGTGCAACTTCCCTGTTCACAAAATGTAAACAAAAATGGGATAGTATCAAATTTTAGCGGTTTTATGATTACTTTTATGTTTTTCATGAAGAAAATAAAACACGAGTCTCCAACACACCTCTTGCGCTTGTTTTGGTTGCATTTACCCAGAATGCCCTGCGCTTTAGACTGCTTCCAGCTTTTGGATCGGTCTCCGGTTATCCACCAGAGTTCACTCTGGTGGATAACCAGAGTGAACTGGTCATCCAGCAAATGAGCAAATGAGATCTAAGCCTTATAATGTTGGTAGAGATTATTCTGGAGAAACTACAACTCCAAAAAGTCTAACGATTTAAACCATTGTTTCTTTCCACTGTCCCCCTGTGCTTGAATACGAGACTCAACCCAAAGATTTTAAAACAATCTGCTTGTTTTCTCTGACAAATTGTTTAAAACTTAACATTTTAAGATTGAGTATTTATACTGAACCACGCTGGATGCAGAACTGTTTACATTTAGATTTGAATATGAATCTGACTGTAATTTATGGGCTAAACAAGGTAATTTGGTCTATGTTGGTCCAGTCCAGTAAAATGTGACAACTTTTGTTGTGAATTAGTGTAAATGCAGCTAAAATGGATAAAAGTTCAGACTTAACCCTTAAGAGGGAGCTTAGAAACCAAATTACAAGCCATTTAAGGCAACATTTGGTTTTATTTAAAGAAGTAAGGACACAGAAGTCACTGCAACACCAACTGTTGAGGCTCAGAGTTAAATTAGACACTTTTCAAGAGGACAACCAAGTCAGTATAAACACCAAAACAGTCACTATGGAGAAACTCAGTCAGCTATGTGAATGATGCCAACTATAGAGCCTAGGCAGAGTATAAAGGACATGTATGAATGGAAACCTTTATGTTCCTACTGGGTGTGGAGGCTGGAAGGTTTATTTGAATACAGGCTCAGGTGGAAACGGCCAGTAGTTGCACAATCCCTTCTTCCTTGTTACCAAACTGCTTCTTTTTCATCGTCCAAACCCAGAAAACAAACTTCTACAAAGTAAAAATGAGCCCAAAATGAAACGCTTCCGTCCACCTTTAGACTTACCTGCATACCAGGGACGTCCATAGTTACTTCGACCTCTTCCTGGCTCCTCTGCTGTCTTGCTCTCTGCCTTTCTTTCTCCTTTCAGCTCCTGGTTTCTTAGTATTTCTCTTCTCCTCGTCGGGTTTTTACTCCACAAAGTTCCCTCTGAAACGGGGGAACCGGTTTGACTTCGAAGCCAGGAAATATTTCCGACTCGCAGACAGGTTTGTTTAGCAGCAGAGTGAGGCGGACAAACTCCCAAAACTCAAAGAGTGACACAGCGAGGAGGGAAAAAAAATGCTGTTGAGCAAACAAACGAGGAGGAGGACGAACCTTTCTGAGGGAGGAGCGACAGAAAGTTCAGTCTGCAGCCTCCATCTGCTGGCTCCCATCTGGCTCAGAATGCGTGTTTATCATTTGTTTTTACTGTGAAATATTGCAGATGGTCAAAAGAATCATTAATAATACTCAATTATTAATGTATATTCATGATTTTTGTATGTTTGTTAGATATAAAATGTATGATACGCTGCAAAAAATCCCAAAATCTTACCAAGTAATTCTGGTTTAAATGAAATGTGAAGGAATTATTGATTTAAAAAAACTCTTATTAATTGCTGAAAAGTTATTTGTAGCTTTGTTTTGTCTTACATTAAGTGTATTAAGATATTTGCACTTTGAACTAGATAAAAAAAAACTAATAAGATTTTGTGATTTTGCAGTGTAATTTCATTTAAAGCTGCAGTTTGTGACTTTTAAAAAATATATTTTTGTACATATTTGTTTGAATATGACAATATGTTAATGAGGCAAAAATCTAAACTAAAACAGGTAAACCCAGCTGATATTCTAGTTTCCTACGGCCCGCGAATGCACCCCCAAGTTTTCGTGCTGACGTAATCGGTAAACGTCCAGAAGGGGGCGGGGCCCGGCGGAAAGATGGCGTTTTTACGCTGTCGAAAAGATCCCTGTGGTGTTATTTGCCTGGTTTTGACTTATTTCAGCGTGTTTTACGCGGACTATGTGGTCATACAGTATGTTCTCATCCCGGCCTATGCTGACAGGTCAGTAATGGGAGTTTTAATCCCGTTTAAACCATTTAAATCAGCCGACATGGCGCCTGTTTCTGCTCGTTCCTCTCCATTCATTTAGCAAACAGGTCTGACAGCATCTCGAATCTACTCCGAAAACGGTCGTTTATTGATATATATGTCACTTTTAATCACAAATATCAGCGAGTGGGTGGATTTAAGGTGGATATTTGTAATAATTAAAATCAGAGAAATCCTTCGAGGCTAAACAACAACATTAGCTGCTTGCTAACTGGGTTAGCAGGATGACAGTTGATGTCATCCTGTTTGTATTTTTATAGATCAACAAAAACTCCTGAATATGAAAAAGAAAAGATAGTTTTAAAACAGTTTGACTGAAGTTTAAACTTGTTTCTGATGCAGTTTGTTGGACATGTTGAAGTGTTGGTTTAAAAAACAAAAAAAGCTAAACAAAAACAACATCATGCTGTTTTCAGTTCTCTTTTTCTTTGCATGTGATCATGTGACCCCGTCTGGGAAACCAGACACGACACAAACGCTTTATTTCATTTCAGATGCACATAAAAAGCTGGGTTTAAGTGAACAAAAACACTTAAAAAATTGAACCGCACATTGTTAATCCAATGCATCAGCTATGGAATAGTAAATGTTTGTTTTCTGAGACACTAACTGCATTTTGTCCTGTCTCTCTGGCAGCGTGTGGGGAATGCTGCATGGATCCTTGTTCAACCTGATCCTGCTGCTGCTGCTGGCCTGCCACTCCAAAGCCGTCTTCTCAGATCCCGGTCGGTCGGAGTCACTTCAGCTACAGACAGTCATAGTGACTGTTGCAATGCTTGGTCTCAGTAATCATGCATGCAAACTTTATTCAACGTTCTGTCCATTAAACTCACAAAGAGTTTAAAGTCAACTGTCAGACTTACTACTTGTATCTGTCTGACGTTTAAAATGTTTGCAGTAAAGAGCTAATTTTGTAGTTCTTTAGATTTGTAGTTTCATTCCAGGTAAAGCAAATTATCAATTAAAACGTTAATATAACTTAGAGCTGAGCGATGCACAACTAAAATATAACATAATAAGTATTTATTTTAGACAACACTGCAAAAACACACAATTTTACCAAGTTTTCTAATGGAAATATATTAGTACACTTAAAATAATACAAACCTAACTCACAAGTAACTTTTAAGGAAAATATATCAATCTGTCTCTGCGTTTTGTGTTTGGTATCCGTGTCTCCAGGCATGGTGCCGCTCCCGGACATGGCCTTGGACTTCTCAGACCTGCGATCTCAGTCGTCTCGGATGAATGAACGGGTCAGTTTCTCACCATCTCTGTTCAACAGTGAAGGAGGTTCTGATGGCTGAATTTGATCAAGTTGAATTATTTTCTTATTTTAGCTTCTTCAATGTTGAAAATGTGCCGTTTTCTTATATTTTAATTGGACCCTGATGGTTCTGTTTGATAAAAATTTACTGAAGCTAAAATGTTTCAGCTGCTGGTAAAAGTAAAATCAAAGTCGATGCTAAGAATGAGACGATGTGTCTGACTTGGGGCGGAACCAAGTCAGACACATAGAATCGGTCAATGCTGGTGAGTTGAGAGGCCCGGTCCGACTCGGTCGGTTCTGCAGAACCTCTGTGAGCCTCTGGTGGTTGTTGTTATCAGGGCTGTGAGGGCTGGACGGTGTGCAGCCGCTGCGAGACCTACAGACCTCCCAGAGCGCATCACTGCAGGGTCTGCCAGAGGTGCATCCGCCGCATGGACCACCACTGTCCCTGGTGAGACCGTCCATCCATCCATCCATCCATCCATCCATCCATCCATCCATCCATCCATCCATCCATCCATCCATCCATCCATCCATCCATCCATCCATCCATCCATTGGTTTATCCATCCATCCATCCATCTATTTATTTTTTTCTCTTGTCGTCTTCATCTTCCTCTTCCTCCATTTTTCAGGATCAATAATTGTGTCGGGGAATTGAACCAGAAATATTTCATCCAGTTTCTCTTCTACACCGGTAAGTTGTTACAGAAATCTCTTTTCCATATTTACTGTGATAAAAACCCAGCAGTTCTTCCACCTTCAGTCACTTTTACCAGTAAAAACCAGACAAACCAACCTGCCTGGTTTACTGGACTTGAACTGGGTCCCAGCGCAGACCCGGCTGAGTCTTGTGTTTTCATTTGTGTGCATGCAGGCGTCGCCAGCCTGTACTCCATGGTTCTGGTGGTGTGGGCCTGGGTGTGGCGGATCCGGAACGAGAGGGAAGGCGACGCCGACAAAGAGGGAGAGGAGTCGCCGAGCAAACATCTGATCGTGTGAGTTCAGTGGACAGCAGGGGGCGCACCCGGTGTCGGAGCTTCCTGTTCACGCTGTTTCCTCTTGTCTCTGGGTCAGAGCTCATTACCTCATCCTGCTGGTGGAGTCGGTTCTGTTCGGGGTGTTCGTCATGGTCATCTTCTACGATCAGGTAGGAACGACTCTGAACTGCTGCTGCACTCATTCACCTGCAGAAACACAAAGTCTTACCAACTGGAAATGTCATTTGATCAATGGTCAGAATAATCAATAATTGGTCGTCTCCCCTCAGCTGATCTCCATCATCACCGATGAGACTCCTATTGAGCAGATGAAGAACCGTCTGATGATCAGAGACCGAAGCTCCTCCTCTTCCTCCTCGCCGTCCTCCGCCTCTCCGCAGCAGCCGCCCCATCACCTCCCGCACGCCACCCGCAAGCCCAAGCTGGCTCTGCTGAGGGAGGTCTTCGGTAGAGGTGGGTGTCGATCCCGACTGGAGGTGGGAATCCAGAACTGCTTCTATCTGCCTGCTTAACGATCCCGCTTAAAATATCCAAAATGGCGTCGCGGCAGAAACCCTCCAAAATTTGTCTACGTTTCCAAAAACAACAAGGCAGCTTAGGGCGAGTTGCAAAACGTTCAGAATTCCAATCACAATAAAAGGAGGAAATCCGTCCAACATCCTCAGAGTTGACGTTTGTATCGCGTTTGATATGTTGCTTAGCAATGGCGGTGACTGAATGTCCCTGGTGACGTTTGTTACATTAATCTGAGTGCCATACGCAGATTAATGAAAAATCTCCTTCTAAATTCAGCATTTACTCTCATATTCAGGAAACTAAAACATATCTACTGTGTTGAAAGCACAAACATGTTGCTTGTGCTTTCAACAAGTTCCTTTCTTGTTAAATTGAAGGAGGGATTATTACTGTTTAAGCAAGTTTTAATTTTGTTTTAATCAAATTGATCATATTTGAATTAAAGAGTTTATTTCCTAACTCGGTGAGAATCAATCAATAAACTCTAATCGATTTCCATCCCTGAGGACATTCCCGACTCATCAGCTTCCCACTTCGTCCAGGTTCGGTTTTCTGCTGGCTGCTGCCGCTCCACTCCAACCCGCCATCAGCCGGAGGAATCAGCTACTCCGCGCTGCCCGACTACGACGTCTGACCTCCGACCTCCGGCCTCTGACCTGTGGGCAGAGGAGCGGATGTTTGTGTGGGAAGGAATGACTTTGCTGCCTAAAAATGATGTCTCATCTTTCAGCTGAGAGGTGAAAATGAAGGAAGGATGACTGAGCAGAGCCTGTTTGCATTTACATGATGAATGAATGAATGAATGAATGAATGAATGAATGAATGAATGAATGAATGAATGACGCACTGAGTCCTAACGATTTTACCCTCCAGGACCTAAAGAAGCGGTTCAGCTTCAGACACTTTTTACTGAATTCCTGTGACGAGGAAACGCCACTGAGCTTCTCAGATCTTTATGTGTCTATTTATAGCAGCATTTCTATGGAAACGGGGAGAATCAACCCGTTTTTAATGACTTTTGTTCTGGTTTAGACGGTAAACGTGCAGAATTCATGCTGCGTGTTCGTCAGGGTTGGACCGAATGTTTCAAACTTGGACAAATATTTCAGTACATTACTTTTTAAAAATCACAACATGCAAAAATCAATAGAAAAACTATTAATTTCTCAACCAAAACTACTACTTGATATTAATTATTTAAAAACACTTTCCAATAACAATATCTCTAATCTAAATAATTGTGGTCCGTATTCCTGCCACAATAAGACATTTTTCTGGACGATAAATTGTCTCAAAAGTTATTATGATAAACGATTTTATTGTTGTTTTGAGACAATTTTCAAGTAATGTAATAAATGCATAATAATACAAGAA
This sequence comes from Poeciliopsis turneri, assembly GCA_922788865.1. Taxonomy (NCBI): domain Eukaryota; kingdom Metazoa; phylum Chordata; class Actinopteri; order Cyprinodontiformes; family Poeciliidae; genus Poeciliopsis; species Poeciliopsis turneri. Next base: position 98,513 of record CAKLNU010000923.1, read on the forward strand.
TATATTCTCAAAGATGAATAAAATCTAATTCTGATGCACTTTTAACACTGGAATAGGAAGACATTTTTAAATAAACAAAATGATTTCTGAAGTTTCTGTAAACAAAACTTCCTCAAAAAAGCAACTAGTTGAGATTAAATTCCCAGACTGAAGACTTTTATCGTTCAGTTTTTGGTAGAAAAATGATCAATTTAAAATTCATTCTGTGATTAAATAATTTCTAATGATTTTTTTAATTATAAATCTCAATCCATCCAACCCTGGTTTACAGGCGTTTTTCCAACAGAAACAAGCCTAAACATTTCAGTTTCAGGAAATTAATTAATTTCACTTTTAAAACAGGAATCAGACGCTTTAACACTCAATAGTTTGTGCTCAATTTAACTTCAGCATCTCAGTAGAAGGAAAACATTTTCTCAAATAATTTAATTCCTTTCTTGTTTGTTTTTTTTGTTTTTTTGTTGACATCAGCGAACAGAAAACATTTCGTCACCATGATTGACCTTTTTAGCCGTTTTATGTTTTTTAAATTTGTCAGCAGCGCCCCCTGCTGTTTATCACAAAGGTTCACAAAGGAAATTTTACAAGCTCCGAAACTCAGGAAACTTCTATAAATGTGGACAAAAAATTATTTACGTTTGTGTATAAATGAAATTAGCAGGTTAAATTTGTTATGATTTTTTTATTTCAGTCGTTTAATTTTGTATAAGTGAATCTATTAATCATTCAAGTTTAGAGAATTTAATGATAAGTCAATATTTATGCTATATTTAAAGATTTACATTAATGCTAAACACAAACAGGTGCAATTCAACATCCATGAAGAAGTTTTTTTTTCTACTTTTATTTTTATTTTTTATGACTTTTGCTCAGAAAACGCTCACTCTGTTTTCTGTCACAGAACTGAAGAAACCATTATTTACACATCTATCATTTCTAATTCTGATTATAAATGTTTACTTTTATGTAAGGGATGAAGTTGCCTTTCCACACAATCGCTGAATTTATGAGAGGAGAGTTTGTCCTTTTGGGGTTCTGCTCATTTCAGCCCTTCTCTAATTTGCACTTTTCCTTTTTTACCTGATTCCCACAAAATGTTTCACATTAATTTATCTGACTTTCTCATGTATTAGCATTTTTAGGACAGCAACTTGCAGTTTTAGCTTCAATTTAGGTTGAACTGATTCACCAAGTTAATAAGTGTTTCTGTAGATTTTATGAAGATTTCTAGACTTAAACCAAAGATTTAGCGAATCACATAGTTTGTGTTTCAAATGTCATAAAGAAGCTAATCAGTGTCTTAGATCTCAGATACCATTTCTAGCTAGAAAAGAGCATTTAAATATCCAGTAATTCAACTGTATCAGTGCAAATAAGCAAACCAAAGATGGAAACCTAACAAAAAAAATAGGGTATTTAATACAGGTAAAGGTTCATTTAATACAAATGCATATTAAGGACTTGCAGCTAGCCAAGCGGTGCTAGCCGTCTGTTAGCAATTCAGTCATTTTTCATTCAGTAATAAACTGAATGAAAAATGTTGCTAGGCAACATTTGGGAAGTTTTAACCTGTTAAAGTAGTACTATGTTTGTAATCGTGTTAGAAAAATGTGGCAGATCACAAAGGGCTACTAAAAACTGAAATAGATGGTTTTGAAACTGAAAATGTTTCAAAACAAAGACACAAAGGCAACTTCATCCCGTTTGTGTTTTTATGAAAATGTGTTTATAGGAGTTTTGAATTGTGTGTCCATTGTGGGTTCAGACACACAGGTGCTTTATTGGCTTATGAATTATGTCACAAAAAGCATCACAAAAAGAGCTGCTAATTTTTAAAAAATGTTTTCATTGAATTATGTTAATTTTATCACTTCAATCAGCCTCTGCACCAATAACACGCCACTCGGTGTAAAAATGTGGCGAACTTATTGGAAATTATGAGAAACTTGCAGAGATTCAAAATCTAACCAGGTTAATTCATTTTGAAGCACTGTAAAATATTAGTTACGGTTTCATTCTGCCAGAGTAAAACCAGATATTTGGTTAAAATACAAATAAAAATTAATCATTAAACTGGACCTGAAACAATTCCTCAGTTTAAGTTATTCTGAACAAAAATGAAGCAAAACTTAAAAAACATAAAGCTTGTGAACATTAGTTATCTGAAAATAGGTTTAAAAAAAGAAAATTTTTTATGTTTCCATTCATTTTCCAAATGTTTGATAAAATTGCAGATTTTATCAAACATTTTATAATTGGTTGATAAAAATTACTGATTGTTTGCGAACAATTAGTAAATCTCTTTAAAACTGTTTTAAATCATTGTTTTTAAAACACATTGATATTTGTAAAATGATTAATCCAACTCAGCTTAATTATTGCTAATTAATTGAGCTCAAGTTTTAGTTTTTTTTCCAGCAGTGATTCAGTTTTACCTCTCAGGGTTTTTTATGTCCTGCTGAGTGAAACTTTAGTGAGTTTAAATGTTTGATCCGTTTGAGAAACAGGAAAATAAAACGATTCAGATGTAAAAAGTGTTGAAATGAAAAGTAGTTTCTCATTTGAACTGAGCTTCTTTGGACTCAGCAGTTCTCTGGGTTCAGTTGGACAGAAGCTGAACCCGGCTGAACCCAGTCCAAACCCAACATGGTTGGTTTTGGACGATTTCTGCAGGTTTCTCATAACTTCTGTCCACTGCGGTAAATCCTGGTCCAGTTCTGGTTCTGGGTGTCAAGATCCATGTTTTATACTGACTCAATGAATCTCTGAGATATTTGTTATGATTTCTGACATGATCGTTTTGTAAAAAGGCTTGAAAGGGGAAGGAAGCTCAAAAGTTTTATTATTTGAAGTTGAATTTATTTTAGTGAAGCACCTGAAAATACTTCAGCCTTTTGTGTTTGTTTTTGTGTCTGTGTGCTATCAGGGTGCTGGTTTCCTTGGTTGTGATAAATGCAGTTGATCTGTTTTTCCATTTTTATTTTATTTTATTAGGGTGCGCTTGTTTTGATCCATTACACTGCAAAAACTCAAAGTCTTACCAAATGTAAATGGTCTAGTTTCTACTGCAGATATTTTAGTTTAGTCTTATTTCAAATGTCTTGATATTGAAGGAAAAAATTCTGGTAGATTATTTCACTTATTAATAAGGGAAAAATCTCCCAGTAGAACTATTATTTATTCTGAATCTGTGCACTTAAAACAAGCTCCTATTTCCTGCTGAAAACTTTTTTGTAAGTTAGTTTTATCTTATTTCAAGTGTTTTTAGATATTTCAACTAGAAACTAAACAAAAAGAGTTTATTTTTCCAGTGTAGGGGGTAGTTTTAAGTCAATAATTTCTTTATACTGATTAGTTATTCACTTATCACAAGATAATTTTATCCTGTTATAAGTGAAAAACTAATCAATATTAAGGAATTATTGACTTAAAACAAGTTCATATTTCTTGCTGAAAAGTTACTAATGAGTTTTGCCTTGTGATATTTAGTTTTTCCAGTGTAATTCAAATAAAAATCCAACACAGGTGAACAAAACAAGCGCACTCCACCTAACATGAAGGAATGTCTGCACAAACAGAAGCTAACGGTTAGCTGCCACTCAAACAGTCTTTTGGCTCATAAAACCTGTTTTTTTTAACTTAAACAAACTCAAAAGTATCTCATCTGCAACTGTTGTCACATTAAAACCCAGTAAAAAATGTTTTTATGTGGAAAACAACTTACTGTGCAGTTTAGAAGAAGTAGTTTTGAAGCTGACAGAATGTCTTTTTTAAGTAAAGGTCAGCGTTTGTACGTTTCTCCTGCAGCGGTTAGTTTCGAGTGAAAACTGCGTTTGATACCTTGTGGTTTCCTGATGAACAAGTTTACAACTGAACTCTGTTTGCTTTAAGATGTTGTTACAATCTTGAAACCGTGACCTGTGTACTTTTTTCTTCTTGACATGCTGCTCGTTAAAATCCAAATAAAACTCTTTTAATCTACTCTGCCTCAACCTGACGTGTCTTACATACAGAAAGTAACATGTTTCATATAACCTGGTGAAAATACGGCTGATAAAATATTAACACAAGACAAGAGACGGACAATAGTCAAAATGTTGGATTTTATTGAAATTACTTAAAGAGTGTCTGAATAAAACTTCATTCATCGAACTCGAAGCAGAAAAATATATGCAAACCTGAGAAGAATCTTAAAAAAATAAGATACAAATATTGAATGAATGGATCAAAACTTAAGGCATAAATTGTGGATTAAATCGTTAAATATATTCAAAGCAAGAATGAAACATATAAAAGCTGCAGCAGTAAAACTCCTGAAATGAGATCAGAAAGAGAAAGTTTGAGGAAATATGCAGGAAGATGCATGTAAAGAAAAAAATAAAATCACATTTACCTGCTTGGAGATGTTGCACTTTCCATGATTAAACACCAGATGTCGCTGTTGCATTGACTGGTCTACTGCTGCTTTTCAGAACCAGCAGAGAGCTGTTGGATGGCAGACCCAGGCTCACCAGCTCCTCTTTAATCTGGAAAATAACACATTTATTTAAAAAAAAAATCAATAAAATCTATCACTTTGCTTTTGAGTCCAGATTAAACACAAAATAATTTGTGTAAACTCTGTTTTAACTTATTAAACGTAGCAAACATTGTCCCTCAGGATGTCAGACTCAATCTGAAAAGGAAGAGATTAACAGATTATATGAATTTCTATGCAAAGTCCATCAAAAAACATGATGTTGGTTATTCAAGTAAAACTATCACTATGTAAACATATTTTTACTCAATAAAAGTAAAAAGTATTTGGTAAAAAGCCGATTCACATCTTGAGTAACTAATCAAATTATCGATCATTTAATATTTAAAAATTACATCATCAGATGGAACAAAACATAAAGTTAAATGGACATTTTGATATTTTAAGTACAAAAGTGACAATAATTCTTATAAGGAACTAAAAAAATCAAGCAAAAAAAATTTTTTCCAAATTAGTTTCTTTTAATAAAAAAAAAACTTATGAAACTTTAACAAAACTGCATGTGTGTTTCTGTCTGCTGAATATTTGATTAAAGTGTGTTTGTTTTTCATTCAGTGGGAAGAAAATCCAAAAGTTTTACTCAAGACCAGAAATACTTCATAATACAATCACTCGAGTAACGGGATCCTAAAGGTTTTTTTTAGTTATTTTTTAAAACTTACTCAAGAAAATGTCAATTCAACTTTCCACTACCGAATTCAGTGTATAATAACTTTACAATTTTTACAAATTAAAACTCTTTTTCTGCATCTTTGTGCCAAATTTGTATCAGTTTTTGAATAGCAGTTGTTGGGCCACACAAAAACCAGTCCAGGTTCCAGTAGCGGCCCCCGGGCCACACTTTGGAGACCCCTACTGAAAGTGATAAGAAACAACCTTTGTAGTTTCCAGCTAAAAACTGACCTTTTGCAGGACGACTTCGTTGACGCTTCCTCCCGGCGACAATGAAGTCAAAACCTTCATGTTCACTCGAGCCACCAACCCTAACGGACAGCAGTGGAGATTTGAACCGGCGTAATTATCAGTTTCATCACAAAGTGAGCTGACGGGTCAGGATGAGATCAGGTAGTTCACTCACCAAACTCGACTTGCACAATGACGCAGCGAAGCTCAGAGTGATATTTCTCTGAACTGCGAAAAGAGAGAATTAATTCAATAAACTGGAGATAAACAGGAGCAAAGCGCAGAAACAGTTATTAAAGCTACAGCATCATTTTTAGTAGAAATATGTTAGTACACTTGAAATAAGACAAAAGTATGTTAAAAGTAAAACATGGGAGCTTCTTTTGAGTAAATAATTTCTTAATTGTGATGAAAAAGTTTTAGTTTTATAAGCAGATAAATTCACTTATAACAAGACAATTTCCTCATGTTATAAGTGAAATAATCTGCCAAAGGATCTGATACTTTTTCATTAATATCAAGTAATTATTTACGCGAAACAAACTCCTGATAAGTTACTTTTGTCTTAATTCAACTGTGCAAAGATATTTGTGCTGGAAACTAGACAAAAATCCTTGCTTGTGTGTTTTTGTAGAGCTGATTTTATTGTTGAGCAGAGAATCACAGTAAGCTAATTTAGCATTTTTAATTTAATACATTTTGTGACCCAGTAGTTTAAATTTCCTAGTTTTGGACACCACTGATCTCCATCAGCACAATTAACTTCCTTCAAAAAGCTGAATATAGATCTCTAAATTTTGAGTATTTGAGCCAACTATTAGAATAGCAAACCAAATAAATGGTTTATATTGAACAAATAACCATTGAACAAATAACCATTGTCCTGCCTGTCTTCCACGTAGGATGAGCTTAAGGTGCGACAGTGAGCTCAGGAAAAGGATGGTGTTAAAAATATTCATGATAAGTTTCTTATTGCTGGGTCATTCAAAAGAAAAGCTAAAGAAACCAGACAGATTAGGAATGTTTATATTAAGATTTGAGCGCTAAGAGAAAACTCTGAGTCTTTGACGGCCCAGCAGTCAGTTTTTATCTCAAACAAAGAAGTCCAAGTATCGTGACGTCTTGCTGGCCGTAGTGAGAACAAGAAGCAGCAGATGGATGGATAAGAAGCAGAGCATGCGATTTACCGGTATGTCTGCATTCCAACCCTGATCTGTAGTCAAAGGATACAGATCACGATAAAAGTGGCTGAAGTTAATTTCCTTCAGAAATCTACCAAACAGAACAGAACGAGTTCAGTAACTATACTGTGTCTCCAGTGCAGGTCGGTATTCAAATCCTTTCAGTAGTTGTCCTGTTTTTGAGAAAAAAAAGCTGCCAAACAACCAATCAAACACAGTTCTGAGGAGGGCGGAGCCACTGAGAGTGAGAGCTGAGCACCGAAAGGGAAAAAAGGTGGAAACCTGCTCATTTGATGACAGTCAGCTCAGATTTGGATAATTTATGGGCTTTTTCCCCTAAAAATAATATCCCTATTTATTGATCATCACATTTCACATATTTGGGGTTTGACTAATAATTTCTTGTGTTATTTATACATATTGTTTATTTTAAAAAATCCAGCTGATACTTTATTAGAAGATACTGACTTCAGCGTTGCCTGGACAACGAAACAGATGGGGTGGCTCTCTCCTTCTTCGCTAACCGATGGCGTCCATGTCAGCGTGAAGTTTCCAGATCCTGATGAATTCTTAAACGCGTTAGCCGGGCCGCTGAACAGCAGCTCAGAGATTCTTTAAAAGATAAACAAAATATTAAATTTCATCGAACAATGACATCAACAAGTAAACTTATGATTACACCAATACTATCAATCTTTTGATTCATATTTCTGAAGTTATTTTTAGTCAAAAACAAACTATGTTGTTTGGTTCTTTGTCTTATTTTGTCTTGATTTAACCTTTATTTCATTGACAGCAACTGAAATAAGTTATTTTCTTGATGACTTGGACCTGTGATATTCTAGTAACAGGTTGAATACTTAAGAATTTTTAAAAATTCAAAGCAGTGAGGAATTTCAGATGGTATTTTCATTAAAACAGGGGGAAGCTATCACTAGGAAAATGTTTTGTTTCATAAGTACCAATAAAATGTGCCAAATATATACCATCAGTGCCTGTTGATGCATATTTTACACATATCAAAGCCTAAATTAGACACACTTTTAAATAGGTTTGCTAATATTCCGCTTCTACCAAATAGACATTAGTAATACTTATAACTTGTAAAAGAATTTGTGCAAAAGGTACAACTGGATTTTGCATGATATATTTAATGTTAAACCTCATTTTGAATGGCGGAGATGTTTTGGTCTTCACTCACGTAGCATTAACAGCCTCGGCAGCGATGCTGATTTCCAGGGGTTGACTCACTTTGGTGGACAATTTGGCTCCGTTTGCTGGAGTTGGAGGAAGAAACTTTGGAAGAAACAATCCTTCTGTGCAGGACGGTACAACAGGGTCCACTGTAACGACACAGAGAAGCACCTGAGGCAATGTAAGAAATAACAAAACAAAACAGCAGGTGATGTAACCTAAAATAAATATATTGGGTGGATCACCTTGAACTTCCCATCAAGATAGTTCCAATGTTTAATCTTGGAGATAAAACATTTTTCAAATGTTTTACTTGTGTTGAAAGTGTGAAGTTTTATTTCTCCTCTTTACTGAGCATAATTTGCGCTCAGCCTCATCTTTTGTCACCTTTGTTACCTGGAAAAGCCTCCATGGGGTTCAGTATTATTGAAGCACTTTTATAAATACAGTACATCTACACACACGATATCGGACATATCGGCATCGGCTCATCCCTATTTAAAGTCACAGTACCGCCCAAACTGCAACGTCTACAATGTTACAAGCTCTGCTGAGAGATAGAAACTCTTACCATGTAAAACAAACTGGAGTGGTATTTTGCTGATCGCCTGACTGGTCGTTTTGGTTTCCTGAACCCCGTTAACACGAGTCAATGTAATTGTTTGCTGTGGGAAATCCTCCAGTACCAGCTGCACTGCGTACGGTCCTTCATTGGTGCTGTTGGTTCTGTTGAAGGAGAGCGTGCAGGTCTGCACAGAAAGACTTCGGTTTAGTCTGAGGAAGCATTTCATGCTGCATAAACCTGCGTAGAGGTAGAAGGTTTTACTGCTCACCGATGACAGGTTTAGGACAGATGGGGGAGCACAAGGCGCACATTCATACAACAAATCAGATCCAAATCTGCATTCAACGTTGTCTCCATCAGGGTCAAACGCCATCAAGTTGAAATCTCTTTGACAGTTTGAAGGAACCCTGAAAGACAAAAGTTGCTGGCTGTTATCTTCACTCAGCTTTTCATTCTCATCCTGACTTTTGTCTGTCTGCGTTGACCTGGAACATAAACGCCTTTATGTCTCGCTGAACCTGTTTCTGGTTCCTCAAACGTTCTGACGATCTGTTCATGTTACCCTTATTTCTGACATTCTGTTTTATTTTATTTATTCATTTTTGTCTTTCCTCAAACTCACACAGTTTCATCGTCAGAACAAAAGCACAATTATTCTCAATGAGATCAAACCATGACCTCTAATCCCAATCAACTGACTGATGTTTGTAGTTGTTGTAAGTCGACTAACAGGTTCCTCAAGGGATAAACAGTAAACATATGTTAAGAGTTTGTTAGTTACTTCTCTGTTATCTCTGTAAACGTCATCCAAAAAAATGTACACTGCAAAATCGAAAAGTACTGTTGGTCTAGTTGGTCTAGTTTCTAGTAAAATATCTCACAACACTTGAATTAAGACGAAACTAACTTGAAAGTTACTTTTCAGCAATATGTAGGAGAAATTATCCAGTAAGTAATTCCTTAAAATTGATAAAGAAGTACTAGTTTCATTGACTAGTGTCTTGTTTCACATGTATTAGGATATTTACTCTGAAAACTGCAACAAAAGTACCAGGTAATATTTATTGTTGTCGGAGTGCAGTGAAGATGCGTACCTCACTGCTGGAACGATGGTGCTCTGAGGGGAAACGTTCGGCTTCCTGGTATCCGATCGTTTTCCCAGTTCCACAAAAGTCAAAGCTGTCCAAGACACAACGTTATTTCGGATGTCCCAGATCCAGTTCCCACCTGCCAACCTTTAGTGGAAAAAGAAATTTATTATATGAAACAAATATGGTAATAATGCTTCCTCTGAGTCTTGATTTTATGAAAAAGTAGTTTAATGTTCTTGTGCTTTGATGAACAATTTGTTGCTCCAGACAGAAGTTGATCATGAAAAAAGTCTGTTTGCTGCTAGAAAAGTAACTAAAATGTATTTTTCCACTAAAGAAAATGACAGAAAAACCAAAACCAATCAATAACAACTTTATAACTCAAACTAGTTTAGTTTATGATGTGAACGATTTACCTTCAAGGTACAGCTAAATGTTAAAAGCAACTGCAATGCGTGTTTTTAAAAGTGCCCTTACACAAGCTGGGTTACAAAGCTTGGATAAATAACAGTCGTCATCATTCCTTCTTGCTGACACCATTCTCCGCTGGGCTCCATGTCGATCTGCTGCAGGGTGGGATTCAGACTCCCACAGGAACCTTGGCAGTACCACATGTCAGAGTGGAAGCAGGAGGTGAAGCCCAGCTTGTAGCGAAAACTCACCTGCAGAGTTAGAGGTAAAAACATAAACACACAACCCCACCTGCAGATGCTAATAAATGGCGTTATTACGTACCATTACGGATCCGTTTGTATAAATTTGCTTTGGGTAGTAGGTCATCATTGTGCCCAAAAAGTGAGAGGCGTGTGTGCCGCCGAGCAGCAGCAGCAGCACCAAGCGCAGCATCGTGAATGTTGGAGCTCAACATGAAGAATGTCAAATTAAATGAACAACTCAGGCACCTCGTCTTCTGCCACGCCTTTCTCAGTGACAAGGAACACTCAGGTTTGACAAGATGTTTGTCTTATTTTATATGCTCTGTTTGCATTTTTGGTTAAATTCACCCTCAGGTGAAGCTCTCCAAACATCTGCACCCCGAGGTTTCCTCTTTCCTTTGGTCCAAAGTTACTGGGAGACAGTAACTGGACAATCTGATACGCCAAAGTGTTTTTTGGACTCGATCACTGCAACCTTTGGAAGAAGCATCAGTTCTGAGAACAGTTTTACCCAGCAGACGCCACAGAGAACAATGAAGACAGAGTTTATGGTGCTCCACCCAGAAAGGAGCTGTCAGTCTGCGCCACATGCCATCTGCTCCACAATGCTCTGCTGCAAACTCAGCAGAGAACTGAACCAGTCATAACACAATGCTCCACCATTTCACTCTGGATCTACCAACCTGTCCACTGAAAAAAACTCACTGACACATTTTTAAATGTCTCTTGCATCCATGGATGTGCATCTTTCTACCTATACTCGTTTGTATGGAAGATTCCCAGCAGATAAATGTTTCCTGAAGTTTATTTTTACTTTTTTCAAACTTTTTACTAGATTTTTTAAGGTTTATAAACACATTTGCATAACAGTAGCAACCACACAAAGTTTTTATTTTAATTGAACTTTTGTATTAAATACATAAATGTGTTTTAATCAGGTGGAGTGTAGGAAAGAGGAGGGGGGGTTCTTAAAGAGACAGAACACTCTGAAATTAGAGGCCTAATTTCAGAACGTTTTTAATGGAAGCTGTTAAATATCAATAAGCTGGACACTTTTATATAAGAACCTGCTTAAGTTTTGAACTGTGTCCACAGATAAACTCTTAATGAATTTCTGTTTCTAAACAACATGTTTGTGACCTTTGCAGCTGCCAGAAATGGATTGAAACATCAAAAACATTTTTGCACTTTGACTTTAGAAAACATTCTGACATCAACAAACCAAACTTGTTACTGCAAACCACCATCATCTTCACAATTTCCTGTAATTCTGGTTATTATTTTTAATTTTATTAAAAACAGACCTTTTGATGGACAGCAGAGTATTTAGTGTGCACTGGTCGCCCCCTAGTGGCTAAGCATGAGAATTAACTTGATCCTGAAATGTGACTTTATATGTGTAGTTTTTCTTTAATCCATCATCTGCATCATGGAGTTATAGTTCTTTAAATCAATGAAAATTAAAGGTTATTATTCTTTTATTGAATGTGAACAAAGGCTGGAAAACCAGAATACTCTGATAGAAATTGTTCACCAATTGATGTAAGTAATAAAATGTCCGTAATAATAACATCAAACCTTCTCAGGGACAGTTTTGGGTTAAGTAAATGGTAATGGTATAATAATTAAAGATCTATAACATTTCACACTGTAACTGGAAAACATAATATCATCAACAACAGAAACAACAAATAAAACGATTTATAAAGTCTCTAAACAAACTTGTCCTTCAAAAAAAAGGGCGAGTTGAGACCAAAACTCCAGACTGGAGAGTTTTGTTATGCAGTTTTTGGTTGAAAAAGAAGACAAAAACAACAAATCAAGCAAATGGAAAGGAATTTGTTATAATTTATCATGTGATTAATTGATTTATTGTTTATTACAACAAGTTTATTCAGGCGTTTGACTAAAATGCAACTTGGATGCTTTCTGGTAGAGACTTTCTGGTTGGAGAACTCAGAGGAATAAATTAACAAATACCAAATAAATTAGCAAATACCTGGTTTATTTTTTATACGGTCACAGTAATTGAACATGTCAACTTAAAGTTTAATTTCTGGAGACTCTGAAGCAGAAAACTGGTTGACAGTTGATCCAAAGGTTGCACATTCATGATGGGAGGTGGGACTGCACATCAAAATGGCCGTTTTATTAACAATTCAGTACAGACGCAACCAAAACCATCAGATGGCAATATAACCCAATCAAAATAACTCTAAAGTGTCCAAATAGTTGGGTTATATCTTTCTTTTCTTTTACAGAAAGTTTACAAAGATATAAAAGCTTTGCAAAAACCTTATTTGTATCAGAAAGTCGTTTAGTGTTCAAAGTAAATTCCAAAAGGGGGCCAGGATGTTAATGAACAACTCAGATACCGTCTCTTCTGCCTCACCTTGTGGTAACACAAATATCCATCATAACAAGATATTTGTATTTTCTGATGTCCTCTGTTTGCAAGTTTGTTTAAATTTTTTACGGCTCCAAGGTGCCAAATGTGTCCCCAAGAACCTGAACCCCCTGGTTTCCTCTTTTCTTTGCCAGGTTTGGTTTCATGCTGTGAAATTTGTCTCGATGAAACAAATCAAACATGTTTGGTTTCCTGTCAGATTCCATCACTGCAAACCTTTTGAAGCTGTTAAGTAGAACAGCTTCGCATGACAGACGCCACAGAAAACAATAAAGGCGGAAGTACAGCGCAGCCTATGCACTCGACCCGTACCAGAGCTTCAGCCGGTGCCAAATACCATCTGTAGGCTAAATAAAGGATTCATTGTGTTCGTGTTTTCTTCCGTAAAACTGACTTTAAACATATTTACCGTCAGTGCTCACAGGTTTGATGGCACTTGTGGCTCTTTAAAAAAAAAAACAAGAAAAAATAAAATCCTAAAGATCAAATCAGTTACTGGTTGCCACGGTAACCACCAACTGTCAAAAGCAGCATAAACTTCTTACACCAATAAATGTCTGGAGAAACACTTTACTGACTATTCAAAATAAATTTGAGGAATAAATAAACAAATGTTGACAAACATCTGTAATATTGTTAAAATAAAACAGACAGACACAGATTGATGTTTGAAGCATTTAGGTGGGTTTGATTTGGGGCCAAAATGACAACATTATGGTTCACTTTCACACTCAGAGCAGTTAAACTAAGAGCCGACGCGTAATTAAAGTTTGAAGTTCACCATGTTGTTAATATTAATAATAATGTAAAGTAAAACAGGATCTTAATCAGCTAGAATGCTGGAAGCATTTTCACTGATTACTGCAGGATTATCAACACCTGACTTCAGTTATTTCGCTCCTCCTCAGAATGACTTGGCTTTTGAGAAACCAGTTCAATGAGATTCTCTGACGTATTGTAAGAAGCTGCAGGAAAGATTGTATTGGTGAGATACAATCAGTAATATTCAAAAGCACATTGTTGTAAAAAAGGACAATAACTATATTGTGTATGTTGCAAATATTTTTTGTAAATAAAACTTTATTTGTGAATGTCTCTCCTCCAAGGAAACCAGCAGACTGCAGGAGGAAGTTTGTCAAGTTCAAACCTATTGGATCTCTACAGGCTGCATTTACATTGTCACTTTGTCTCTGGGACTCACATTATTTGGACTCAGACCTTTAAATCTGGAAATGTTTGCATTGTGTTTCTCTCTGCACATTATTTTGTTGGTCTTCTTTCATAAGCTTTCCCTTCCTTCCTTCAAACTCATTTCTTTTCGCCCTCAGGACAGAAGCTTTGTGTTTGCCGACACCACAACCTGTTTTTGGGTTGGGTTGCACAGAACCAAGCGAGAAATGTTTCACATTCCAACCTCCTGCCTCTCATGCAAGTTACAGTAACTGACTTGACACGCCGGTTTTTCCCAGGAAATATTTCTCCTTCTGTAAACTTTGGAATGAAGTTGAGACGATTTAGTGGGTTTTGCAAATTAAGACAAGCTTTATTTTTGTGTTTCCCATTTAATATGTCTTGTTTGAATGTCCTTTCCAGCCATAATAACCTTATTGGCAAATTTGAAAGAAAATTCAGACTTTTGTAAAATTTTTAACCACAATCAAGAGGATTTTGAACAAAAAACAAAAATGCTTCATTTTGTAAAGTTGTTCAGTTCTTGATGGTTATAGTTATATCTCTATATAAGGTTTGGCTTAAGCAGTACAAATTTACTCTCAGCCTTCCATCCATTTGTTAATTTAATGTTTAAGGTTTGTACTCAGTATTTTTCCCAGCCTCTGGCTCGGATCGCCCGGTCCTGGTGTTCAGGTTGAGTCCGATAAGTAGCAATCCCAAATACACACCAAGTTTCAATGCTAAGCAGCTAAATAATAATAATAATAATGAAATATAGATGTTCAAACAGCATAACTGTAAAAACACAGCAAAGGTTTGAAGTTTGTCTTAAATTGAGACGCACTTCTGCATTTTTCAATGGTACCTTTCATCAGCATCACCACTTTAGAGCAAAACCCACTTAACCAGCAGCCGGTGAAGAGGAAAACTAACTATAAAATTCTCATTTCATCAACTCACAAGCATAAATTCAGTCTTAACTTGGCGTAAATATTTCCACTTGGCTCCTGAACTCTGCTGTTTCTGCCTCGTCCCTGTCGGCTCAGTGGTTTTTAAAAATCCCACAGAATCAACTGGTTCTGATGGTTTTGGGAATTCCCCGTGAGGCAGTTTGCATTCCTGCACGAACTAATACTATTAAATACCTAATAATTTATTGAAATGTCCAGGATGTGTGAAACACTAAGCTTTCTAACATCCGCTATTGTGATGAATTGAGCATATCAAAAAGTTTTAGTTTTAATATGAACAAAACTTTATTAGTCTAATCTCAGTAGTTTTATTTCAAACATTTTTTATGAAATTTTGTGCAATCTAAGTTGATTAATTCAGTTTAGAGAATGTGTATCAATGTGGCTGCGTTCAATAGCGTCAATATTCAGTTTATAATGATCTGTTATCAGTTTAATAAAAAGCAGTAGTTTTGGTTGTGTAATTAACCATTTCTGGGTTCAGTAAGTATCTCAGATCAATCAATCAATCGAGTTTGTTGGTATAGCACATTTCAGCAACAAGGCAGTTCAAAGTGCTTTAAAACTTAAAAACAGAAATACACCACACAGCCAATAGTTGTGGAAACCAGTAACAGACATCGCATGTGCATCGTTAGCATCATCAATACACATCAGATATGTTGATCAATCTTCCATTTTTCATGGTTTCAAAGCAACAACAAACAGTGTCTTGATTTAAAGGAGCTCAGTGTTTGGTTCTGGTGATGCAGAGCAGAACCAGAACCAGAAGACCTGAGAGGTCTGGAAGGTTGCTATGACAACAGCATAAAGGAAATTATAAAGGTTGACTGATGGTTTTGGATAAAAATCACCCGCCAAAAAAAGATATTCATGATTTCTGAATATATATTTCCCTTTACAGATCGGTTGGTTCTTCATGATGCTGCTCTAGGGACTCGCTGTTGTGACGACCACTTGACCGCTGCTCAAGAGGCGAAGACTTATGGTTGAAGGCAGCCCTTTGTCAACCAGTGTGTCTTTAATCTGCAGAAGAAGAGACAGGTGGTTAAGATGACTGACTGCTTGACACACTTTACAGGATAATCAGCCCAACATGTTTGGCTGAAACTGCTTCTGTATCATTTGTAGTCAAGAGTTTTACTGACCAGAGCTAAGATGGCATCAGAGTCATCCTCCATTGACAGCGTGGTAGAGATCAGCATATTCAGAGCGGTAATATATGGGCCTGTAAACAGAAAGCCAGACTTACATGAATCTCAGGAATGAAGAAAACAGCTGATGCACTTTAAAACATGATGAATAAGAGAGAAATTTACTCACCGCTTCCAACCGTCACAATGACACACCGAAGGTCAGAGTGTACCAAAGTAGAAAAGTAACTGTGGAAGTAATTTAAAACAAAAGTTTTATTACTAGATTGTATATAAAGTTGATCTGAGAAGCGATTCCAGAAACAAAGCAAGTTTTTCTATGAGAACATATGAGGAAACGTATATATTCCTTTTGTTGTATTTACAGTTACAACACATTTGTTATAAATGCTAATATTAATTATGACAAAGTGCTAACTAACTAACTAACTAACTGTCTTCATTAAGACTGGTATCAATTGGTGAACCATTTGGTTTACAAAACCATATAGTGTGGTAAACCAAACCACATCGTTGCTGGTTCACGTAAATCTAGTTTGTACCTTACTTACATCCTCGTCCTGCAGGGGCATGCTGGGTTTGGAAATATTCCCAATGCAAGTCTGTCTATCAGTCATCACTAATATAATTTAAATATTAATGACATTATAGTCATAATCATCACAAGACACTGACTTTGCCTGGACAACGAAACAGATGGGGTGGCTCTGTCCATCTTCACTGGCAGATGGCGTCCAGGTCAGAGAGAAGCTTCCTGATCCTAATGAAGTATTCACCGCGTTGTTTGGTCCGCTGAACAGGAGGCCGGTGATGCTTTTACCAAACAGACACAAACAGATTGGTTAGGTCTCTTCAGCTCTTACTCTAAATAATCTAGAGAGTCAGATGAATTTCCTTTACTGTGATTTTCTCATACTTCACATGATTCTGATCGTCACGTACATGTCGTTTGTTTTAGTGAACTTCATGCATCTGTTGTGGAGTTATGTGACAGAACATGTAGAACCGAATTCCTGACTCTGGGCAAAACTTGCCAAGCTTGTATCCAGTTTGGAAAGTTTTCAAAGTTTCATTAACTGCAGGCTGGCAGTTTGGAAAGAAGCCAATGCAGGTCGAGTACTTAGCAGCAACTACAGATTATAATTAGACTTCAGTATTTATACTTTCATTCATGTTGGTTTTGGCAGAAAAAAAGTTTAGCAAAGCAAAAGAAGGGCTTAGCTTTTGGTTTGCTTTCTTCATTGTCTTTCTTTAACAGCAGTAGGTTATTGATAAGTCATGCAAAATCTAAGCAAGAAAATGTCTGAAAGTATACTTGTATAATAACCATTGATCTTCCAGAATTCAAACTTTGCCTGTCAGTGAACAACTTGAAATGTGTTTTGATTTCTCTTACTTAGACTGAGTCGCCTCAGCGCTGATGTTGATTACCACAGCTTGACCAGCAGGGGTGTAGAGCTGAGCTCTGTTCCCTGGAGTTGGAGGCAGAAATCTGGGCAGATAGGCGCCTTCTGCACAGGACGGTACTGGTGGACCCACTGAAGACACAACAGAAAAACTGAGCCGAGACGTCAGAGCATCTGGCAAAATGTGCATACATTTTATTGCCTCTACTAGTGACTTTTTAAACCCCAGAGCATCTGGTCATCACCGTAAAACATGGCGTCAGTGTGAGCTTGTACCTTTCAAAACAAACTGCAGAGGAATCTTGCTGATGGCATCATTGGTGGTTTTCACCTCCTGTGAGCCGTTAGTTGGAGTCAGAATTATGTCCCGTTTGGGAAAATCCTCGATCACCAACTGGACGGCGTATGGAAGCTCAGTACTCCTGTTGGTTGGGCTGAATGACAGAACACAGTTCTATAACGACAGAATAGAAAGAGACAAAAACGTGAGAAAAACCTTCATATTTTATACTTATTAGTATTATTTCAATGTGTAATTAAACAGGGCTCCACTGCACCCATGTTGTCTACATGTGTGAAACGCTGATTGGATATCAGGACATTTTATTCACAGTTTTTGTTCATTTATCAGTGGAAGCAGTGAAATGGGTCACTTTTAAAACGCTCCAACTAATGAACTGAGTGCATCATGAAAATCCAGTTTGTGCAGAAATCAGGATGATGTATTGAGTATTTATTAAATATCTGGGGTTGGATGACTTTTTGAGTACTTACGGATGAGACGTTGAGGACAGACGGCGGTGTACACGGGTTGCACTCTGAAGCTGATGTGTTCCCATATCTGCATCTCACTTCATCTCCATCAGGGTCAAAGGCCAATAAATCTATGTTTTTGGCACAGTTTGAAGGAATTCTGGGAGAGAAAAAACATCCATATTAATATCATAAACCTAAATTAGTGGCTCAGTATTTGTCATGCAGTCGGAAAGTTTGACTCCAGACTCGTAGCACCAAGTTGCCAACTGATCTGCATGCAATCTACTGAAGATGACTTTACTATAAAACTGCAGAGTTAAAATCAGAGGATCTATGATCCTAAAGATTAGGGTGATGGCAAAGACTCCAATCAAGATCCACTGTGCTAATTGTCAAAGATAAACTTTGAAGAACATGAGTGAAGTCATGCAAAACTCTTGTCAGACACCTTAAAAACCATTTCAGTCCCAGTTAGGGTTTTTCCACTGGTTTTTAGGAGAGAGTAAATTATTTTCCCTAAGCAAAGTTTTACCAAATGTAATAAAAATTAGAAAGGCTCCTTTCCCTCAAATTACACATAGGCATTCTTTTGAGAAGTGTCTGAATCTTTTATGAACAAACATCAATTTTTCATGGGTTTAATGAAGCATCCATTTCTCATCCTTCATACCTCAAAGCAGGGAGGATGGTGGTCTGTGGGGATGTGTTGGGTTTTCCGGTGTCCGATCGGTTCCTCATTTCAACAGCAGTCACAGCTCTCCAGGATACAATATTATTTTGTATGCTATCGATCCAGTTTCCTCCAGCCAACCTGCAGTGGAGATTATTGAACAGGTTTTCAGACATAGCAAGAGCTAATTCACATCCACAAAACCTTGAAAAAGCTAAACATCTGTGATTCCTGATCATGTTTGTAAATATTTCTTTTATTATTGGTAGGAAGTGTTTTTTATTGACTGAATAAAGTTGTAAAAATAGATTTTTAGATTTGATTAATTCTCAGTGATATTTTAAAGTGAATAACTCACACAGTCTGAAATCCAGTGTTGTTGGGGAGCAGATGAGTTATCGCTCCTTCTCTCTGACACCATTCACTGCTTACTTCCTCAACCACAGACAAACCGAACGTTTGGGTTTGTGTTCCACAGTTGCCACTACATTGCCACATATCACTATCTATGCATGAGACAAAATTCAATTTATAGCGAAGGATCACCTGTGGATTTAAAGCAAGGACATTTTAAGTGCAATCAAACCCCAAAAGGCAAATAAAAAATTTGCCAAAGTTTCTTGTCTTACTGAGACTGAACCGTCTGCAAAAGTTTCCTTTGGGTAGTAGGTCATCATGGTGCCCAGAAAGTGAGTAGCTTGTGAAGCGCTGACCAGCAGCAGCAGCAGCGGCAACGAGGAGAGCAACATGGTGAAGGAGTCGACGTCTCTTCACAAATGCTGGGAGACAACAGACAACAGAGATGAGGAAACATTTATAGTCCTCCTCCCTGCTTCTGTTTCCCATCATTTGAATGTGTCTTGACAGACAGATGGTGGAATGTTGTTAAACATGTGGTTAAATCCAGTAACACCTGATCACTGTGTCACAAAATCAGGATAGTAAAAAGAAAGTGCGTCTTTATTTGTGCAGCACTTTTCACAGAGAAAATCATTTCACAAACCACAGCAAACTGGACTTATTGAGGAATCTGAGATCCTTTAGAGTTTCCATCAAGATGCTGTAGATCTTCTAGAAGTTGGTGGTTGAAAACGCCGTCATCTGTTGGGTCAGAACCAGAGACCTGAAAAGGCTCAACCTCCTGATAAAGAAGGCTGGTTCTGTTCTGGTTCTGTTCTGGTTCTGTTCTGGGGACGACTGAGGAACCTCTGGAGATGATCAAGCAAATAAGGATCCTTCATAAAATCAAGAATCAAGCAAATAAGGATCCTTCATAAAATCAAGAAGATTATGGACGATCCTAACCATCCTCTACATGAGACTGTCTCTTCAGTCAGAGGGTTCTCCAGATTTGCTGTGAAACAGACTGCTACAAGAGATCGTTCCTGCCAACAAACATCACAGCCTACAACAACTCTCTGAAGAATTTAAATTAATGAGCTACAACAACGTTTTAATTCCCTTTGGGATTAACAAAATACTTTTGAACTTAATAAAATTTTAATTGAATAAAAGTCAAATCTGCACCACTGCCAGAGTCCAGACCCAACTCTCAAAAGAAGTTTTGTGTCACTGAATACTGCCACCTGCTGGACATCAAAATAAACAAAAAGAGTTGTGACCTAATCTTTACAATAAGATTTCAGTCATTTTATTTTATAAATAAAATGAGAATGAAGTAATTGAAATAATACAATAATATATTGTATTATTTCATATCTTCAGTTAAATTCTAAATACATTTGATATTCTTAGATACAATCAATAAATAATGTGAACATGGACCATAAAGTGAAAATTTACCTGAACATGTTTGGAATGAAGATGCTTGTGAACTGTTTTATTTTTCAACAAATTTTCATAAAAAAATAAGTTTTTCCAACATTTTGAAATTTAGTCTGTTTTGCTTTTTGGCACAACTTCTCCTGGTGTAGAAAAAAAAAGAACAATACATTTATCTGAAATCATTTATAAAAAGCAACTGAGTAATTTGTAGAATGGCCGTATAGCTGTATCCTCAGGCATACAGCATGAACTGTGTAGGATAGAGGAATACAGTTTGATGCCAGTATATAACTGTACGGGCTATAATGCCTCAGCATTGAGGAGGTGGATTTATTTAAATAAGACAGTCCTGTCAAACATATGCAACTCTGCAGAACATAGTTTACTTTCACATAATATTAGAGACTAAGAGTCAATTTCAGCTGAATTTGGATTCAGATAAATCAAGTAGAAATTGAAAAGAACCGGATGAAACAACAACGAAGTGAGAACCAACACCTTATTTTCTGATGTAAGATCAAAATGGTCCCAAACTACGAAACCTTTCATTTGCCTTGAGGCTCCAAAGTTGATGCTGTGCCATAAAATATCAAGGATTATTTTTGGCAAATGCATCCCGTTGACAGATTCGCTTCCTTATAAACACAGTTTCAGTGTCATTTTGAAACAGTGATTTTATCTAAGGGCTTGACGCATGCGCCGACGCATCGGTGTTGTCGGACCCATCACTCGTCAAAACTAATAAATTAAATAAAACTCTGTATTTTATTAATAAACTGGTAAAAAATAATTCAGAGGGTAATGTTTGGATGCAGAATAAGATCAAGCTTTTCTCATGTCCATTGATTAAATCCTTTTTTACCCCCAAAATGACCAAAGTATTCTCAGATATTCATGTACATGTAGAAACATACTGACATATTTACCTGCTATATTTCAATGGTGTTTCAGAAACAAATGTTAACTATCATTTTATGCCATACAAATACATATTTTTTAACATAAAATCCACAATTCATCAAGAAATTACAAAAAATTCATGTATATATGGTGAATCAGATTATATTTTCTTATACCCAGAAATTATACAGATTTATTGATGGTTTTAAAAACACAAAAAGCAAAAGGATTTAAAAATTAATTACCCCTAAAATAGATATTTATGTCTTCTGAACATATTTCCCTTCAGAGATCAGTTAGTTGTTCATGATCTTCCTCTAGGGCCTCGCTGTTGTGACGACCACTTGACCGTTGCTCAGGAGGCGAAGACTTAGGGTTGAAGGCAGTACTTTCTCAATCAGTTTGGTTTTAATCTGCAGAAGAAAAGACAGGTTGCCACCATGACTCAATGAGCTCAATCAAAACCACTTCTGAAAAATCCCAGTTATTTACCAGTTGAGCTGTTCATGTCAAGACGCAGAAATACCACACAGGTTCAGAGGAGGAAGACAGTTAAGACGTTACGGAAAAATCAGCCCAACCTGTTCGGCTGAAACTGCTTCCTTCTCATTTGTAGTCAACAGGGTTACTAACCAGAGCTAAGATGTAATCAGAATTATCCTCCATTGACAGCGTCGTGGAGATCATCATGTTCAGAGCGATAATATATTCTAGAAACAGAAAGCATTAACTTTATGATCAGGGCCAGTAAAATATAATTAACTTTGTGACAGAAACTACAAAACGCCCGACTTACGAAGTCCTGGGGCAGAGGTTGTTATGTTTGCTTCGGTTGAAGCCAGGGTGGTGGGGGATGGTGTAGTAGTTGTAGTTGGAGCTATAACTGCTGTAGTTTGGTGTGATGAGATGAGGTTTGGTGTAGTTGTTGTCATTGGGCCTGCAAATAGAAAACCAGTTTTGTTTTAACCTCGGGAAGAAGAAAACCACCACTTCACTTTAAAACATGAACGACAATGGAGAAATCTACTCACTGTTTCCAGCTGTCACAATGACACACCGAAGGTCAGAGTGTAACAAAGTGTTCAAGTAACTGTGGGAAGTAATTTAAAACAAAAGCTTTATTATTATATTTTTATGAAAATATGGAAGGATTGTAAGGATTATCATTGTAAGGATTATTAAGGAAACAAACTAAGTTAGTCTATTATAGGGTGTGGGGGTTAGGGTTAGGGTAATGTTAGGGTTAGGGTTAGGTTAGGGTAGGTGTCAGTGTGTCAGTGCCCATCTCCAGCAAGACATTTTGGATGAGAGGCGGTGTCACCACGGAGACAGAGTAAACAACCACATGACAGTCATGTTTTTGGACTGTGGGAGGAAGCCAGTAACAGACATCGCATGTGCATCGTTAGCATCATCAATACACATCAGATATGTTGATCAATCTTCCATTTTTCATGGTTTCAAAGCAACAACAAACAGTGTCTTGATTTAAAGGAGCTCAGTGTTTGGTTCTGGTTCTGGGGATGCAGAGCAGTGTGGTTGTTTGTCCTGTTTGTCTCTCTGTGTTGCCCTGCGACAGGCTGGCGACCTGTCCAGGGTGAACCCCGCCTCTCGCCCGGAACGCAGCTGGAAATAGGCACCAGCAACTCCCGACCCCGTTAGGGAGAAGGGTGACGGAAAATGGATGGATGGTTTTAGTGAGAGGTGTCAGGGATAGCAAACAATTAGGCTATAGAAGAAAAATATATTTTCCATTTACAAAGAAATACATTGAGGTGAAAAACTATTTCATTATCAGTAAAATATTGATTTCCAGTCTGTTCATGCACAATACGCACAGAAGAACATAAATCTGTGCAAACCAGCATATTTTGTTATTATCTAATTGCTCTAAATGGCTGCTATTACCAAGGCTGAATTATGCATTAAAATTTCACATAAGAAACAAAATCAAGATAAAGACACAAAAATATTGGGGGGGTTTTCTGGCATTTAGCCTATAAGTAGTTGTCTTTAATTTATTTACATCATGAGAGGCATTTACATGCATTCTTTAGAAATATTAAAAATTTATTTCTAACATTCAGTAAAAACTTTTACTCTGACAACTTTAAGGAATCCACACAAAAACTGATTAGACAACTAGAAATAAAATGTAATCATCCACATTATATCCACGTGAGATTTATAAATAAGTTAAATGCATGTATAGAAATCAAATAAAATATAGTAAACCATATAGAGGCAGGAGATGAAACAGTAAAGTTGCATTAAAATAACTTGAAACCCATTTAATTTTTCCAGAGTTCAGTAACATTCTGACTTTTGGCCGCTAGGGGGAGGCAGTTGTCATTTCCAGTGCACCGTTTCTCCGGATGGTTAGGATGATGTTTTGTGGTAATCCTTTATCAGTCAGTTCATTCTTAATCTGTAAAAGAAACATAGTTAACTTATGATTCAGCCATGTTTGGATTATGCAGATATTCAGTTTTATTTCACCAAAATGAAACTCAGAAATTATCTCATCAGTTTCATTATAAAGTAACTTTAAGTATCTTCTGAATGCTGCACAAGCATGCAGGATGTTTTTGGACATTCATCTTTACACATAGACCTGAGTTGCTGAATTAATAATAATTAAACACACTTTTGCACATTTTGCATTTGTACATTCATTTTCTGTGTTGTTTTTATGTTCATTTTAGGAAAAAACTTTGTTTTCCTGAAGCTAAAACATTTTTGTTTCACAGTAAAACACTTATTCCAACACCGTTTTTAACCATAATATTATCAATGCCAAATAACCCCCCAAAAAACAAAACAAAACAAAAAAACTTTCTACCCGTAATTTTTATAGAGGACTTTAGGCAACTACAGCTGCTTTGACCATAAAATTTACTTTTTTTTTTTTTTTACACTGTACAATTAAACAACACAATAATAATAATAATAATAATAATAATAATAATAATAATAATAATAATAATAATAATAAAATAAAAAGAATAGTTTTGGATGTAAGAGCTATTTCTCTGAACATCATGTGAAATCTACATTTCTGTATTTTTCAGTCAGATCATGTTCAACCTGCACTGATAACTAAAACCATGTAAAACTTGCAGACGGTTACTGTTGCTCGAGTGAAAGTCCAATAATTTACGAACCATTTGCAGGATTGTGTTGTAGTCGTCCTCCAGAGAAAGTGTCGTTGAGATCTTTGCATTCAAAGCAATAACATAATCTAGAAAAAAAAACATGGAATCAATACAATAATCGATCACAAAATAGCTTAATTTATATAAATGATTCAACTTCAACATCTGACACATTTTTAAAAATGGAATTTATTTATACAGATTTATTGCACATGGAGAGATCTAATTTCATCATCAAAATCAGAGTTTTTCTAGTTATCATAATCTGGATTATAAATAATAATGTTCATTTCTATAACTCAATAATTGGTTGTTTTTTATAGCTGCCTTCGTTGTTTTCATATCTTTGTTACAGGAGAACCTTTTTCTACCAGAGTTTTTATTTTTTTTATTGTCTAAAAGACTTAATTTTGGGTTTTCATTATCTGTAGGCCATGATCATCAAAATGACAGGAAAGGACTAAAATATTTTAGTTTGCATATAATGAATCTTTAAAATCTATTAGAGTTGAAAAAACTTTTTTTCTGATTGTCAGATTCTTTTAGTTGTACCTGTAAACACATTCTGATAGTGAAACTATCTGCATGACAAACGTTGGTCCTACTTACATGGTCCTGGATCCGACGTGCTTGGAGGCGGCGGAGTTGTTGTTGCATTGGTCTGAGGTGATGGCGGCACGATTGGTGGGAGTGGTGGAAAGACAACTGTAGTTGGACCAACTGTAGTTGTAGTTGGGGATACAGTCGATGTTAGGACGGCTGTAGTTGTAGTTGGTGATACAGTCGATGTTGGGACGGCTGTAGTTGTAGGTGAGTTGGGGATACAGTCGATGTTAGGACGGCTGTAGTTGTAGTTGGTGATACAGTCGATGTTAGGATGGCTGTAGTTGTAGTTGGGGATACAGTCGATGTTAGGACGGCTGTAGTTGTAGTTGGTGATACAATTGATGTTGGGACGGCTGTAGGTGTAGTTGGAGCAAGATGTTAGCAGAAATGTGATTAGCAGTGCAAATAAAGAATTGATTTATGGATAATAGGAAATGATAAAAAATTGTACTCACGAGTTCCAACTTTTACAGTGATGCATCTTAGGTCAGACTGATACACAGATGAATTGGAGCTGTGGAAATAATTTAGTTTTGTAGCGTCATTGTCAAGAAATTAGAGCCTTTATTTTAACTTAGCTAAGTCTAAAACCAAACATTTTTATGGACACATTTGAAAGCTATATATTTGTCATACTTAAAACGATTAATTTGCATGAATTTAAATGATGAGTACTTGGCCTTCATTCGCTCCTAGCCAGTTTTTAGCTTCTGAGATTCGGTTAAATGTTCTCTCTACAATGAGCTGAGTGTGTCTATGGTTGTTTATTCTGCGTTGCCCTGTGATGAACTGGTGTCCCATCCAGGAAACAAACCCACCTGAAACCACATCCTGCAACTGTTTGAAGAGAACAAACTTACCTCGACTGGACAACAAAGCAGATGGGATGGCTTTCTCCGCTCTCAACACTAGATGGCGTCCATGTCAAGGTGAAGTTTCCCAGCGCCTGTGAGGTTTTCACCACATTATGGGGACCGCTGAACAGGAGACCAGAGATCCTTCGGGAAACAAAGCATTAAGATGTTTTTAGGTGATAAACCCAGTGCTTCCCAGTCTAAACTCTATTGTTTTGCTGCTGCCTACGTGGATTGAGTGGCCTCTGCTCTAATGCTGATTTCTCGTGTTTGATTGACGGTGGTGAGGATCTGGGCTCCATGGGCCGGAGTCGGAGAAAGGAATCTGGGCAGATAGACTCCTTCAGAGCAGGACGGCACAGCAGGATCCACTGGAACAACAAAGGAAAGCAAGAAATTTAGCCCTGGTGACATAATTTAGGATGAAAACCCTGATATTTATACATAACAATGTAACTACCTGCAAACTCAACCAACTTCTCAATGCTACATTTGACTTTTAAACGATTCCTAATGACTGTAAAACCCTGAAATCTGAAAATAGTGTTGGACCTTTCAAAACAAACTGGACTGGGATTTTGCTGATGGCTTCGTTGGTCATCTTCTGCACCAAGGACCCGTCGGGTTGAAGCAGATTTATGTTCTGCCTGGGGAAGTCCTCCATCATCAGCTGCACTGCGTACGGCCCTTCGTTGCTGCTGTTCGTTGGACTGAATGACAGAGTGCAGGACTGCAAGAGGACAGAAAAGATCAATGCTAAGTCATCTGCTGTCAAAAGTGCCATTTGTAAACTTGGACTGAGTTTTTTGTGGCCCCCAACTGCACTTCAAAAATGATACAAATTTGGCTTTTAATTTGTAATCAGGGTGAAAATTGTCTTTGTCTCATTATAAACAAATTTTAACAAAAGCTAAAACCAAATTTCACCAGACTTTTAATAAAAAGCCAACTATGCTGCACCCAAATCAGCTTTTATTCTTTCTTGAACTTGGCTCAATAGAAAGAAAGCAACCAAATCCAGTTCTTATTGATGAAAATTAATTTATTCACTTCAGCCCAAATGGAACTGAAAATTAGATGTCTTTCATTTTACTACAGCAAACATGCAAAATTGAAGTAGCAAATTTATGACAATTTTGAGAAATCTTTTAGAAATTTCTAAAACAAACAAGGAAATTTGATAAAAAATCTAGTTTTTAGATTAGTATCAGAAATTTTCTACAATTTCCTTTTAATTTATGCATTTAAATTTTTTTAGTAAATTTAAGTTTCCGTCTCTTCCCACATATTTTTGCCAGGTATTTTGAAAGCGGCAATAAAAAGAAAACAGCTCAGAGTGTTTTGTGAATTTAGGAGCCGTCTTACAGACGAGAGGTTGAGGACAGACGGAGGCGTGCACGGGTTGCACTCTGCAGCTGCTGCAATCCCGTTTCTGCATTTGACCTCGTCTCCATCAGGGTCAAACGCCAACAAGCTGATGTTTCTCGGACAGTTTGAAGGAATCCTGAAAGCGCAGAAATAAAAAGTCACACCCAGACTCCTTCACTTTAAAGTGCTTATTAAAAGTGGCCTAACTTGTTCTTTTGAGCTTTTATTTTCATCAGGACATTTGTGTGATTCATGTGTTAATCTTCTCTTTAGGAAACAATGTGGTTCGGACACTGTAATGAACTTTCCTGCCATTGTTAAATCTTGTTTTGGAAACCATCCTCTCAACAAAAAGACATGACTCACAATTAAATACCTGCAGCAAGTCCTTTCTTGCCGGCCAAATTGTGCAGACTTAACACACTGCAAAAACTCAGAATCCTACCAAGTCTAGTTTCTACTGCAGATATCTGAGTACACTTGAAATAAGGGGAAAGTAGCAAACAAATAACATTAAAACAAAAGTAAATTAGCTTGTTTAAAGTCAATAATTTCTCAATATTGATGAAAGAGTATGAAATTATTTCAGGATATTTTTTCTATGCTTTCATCTGCTAATGAAACAAAAAGTTTTTCACCAATATTATGGAATTAATTGACTTAAAACAACCGTCTATATCTTAATGAGAAGTTACTTCTAAGTTAGTTTTCTCTTAAGTGTTTTAAGATATTTGCACCAGAAACTGGACTAAAGATGCATGGTGCGGTTTTGTGTTTTTGAAGTGTAATGTCCACATGTATGAAACTTTTGTTCCATTTCTGAACCAATTCAAGGTTCATGGACCTCCTCTTTGAGCCACTCATGCAAAAACGAAAATTCACACAGAGTTAAATGCAAACATTGCAACGTAGAAGGTACATTTAAAGTGCAATAAAGTTGAAAAACTGAATCCTGCAGCTTCACCTCAGAGCTGGGAGGATGGTGGTGACTGGTGAGGTGTTGATTTGGTTGCTATCAGACCGGAAACTCAGCTCTGCGTCAGTCACGGCTCTCAAGGACACGATGCTGTTTTTGATTCCAGTTATCCAGTTTTCACCCTCCAACCTGCAGGGGGAGCCATCGAGAAGCTGAACGTGAGAGTGCTGACCTGCTGAGTTTGATGATTAGTTAATTTTAGTTTACTAGTACAGCATACTTTTTACTTTTAATTGAAAATACTATTTTGAAGTATCGAAACTCTTACTTGAGAAAAATTTCTCGATATTTCGAAATATCGAAATTTCTCAATATTTCTCAATATTTCAACCTTCAGCAAGTTATTTACTTAAAAATCAAACGTCTTTTGGACAAAAATGAGAGAGATCTACAATTTCTGTTAAAGTGACACCTCTTGGTCATAGACAAGCTTTGTTTTTCATGCTATTTTCTATCTGCTGAGACTTTTGTGTTATTTAGAGATCAAGTAAATATAATATATCGCTCCTATCCTGACTTTACCCTGTTTCAGCATGCAGTTGAAACCAGCTTTGAATAAAAACACAAATACAAAACCAGACCAAACTTTTCTTCTTTTGAATAAATCAGAATTACCTAAATTACTTCAACTTGCAAAGTGCCACAACAATAAGAGAAAGAACGAGTTTATATGCAGAACGATTACTGTCTCTTTCAACAATGAGGATAATGAGGCTCCAGAAACTTTTGGTAGGCCGAATGAGACGTTTAAGTTAATTAGAGTCACACCTGTGGATGTACGTTAAGGCCACACCTGGAACTCTCTGCTCTCATGTTTGACACGATGTGAAAGTAAAAAGAAATCAGCCAAGATAATTGTGCAGCTGCACCAGTCTGGTTCATTCTTGACGCTTGAAGGTGCCAAACAATTATATGAAGTACCGACATGATGGGAATGTCCGACCATCAGCTATCCTGTTCCTCAGCGAGGAGGAAGCCGTTGCTCCAAAAGAAACATCAGAATGTAGTTTGCAAATGCACAGAGGGACAAATAAATTAATTTTTTCCAACATCTCCTGTGGTCTGATGGCTCTAAGGTGGAACAGTTTGATTATAATCACCATCGTTACATTTGGAGGAAAAATGGGGATCCTTGTACAATCTTAACAGTGAAGTACAGGTGAGGCAGCGTCATGCTGTGGGACTGATTTGCTGGTACAATAATAACCTTCAGCATGCAGCCAGAGTGGTTTCAAAGTGTCTTCAGGACAACTTAGCTTGGTGTGGAATAAACAAAGCTCTGATCTCAGTCCTATGGAGACGTTGAGGGTTGAAGCAACTTTAAAAACTCTGAAGAAAACTTAAGGTTCGGTACACTAAAAAAACACAAAATCTCACCATGTCAGTTTGATCCATCATTTCTTGTGCAAATTTCACTTAAAATAAGACAAAACTAACTTCTAAATATCTTTTCAGCAAAATATAAAGGATTGTTTTACGTAAGTAATTCCTTAATGTTGATGAAGAAGTTTTAGTTCCACTGGCAGATTATTTCTCTAATAACAAGACATTTTATGTTATAAGTTAAATAATGTACAGATTAGAACGAGTTCTAGAATTTTATCATCAACATCAAAGATTTAAGTTCATTTTTCTTGCTGAAATGTTATTGAAAGTTAGTGTTGTCTTATTTTGAGAGAAAATATAGATCCAAAATATTTGATAAGATTTTGTATTTTTGCAGCGTAACTTTACTTACTTGTATATTTTTTCTTTTCATCTTAGTTTTTAAAATGCCACAATTTGCTCAAACTTTACATTCTTTGTCTACATCAATAGAAAACGTTAAATTATTTTACTTCTGTAATTCTGCTACTTTTAACTCCTATGAGAATAAATAAACATTTAAACGATGTCAGTAAAATCTGACCAGCACCAAAACGTGACTCACAGAAGCTGAAACGGAGCAGTGCCAGCCACCAGGCGGGTCATGACCCCTTCTCTCTGACACCATTCCCCTGGGCTTTCATCAACAATGTTCAGCTCAACATCCGCCGTCTCGTTGCCACAGTTGCCGGTGCAACTCCACGTGTTATTGGCCGTACAAGCAACGGAGCTCAGCTTGTAGCGAACGTTCACCTGCAGGTTGATGACAAAAGGTGTGAAGGGAAATTGAAGTTTGAAGGTTATTTTTGGGGAATCTCGTCTTACCAAGAGAGATCCGTTGGTTGTCATTTCCTTTGGGTAGTAGGTCGTCACGGTGCCGTAATAATGGACGGCTTGTGATCCGCAAACCAGAAGCAGCAGCAACACAGAGAGCAACATGTTGACAATGAGACCCACGCTTTCAGAGTCAGCCTCTTGTCCTGTGCCTCTCCTTTCTACTGTTCATTCATTAAAGGTGTGGTTTCTGTTCAAAGAATGTGGGATTAACTATGCAGCAGAACAGGACGTACAGAACCCAATGGGTCTAATTAAACCCATCCATCCATCCATTTTCCGTCACCCTTCTCCCTAACGGGGTCGGGAGTTGCTGGTTCCTCTCCAGCTGCGTTCCGGGCGAGAGGCGGGGTCACAGGTCGCCAGTCTGTCGCAGGTCTAATTAATTAATTAAACCAAACTGCAAAAATATAAAAGATTTCCAAGTATTTTTTATCTAGTTTATTGGGAAAATATCTCGGGAAACTTGAAATAATATAAAACTAACTTCAGCAGGGCATAGGAGCTTGTTTTAAGTCAATTATTTACGAAGGCTGGCGGATTATTTCACTTATAAATGCAGAAAAATGTCTTGTTATAAGTGAATTAATTTGCTGGTGAAACTAAAACATTTTCACCATTATTAAGGAATTATTGACTAAAAACAATAAGAAATGTACCAATTTCTTATTGAAGTTACTTTTAATTTTGTTGTATCTTATTTGAAGTGTGTTAAGATATTTGTATTAGAAACTAGACAAAAATACTTTTTAAGACTTTGTGTTTTTGCAGTGCAAAGATGAAGGAATTGTTGAATTTCTCGCTCTTATTTCCCAAAAACAGTCTTGTTCTCATTTAGAAAAGTCTCTGCAGAGAGTTTTCTTTGATTGCTCATGTTTTCTGTTTCTTTGTCAGCAACTTGATAACTTTGTACAAATCAGTTGATCTACTGAAAAAGGGATAAATAAATAAAAATTAAGTGCACTGTCGGGCTCCTTTTACATAAATTACTGCTGCAATGCAGCGTGGCATGGAGGTACTTTACTCAAGAGTAAAAATACTTCACAATACAAGAAATTTAAGAAGTACAAGGTAGTGAAAATAAGCCTGAAAAAAGTACTAAATAAACGTAATTGAATAAACCTCACTATATCCCTTCATCTACCAAACATGGACATATTTTTTAACCTGAACACCAAATCAAGGCTGAATGGATGAAATTATCTGAATTACTTTTAGATTTCAGATTACTTGCTTCCACTCATTTGCTTCTTTTGTGAATATTTGACGTCAAAACATAAAGTCCTGTCGTCAAATGCCAGTTAAATCTGACATTTACCTCGTCGCCTAGCAACACATTTTACTGTAGTCACATAAACAATACCGAGCTTTCAAGGTGGATGCTTTTACTTTCTGTTTGTCACAATCATTCCTGTTTATCAAAATTAATATTTAAATAGACACAAAGGAGAAGGAAACAGGAATTAAAAGAAAAACGAAACAAAAAACGATGAAGGTAGTAAAATCTGTCTTGACCAGTTAAACCAGGTAAAGTTTCTTCGTGAAGGAGGGAGGTGACCTGATTTACAAAAGCCTCATAGTGTTTCTTATCCTGTGTCACTTTTTAAACAGCTTTTCTTTAGTCAGAGTCAAATATGAGGAAGTAGACCAATTCTGACGTCATCACAGTTTTCCAGTTCTCCACCCTCCTCTGATAAATCATCGTTAGATTGGCCTAAAAATATACAGTAAATTAATCATTTAAACAATGACACACGTAATAGGAGAGGTGGTTGAAACTCGTTACATTTAATTAATTGCAATTAATTGAGTTTTGAAACGGTTTAGTGTTAGGAGTATTTTTACTTTTTGTTTTTACTTGAGTACTTTTATTGTGAAGTATTTCTGCTCTTACTTGAGTAAAATTTCTGGATTTTCTACTCATTGAATGAAAACAAACATGTTTTAGTCAAAAATCCACCAGACACAGACAAACACCTACTGTTTTTGTTAAACTTTCAAACATTTTTTATTGAAAGAAACTGATTATTATTATTATTTGCTTGATTTGGTTATTTTTTGTTACTTAAAGGAATTATTGTCATTTTTGCCAATAAAATACCAAAATTTCCAAATAACTTTATATTTTGTTCCGTCTGCTTATGCAATCCTTAAATATTAAATGATTGATAATTTGATCAGTTACTCAGTACAGCAAACTTTTTACCAAATACTTTTTCAACTACTTGGTCGGTTACATTTTACTTTTACTTGAGTAAAATCTTTGAACACTGAGTAATAGTAAAAAAAAATAAAAAATAAGTATTTGTGATAACTAGTGTTCAAGTGTTGCGTAATGGTTTCATCATTACGTCTGAATTGATTTGTAAAATTATGCAATTACGTTGTAATAGTTTAATTATTATGATGACTCAACTCCAACAGCTTCAATTTTCATTTCTACTTGTTGAAAAAGTTTAATTACCAAAGTTATGAAACATAATGAGGGCAAAGATGGTGGGGAAAAAAGCAGAGTTTTAATTTATTCTCCAGTCATTTTGTGTATTTTGTTTTTGTCAGGATGCGTTTCACCTTTCGCCTTTCACCTAATGATTTCTGCAGATTTTCAGGGCCGTAGAATCGCTTTTATAAGCAATAAAGTAATCAGCCATTAAGTAATTATTTTAAGATGACTAATAGCTTATTACCAGTAAAACATGACAATGTTTGGCAACATTTGTTTAGATTATGGCTCTTAATCTGCTGTTTTATTATCAGTTTTAATTAGTGCTGTCCACAACTATTTAAATTCTGACCCTTTATTAAAGAGACTATTTTGTTTTAAGTTTGTGGATTTTACAATATCTAAATTACAAAATTCATTTTTCAGCTGTGCTTCATTTGTGTGTCTGGATATTAAGTGAGAAAAAATATGCAAGACAATTTTCCTCCATCTTCTGGTCTCAATGTTAAATTACATCTCGTGTTTGCTCCAGTCATTTTAACCATTACCATTTTATCATCCCATAAAAACTTAATAACACTCTAAATGTGAAAGTAAAATCTAACTTTAGGATATTTGACTTAGATGTACAAAGATATGAGAAAATCAAACTTTCTCCTGCAGAACTGAAGCTTCATTCTCGCAATTTTCCACTAGGGGGCAGCAGTGCCAGTTAATGCCAAACCTCTGTTGGCATTAACTTTTAAATACTTATTTTACTGCACAACAAGCATTTGTTTTTGTATTCAAAATAATTTTATTGTAAGTCACATCTTACTTCAGTCTGTTAACATTAATTTCCAGCCAAGCCATGTGAAATCAAAATGGAAATTAAATTGAATATTTTGATGTTTAACATCATGTGCAGAAAGCTTCATAAATATGGTTGATTACAAAGTGTGAGAAAAATAAAACCCTGAATCAATGAGTTACTAAAACCATTTTCCTGCAGGAAGCCGCCACTATGCGACATTTGTTGCTTCCATTGAGCCGCTGCTCAAGATCCTGATGCTGATGGTTTGTGGCAGCCCATAGCTAATCAGTTGTTCCTTAATCTGGAAAAGAAAACACACATTTGTAACTGAGATAGAATCAGTTATTTATCATTATTGAACAAATTTAAAATGTGCTTAAAGCTTAATAGATCACAGTTAATGTCAAGTAAAAAATAAAATGTTTTCGAGTTTTCTGACAGGACGTCAGAGCAGAACAAAAACCATAAATCCAATAGAAAAGCCAGCAGGGAACCAGGGAAGAATGCAGACAGTAACAGGGATGAACACGAGGAATCAGCAAGGAGCGACTGAAAATGAAGTGCTTAAGTACTGGGAGGTTGAATTACGAACAAAAGACTAAGGCTGATGAGCTGAGGAGTTGCAGATGAGGAGAGCGAGAGAAAGAGGAAGAGACACATTGGGGACACCCAGAGAGAGTATCAGAAATGAAACCAACAAAAATCCCTGGACATAAGAAACAATTAAACTAGAGTAACAAGGAATAACTGGAGACAATGAATAGACAATGAATAGACATAACTAGAAACACTAAGAAGGACTGAGCTAAAGACAAACAGAACCAGAAATGATACAATCAAAGAAAGATAACTGAAAAATGGAAAATAATCAAACCTCAAAAACAACATAATAGTTAATCCTCGGAATTTCTTGAAGACAAATTATTGCTCTTTAAATCCGTCCAAAACAGTAAAGAAAGGAAATCACAAAAGGTAAAAAGCTGCTTAACAACAAAAACCAGCTGCAGTTGTGATTGTTGTGTCTCACCAGCTGGGTGAGGGTCTCCTCATCGTTTATCAGCGACATGGTGGCCGAGATCTTTGCTTTCAGGGCAATAACATAATCTAGAACATCAGGACACAAATAATTCAGATTAAAACCTATTTCAGATTAAAGGTCCCAGTTTCAGCTTCATCTGTTCAAGTGAAACTCTCATACTTACGTGGTCCGGGATCAAGTGTTTGGTTTGCAGAGGTAACGATGGATGTAGTGCCAGTCGTTGGCGATTGGGCCGTTGTTATGGTTACTGCGGGTGTTGGTGTACTGGTAGTGGGTCCGGTTGTAGTTACAGCCGAGTCTGACAAAACATGAAAAGATCAGCAAAGAAAAATTGGAGGAGTTCAGGAACAAATGACAGCAATTAAAAAAAGGAGAAAGACTGAAGGTTTCCACTCACTTTTTACAACCGTCACGACGACGCACCGAAGGTCAGAGGTCAACACAGAGCTGGAGAAGCTGTGGAAGAAAGTCAGAGAAACGTTAGCAACCCTTTAAAGTTTACAATCAATCAATCACTGCATTCATATCTGCAGTGACACGTTTCAGAAATATTTACGCCCTTTGATTTTTTATATTTCATAGCTTTACATTCAAACTTCAGAGCATTTTATTAGACTGATGATCAATAGAAAGGAGTTTCTTTACTATTACCAATTTTTCAAACTATTGAACAAGATTTTATAATAAATGACTCAAAAATGATTCGATTATGGTAACATTTTAGTCAGGATACGGAAAGTTGATTTGGAGTTTGGATTTTGGAGCAAAACCAGGAATAAAATAATTCCACATGTACAACCACCTCCAGAGACACTAATAATAATTAAATAATAGGTAAATAAATTAATGTAAAAATAAAAATAATTTATTTAATTTACCAAACAATGACATCATGTTGTTCTGTAACAATTTAAAGTGAATTAATTGATTAAAAGATTATTGAAACACAATATAACTTACTATGATCTATTTAATAGTGTCTTGTAGTGGATGCTGCATGTTTGCATGTTTCACACATGGCAGATAAAAATTTCATAGATGATGACGACGATGGCTGTGCACAGTACTTTGAGACAAACTGCACTTCTGATTTTAATGCATCTTAAGGAAAAATTTTATGTTTTCATTGTTCATTTTGTGTTTTTATGATGTAAAGTGCTATACAAATAATACTTGATTAGGTTTTTTGGATTTGATTTTAAAGCGTCAGTTTCAGTGTTAGTGTTGGACAGTCAAACGTTACAGATGAGTCCAGTGAAAACCTGACATCATCTGAGTTGTGGACCAAACTACTAAATATTTTGCCATTTAAAAAGTGATTGAAAATCACAAATTGTGGATTTGAAAGCACATTTTTCTGAGATAGTCCCTTATTGACTCTCTGCCACAAAGAGTTTCTTTTGTTTTTAAGATTTTTTTTAGCATTGGTGACCTTTAATGACAAAAATCAGACAGGAAATGGGCAGAAAAAGGAAGGAAAGATATGCAGCAAAGGTTTCGAGGCCTGGAATTAAATCGAGGATGAATTTTACGGACTTTCATGTAATAAAAAATATTGGAGAGTGGATACTAACTTTGCCCGGACAACAAAACAGATGGGATGGCTCAGTCCTCCTTCAAAGTCAGATGGCGTCCATCTCAGGGTGAAGTTTCCTGCCCCTGATTCGCTCCTGATCATGTTGTACGGGCCGCTGAACAGGAGGTCAGTGATCCTTCGAACACAAAAATCAGAAGTCTTGGGTGATATTTCCAGAATTTCCACACAACTTCACATTTTAAATGGGCTCCTTTGTCCATCCATCCATCATCTATACACACTTCTGCTTGTAGGATTGCAGAAAGGAGACAGCTGGAAATAGTGATGTTTTTCCAGCGGTCATTGGGTGAGAAGCATTGCACACCTTGGATGTCACAGAGACACACAGGACACACACACACACACACACACACACACACACACACACACACATACCTACGGACAACTTAAATCAGGGGAACCCAAACTTTTTGCCAAACATATACAAAATTGTATTTTCAAACGTAATCATGGGCCAAAAAAACAAACACACCTAAAGTCAAGCAAACAAAGTAGCTT
The DNA here is from genome assembly GCA_922788865.1 of Poeciliopsis turneri. Classification (NCBI taxonomy): domain Eukaryota; kingdom Metazoa; phylum Chordata; class Actinopteri; order Cyprinodontiformes; family Poeciliidae; genus Poeciliopsis; species Poeciliopsis turneri. The sequence continues at coordinate 135,390 of CAKLNU010000923.1, forward strand.
GATATTTATTGTTTGTCCAAAACTTGAAAGGAATTTTTGCAGCAGTTTATTCATTTTAGATATGATAAAAGGATTACCTTCATGCCAAAACCTTTTGTGGTTAATTTTGCTATTAATCTCTGAAATCTTCTAGAAATGTGGAAATGTACCACTTACTATTACTTTAATTTTACATGTTTGCTGTGAAAGAAACACATTTAGTTTTCAGTTTCTCTTGGGCTCGATTGAGTAAATTTATTTTAGTAATAACGGGATTTGAGTCACTTTCTTTTTAAACATTCGCTATATTTAGCCAAATCCAAGAAAGAATAAAAGCTGATGTGGGTCCAGTAGAGATGGTTTTGCTGCACTCACTGGGTTTTACCTTTTGTGAAAACTTGGTTATAAAAACATGAATACTTATAAAGGTGAATAATTATACTTTACATCTCCCTAAGATGTAAGAAATTATGTTGGTCGCAGATTTGACCCCAATTGCAAATTAAAAGACTCCATCTGCAGTCCCAGAGCCACAAATGGTCCCCAGGCTGCACTTTGGACCCCCCTGATTTAGCGAGACCAATTCAGAGTATGTGGAGAAAAAGCAAACTCCATGCAAAAAGAGTTCAGCCTGGATTTGAGCCCAGGATATTCTTGCTCAAGCATCACAGAAACCCACTGCAGAGTCCACCATGCAGGACTTTGCTTCTTTGCAGTGAAACTAAACCTGTTGAATGACTAATACTGAAAAGAGTCAAGTTCAACCCCGCCCCGTGTTTCTATTTAAGCTCAGTCCCATATTCAACAAACCCGTCTAACTGGAACCAGTTCTTTCTACCAGGTTGTTTAGCTCAGCCTCTTGGAAACAAGTTTTCCTTTCTCTTACTCAGACTGCGTTGCTTCGGCCTTGACTGTCATTTCCAGGGTCTGATTGACGGTGGTGTTTATTTTTGCCCCATTGTCTGGAGTTGGAGGCAGGAATCTGGGCAGATAGACGCCTTCAGTGCAGGACGGTGCAGCAGGATCAACTGCAACAGAAATAGTAAATTTGTAAAGTGCGTCATTAGAATCACTTCAGGTATTGGTGTGTAGGTACAATCTTTTTCAAACTGTTGCACCCAAAACCCAGGTGGTCCGCAGGTGCCCCCTAGTGGTCCTCGACATACTGCATATACAGGAAATGATCGTTTATTTGAGCTCAAAGTGTGACGCTTACAGTTAGCTTACCAAAGAACTGTGTTAAAAATAACAATGGATAATTAGCTTAAGACTGGGTCACTCAACAGAAAAGCTAAAGATGCCAGGATTACGTATATGATAAAGGAATTCAAGTCTGCAGAAATATGTTTCAGCTTCTCAGGGCGAACGACTGTTTTTAGAACATTATTATAACACATAGCGTGCTACCAACACCGCTGCACCCCATGCTGACTAACTGCATCTCAGCACCAAAATAAAATGAATATTTATTTACTGAGAGAAGACTTTTGTTTCAGCCAAAGCAAATCAGGTTTATTTTTCTTTTATTATGCTTCTAAATCATGAATGTGCTTGTAGTAAAGCACAGTTTTTAATCTTTGAGTTTTGTGTTTTCCATCATACTTAGAATCTACACTTTCAGAATCTGCAAAGAACTCAAAAAGTAAACTTATTCATGGTTCACAAAACAGCCCCACCCATCTCATTAGGATGAACAAAGAAGACTTGAGTAATTTTATGTGCCTATAAGGAGTTTAATAAAAGCCTAACATTGTTACCTTTAAAAACAAACTGGACAGGTATCTTGCTGAGGACGTCTCCTGTGTTCCTCTGTGACGTTCCACCATTTGCTTGAGTCAAGGTGATCGTCTGTCTGGCAATGTCCTCCATCATGAGCTGCACAGCGTACGAACCTTCATTACTGCTGCTGGTGGGGCTGAATGTCAGAGCACACGACTGCAAGGAAGCAGAAAGAGAAGAAAGGCTCTAAACTAAAATCACAGCTAAATGTTTACACAAGCTGAAGCTCTAAAGGCCGGACAAACTCAGGCGTATGAAGAGCTCACTGCACTGATCCCCATTGAAAACCTCAGTTATTCCATCAAATATTGACTCCTGAACTCTTCCTGAGTTAAAACATTAGTAAACAATGTGAACTTGTTTTCTTTGCATTATTTGAGGTCTGAAAGCTCTGAATCTTTTTCCTAATATTGACCATTTTTCATTCTCTGCTAATAAAAACTATTATTTTGCTTGGGATTTCAGAGACGTGTTGTCAGGAGTTTATAGAATAAAAGAACAATGTTCATTTTACTCAAACATAAAAAGCAAGATTAGAGAATCTGATCATTTTACACCATATAAATATATATATAGACTTGTTTAACTCACTGGCTAAAGTAAAGTTTAATTCATTCAAAACTGCATAGATATTACTGTAGCTGCAGAATTCTTATAATTGTCATTAAAGAATAATTAGTTGTCTGTTCTTTTACTACAGATAACTAATCATCTGTAGTAAAAGATGATTTTACACCTGATCCAGGTGTTACTTACGGATGAGATGTTGATGACTGGTGCTGGTGTGCAGACGTCGCACTCGGATGCATTTTGTGCATTTCTGCATCTTATTTCGTCTCCATCTGGATCAAATGCCAACAAGCTGAAGTTTCTCTGGCAGTTAGAAGGAACTCTGGAACAACAAAACCAACAAATGTTTTACTCCCACATTTTGAGCCAATCAGAGGAAAAGTCAGTTTAAAAGAAAAAATGTTGTTTTCTACTTCAAGTATCTTGACTGATCAGAGCTTTTCTCCACATTGTTTTGGTTCAGCTGCTTATAAAGCATTTCGTCCTTCCAGGAAAAACACAGCCCTAACAGAAACCATTCTCTCCTTAAATACAAAACATTTTCTTGAATGTACTTTTAAAAAAAGACTTCAGCAAAGTGTGAATGTTGTTTTGTCCCTCAGGAAATAAGTGAGATGAAATGCTAAATTACCAAAATATGCAGTAAAGAGCCTAATTACTAACTTTTCATGTTGTTTTTTTGTATGTCAACATTACTGTTAAGATAAAACTGATTTAGATGCCATTTGAAGATGAGTTTAACACCAAAAATCGGATTGAGTTTTAATGATGATGTTTGATGTGAATATGAAGAAGAGAGAAAGAGAAACCACCTGAGAACAGGAAGGACTGTGGTCAGTGGAGACGTGTTGGGTTTGGCCGTATCGGAGCGGATTCCTTTCTCCTCCTGCATTTGGACTCTGAACGAAACAATCCCATTCCTGTTGTCTGTCCAGTTTCCACCAGAAAACCTAAAGAGGGACATATTAGAAAGTTTTCAGACGAAACTGGGAGGCAGAGAACCCAAAAAATTGACTCAAGTAACAGAAGCATCAAAAATTAAAGGTATAAAGTATCAGTTCTAGAAATGACTCGAGTTAGAGTAAAAAAGTATTTTGTAAAACGTCTATTCGAGTACTGATCAAATTATCAAATTATCAATCATTTAAGGTTTTTGTGTCTGTCTGGTGAATTTCTGGTTAAAACATGTTTGTTTTTCATTCAGCAGGTAGAAAATTCTAAAATTTTACTCAAGTAAGAGCAGAAATACTTCATAATAAAATTATTCAGGTAAAAGTAGAAAGTACAGTGTAGTGAAAATACTCCTGAAAGAACATGTTTTCAAAAAAGTTACTTAAGTTAATGTAACAGTAAAAGCTGCCCAATTCTAGCAGGTATCTTCAGAAAACTTATCAAATGTCTTTATTGATCAGTTCTGGGTTAATTTCTGTGTGAACTCACCCAAACTGACTCAGCTGGCTCCCATTATTCACACTGGTAACCAGTCTTTCCTTCTGACACCATTCGCCGCTGACTTCCTGGATTTTGTTCAAGATTATCTCTGAAAAGTTGCAGTTGTTTCCACAAACCTGAGCATCAACCTCTGCACAGGTGCTGAAGCTGTACAGGTAGCGAGCCACGGTCTGCGGATTGACATTAAGAGAGTTTAATAAAATCCAAAGGAAAAGAAAAGCTATGAAATGTTTGAACTCACCGGGAATCCACCTGCTTGCAGGTCTTTAGGGGAGTAGCTGAACACGAAGCCATAATAATCAGCTTGTGAGCCGCTGATCAGCAGCAGCAGCAGCAGCAGCAGCCCAGACGATAACATGTTGACTGAATCAATGCCTCTATGCACAGACTGGATGTTGTTAGAAACAAAAGGCTTTATGCTTGAAGAGTCACCCACTCCTTACCTCTTTGTCTGCTAAGCATCACAGATACTGAAGGTGAGACGGGATGAAGTCACACAAAGGAAACGACTTTACCTGGAATGAGGAAACATCGCTGTCTGCTGCATCTTTGGGTGGAAGGTGTTGAAATACATCAAAAACAAATTATACATATTACACAGCTCACTTAAAGGGGAATTTAATTCAGCAAAGGGACTCATTTTAAACTCAGATATTTGTGAAATTGTATGCACAATATTTCTGTTTATGTCTATCTTCTTTTACTTTGCAAGGATTTTTCCACAGTTCACTGTATTGACAGATTTGAAAATATTGTTGTCAGTTTATAAATCGCTGGTTCTGGTTCTGGTTCTGGTTCTTGTCTGCTCTGCTCTGCGTCCCCAGAACCAGAACCAAACATGGAGAACCACAAATCTGGAGCAAACTTCCAGAAAACTGCAAAACAGCTGAAACACTGAGTTCCATTAAATCTAGACTAAAACCAAGCTGTTCAGAGCTGCTTGTGAATATCAATAAATGAAACATTGACCAGCATTTTAATGTGAAATTATGGCAATTAATAAAATGTAAATTTACTTGTTTATTGTGCCTTTTATGACTTTGCATTTGATTGACTTTGAACTGCCTTGTTTACAAAATGTGCTACACCAATAAAATTGATTAATTTGATTAATTATGCATTTCTTGGTGAATTTATTTGAGTTTCTTCTGCTCTGCCTTTTCTTTTTGCTTACGCCATCGAGTTTAACTGCCACATTTCTCAGAACAGGTCTCTCTTTGTCTCTGTTGTTGTTCTGACAGGAATATGTTGGCATAATGAGTCACACAGTCTGACCTCTTAATGGGTCACATTCATCACTTCTCACCTGGATGAAGGTACCAGCAGAGCGTGATCCACCTCACACGTGGTGGAGGTGGATCAGACGAGTCCCTGAAGGCGGCGTTTAGTTTTTGACTCCTATTGCATAAACTTCTGAAGATTCACGTCACATGTGGGAAAGATTTCCTTTTCTTTTTTTTTTCCTTAACAGGATAATTTACTAGTCCTGTTATATTTAGTTAAAATTACTTCCAAAGATAAAACCTTATCTGATCCAGAACAGATTTTACATCTTTTTTCCTTTTTATAAATAGCAGCAAATCCATTTAATTGCACAGAAGAAGTCATAGATTGATGTTAAAGAATTAATCTGAAACTCATCATGTTTTGGTCACAAACTTTATTGTATAAACAGAGAGAAAGCAAACAAACAAACCAAAGAAACTCCCATTTTCTGTTTTTATTCTCCTGCACAAAAACACAGCAATGCAAGAGGGAATATATAAAATTATTGTTTAAAGCTTCTAATTTTTTACCGTCATGTTGAACTGCACTCATCAGCATTTCATAATAGAACAAGAGAACATTTACTTTCATCTGCAGCATTGCTCTCATGCCAAGTTTTGTTCAGAAACAAATTTTCACCGTTCAACTCTTCAGCTTTGCACATTTTTTTTTTGTCTTTTTTTACCATGAGTTTCTTCATTTGAGTGACTTTGAGTATTTCATGTATCTGCATGAAATACTTTAAACAGATGTTTATTCTGCACAAAAACAGAAAGTTAAAGCCATCAGCAAAATATCATGAAGAACCTTCCCAGAGTAAAATGCAAGAAATACAGAAAACTTTGATTTTAACATCCAGAAGTGAGTCTGGGATCCTAAATGAAGGATCTTTGGTTATGGTACCAAGGCTTTCTGGAAACTGAATTTTATCCAGAAGCTGCCTTTTCAAAGGTTTTATTCTATTACTAGGCCAAAAAACAGTGTTACTATGTAATTTTATAATTGGAAAACAACTGGAAATATTATGCATTGGAGGATTCTGGATAATAACTTTTTATTATGGTTCAGTGAAATAAGTATAACCCCCAGAATCTGACAAAAACCTGAAGAAAACATGATATTTCTACCACATGTCCCATCGAGGCTCAGATTCAGGCAGTTGCCTTCACTACGCCGTCACTTAAAAGCTTTACGATTATATCCTGTGGCAGCCCTTGTGTTCTCAGCTCATCTTTGATCTGGAGAAGAAAACACAATTCCTTAAGTTAAAATAACATTTTGTCAAGGAAGAATGATAATGCACAAAAGAAAAACAAAAGTAATTTACTGCAGAAACAACTAGCCCTATCAGACTGGGATAAAACGGACTGTCATTGTCAAAGGCTACTGACCAGGTTAATGATGGCTGCAGAGTCATTCTCCAGGGACAGTGAAGTGGAAATCTTCATATTTAGAGCCAAAACATAATCTAGAAGAAGCAGAGAGTCAACATTAAAACAAGATCATTAATCAATAAGGATCATTGGTCATGTATTCTGTGATGAGTCATTTTTTCCAACATTTAAATCTTTGATATTCATTTTGAACCAAATGCATAAATATGTTTCCCTATGGAATGTTTTTGTCCATCAGCTCCCATTCAAACTCAATTTTGTTGAAATGCTGTTTAGTTTCTTTTTTCCTGGAATTTAAAAGTATGTTTTGCAAATGTCATTAATTATTATTTCCTTAAATAGTGATAGTAACTATCATTATGATTATTATTATTCACTATATTCACAGAAGTTGAAAAAAAATAGCGTACTGTCAAATAATGTGTGGGTATTATTATTTTTATAAGTAGTAGTAGTAGTATTGTTATTGTGCTCTTATTACCATAGCAACCAGTAACTGGCAGCTCCTCCCCCTTTTTTTCTGTTGCTGTCTGTTAACTGTGATATGTATTGGCATCAGCTCTTTGTTTTCTTTACAAGTATTATATTTTGACATATATTTTCAACAAATTTAATTGCATGCAGTGATTCATGTGAAATGCCATTATTTACAGGTAACTGCTGCTCACTGGGAAATATTGCTCTGTAGTTCGTTTAGGGTCATTTGCTCTATTTCATTTAATGTAAAGGGGCAGAATCTGTCGCACTTATGTTAAATACCAACTTGATTTTCTCTGTTGAGTAAATACAATATATCAGGGTGCCCTCTGTAGTGAAGTCGGCCATATTGGACCAGAGATGAACATAGAAGAGTTACATATGCACAATCCAACATTCTTGTATTTCAGTGCAGATTGTGTTGTGTTTCAGTGAAAGTGGAGTTTTGTAAAGTAAACTGTACTCCTTTGTATTCAGTAAACAGAAATTCAAAGTGGCATGTAATGATGTAAAGAAGATGCTGCTTGGGATGCAGCACAGCAGTTGATGATGAACTATGTGCTGTCAAACAACATGTGGATGGAAACTTTCAAAAGACCATTTTTTAGTTCCAGGGGCAACGATGGAGACTTTATCAATACAAATGTAATTATAGTAAATGTGGCTCCTAGTTTCCTGCCGTTACTGAAAATAGCATTCCTAAAGAAAATACATGTTATATAATACTTCTACTGCAATTTATAAATATATTTGTGTACGTCCAAGGAACGCAGAGAAACTGCAAATTTACCAGGTTTGTGAATCTCTAACTTCAACTTCAATCAGACTTACATGGCCCTGGTGCAAATGTGGTGGGTTGGTTGGTAGTTGGTGGGAACACAATCGTAGTTAGTGGAGGTAGAATCGGTGGAGGTGTAGTTGTAGTTGTTGGTGTAGTTGTAGTTGGTGTAGCTGTAGTTGGTATAGCTGTAGTTGGTGTAGTGTAGTTGGTATAGCTGTAGTTGGTGATAGCTGTAGTTGGTATAGCTGTAGTTGGTATAGCTGTAGTTGGTGTAGCTGTAGTTGGTGGAGGTGCAGTGGTGAATACAGGCTGGATTGTCATGAACGCAGTTGGTAGGGGTGTCGTCATGGTCAGAGGGGAAACAGTTGCTGGACCTGTGGATTGGGCAGCAGATCAGAATCAATATTATCACTTCAGGAAAATGTTAATTGAATTCAAACCGAAAAGAAAAGTATTAATTTCCACTCACTGTTCAAAGTCATCACAAAGACACATCGAAGGTCAGACTGGTACACAGAGCCGGAGGAACTGGGGAGGTAATTAGAGAAACAGCTTAGATAAAAAAAAACCCATCAATTCAGTTTAACATGATATTAAAAAGGTAGATTATACAAACAGAATAAAAGAAGATGTACAGCAAAGATCTGGCCCAGAGATGCTAGATTAAGAAAATGTCATTATTGTTCAGTTCTGATGAACCTATAGTTTCCTCACTCCTCTCCTTCTTCTCTCCGTTTGTCAAAGATTTTAAAATTCTGATATTGGTTTATAAAGCACTAGTTGATTTTGGACTTTCTCAATAATTAACCCTGCAGATCCCTTTGGTGTTAGGAGATCTGAATAGACATAACAAAACCACAAGTGAAAAATATGAAGCAGCATTTTGAGTTTAAGCTTTTTCTCATACATTAGTAACATAAGACACTAACTTTGCTTGGACAACAAAGCAGAGAGTTTGTTGCTGTCCTGCATCACTGGCCGATGGCGTCCATGTCAGGGTGAAGTTTCCTGATCCTGATGAACTCTTGGTTATACCTGCCGGTCCGCTGAACAGGAGCTCAGTGGTCCTTTAATAAACAGGACAGACACAGTTTGTTACATTTATATTTCCATTTGTTCCAACCTGCAAAGACATCACTGTTTTTATGGGGAGCCTTTTTTAAAGTTAAGTCATCGTTTCAAATTAAATCTTTAGTCACCTAATTAGTTAATTAACTAACTAAATATGGAATTTGAAGCTAAATATTTTGGTCATAGCTAAATATTTAGGTAATTAAGTTAGGTAAATTCACTTGCATGTAACCGTTAGTGGACTACCAAAGTAAAATTCTGCTTTCAAATCAGTTTTGTGCTGGATAATTAGTAGGTAAAATAAATATTTAGCTTCACAGTAAAGCTGTCATTTGGAGCAAAATACATAACTGACAAATTAGTTTTCTTATTAAATATTTAATTTGAAACTGAGATTCATACATGAATGAATAAAATGGTAAAATATGACTTCTTCTGTGATTGGCTAAATCACCCAAATCTTTGCTGTTTATTTTTGACTATTAACAACAAGTCCTTGACAACTTGTTCTCCACTATTATTTGACTATTAATTTGATTAGAAATGGCCGCCTGTAGTGTTGTTGGCATTGGCAACGCTTTTTGTCGACATCCTAACTGTCATGTTTAGACAATTGTTTTTCAGTCAGAAAAAAAAAACAGAAAAAGCTTTTCTTGATTCTAGTTTCATTTGCATTTGTCAATGATGTTATACTTGATTGGAGTTATTTGATACATGAGGTTAGTTTAAGGGTTAGTTTTAGACATCACTCACTCAGCCTGGGTTGCTTCTGCTCTGACGCTGATTTCCAGAGTTCCAGAGTTGGTGAGGATCTGAGCTCCATGTTGTGGAGTTGGAGGCAGAAACCTGGGCAGATATTCACCAGCTGTGCAGGACGGAGCTGCAGGATCCACTGGAGCAAAACAATAAATAAATAAATTAATTCAAGCTGAAAAGAGCTGATCACTTTGGTCACTAAATCAAACAACATGAAGCTGTTAGTTGATAGGTGAATATTTAATGTAACCAGATATTTCTCTGCCTCACCTACTTGTCTTTCCTACTTTCCTTCTTGTATATTTTTGTAATGTGTCTGTATTAACCTGTAGTTACTGATGCTTCAAATCTAATGTACGCAGAATGAAAGCAGATTTTTCCAAACCAGCTCGACTCTTTTTGGGTTCCAACAAGTTCAGAGTTAATTTTACCTTTGAAAACAAACTGGACAGGGATCTTGCTGATGGCGTCATTCTGAGGTTTCACCTCCTGTGAATTGTTGCCATTAGTGAGAATGATGATCTGCCCGGTAAAATCCTCCACCACCATCTGAACCGCATACGGACCTTCAGCACTGCTGTTAGTGGGACTGAATGACAGAGAACAAGACTGGAAGAGGACAGAAAGGAGAACAAAAATACCAAATTAAAACTATGGATTAAGTCAAATATGTTGTCATTTTTTTGTAAAATTTGTTTCTCTGTCATCGTTGAACTGATAAGAATCCACATAGAAACAAATACACCAAAAGACAAACACAATACATTATGTCTATTTAAGTGCCTCATTTTGGCAACCGGCAGTAAGTCGGGCTCGTTTCCAGTGAGAGTTGGACTCCGCCAGGGCTGCATTTGTCACCGATTCTGTTAATTACTTTTATGGCCAGAATTTCTAGGCGCAGCCGAGGTGTTGAGGGGATCCGTTTTGGTGGCCTTAGGATTGCATCTCTGCTTTTTGCGGATGATATGGTCCTATTGGCTTCATCAGGACATGATCTGCACCTCTCGTTTGAGGGGTTCGCAGCCGAGTCTGAAGGGGCCAAAACCGAGGCCATGGTCTCGAGCCGGAAAAGGGTAGAGCGTCCTCTGCGGGTCGGGGAAGGTGTCCTGTCTCAAGTGGAGGAGTTCAAGTATCTCGGGATCTTTTTCACGAATGAGGGAAGAAGAAAGTGGGAGATCGACAGGCTCAGCGTCTGCAGTGAAGCGGGTGCTGTAAAGGTCTGTCATGGTGAAGAGAGAGCTGGGCCAAAAAGGAAACCTTTCAATTTACCAGTCGATCTACATTCTTACTTCATGTATAGACATGAGCTTTGGGTCATGTCCGAAAGAACGAGATTGTGGATACAAGCGGCCGAAATGGTGGCTGGGCTCTCCCTTAGAGAAAGGGTGAGAAGCTCAGTCATCCGGGAGGGACTCATAGTAGAGCTGCTGCTCCTTCACATTGAAAGAATCCGTAAAAACTCAAGCTTTTGATAAGTTTTTGATGCCCTAATTGACCAAGTATAAAGCAAAGAGATCAAAATCCGTAGGAGGAGTTAAAGTTGACGAGGCGCTTAAGGTAGAAATCCCTGAGGGTTGACCTGTTGCTATTTCACTCAGTGGTCACATTTAATGAAAAAGTAGAAAAATCCAGACTATCCAGTGTTTCTGACTGAAAATGTCCACATTTGATACTCACTGATGAGACACTGAGGACAGACGGAGGCGTGCAAACGTTACACTCTGAACCAGCTGCATATCTGCATCTAAAGTCGTCTCCATCCGGGTCAGAGACCAACAGGTTGATGTTTCTCTGACAGTTTGAAGGAACTCTGAGAGAAGAAGAAACATTTGATAGAGCATCACAACCAGATTTCCATCAGTCCCTTCAGGCGTTTGCTTCATAATTCAACGCGTCTGACTGGTTCTTCAAGGTTTCTTCACCACAAAAATTTTATTTCAGTGGTTTTGTTTTGTTATGGAACAACCTCCAGAATAGTTTCAGTTCAGCTTTCTCAAGATTAACTCTCTCCACAGAAAACACCTACTTAGATTTAATTTACACTGATTTACCTCACAGGTTGTTTTAAGAACAATAATGTTCACTTTGAGGAACAACAACATCTGAATTATCCCATCAAAACATCAACATATGTAACCGATTTTGTAAAACAGGAACAACTGTCCGATTTTTATTATATCGATTGTCTTTTGCAGAGTTTCATCTGTACATGAAGAATAAAAAACAAAGCAAACAACAGTTATCTAAATATTTTACTGTCAACAAAATGATGGATAGATTTACCTCAGCAGAGGGATGATGGTGGTTTGGGGTGATGAGTTTGGTTTGTTGATGTCAGAACGGTTTCTAATTTCAATGACCAACGCAGCTTCCGATTGTTCAATTCCATTTCTGTTTTCTGTCCAGTTTGTACCATTAAACCTACAATGGATAATGTTGAGATGTTTAGGAAGATTAAATCTCCAAAGACCAACAAAACTAGACGATCAGCTGATTATGACAGGAAACCCCAATCAGCCCAACTGGTGAAACTGTCTGGTTTAGGATTTTCCAGCATCAGTCCTCAGTTTTAATCTGAACAAGGCAACATTATATTTCCATTATTGTTGACTTACGGATAATCTAATGTAGACAGGAATGTGGCTAAGAAATTCTGAATGTAGGCCGTCTGACACCATTCACCTCCTTTTTCATCAACTGGATAAACCAGGAACCCGCTACAGTTTCCATCACATATCCACGAGTTGAACTCTTCACAAGCGCTGAAGCTCACCTTAAAGTTGTTGGTTATCTGTGAAATTTCAGTGAGGATATGTTGAATACACTCTTTAAAAAAGCAAGTGTGATATTTTATAAAGAGGCTCAACTTACTGGGTAATCACCTGACTGAGGGTCTCCAACAGTGTAGCTATAAACGACGCCATAGTAAGAAGCTTGAGCTCCGCTGATGAGCAGCAGCAGCAACACAAACGACAACATGGTGACAGAGTCAAAGCTTCCAGACAAAGACTGAAAGTTATGAGTGTCAAATGAAGTTATACTTCCACAGACAGCCTCTGGTCCACACCCACTGCTCCATTTACAGAACATTTAATGGTATGCAACGATACTGAGGCTTCCTGCTGAGATGAAAAATATCTGATGGCTGATTGTTCACATGCAAAAGTACAAAATGTGACTGACGATTTGCAATAAATGCAAAAGTCACAAAACTGAACTGAAAGACTGAAACTTATCAGAGACAAATGAAGTTAATCCTCTACAGATAACTTCTAGTTCACCCTCAGCTCCATTCTTGGAAGATTTTACGGTTTGCATTAGCATGATGGGGGTACCTGGTATGAGGAAATGTCTGATGACTGAAAGATTACACTGAAATGCAACAAACGTGGAAACTCACAAAGCTTTTGCTCAGACAGAAAATCATTCTGAGAGGATTTTATGTGTGAGCAGGTTGCAAAACTCAAACAGCTTCTTTGGTGAAAAAGTCAACATCTTCCATCTTATTGACAAACACAACCCAATACTTACCCTCTATTAAAACCAGCACATCAAAATGATCAAATTTGTTTTCTAAATTCTAATTTACGCAGTTTTATGGTCAATGGAAACACAACTAATAAAGACTATTGGATTAATCTATAAACTGATATTATTTTTATCCACAATTTCCAGCTTTTCCTGGGAGATGATATTGTGTTTCCAGGACAGAAAGGATGTAGATTTTCCTCCCGAATGTATCTAGAAACCATCTAAGAAGCATTTTCATCAAAACCCTGAAATTAATTGAGACCTTTAATCTCTTCAGTTTTCATTGCATCAGCCTTTATTAGCATCAGCAATTTATTCTGCAACCAATAAAATGCTAAAACCTGCAGCCAATTTCTTCAAGAATCGTCTGTAGTGAAAACAAAGACGAGTCTTTAACTGCAAGGAAAACAAAAAGCCTTTATTTCATCATCTTAAAGTGAGTTTGTGATTCAGAGATTTAAATGATCTGAACGATATTTTGGAAACTTACAACTTGCCATGATTTTATCCAAAAACTGTCATTGCAAAGACTTGATGCCTAAGAGATTCTGTAGGGATTTGGGTCATTGGGTCATTTGGATCCACTGCATCTGCCTCCCATCTCACCACAACACAACCTGACAGTATCATGTACATTTATTCTGTTTGCAATAATGACCAACTGGGAGTTATATGAATGAGATTATTCTGACTTTACAGTATTTGTTCACATTAAAATAAAAACCTTTTTCATTTAAATGAATTAAAATAAGTATAACCGCAAGAATCAAATGAGAGATAAAAGAAAAATCTTGAACATCAAATCACTTTCCCCAGCAAGGATCAGAGTCATTCTCATTTTTAGCCACTAGGGGGCGGCTGTTGTAACTTGCACGGCTCCACTGCTTAACAGCTTCAGAGTTATATCTGGTGACAGTCCTCGTCTTATCAGCTCCTGTTTGATCTGGAGAGGAAAAAACATGAAATCAGAGATAAATAATAAGAACAGAAAATCACACAGAACAAAAATAAACCACATTTTTATGCTGAAAATCAGGGTTGAGCTTTGAATCGGGAGCTTTGAGCTGAATGAGCTCTTCACTTGCAACTTCTTTATGTTAAAATATTAACATTTATGCTAAAATGGCGCTTTGTCTACATCTGTTCACCTAAAAACAATGCTGGAGAAGACAAACTAAATCTTTACTGCAGAAACAGATAAACCTGCTGGACTAGAATGAAACTGATGGTTGTTTTTGACATTGATGTCACTGAGGTTACTGACCAGGTTCATGATGGTTGCAGAATCAGTCTCCAGTGACAGTGAAGTGGAGATTTTTGCATTCATAGCCAAAACATAATCTAGAAAGACAAAGAGTCAACATTACTGTTTAAAACAGAATAATTAATCCACAAGCTACTCTTGGCTGCGTTTATGCAAACATAGAAGAAATTGATCAAGCAGTGAATTTTCATGCAAGTTTAAGATTTTAAGTTTTGTCCTGTGTTATTTATAAAGCGATTTGTAAAGAAGAAAACATTTCATGAACATATTTTTGGTCAAGAGCAGATTTAAAGTATCCATAAGGTTAAAACCCCTTAACCTTGGAAAAAGCAATGGAAAAACGACTCGCAGGCGTTAAACTGCAGGTTAACGACGTTAATAAAAAGGCTTCAGGTAACGTCAACATTCATCAGGTTTGATGATGTTTTCTAACATGAACTTCTGTCAAACTTACATGGTCCTGGGTCTGCTGTTGAGTTTTGGATGGAGGATGCAGGAGGTTCAGTTGTTGTGGTGGGTTGGTTGGTTGTAGTTGGTGGAAGTGTAGTTATGAACAGAAGTGGGGTTGTCATATTGGGTGCAAATGGAGTTGCTGCTACAGTCGGAGGGGAAACAATTGGTGGACCTGTGGATGGAGCAGCAGATCAGCAGCAACATTATCAGGTCAGGAAAAAGCGGATTATAGTCAAACTCAAGACCAAAGTATAGATTTCCACTCACTTCCTCCAGCCAACACAAAGACGCATCGAAGGTCAGACTGGTACACAGAGCCAGAGGAACTGGGGAGGGAAATAAAGCAAAATAAACAGCTTTGATATTAAGAAACTAAGCAGACAATTCAGTTTAATGAAGACTTTAAACGACAGTTTGTACAAACTCAGTATTTAGCAGATATGAAGCAACGTGATGAACCCAACACTAAACTAAAGCCCTGTTTTAAACATTTTGTTCTTTTATTACTTTAAAGAAGAATTAATTATCCAAATTAGATTAGAAACGTTCTACGTAAGGAAACCCAGCAGATTACATTCATTCCTCCTGGAGGGGCGCGTAGCTCTTGTATTGTGTCATTGACTCTATAGCAATCCCTCATGCTGAGCTTGCACATTGCGCTAGTAGAGAGGGAAAAACTCCCTTATAGCAGGAGGGAATGTCCAGCAGAACCAGAACCAGAATCTGGGTCAATACAAGTGGCCGTCTGCCACCAATGGAGGTTTGAGAAGAAATAAACAGATGAATCAGGTGATTTTGGATTATTTCTGATGTTCATGAAAGTAAAATGTTGGAGGAATATTGATTATTAGACAGCAGGATCATCACAGCTGGTTTCCTCCGGGACCAAACAAAATGCCAGACCAGATGAAGCTTCTACGCAAAGAAAAATATTTGACAGAAAACAAAATGTTAACAGTTGAAACAACAGTAAATTAAATAAGACACTAACTTTGCTTGGACAACAAAGCAGAGAGTTTTGTTCAGTCCTCTCTCACTGTCAATTGGCGTCCATGTCAGGGTGAAGTTTCCTGATCCTGATGAACTCTTGGTTATACCTGCCGGTCCACTGAACAGGAGCTCAGTGGTCCTTTAAGAAACAGGAGATGAAAAGTTTGTTAGATTTATATTTACAAAGCTTTACCACCTGCAAAGACATGTTCTTCTTGTGTTTATTATTGATACTGTAAGATTATTTATTTTTTCTAGTCAATTAATGTGGTTACAAATAGTTATTTGCTAAAGATGATCTACAGCTAAGAAATTGTGCTGTGCCTTTAAGAAGAGCTGCTTGCTTCTTCTTCATGGGTTTTTGTTTTAGGAGGCCCGAGACGGGTTCTGGTCTGTTAACTTGAAGGTTGAGTAAAAGTCTGGGCAGCTACGCTGTTCCTCTCAGTGTCCTACTGTTTCTCCCCACGACCTCCTATTTTATGGTAACACAAATTTACTCAACATCTTTGAGTTGCAATATCATAATGTTTTTACTTCATTCATTCTTAGAGTCAGAGAAATTCAACACCAGATTTTGTCTCCTGAAAATAACGACACAATCCGGCTGTAATTGGTATCACTCACTCAGCCTGGGTTGCTTCTGCTCTGACGCTGATTTCCAGAGTCTCTCTGTCATTGGTTGAGATCTGAGCTCCATGTTCAGGAGTTGGAGGCAGAAACCTGGGCAGATATTCACCTGCTGTGCAGGACGGAGCTGCAGGATCCACTGGAAGAAAGTAATAAAGAAACAAATTAATTCAAGCTGAAAGGAGCTGATCAGTTTGGTCACTAAATCAAACAACATGAAGCTGTTAGTTGATAGGTGAATATTTAATGTAACCAGATATTTCTCTGCCTCACCTACTTGTCTTTCCTACTTACCTTCTTGTATATTTTTGTAATGTGTCTGTATTAACCTGTAGTTACTGATGCTTCAAATCTAATGTACGCAGATTAAAAGCAGATTTTTCCAAACCAGCTCGACTCTTTTTGGGTTCCAACAAGTTCAGAGTTAATTTTACCTTTGAAAACAAACTGGACAGGGATCTTGCTGATGGCGTCATTCTGAGGTTTCACCTCCTGTGAATTGTTGCCATTAGTGAGAATGATGATCTGCCCGGTAAAATCCTCCACCACCATCTGAACCGCATACGGACCTTCAGCACTGCTGTTAGTGGGACTGAATGACAGAGAACAAGACTGGAAGAGAACAGAAAGGAGAACAAAAATACCAAATTAAAACTATGGATTAAGTCAAATATGTTGTCATTTTTTTGTAAAATTTGGTGGCCTTAGGATCCATCTCTGCTTTTTGCAGATGATGTGGTCCTATTGGCTTCATAGGGAACGTGATCTGCAGCTCTGGCTGGAGCGGTTTGCAGCCGAGTGTGAAGCCGCCGGGATGAGGATCAGTGCCTCCAAATCCGAGGCCATGGTCTCGAGTTGGAAAAGGGTAGAGTGTACTCCCCTCCCTGCTGAAGCACCATCCACATTTGCATGAACAAATCAGGTATTTAATGTCAGACCGAGGAGTTCAAGAATCTCGGGATCTTTTTCACGAATGAGGGAAGAAGGAAGTGGGAGATCGACAGGCTCAGCGTCTGCAGTGAAGCGGGCGCTGTAAAGGTCTGTCATGATAAAGAGAGAGCTGAGCCAAAAAGCAAAGCTCTCAATTTACCGGTCGATCTACATTCTTACCTCATCTATAGACATGAGCTTTGGGTCATGTCCGAAAGAACAAGATCGCGGATACAAGCGGCCGAAATGGTGGCTGGGCTCTCCCTTAGAGAAAGGGTGAGAAGCTCAGTCATCCGGGAGGGACTCATAGTAGAGCTGCTGCTCCTTCACATCAAGAGGAGCCAGTTGAGGCTCGGGCATCTGGTCAGGATGCCTCCTGGACGCCTCCCTGGTGAGGTGATCTGGGCACGTCCAACTGGGAGGAGGTGTTTGCAGGTGTTTGCTTCATCATTCAGCATGTCCTGGAAAGACCCAGGACACGCTGGAGGGACTATGTCTCTCGTCTGTCCTGGGATCGCCTCAGGATTCCCCCGGAAGAGCAGGAGGAAGTGGCTGGGGGAGGAAAGTCTAGGCCTCCCTTCTGAAACACCATCCACATTTGCATGAATAAATCAGGTTTTTAATGTCAGACCGAAAACCAACTTTCCACACCAGAGTTAGTTGGGAATGATTGGTGACGACTCATGTCATGAATCTACCAGAGTTCAAAGAGCAATGCTCTCTGATGACACACAAGATGTAGTGCAGGTCAGATATTATAGAAAGATGTTGCTGTTGGAATAATCTAGGGGGCGCATTGTTACAGCATTTTGAAATTTATGACATGATGGGCAACTTAGGTCTGGACCCGCCCCTTTAGCATGCGTGAAAACTCAAGCTTTTGATAAGTTTTTGATGCCCTAATTGACCAAGTATAAAGCAAAGAGATCAAAATCCGTAGGAGGAGTTAAAGTTGACGAGGTGCTTAAGGTAGAAATCCCTGAGGGTTGACCTGTTGCTATTTCACTCAGTGGTCACATTTAATGAAAAAGTAGAAAAATCCAGACTATCCAGTGTTTCTGACTGAAAATGTCCACATTTGATACTCACTGATGAGACACTGAGGACAGACGGAGGCGTGCAGACGTTACACTCTGGACCAGCTGCATATCTGCATCTAAAGTCGTCTCCATCCGGGTCAGAGACCAACAGGTTGATGTTTCTCTGACAGTTTGAAGGAACTCTGAGAGAAGAAGAAACATTTGATAGAGCATCACAACCAGATTTCCATCAGTCCCTTCAGGCGTTTGCTTCATAATTCAACGCGTCTGACTGGTTCTTCAAGGTTTCTTCACAAAAAAAAATGTATTTCAGTGGTTTTGTTTTGTTATGGAACAACCTCCAGAATAGTTTCAGTTCAGCTTTCTCAAGATTAACTCTCTCCACAGAAAACACCTACTTAGATTTAATTTACACTGATTTACCTCACAGGTTGTTTTCAGAACAATAATGTTCACTTTGAGGAACAACAACATCTGAATTATCCCATCAAAACATCAACATATGTAACCGATTTTGTAAAACAGGAACAACTGTCCGATTTTTATTATATCGATTGTCTTTTGCAGAGTTTCATCTGTACATGAAGAATAAAAAACAAAACAAACAACAGTTATCTAAATATTTTGCTGTCAACAAAATGATGGATAGATTTACCTCAGCAGAGGGATGATGGCGGTTTGGGGTGATGAGTTTGGTTTGTTGATGTCAGAACGGTTTCTAATTTCAATGACCAACGCAGCTTCCGATTGTTCAATTCCATTTCTGTTTTCTGTCCAGTTTGTACCATTAAACCTACAATGGATAATGTTGAGATGTTTAGGAAGATTAAATCTCCTAAGACCAACAAAACTAGACGACCAGCTGATTATGACAGGAAACCCCAATCAGCCCAACTGGTGAAACTGTCTGGTTTAGGATTTTCCAGCATCAGTCCTCAGTTTTAATCTGAACACAGCAACATTATATTTCCATTATTGTTGACTTACGGATAATCTAATGTAGACAGGAATGTGGCTAAGAAATTCTCAATGTAGGCCGTCTGACACCATTCACCTCCTTTTTCATCAACTGGATAAACCAGGAACCCGCTACAGTTTCCATCACATTTCCACGAGTTGAACTCTTCACAAGCGCTGAAGCTCACCTTAAAGTCGTTGGTTATCTGTGAAATTTCAGTGAGGATATGTTGAATACACTCTTTAAAAAAGCAAGTGTGATATTTTATAAAGAGGCTCAACTTACTGGGTAATCACCTGACTGAGGGTCTCCAACAGTGTAGCTATAAACGACGCCATAGTAAGAAGCTTGAGCTCCGCTGATGAGCAGCAGCAGCAACACAAACGACAACATGGTGACAGAGTCAAAGCTTCCAGACAAAGACTGAAAGTTATGAGTGTCAAATGAAGTTATACTTCCACAGACAGCCTCAGGTCCACACCCACTGCTCCATTTACAGAACATTTAATGGTATGCAACGATACTGAGGCTTCCTGCTGAGATGAAAAATATCTGATGGCTGATTGTTCACATGCAAAAGTACAAAATGTGACTGACGATTTGCAGTAAATGAAAAAGTCACAAAACTTTTGCTTTGAAATACGAATAAGTTAAGAAAAGAGAGAAGATTTGTTTTAGACAACAACATCGTGGTGGTCAAGAGCTCCAGAGAAAGACTGAAACTTATCAGAGACAAATGAAGTTAATCCTCTACAGATAACTTCTAGTTCACCCTCAGCTCCATTCTTGGAAGATTTTACGGTTTGCATTAGCATAATGGGGCTACCTGGTATGAGGAAATGTCTGATGACTGAAAGATTACACTGAAATGCAACAACCGTGGAAACTCACAAAGCTTTTGCTCAGACAGAAAATCATTCTGAGAGGATTTTATCTGTGAGCAGGTTGCAAAACTCAAACAGCTTCTTTGGTGAAAAAGTCAACATCTTCCATCTTATTGACAAACACAACCCAATACTTACCCTCTATTAAAACCAGCACATCAAAATGATCAAATTTGTTTTCTAAATTCTAATTTTATGGTCAATGGAAACACAACTAATAAAGACTATTGGATTACAGTAGCATGAATATCAGTTCATCTTGTTCAGAGCAGCTCTGTGGGTTCAAATCAACTGAATCAGACAATTGTATTTATATATAATATATTTTATTTTCATTTTATTGTAAGTTACATTTAGCAGAACATGTCAGGGAACCTATGCAATCATTCATCAGATTAGTGGATGAAGTCTCTGGTTCTGGAGTTTATGGCCTGTTCCATCAGATGTCATGATTTATTGCTGCTTGGGTTTTGATTTTTTTTTTTTTTTTGCCATATATTGCCAAGTTTACATAATTTCTTTATTTTCATTATTGGTACTTAGGTGTCGTAATATAGTTCATCACTTTTCGTGTAGTTTCTTGGTTTATTTGTTTTCTTCCTTGTGCATTTGTTTCTCAGAATATTCTCAGACTTTTTACACTTTCTTTTAAACCTACAAAAATTATTTTTTCGGGCCATCTTTACCTTAGCTTGCCCTCCGCCTGTTTCGTGGCAGCAAAAGAAAACAAAAAACAAACATGTTCAAACTAGAACACAGTAAATGAGGAGAGGAGGACATAAAATGGAAGGACATCAGTTAGGTGATTTCCACACACCTGCAAAAATATGAAAACAAACAAGGAAGCGTATATTTATAGGTATGCAAAATATGATTTAGCATGATGGTGTTTTTACCTTAGATCTTTTGTAGAAGTGTAGAACACTGAGTTCATTGAAATGTCTGGACAAAAAAGGAAAAAGAGCTAAAATTACTGAGTTATATAGTCAGCAGACAGAAGAGCAAATTAAAACATAATATCTTTAAATAATCTGATCATTTACAGATGATTTAAATAAATTTTGACAGTTAAATATTTTAAATTAAATATATAACAAGGTTTTCCACCAAACTAAGTAGCAGTTTAAAATTCATCTGGAAATATTGGTGTAATAACAAGCAAACAAAATCATAACATGGATTATATGTCAGATATTATTGGTGCAAACTGCAGAGATAAACTGCTGGTCTGCAGCTATTAAAGTCTGTATCTGGTGAAACCAGTGGTGAACTGGTATTGATCAGCTCTGATCTGTGAACATCTCAAATATTCACTGAAACGCAAAAACTCACCAGGAGAGATAAAAAATTAACCTGGTAGTGCTGCAGGATTTAGAAAACTGAGATGAAACAAAAATAGATTTATTAGTTTTTAGTTTGCAAAACTAATTTTACATTCCAGGAAATAATTTTCTGATGAATATGAATCAGGTGTCTGACATTTCCTGGTTCATTATGGAAATACAGTCCATGGAGATTTTCCCATGTTTCCAATAATAAACAGAGAGAATAAGGAGAGACTGTATAAAGTCGTCTGTCTCTGATGATCTTAGTTTAGTAGAACTGAGTCGTTCATCATGTTGCTCCCTGTGCTGCTGCTGCTGCTGATGATGATGATGATGATGGTCAGCTGGACAGAAGCTGGTTATTATGGTGGTTTGTTTATCCACACTACTAAAGATGTACAAGATGACAGAATAACAGTAAGTTGAGATTCTCCAAAGTTTTTAAGTATTCCTTTTAAAAAATATAATTACGTTGTATCTAAAGCCTCATCACCTTAAATCTACAGGCTGTGCATCGCTTTAAGTTTGGCCACAGCTCATGTGAGGAGAGTGAATTATGGTCTTGTTCTGGCTGTAGTAAGAACATTGATGAAAGCAATGGGAGAGATTACCTGGAAGGGGACAAATAGGATTTTTAACTCCTATTACTCTGGGTAACTGAATCACAACATCATGCAAAAATATATCTAATAATTTTTTGTTTTTCCAATATTCCTCCTGTCAGTTTTCTGATCTGCTGTTCTGTAAAGTTTTCTTGTTTAGAAACTTGGTAACATCAGAAATCTTCCCAATATCTTCTATTACAGGTGGAATACTGGAACCTGGATAAACAACAGAAACAGCATTTCATCTGGCGTCGCTATGATATTTATTGAAGAGAGAAAACGATCCGACACTAACAGACCGAATTCATCACCACTAACCGGCATCCTTCCTGTTATGAGGTAATTCAGTTTTTATATCATGTTAATAATAAATACCTGAAACCATTGATGCTTTTGATTGAGCATAAACTGTATTTTAATTCTGATGTTTTTTTGTTGTTTCAAGAAAAAAAATAGATGATACTGTGAAGTGATTTTATCTGTAACTGAGACCAAAGAGTGACATGGAAACAAAAACTGTTAGTTATTAATTAAAATTCCTTACAAATAAGATTTCTCTTTAAGACAAATTTCAATCTGTAAAAGGCAGATTAAATTAGACATTAAATATTGGATCCATTTTGTAATTTCTGAAAGCAACAAAACTCAAATAAAAGATTAAAACTAAAAAATGATGGAAGAAACACTGAAGTATAAATCAGTCAAAATATTGAAGCTCCTTTGTGTAAATGAAAACATTTAAACAGATTATTTGTTTTCAGGAGCTCTCTTGTAATTATGTGATGTTTATTTTCTGTTTCTCTCAGAGTTCCCTCAAACTGTCAGAGAAATATCAGGTTGTTGACCTTTGGAGACCATGGAGACCATGTTCAATCCAGACATGGATCTGGTTCAGATGAGTGCAACACCTGCACACGTCCGTCTGTCCTCAGCCTCTCACCAGTAAGTAATTAATGTTATCAGGTTACAGGAAAGGAAGATGTGAGGTTCACAGCAGAAGAGAGGAGCTAAATATCCTTCAGCCAAACTCTGAGTGACGGTTTGACTGGTGGGAGGAAAAGCAGAGGGTCTGGACAATCCACAAGGAACAATGCTGCTCAGGGTCAGAGGTTAAGTTTAACATTGATGTGTGAATTGAGTTTTGGTTAAGTTTAGGGTTTGATACAGAAGAGATAGAGAGGAATAAATGTGTGTGCTGCACATGGGAAGGTAATGGGGATTGTCAGGGTGTTCAGAACAGCATCTTATGTGACCATATAAAAATAAGCCATTATGCTGATCTTAAAGTGTGATTTAACTGCAGCAAGATAATGTCATTGATTCAGACATGCCAGTAGCTTACCTTAACAATTAATTTATCAAGTGTATCTAATTTCTGCCTTAGAAATAGCAGAAATATTTAGCTTGCAGTAAAATAAAACATTGATCCAGTTTTGTTTGTTTGGGTTTGGACTTTTCTTAGTGAAATACATGAAGAGAGACGGAGAACAAAAAGCTGGTCATGGTTTTTAGTTGTTGTACCACCAAGTATTCAAAACTACTTTCACTCCTGCATGAAACACGTTATGAGCTCCATTGTAGCTACAGCCTAACAAAAGGTTGATTGATATCAGCTGAGTGAACATTGCCCCCTGGTGGACAACATGGTAAATCAAACCCTGGAGGCTGAAGGACTGAAGCTGAACCATCCTGTCTGGAGGTGGAGAGGCACAAATACAGGAATTTGTAGTTTGTTGGAATAGTTTTGTGAATAGTTTGTGAAAAAATAGATAAAGACTTACCAGCACTTTAATGTAAATACTGTTTTATTGGTGACATCATTTATTTGGCAAAAATACTTTTTAGCACCTTGTGACCCAAAATTTCTTGGAAGAAGACTTAAATAGTTCCTCAAATTAATCTTAGATTATTTCCCTGAATTTCACTGTAGATACATTCAGATGACAGGATTACATTTATACCTACTAAAATGTTTCAGTGGGCTGCACAGTGGCGCAGTGGGTAGCGCTGTTGCCTTGCAGCAAGAAGGTCCTGGGTTCGATTCCCGGCCCGGGGTCTTTCTGCACGGAGTTTGCATGTTCTCCCTGTGCATGTGTCGGTTCTCTCCGGGTTCTTCGGCTTCCTCCCACAGTCCAAAAACATGACTGTCAGGTTAATTGGCCTTCCCAGATTCTCCCTAGGTGTGAGTGTGTGTGGTTGTTTGTCCTGTTTGTCTCTCTGTGTTGCCCTGCGACAGACTGGCGACCTGTCCAGGGTGACCCCGCCTCTCGCCCGGAACGCAGCTGGAGATAGGCACCAGCAACTCCCGACCCCGTTAGGGAGAAGGGTGACGGAAAATGGATGGATGGATGGAAATGTTTCAGTGATGTGCTTCTCACAGTAAATAAAACATTATTAAACTTGATTTATAATCTTTTATTATATGCAGTTCAGCTGATGATGGAGGATTTTCCCAGACAGACAATCAATCTGATTGGTAACGATGGTTCACAAGGGTCAATAAGCTCCAGCAATTCAATGACCAGAATGCCTGTCCAGTTTGTTTTCAAAGGTTTGAGTTCATGTTTCAGTCGTGTTGCTTCACTGCAAAGAGAAACTCTGATGTGAATAAATTTAATATTCAATAATTATCTGTTGAAAGTTGATCATAAAGAATTTAACACAAGAAAATCCCATATTATTAGAACACTTAACTGGTTGTTGATGTAAGAAGTGATCAGTTTTTTTTGTACCAGATAGACAGATTTTACAGCCTCTTCCACTCAGCTGCGTGAAACATGGCATTAAAGTGATTGGAGGAGACAGTTATATGAATAAGAAGTGTTTTTTGATCTCAAAATATTCACTTTTTTATGTACAAATGTGTAACTTTACTGAATTAATCTTCAAACTGACAGAAGAGTTGCTAGTTTAACTCTGTTGTTTTGTGAGCCGCATTATTTTTCCCTCGTTGCTCCAGTGGATCCTGCAGCTCCGTCCTGCACAGCAGGTGAATATCTGCCCAGGTTTCTGCCTCCAACTCCTGAACATGGAGCTCAGTTCTTCATAGACGTTAATGAGATGATAGAAATCAGCATCAGAGCAGAGGCGACTCAGTCTGTGTGAGTAGAAAATAAATATAGTCTCTAATTACAGTAAAGCTTCTAAATAATTCAAGGTGAAAATCTGAAATTTGATCTTTATTGTGTTAAAATAACACAATGACTCCAACTGGTAGCAAACACATGAAACCTGGACATTAATTATTTTTAACTGTCAGATCATTTTGATAATTACTTCATAAAAATGTTTTCAGGGCATTTTGCTCATATAACCAAACAGACTGATGTGTTTCCTGTGTGTTAAAGGATCACTGGGCTCCTGTTCAGCGGACCGTTCAACATGACCAAGAGTTCATCTGGTTCAGGATATTTCACCCTGAGATGGACGCCGTCTGTCAGTCAAAATGATGATAATGAAAGTCATCCCATCTGTTTTGCTGTCCAGGCAAAGTCAGTATCTGATCTGATCAGAAGTTTCAAATGTTTTCATTTTCTCTACTTAAGTAGAGGTACAAATACTAGTGACTGATAAAAGTAACAATGTAGAAAGTAAAATTAAGTTTTGAAATGTACTTATGCACAAAAGTAAAAAATAATTGTTACCTTCAATTATACAAAGTAATTTTTGGTATAACTAAGTAACTAAAAACTCTTCTTGGTGATGCAAAAATACATCAGGTTTAAAATGGACATATGGTTTTAAATAAACCATTCGTTTATGGTTTATATAAAACAGAACTGCAATGTTTGACTCTGAATTCCTGGTTATTGCAGCTTCACAGGCCCTTTGTTTACTCCTGTTCTGAGCTGTTAGAGCAACTTGCTTTGCTGCTGCGATATTTGCATTTCAAGCCCCGCCCTCCTCCAGGTCACAGAGGCCTCCACTCCACCGCGGTCGGCCATTTCTGTAGTTTGGCAACAACACATCATCGACCGGCAGAGAAACTTTTCATCCCATAGTTAATTAAAAATGTCAGCAATCATCCATACATGTTGGAGTCGGAGTCTGATCCACAGCAGGAGAATGAAGTAAACAAAGCCTGAAGATAATTTATGAGTTAGCTAACACCACTGAATGCATTTGGATCATTTGTTCAAGAACTAAACAATTCAGCATCACTGAACCTGAGGAAAAAATGTTGGATTCATAGAACTGGTTGGCTGGAAGTCATGACCTTGTTCAGCAGCTAATGTGGTGAAATCATAGCCAAGAAAATGTTAAAGGAAACAGAGAAAAATTAACAAACTGGAAAATAAAACCTTAAAGAAATGTAAAGATATCTACACAGCACCAGGAGAGAATAAATTTAATTATTTTGCACTCTCGACACTCAAAGTATTCAAAAAATAACTATTTAAGGACTAAAAAAGTAAATTTTAGATGCCATGTAAAAGTGCGACAGTCTGGCGACCTGACCAGGGTGACCCCGCCTCTCGCCCAGAACGCAGCTGGAGAGGCACCAGCAGCTCCCGACCCCGTTAGGGAGAAGGGTGACGGAAAATGGATGGATGTTAATTGTAACATTAATAAACAACAATTTCAAAAAGAGTTCAATGTTAAAGTTTTGGTGCTAAATTATCTCCCCAGTGCCTCCAGTTCTGTCTTCCAGTCTGAGCTTCGATGTGTCATTGTGAGGGTTGGAAACAGTGAGTTTTTCTTCTTGATTATTGATTTATCTTTTATTTCCTGAACTCATGATGTTTCTGCTGCTCTTATCCCAATACCTTTCATAGCAACTCCTCCTCCTCCTAAAACATGTAAGTGGGATGAAAACAGGACTGAAAGTAACAGGAAGTTGTTCTTTCCACCATGTTGATCTCTTGCTCTTCCAGCTCATCTTAAGGTTGTGAAGCTGAAGATCAAGACTTCGCTGCCTCTGAAAGACAAACAAGATGAAATGGAGAAAGCGGTCAGTGACGTCCTGGACTTTAACACAAACCATCACAACCTGAGTTTAATCCTAATTAATTTATCCCAAATGTTATTTCATAACTTAAATTAATCTGTAAAGTAAGAAACAATTAACTTCCATGCAATAAAGATGAACCAGTTAAAAAATTTATTTTAGTAAACTTCACTAAATAAAGCAAAAGTTTATAAAGAATGAGTGATCCAGATCTTGTTGCTGAGAAAAAACACAAAAATCCAAAGACAATAAAAAACTATCAACATTTAATATTTAGTTTGTGGAGCTTTTAAATGAGAAAAACCTGCTAGATTTTATGTTTCACATCTCCAATAATTTAAAGTTCCTCTTCTGTATAAATCTTTATTTTATTAAAATATTGTGTTGTGATGGTTAAATTCAACACTTTGACTTTTTCATTTTTAACTAGAAGATTTTAAATGACTGTATCTAACATAGATTTCATGTTTTCTTCTGCAGATTCAAGATGCACTGATTACAGGAGGGCTGCCTGCAGACATAAAGGTTCACCTGCTAAGCGTCGGTATAGCTAATAAAACAGCTGCCCCCTAGTGGCCAAACAGGAGAATGAATCTGATCCCTGCAGGAAATTTGATTTAATCTTCTTCTATATTTTAAAAACTTCAGGGAGTTATGGTTGTTTTCAGTAATTTAGTCTGTCAATGCTTTTTATTTTAATATATTAGAGAAACTTTCACAAATTATTATTATAGATTATCAATATAAAGTAAATAAGGTCAATATTTGGCATCATGTTTTTATTAAAGCGGATATTTACCGAGGGATTGCTACTCTGTGTTCATGTGCAGCATTTGTATCTCTGGGATTTTTATTCAGCTTATAATCTTAAATGCACTGTAAAACATTTGAGCTGCATTTAGTTGTGTTTACTATCTTCTACTCTTTAAGTGATGTTACTCAGCACTTAGTCTTTCATTTATGGGTTAATCAGTTGTAGTTTAATTAGTCGGGTTTTCATCCATTTAACCTTTTTAATTTGTATTGATCTTAAACTGATTGTTATTCAATTTCCTTCATGAACATTATATGGTATGTGTATCAATTCTTTGTAATCAATCTTCTGTTTAACTCCGACATGTGGGGTCACAGAGGGGTCATCGAGGGGTCAAGGAGAGCACCGTGTGGTCTCAGAAACCAGTCTGAGGCTGTTTAGGACGGCAGGGAGGAGAACTTAGTGGAACGCTCCAGTGTACTGATAAACTCAGTCCCACGTCCTTGAGAAGAATATTCTGTTGAAAATAAGTCCTGGATTATCTGTGGGTAGAAAATCATGATGAAGGAGAGCGTCCATCTCCTGCCTGCCAAGGTCAGGACGGCCCAGGTAGAAAACCCACCTGGACACAGCCAGGTATAAATGTATGTGAGCTACAACAGTTGGTCAGATCACTGGGTGAGACACGGTGCTCTCTGAAGATGCTTCTCTGTATCTATCAAGGTGATCAATGTTTCCTTTTGTTTGTGATAATCAATAATCATGTTGGGATGTTGCTGTGATTTCATGCTTTTGATTGATTGAATAAAATATTGATTGATCTGTGATTGTTGTCTGGGTTTCACTTTAACGTTCGGCATCTAGAGACCTGGAGAGACGAGAAGAGACGACGAGCAACAGCAGAAACATCTCAACGGTTGTCAGACTAAACTTAGTTATGACAGTAAACAGAAACAGTTCAGTGGATTTTTATATCGGTGTGAAAAACTTTATACAATACAGATAATTTCATAACGATAAGTCTGACCTGAACCTTCAGAGACACATAAAGACAGTTACAAAATCAGCTACAAGAACCCCGATACCGACTACAACAAAATTTTTACTGTTTTTTTTTTTTTTTGTTCTGCTTGTGAATAAATTGAATAATTGATTTGTTTTTTGTTTTTTTGTTGTTTTTTTGTCAGACAAAAATATAAATGAAACTAAAATAATTTTATCTGTAAATAGAAAATTAAAATAGTAGGAAAAGATCAACTAAGTGGGACTGTAAATGAAAAGAGGATTTTTGGGGTCATTAAGGATGACAAGCTTAGATTAAACGTCCATCATAATTATTTTAATCCCAGAGCATTACAAAATGAAGCCAAGTACTTCATACACTGTATTGCTGTATATTGCTGTATATTGTACAGTTTTCTGGGGCAGTAGCTACACATAAGAAACAGACTTAATGTGAAATATTGACATTTCTTGATTTAGTGAAATTTCTAAAAACTCAAATGGTACTTAGGGCAATAAAGATCAGCTACCAATAAATCTGTAAATAAAACTGATTGATCAGAATTGTTATTGAGATAATTCTGATCAATCAAGCCCCACAGAAGAGCTTTAATGTGATTTTATTACCTGAATGTTCATGTACATCTATAAACATCTATTGTTTGACAAAGCAACTCTGATTTCCATATATAAAGAGAGAGAGAGATATCTATATCTATTTGTATATATATTAGCTGCTTATCAGCATTTAATGTTGTCTCCTTCTGGATCTAAGACCCAAAAGTTGATATTTTTCTGACAGTTTGAATGAATTCTGTGAGAAAATAAACTGTGTTATGTGCAGTTTTTACATGTGTTTGTTTCATAATTTAAAACCGATTTCTACTAAAAAAAAACAAAAAACAAACCAAAAAAAAAAAAACATTCAGTTGCGTTAAACTCAAGTGGAACAAAACTCTTCAGGATCTTTCTGATACTATTGACTTATATAACTTTGATTTGTTTATAACAATAAATCTTCACCTTTCACCGCTTCAGCTTTTCCATGACAGGATGTATCAGTTAAAGAAGAAGCTAAAACCTGCAGCCGCTGTCATCCAGAACCGTTCCCAGTGTAAAGAGAAACAAGAAGTCTGTGATATGATGGCAAACTGACAGAATTTATTTTATTATTATTTTCCCATCCAGAAGTGACTCTGAGATTCAGATGCCTAAATGACAGGAAAGGTCTTCGTTTAGGTCTCTAAGAGTTCATCCAAAAATTGTCATTTAAAAGAGGTGATATTATTATGCCAAGTAACAGTATTAGCATTTCATTTTATTGTGTTTGCTTTTATTGACAATTAGGAATGACGAATGAGAACATTATGACTTTACAGTATTTACTCATATTCAACACAATGTTATTAAATTTTAATTTACATTGATTAAGATAAGTTTTACCCCATGAACCAGATGAGAAGTTATGGAAAACACATTTCCCTGCATAGACCTGATTCATTCTCTTTTTAGCCACTAGGGGGCGGGAGTTGTAACTCCCACTAAAGTGCTGCTCAGCAGCTTTAGGGTTATGTCAGAAGGCAGTCCTTGTCTTTTCAGCTCCTCTTTGATCTGGAGAGGAAAAAACATAAAATCAGTTCTACATTATGTAAACAATAAGTCACACAGAACAGAACTAAACCACATTTTTATGCTGAAAATCAAAGTAGAGTTTTGAATCAGGTTTACAAATCCCTCAAGTAGAAATCATGCTTTGTGTGACATTATACAAGGAAAGTAATTTCATCCATTCATTTTCTTTCTCTTATCTGGTGTTGCGACTTTGGTAGGGAGGCACAGAATGTGTCTACTCAGCATTATCTAGGATATCTGTTCCTTTTGTGACCTGTGGTTAGTAGATGTTGCTCTAAAGCCTGTGTAAATAAATAAAGGAATCGTGGTACGTCTCTGTGTGTGTGGGGGGTGTGTGGATGGGCGTATGTGTGTGTGTGTGGGGGGGTGTGGATGGGCGTATGTGTGTGTGTGTGTTTCAGATCAGAGCTACAGCTAAGTGATGCATTTTGTTGCTACTCTGGTCTCCTTGCATAAATATTGTCAACCATCTTTTTTTAAAGGTTTCCACATCAGCACAATCTCATTCTTTCGGTCACTACCCAATGCTTGTGATCGCAGATGAGGGAAGGAATGAAGATCGACCGATAAATCAAGAAACACATGTTTCTAGTGTTTGTCATCACTAGAAACATGTAGAGTTCCTGCAAACCAGAAACAAAGCCTAGCTAAACCTGCTAAACTAGAATGAAACTGATTATTATCTTTAACACTGACATGAAGTGAAGGAGGTTACTGACCAGGTTCATGATGGTTGCAGAATCAGCATCCATTGACAGTGTTGTTGAGATCTTTGCATTCAGAGCCAAAACATGATCTAGAAGAACAAAGTCAAGATTATTATTTAAAACAGAAAAATTAATGTTTAATTAATAAAATGTTATCCTTTGTATCCAGCACAAAAAATGAAGGAACCTATGAGGTTAAGACCTTGGTAACAGTCTATATTTAACAGGTTTGGAAATGTTTTCTAACACAAACGTCTGGCACACATACATGGTCCTGGCTCTGGTGTTGCGTTTGGAGTGGAGGACAGACGAGGTTCAGTTGTTGTGGTGGGTTGGTTGGTTGTTGCTGTGAGCGTAATTGTATTTGTTGTCGGGCGGGAAACAGTTGCTGTACATACAGATAAAGCAGAAGTTAAGCATCAACATTATGAGTTCAGAAAAAACTTCACTTCAAACTAAAGACCAAAGTGTTGATTTCCACTCACTGTTCCCAGTCGTCACAAAGACGCATCGAAGGTCAGACTGGTACACAGCGCCAGAGGAGCTGGGGAGGTAATTAGAGCAACAGCTTGGATATAAAACTGTTAATAAAATGACCAATCAATTCAGTTTAATGGAGTCTGAAAACAACAGTCTTATGAAGCAGATATAAAGCAACTACCAAAATGTATTTTAAAGCAGAAGAGACGCAAATCAGACACTAACTTTGCTTGAACAGCGAAGCAGAGAGCGTAGTTCAGTCCTCCGTCTCCGGCAATTGGCGTCCATGTCAGGGTGAAGTTTCCTGATCCTGATGAACTCTTGGTTATACCTGGCGGTCCGCTGAACAGGAGCTCAGAGATCCTTTAAGAAACAGTATATGAAAAGTTTAGATTTATATTTACAAAGCTTTACCACGTGCATAAACAGCAGGTTTTGTTGGTGTTGGCAGCATGTTTTCGATGTAATGCTGGACAGCTCCTGTCACTGTTCATTTAGGGATTTTTTTGTTTTGTTTATTTATTTTTATTTATTTATTTATTTTTGCTATTGTTTATTCTCAGCTTCTGAAAAAATTCACCTGAAAATGCTTCTTTGCTTGATACATTTCATGTAAAATTGGATTTGAGTAAATTAGCTTCAGTTCCAGACTGTTTCTCCTGAGAATGTGTGAACAAAGCCTTTATTTCTGGAAGAGCCCATGTTAACCACTCACTCAGCCTGGGTTGCTTCTGCTCTGACGCTGATTTCCAGAGTCTGGTTAACGTTGGTGAGGATCTGAGCTCCATGTTCAGGAGTTGGAGGCAGAAACCTGGGCAGATATTCACCTGCTGTGCAGGACGGAGCTGCAGGATCCACTGGAAGAAAGTAATAAAGAAACAAATTAATTCAAGCTGAAAGGAGCTGATCAGTTTGATCAATGAATCAAATCTACTAAACTATTTGGAAAGTCAATATTTAATGCAATCAGATACTTATCCAGTTCACGTGTGGTTAAATTTAGCTTTGATAAATTTTTTTATGAATTTTGGGTGAAAAGGGTGATTCTCTGTAATATTCTGTAGAAATTACTGATATTCCAAATGTTACCAGCAGATTCAACATATTGGGCTCAGAAACCGACATGTCTTGTCCAGAACCACTCAAAGTGGTTCAGATCAGGCTCATCAAGCTGTGCAGTTTTACCTGTGAAAACAAACTGGACTGGGATGCTGCCGATGGCGATGCTGGGAGTTTTCACTTCCTGAATACCAGTAAAGCCATCAGTCAGAGTGACGTTCTGTCTGGGAAAATCCTCCACCATCATCTGAACCGCATACGGACCTTCATGGCTGCTGTTAGTGGGACTGAATGACAGAGAACAAGACTGGAGGAGAACAGAAGGGAGAAGGAAAGGGTCCAAATTAAAACTGAATCAGATGATTAATATACAAGCTAATAATTATAGATTGAGTGAAATCTATTGTCACTTTATTTTGAATCAGATGCAAAAAAAAAACAGTTGTCCATGATTATTCAATGAGTAAATAAAAAATATAAAATAGATGACACACATAGAAAATACAAGAAACTGCATTCAGACTGAACTTTAAATGATGCATTTTTTTCTCTTTTGACAATAAAGAGACTAAGACATTGTAATACAGTATAAAGTGCATCATTTTAACAGCAGGTCAGTGTTTTAAATGCTTGAGGCTGTCAGATGGTTCTGCTTATGACTGTTCTGCTGATAGCAGCAGCTTAAAAAGTTATGAGTAGGGAACGTCAGGAAATGTTCAGAGCAGATACTGGACATATTCAGCATTCAGAAAAATAATTGTTCACCAATGTTTTGATGTGGACTTGAAAACCACTTTGTGCTAAGGTTTTAAGAAAATTCGGACTGAAAGCCCAGATTCTTTTATATCCACATTTGATACTCACAGATGAAAGACTGAGGACAGACGGAGGCGTGCAGACGTTACACTCTGGACCAGCTGCATATCTGCATCTAATGTCGTCTCCGTCCGGGTCAGAGACCAACAGGTTGATGTTTCTCTGACAGTTTGAAGGAACTCTGAGAGAAAAAGAAACATTTGATAGATCACAACCAGATCTCCATCAGTCCCTTCAGATATTTGCTTCATAATTCAACGTGTCTGACTGGTTTTCCAAGGTTTGTTCCCAACAAAATTTTGTTTTAATCACCACTATGTTTCCTTATGGAACAAACTACAGAATAGTTTCAGTTCAGTTTTCTAATGATGAACTTTGCACAAAAAACACTTACCCCAATTTATTTTACATTGATTTATCAGATTTATCACATTAATTGTTTTAAATACAATATTGTTCACTATATTGACGAAAGAAAAAGCATCTGCTGGATTATCCCATAAAAAAATGTACTTTTTTAATCAGTTGGGCTGCACCGGTTGCAGCTTTCCGACCGATCACTGATCTTTTAAAAACCGATTCCAATTTTAGCCGATACCATTATTTGTCTGCAATGCTGCTCAACATATCAAAAAAGTTTCTGAATTGGCACTTTTGGGGTGACCACTGTTAACTGTAAATATGCATACATGACCTGGTTGGCCAGTTTGTCAGTCAAATCTCTCTCACAGGACAGAGGAAAAGCATACCGGTTGATTTTTAGACCTCTGCTGAGGTTGATAACATTGGTGGATAAGATCGGCTTCACATGTAAAAATCGGCTGATTGCTGGTCTCCCAAGATGAAGGAAATCGGCACCAATAAATCTGTGCACCCTCGGTAATCAGCCTTGTATTTTCCTGATGTTACTCATCTTTTGCTTCATATAACTTTCTGGTATTTTCTTTTGTTTACTTCAACTGGATTTGTTTCAGTTCAGTTTCCTCCAATGCTAAACTTTCTCCAAGAAACACTTTAGCAAATTTATTTTGTACTGATTTATGTGATCAATTATTTTAAACAGAATAATTTTCACTTTAAATGACATTATCATCTGAATTATTGCATCAAGTAGATATTTATCAACAATCTTGTTTATAAAACAAGAATAGCTGTTTTGTTATTATTTTTTTTATATGTCTTTGGTTTCATGTAACTCTCTGGTCTCTGATTCAGGATGATTGATTCACAGAGTTTCATCTGCAAATGTTGAATAAGTAGCAAAACACATAATTTGCAAATGTTGAAATTAACACAATCTGTTCATACGTGAAAAATTGCAAATGAGAACCAGAATTACCTGACTAGCGGGAGGATGGTGGTCTGGGGTGTTGAGTTTGGTTTGTTGATGTCAGAACGGGTTCTGAAGTCATTGCTTATTCTTATTAACGGTGTTACAATCCCATTTCTGTTTTCTGTCCAGTTTGAAGAACCAACCCTGCAGTGAATGACGAGTTCAGCAAAGTTATCAGGAAATAATACAGCAAGATCAAATATCTAAAGACCAACAAGGCAAAATATGTTTCCACATGTTTTCTTCCTTAGAAAACGACAAAATCTAATCAATACAAATGATGACTCTGTGCTGGAGGAGGACAGGATTTGGATCAGTCATCAGTTAAAATCTGAACATTGTAAAATATATTTCTATTTAATGAAGTATACTCACCCAAAAACGAATGTAAATGTTCTTGGGCCATAAGTAGTGAAAATAAGAATTTGTGTTTTTTGACACCATTCATTCCTGCTTTCATCAATTGCATAAAATGGTGGAGAGGTGCAGTTTCCACCACACTGCCAAATGTCGACCTCTTCACATGAGCTGCCGCTCTCCTTAATGTGATAGGTTAGCTGTGAAATTAAAGTGAAGAGTTGGTAAATACATCTTTTTTTTCTTAACAAAGTTAACATAATATTCTACAAAGAAGCTCAACTCACTACAAAGGGCTGAACGTCTCCAAAATAGTTGGTAATGACGGCACCGTAATAAGCAGCTTGAGCACCGGTGATGAGCAGCAGCAGCAACACAGATGACAACATGGTGACAGAGTGAAGATTTCCAGAGAAAGAGTGAAAGTTATTAGAGACAAATGAAGTTATACACCTGCAGTCAGCCTCAGGTCCACACCCACTGCGCCTTTCTTGGAAAGTTTAATGGTATGAGAAAAATGAGGTGACCTGGAATGAGGAAAATGTCTGATTGGTGAAAGATTTCTCGAAATGAAAATGTGAATTATGATTTCCAGTAACAGGAAATGTCACAAAACTTTCATTCAGAGAGAGGATTTTATCTGTGAACAGATTTCACAACTCAACCAGCTCCACACAGCTCAATGTTCAGCAGCATCCATTAAAACCAGCACACAGAGTATCTGCTTTGTTTTATAATACAATATACCATCCATCCATCCATTTTCCGTCACCCTTCTCCCTGACGGGGTCGGGAGTTGCTGGTTCCTCTCCAGCTGCGTTCCGGGCGAGAGGCGGGGTCACCCTGGACAGGTCGCCAGTCTGTCGCAGATAATACAATGTTTGTATCTCTAAAAAGGAATTGTTAAGAAACGTGTTTGAAAAATATAAACTGAGATTAATTAAACAAATTTAACACACATTTTATTTTATTTACTTTGATTTTAAAAAATTATGTCTTTAAAAGTCATTTGTTTAATATGTGTCTAAATGTGATTAGGAAAGAATATTTAAGATTAGCTGCTACTGCTTTATGAACATATTTGTAAGCCTAAAAAAATTCAGTCATGAAAATCTGAAAATGGTGAAAATATTAAACTTCAGGAAATATTTTTCTGCTGGGCTAAAATATCTTCTAATATTTGAACACTAGGTGGTGCTGTTGTACCAACTAAGCAACATCTTAACAGGTGAGAGTTTGACTCAGCTCTGGTTTAAACAGCTCATCTGTAGTAAATCAGAGCTACATTATCGAGATGCTTGATATGAAGAATACCTTTTTGCTCAGGCATTTTGAAATCCAAACAGTTAATGTGCACACTAAGCCATATTGTGGTTCAGATGAGGAAGTATTAGACTCAGAGAACTCCTGTTTTGGTTGAAATTGTTTTTTGCTTAAGCAAAGACAAACTGTGATGGAGGTGTTTCAAAAACTTGGGAAAATACCAGTGATTGCACAGATTCTGTTTGATTCTGTGGCTGCGCAGCCGAAGGTTGTGGGTGGTGATCACAGCAGTGGTTTCAGTAAATTATTCAGACACAACCATGCAAAAAGGAATAGATCTAATGAGAAGCACAAAACTCTTCAGCATCTTTATTATAATGTTTATTTATATAATTTTACTTTGCAGCCTTTGTCTGTCATAAAGTGAAACCCAGACAAAAAGCAAAAACCTGCAGCCAACAATATCAAGAATCATAGCCATTGTAAAGAAGAACAAGGAGTCGTTGATATAAGAAAACTTTGAATTTAACATCTTGAAGTGAGTCTGGATTTATATGAAGACACAACCATGTAACATAGGTTACATGAAAGAGCTCAGTTATCAAATTATGATGGAAACAAACAACTAAATTTATTCAGAGACTGTTTCCTGAAATACTTCATAAGGCGAAATGAGAGCTTTAAACTCTAATTTCACTCAGTTTGCTTTAATTGATGAATAACTGGGAATATTCTGACTCCTTGTAATTTTTTAAAATATGTATAACTATAAGAATGAAATATTAAAGAAAACATTTTATATCAAATCACAATTCCCAATGAGGATCAGATGCTTCCTCTTGTTCAGCCACTAGGGGGCGACTTGCACTGCACCACTGTTTAGCAGCTGTACGATTATCCCTGCTGGCAGTCCTTGTCTCTGCAGCTCCTCTTGAATCTAAAGAGATAAAATCAGAAACAATGAGTCTCACAAAACAAAACTAAATTGCATTTTTATGCTCAAAAATGAGCTTTGGATCAAAGAGGCTCTTCACTTAGTAATTTCTTATGTTAAAGTAATAGTTTTATGAATAAAAACAATGCAGAAGATGAAAGTAAAACTCATAATGAAGCAGCTGAACGTGGATGAAGCTGATTGTTCACATTGAGGTGAAGGAGGTTACTGACCAGGTTGATGATGGCTGCAGATTCATTCAGTGACAGTGAAGTGGAAAGCTTTGCGTTCAGAGCCAAAACATAATCTAGAAGCACAGAAAGTCAACATTATGATTTAAAGAAAAAGGATAATTAACCAACAAGGATCACTTGGCTGTGTTTATGCAAACTTTGTAGTTAGATCCGATTGTGAGCGGACGTCTTCCTGCGATTAGCAAATCCATCACGAATGCAACAAGTGGATTCTGGACAGTAAGCAACAACAAAACACTTGTGTCTTCCAGCAGCCGTTGTACAGCGCTAAACTAGCCGACCAAACACTCTGGAACTCTGCTTGGGTTGCTAGGTAACAGGTGGGGTTGCTAGGTAACAGGCAAACCTTTTTCAAAGAGTCCATTTTCTACACAAAAACACATGAACTTATTGCCAAATAAAAGCTGGATGTTTTTATTTTTAAGTCTGTGGACTGTTTGCAATTAGTTTAGAAAAAACAAATGTTAAATGGTCTGCATCAGTACAGCCTTTTATCAAGTCAGAGGACTCGAAAGCTGTTTATGCTCAAATTAGTAATTCATCTGTTTACATGCATATTCACATGCTGTTGGGGGGGAGCTGCTGGACAGTAGCAACAGCTGCCCTGGGGCAGTGTGAGAGGCGTGAGGCTGCCGGACCGTCGGAGCACAACCAGCAGGCAGTTTGGCTGAAGAGTCCAGACCAAGTTCAGCAATGGGGACTCAGAGGAACCACAAGATGAAGGGACCCATAAGACGTAGACACTTGGACTTATTTCATTGGTTAATAACAAAAAGCTTCAGGTTTTATGAGTTAGTCTTCAGGCTCAACATGTCACACTTACATGATTCTGATGCTGGTGTTGAGTTTGGGTTGGAGGATGGAGGAGGTGAAGGTGTAGTAGGAGGGGAAGCAGTTACTGGACCTGTGGACGGAGCAGCAATGTTATTAGTTCAGGAGAAATCAGACTGACTTCACATTGAAGAGTATTGATTTCCACTCACTGTTCCCAGTTCTCACAACGATGCATCGGAGGTCAGACTGGTAAACGGAGCCGGAGGAACTGGGAGGTAATTAGAGCAACAGCTTAGATATAAAACTAATCATAAAATGATCAAACAATTTGGTTCATTAAAAAAACACTATTTCAACAAATCAATACATCTGTTAAAGATTCTGAATTTTAGAAAAAAATATTATGATTATGATTATCAGTTCTTATTGTTTCTTCTTCTCTTTCATTAAAATGTCCAAACCTGAATGTCTTTGACCTCAACAATATTTGCTTTAGCATCTAAATCATATTAGTTTCCCAATAAGAGTCGATTCAAATGGTTAAAAACATGACTACTGTAAAAAATAAACATTCCTATTCTTTAAACTTTTCACATTTTGTCAAATTACAATCTCAAACTTTAGCATGGTGTTTGTACAAACTGCATCTAAAATGGATCATTTTACATATTTAATCACTTTGGATTTAATGCTTTAATTTATTAAAACTGGAGAACCTTTAGAACATTTTGTGGTGGAATTGTATTTATTTTCCAACCGTTCATTTGATTCCTTAAAGCTCCCACACATTCAGGCTCTGTGCACAAATTAGATTCATAGTCAAGTCAATACTGATTGTATATACTCACTGCAGAAGAACAATATCTTATCAAGTTATTCTGGTCTTGTTTCTAGTTAAATTATTTTGAAATAAGATAAAACTGATAAAAAAGTACTTGTTCCATTGGCAAATTACTTCACATATAAAAAGGCATAATATAATCTAGAAGCTTTTCATCAATATTAAAGAATCATTCACTCAAAACAAGCTGTTATTTCTTGCTGA
This sequence comes from Poeciliopsis turneri, assembly GCA_922788865.1. NCBI lineage: Eukaryota > Metazoa > Chordata > Actinopteri > Cyprinodontiformes > Poeciliidae > Poeciliopsis > Poeciliopsis turneri. Next base: position 174,880 of record CAKLNU010000923.1, read on the forward strand.
AGAGGAGCTTGAAAGCACTGTAGCTGCAGAAACTAGATCAAAAATACATGATAAGTTTCAGTGTTTTTGCAGTGTTTCTTGTTCCAGATAGATAAAAGCAGGTTTTATGAGTTAGATGGTATCTTTGCACCTGTTCTTCTCCACCAGATCTTTTAGAGCGGCAATCATCCATGCATCTCTTTGAGTTGACCTTATCAGCCAAAACAGTTGGATAAGAACTGTGTTTCCTGCTGTGTGAGGCCAGCTATTGCTTAAGCAGTTTTTAAAAGCACTAATGAAATAAGACACTAACTTGGCTTGGACAACGAAGCAGAGAGGATGAGCCTGTCCTGCATCACTGGCCGATGGCGTCCATGTCAGGCTGAAGTTTCCTGGTCCTGATGATGTCTTGGTAAATCCGAGCGGCCCGCTGAACAGGAGCTCAGTGGTCCTGTAATCAGACACGGTGATATTTCAAACCTATAGGCATGACAGGATCCCAGATAGCAACAGATGCTAATTCAATGTTGAGTTATTGGTCAAAAAGGTCGATTGATTGATGATTGATCAAACAATCATCCAATTCCAGCCAATTAGCTCATGTTGAACAGATGTGATTGAATCAATGTTTTGTTTTGTTTTTGAATACTAATGACTGAAATCCCAAAGTCTAATCAATGTTGAATCAATGTTGAATTAATGTCCAGAAGGTAATTTGTTCCAGCTTTTTCACTTTTTATGTTTAGGGTAAAAAAAGAAATTGAACTTTTCAGGAGACTCCATTTTCTGCAGACTTTATGAAGTTCCTGTATTGATCACTCACTCAGCCTGGGTTGCTTCTGCTCTGACGGTGATTTCCAGAGTCTGGTTAACGTTGGTGAGGATCTGAGCTCCGTGTTCTGGAGTTGGAGGCAGAAACCTGGGCAGATATTCACCTGCTGTGCAGGACGGAGCTGCAGGATCCACTGGAGCAAAACAACAAATAAATAAATTAACTCAAGCTGAAAAGAGCTGGTCAGTTTGTCACTAAATGAAACAAACTCCAGATGTTTGTTGGATTATCTTTAATATAATCAGATATTTCTCTGGCTCATCGGTTGTCAAATTGAGTTTGGTAACATTACTTCACTGGTGAAAAGTTTGATTCTTTGTGTTAATTTCTAACCCTCAGACGACATTTCAAAGGTTTACAAGTAGATCGAACACATTCAGCTAAAAAACAAACTTTTATAATTCATTCTAGCTCTGTGTGGTTCAAAACAAGCTCAAACTCTGCAGCTGTACCTCTGAAAACAAACTGGATAGGCATGCTGCTGATGGAGTCGCTGGTAGTTTTTATCCCTTGTGAACCAAAGCTATCAGTCAGAATGATGGTCTGTCTGGGAAAATCCTCCACCATCATCTGAACCGCATACGGACCTTCAACGCTGCTGTTAGTGGGACTGAATGACAGAGAACAAGACTGGAAGAGAACAGAAAGGAGAACAAAAAGGTCCAAATCTTTTTATTTAAAATCAGATTCATTCTGTTGAATGATCCCAGATTCTTCTGGGATCATTACTAGTAACTAGTTACATTTACTTGAGTATCTTTTTTTGAAAAAAGGTACTTTTAGGAGTATTTTTACAACAGTAATTTTATTATGAAGTATTTCCACTTTTACTTGAGTTCTGGATTTTCTACCCACTGAATGAAAAAAAAACATGTTTTAACCAAAGATTCACCTGACACAGACAAACACCTGCAAAATTGCTTCAGAAAAAAATTAGTTTGTCTGATTTTGTAATTTTATCTTATTAATATTAATCATTTCAGGCTTTAAAATTTAAAAAGTAAGACAATTCAGACTAACTAGTGTTAAATTTAATACTTACAGACGAGAGGGTGAGAACAGATGGCGGAGTGCAGATGTTGCACTCTGGAAACGCTGCATATCTGCATCGACTGTCGTCTCCGTCTGGATCAGAGACCAACAGGTCGACGCTCCTCTGACAGTTTGAAGGAACTCTGAGAAAAAGAAACATGTCAACAAAGCCAAAAATACAAGAGCCAAAAAATGCACTTAAGTAAAAATGTTTTTGGTGAAATGTCTACTCAAGTACTGGGTATCTGATCAGATTATCAGTAATCATGTAACATCATTAAATGAACCAAAATATAAAGTTAAGTGGAAATATTGGTGTTTTAAGGCAGAAAATTACAATAATTTATATAAGCAACAAAAAAAAACTCATTTTCCAAATCAGTTTCTTTCAATTAAAAACTGATCAAACTTTAACAAGAACTGCAAATGTGCGAATATTTGGTTTGGTTTAGGGCCACTGTGGTTGTGTGGCAGAGTTGTCGTCTTGCAATCGGAAGGTTGTAGGTTCGACTCCAGCTTTCTCCTGCCACATGTCGATGTGCCTTGCCCAAAGGCACTTAACCCCAAAATTGCCTACCGGTCTGCGTATTGGTGTATGAATGTGTGTGTGAATGTGACTCTAGTGTAAAGCGCTTTGAGTGGTCGAAATGACTGGAAAAGCGCTATATAAGTTCAGTCCATTTACCATTTAAACGTGTTTGTTTTTCATTCAACGGAAAAAATTCACAATAAAATTATTCAAGTACAGTACTGAGAAAATGCTCCTAAAAGTAAATTTGTTTCAAAATAGTTGCTCCTGTAAATGTTATTATTTTTTTACCAACTCTGCATACTACATGAAAATAACCACATCTTTATCCGTCTTTTCATGGATTTGTTTCACAATTTAAACCCGTTTTATTGGTTCTTCAGGGTTTATCGTCCAAAACACTTTAATTGTGTCTGTTTTCTTTAAAACTGTCTGAGTTTAGTTTTCTCTAATGATAAAGTCTCTCCTTAAAACATAATCAAATGTATTTTAATCTGATTTATCTGATCAACTGCTTTGAATAGAAACACTTTGAAACAAAAGCATCAACATCCAATTTTTAAAAAATAACAAACGTTTGGAAATGATCTTGTATTTTTATGACAATAATCATCTTTTCTTCTTCAGGATTCACAGAGTTTCATCTGCCAAAGCTGATAAAGATTATGAAGCAAATTATAAAAAAGTTATCATTTAATCTCAACATTTAGCTGTCTGTAAAATGCTCTGTTTGTAATTGATGAAAACATTAGAAATGACAAACAGAATCACCTGACGAGAGGGAGGATGGTGGTCCGGGGCGATGAGTTGGGTTTGTTGATGTCAGACCGGTTTCTCAACTCAAACTGCAAAAGTGCTTGCGATGATACGATCCCGTTTCGGTTTTCTGTCCACGGTGAAGCACTGACCCTGCAGAGGACGATATTAAGATGCTACAGAAAAAATGATGCAGAAAGAGCAAATCTCTAAAGACCAACTAGACAGAAGATTTTTCCATAATTCTAAAAAACAGAAAAACCCAAATGAGCCCAGCTGATGACGTCTTGTTGGTGTTTAAGATTAGATCACAATCTGAATAAAAGAAATTATATTTCCATTTAAAGTTGAAGTGGACTTACGATTGAGTTAATGTATAGAGGTATGGAGAAGAGAAAGTGCCAGAATATCCTTTCTGACACCATTCACCTCCGACTTCATCGATTGAATAAGTCGGCCCAGTACAGTATCCATTACAAGTCTCAGTGTCGAACTCTGCACAGGAGTTGAAGCTCACCTTAAAGTCATACGGCACCTGTGGATTTACAGTGAAGAGTTGGTAAATAGGTCTTTTTTCCTGGAAAAAACTAAAACAGTATTTATAAAGAAGCTCAACTTACTGGATAAGTTGAAGTCGCTGGCTCACTGTTTCCAAAAGCGTAGTTGAAGACGACACCATAGAAAGAAGCTTGAGCTCCGCTGATTAACAGCAGCAGCAGCAACACAGACGGCGACATGTTGGCAGAGTTGAAGTCTGCAGAGTAAAACTGAAAACTATCAGAGACAAATGAAGTTATTCTTTCACAGACGATGTCTGGTTCATGCCGTCTGTACCATTCAATGATGGTCTGATGGTATGCATCAGCATAATGGACCAGGATTCTACCTGGTATGAGGAAAATCATGGCTGAAAGATCAAATTCAAAAGCCTACGAATGAATCGTTATGCGGAGTAACAGGAAAAGTCACAGTTTGCTTTGGAATGTGAATTCATGAAGAGAGAGAATTTTATCTGTGTTCAACATTCAAAACAAACATCTTAGATTCATACTGAGACGGACCATTAAAAGCATCTCACAGAGTAGCTTCCTTTGTTACAACACAATGTTTATGTCATTAAGAACATTAGACAACTGAGACAACTTCAAAGTAAGTAACATTTAATTTAAAACACACTCATATACTTGAAAACATTGTGCCAAAAAACATTTGTGTTGCACATTTGTAAATCTAAATAATTTCAGACAAGAGAGTCGGGCAAAAGTGAAAACATTAAACTTCAGAAAACATTTCTCTTCTGTGATAAAATGCCTTCTGATCATTAGACAGCAGGGGGCGCTGCTGTAGCAACTGTTTCAGTTGCTTTTATTCAGGACATTTGTACAGACAGGTGAAAAATGGATTACATAGAAACCTTTATTCTCTCCAGCCTTTAGTTGCATCCAAATAAAAAGCAAAAACTTGCAGCCAATGTCATTGAGAACCAAAGAAGAAAAAGTTTTTGACATAATTCTAAGAAGAGCAGAAAAACTATTTTCTCAGGGATTTAGAGACTTAAAATGACTTGAAATATGTTTGGCTACATCCCCAAAATTTTATCCAAAACTGTCTCATAGAAGACTTGATGCTACTAATTGGCATCATGTAATTTTATTCTGTTTTCATTCATTGAAAACAGAATGCTCTGATTCTGACTTAACAGGACGATGAGAGATTGAAGAATATTTTAAATATCAAACCATGTTTTCTTGCATGGAAATCAACTAGGATAAGGAAGTCGCTGTTTTCTTTCCCAATCTTCACAGATAAAGGAAACCAAAGCAAGAAATATTCCCTGTTATATATAATAAAAATACATCTTCAATAAGTGTAAGAAATTATAAATGATATTAAGGTCAATAAAAACCCCACAGCCATAAATGTCATACATGGTAATAAAAAAATACCAAACCCCCAGTATACAACTTCTTTCAAAGAATCTCAATATGATTAATCAATTTTATTTAATGCCCCACTGGTGCTCAGCCCACATGGGTTTATAGAAAACATGCAAAGCAAAATGGCTGCATCCAAATCACAAACTTCACAGAAATAGGGTTGTGTTAGGGTTAGGTTAGGGTAAGGTAGGGTTAGGTTAGGGTTAGGGTACCATTACATTTTCAAACTCAACCAGGATAAAGAAGTCGCTGTTTTCTTTCCAAAGCTTCACAGACAAAAGCAACTAATGCAAAAAAACATCCCTATTATACATAGTAAATATATATCTTCATTATTTATCAATAAGTGCAGAAAAAGACATGATATTAAGGTAAATTAAAACCCCAAAGGTATAAATGTTACACATGGAAATGGTAATAAAGAAACACCAAACCTTCAGTAAATACCTGCCATAAATGTTGATTTTATTTACATTTTTCTCTGTTCATTGCCTTATTAATATCTGATAAACAATTATAATTTATCTTTTTGTAGTACGCATATTTTATATAGATTTTCAAACAGATATAAAATTTCACTCTGCTTTTTCTGGTTACTGTAAAAACTAAGTTTAGCCCCATTACCTAAGACAACTATAAATTCCTAAATTTAAAAACAGATAATCCCAGTAATATCCCACATGGATCAGATTTATTTTCATTTTTAGCCTCTAGGGGGCAGCTTTTTGTTGAACCTAAACTGATCCGTCGCTCTTCAGACGGACCTTTAAGTCTGCAGGCAGCCCTCGTCTGATCAGTTCATCTTTAATCTGCAGAAGAAAATATTAGATAAATGTGAGACACAGAAAGTGGTGATTTATAAAATATACTGAACATAATCTGATTATCACTGCAGTTAAACTTCAGGTTATGATTTGACATTTGAGTGAAATGTGTTTGTGTTAAACGCAGTTTGTGATGGTTTGTGTTAACGTCCAGGACGTCACTGACCGCTTTCTCGATTTCACCCTTGTTGTCTTTCAGTGACAGTGAAGTCGAGATCTTCATCTTCAGAACCGTAATATGAGCTGGAAGAGCAAGAGATCAACATGGTGTAAAGAACAACTTTCTGTTACTTTCAGTCCTGTTTTCATCCCACTTACATGTTGTAGGAGGAGGCAGTGGAGGTGCTATGGAGGGTACTGGGATAACAACAGCAGAAACATCATAAGTTCAGAAAATAAAACATAAGACAAATCAAAGACCAAAAAGGAATAATTGACTCACTGTTTCCAACCCTCACAATGACACATCGAAGCTCAGACTGGTAGATAGAACTGGAGGCACTGGGGAGATAATTTAGCACCAAAACTTTAAGATTAAACTATTTCTCAAAATAACCATGTGATGCAAAATCTATTATTTTAGTTTTTACATAAATGTTTTTAGTTTTCTGTGAGTATTCTTTAAAGTCTCTGGTTAAATTTGACTTTTCTCATAATTGTACCCACTTCAGTGGGGAAAGTTCATTTTGGAGATCTAATGGATCACTGCTTCAGCAACTTCTGTCAGTATCAGGAGGGATTTTTATGAAGACATTTTGTATCACTGAAGGTGAACATTATTTTAATTATTTTAATTACTTTTCTACTCAAGCACATTTCAAAACCTGACCCTTATCCTTTTACTAAAGTAAACTAGTTACATTTATCAGTCTTTTTCAGATAAATATTTGTACAAAGTTTTAAAACTTCTGATCAGATCAGATACTGACTTTGCCTGAACAGCAAAACAGATGGGATGACTTTCTTCATCATCAATGTCAGACGGCGTCCATCTCAGGGTGAAATTTCTTGAACCAGATGAACTCTTGGTCATGTTGAACGGTCCGCTGAACAGGAGCTCAGTGATCCTTTAACACACAGGAAACACATCAGCAGTGTTGTATAAAGTAGTGAAATCTCGGAGTCAAGTAAAAGTATAGGTACCGCTCCAAAATATGACTTTGGTAAAAGTAATAGTCACTGATTGAAATGTTACTTGAGTTAAAGTATTAAACTATCTGAAACGTCTTGTACTTAAGTATGGAAATTACTGTAAAAATGGATGTACTCAAGTAATGTAATGAAAAGTACAAGTGAAAAGTAAAACAAGGCAAATGCAGTTTGAATGACATTTTTTATATTTTGGTAAACTTGTCAAATACACTTAAAATAATGAACACGACCAAGTGCAGGCAAAATGAAACCTGCTAATAGATAAACCTGCAGCATCATTTAGTTAAGAAAATTAGGTGCTTTACCTAAACCACTAGGTTAACTTAACCTGCTTTACAACTGAACCAGCTTCTTAGTAAACCCTCCAGGACAGAAAATAAAGTTTTTGTAAGCCTTAAGTTTTCCCTTTCAGTAAGGTCAGTGCTGAAAATGAGAAAAATAGTCAGTACAGAAAATGTGGCCAACATGAAGAAAAAAAGCCGTTACGATTACTCTATTTCACAAACTATAGGCGCACACAACTGGTCATTATGCAAAAGAAAAAAAGAATTGGGAGGGAAATGCAGCTTATTTGGCATCTGAACAGGAAGAGCTTTTTTGTTAACTTGGTGTTTAATGGGAGAAGCGAAACAGACCTCCGTGATGCTGACACCCACCTACTCAAAAAATCCAGCAAATAGTCTGATTGGTTAGTGCTCCGTTTGTGCAGCTTTGGTTTCCGAGATATTAAAAATTATTTTTTAGGCCATCCATTACTTACTTAAAGAGTAAGTAAAATAAATTTTGTGTCAGTTGGTCACAAGGCAAGAAATCTATTTCCATTAGTTTCTCAGGAGTTTGGATGTAAAATTTGTTGACTCTCCCTGAGTGAAACTCCGACACCTTGAGGAAGGGGAGACCGAGAGAACGGCTGGCCGAGATTAGCGTTCATGAATCGGATCAACCTCGAGTTAGGCGCCGCTGACACCGGATGTCGGAATAGCCAAAATCCAAATTGAAAACAACTTTGCTGCGTTTGTTTTAACGGCACAGACCTGCACAAACGGAGCATTAACGAACCAGCCCACTTTGGTTTGTTTTGGAGCAAAATGCAGGGTTGGTGAACTCTAGATGGGCTAAAAAAATCATTTTAATATCTCGGAAACCAAAGCTGCACAAACGAACATTTTAACGGCACAAGCCTACACAAACGGAGCACTAACCAATCAGACTGTTTGCTGAACTTTCTGACGTAGGTGGGGAGGTGAAACCTGTGCATCCTATTGGTGGTGATGAACAAGCCCAGACAAGCAGGCTTTGTTGCAGTCAATCAGTAGGTGGGTCAAAACATTTGCGTTTCTCTCTCGCTTTTTTGTAACGGGTAACTAAACCACACATTGAAAATGTATCGGAGTAAAAGTATGCAATTAAGTTCGGAAATGTAGTGAAGTAAAAGTAAAAGTTTTCAAAAATGTTCTTACTCGAGGAAAGTATGAAGTACTCCAAAATATACTTAAGTAAAGTAGTGAAGTATTTTTACTTCGTTACTATACAACACTGGCTCTGGGATTAAAATAATTATGATGAACTTTTAATCTAAGCTTGTCATCCTTGATGACCCCAAAAATCCTCTTTTCATTTACAGTCCCACTTAGTTGATCTTTTTCTACTATTTTAATTTTCTATTTACAGATAAAATTATTTTAGTTTCATTTATATTTTTATCTAACAAAAAAACAAATCAATTATTCAATTTATTTACAAGCAGAACAAAAAAATAGATTATAAATGTCAACATTTGTAAATTAATTCATCCTGAATATATAAAATAAATAATTTAAGGCCCAACACTCGACCTTGAGGGAAACCAGAAGTGATACCCAATAATTATAAGCAGCTCTCATTCAGGTAAACAGTTACCTCATTATATAAATCTTATCTACATTGAAAACTAATGCATAACATTCCTTTTTTTTTTTTTTTAACACATAATGATCTATTAAATTGATTCCTATGAAATTATAACAAAGATCTTTATCTGTTTGACCTGAAGCCATAGTGACTGTCACAGAGCAGATTATTTACAAATCTGTAAACATTTCTAGCTGGTTAAGTTTATTGCATTTGTTCAGCTTCAGCTCGCCACCTAGTGGAGCAATAGTGTAACTGTTACCATTGAGGCTTAGAAAGATTTCTACTTCATAATCTCAGCTTGTACTTTTTTGTCAGAGATTTTTGTATCAAGATTTTTCTTTTCAAAAACATATTTTCTACAAAAACTAATCTAAAATGCAATAACATCTGTTTATTTTTTTATGCATAAAAACATGCAAAAAATACAAATTCCTACAGAAATTTGGAAATACAACAACAGAGAAAGAACAAATGAAACTTCAGAGAACGTTATATTGTTATATCCAGGTATGAAATACATGATTGGCCTTAGCGACTTGTTGTCACGGCCCTGAGAAGACGAACAGTCATTGTTGGTGGCAGTCCTCGCCTGACCAGTTCATCTTTAATCTGCAGAGGAACACACAAGGCTCAGTGGAGATACAATCAGTGGCACATTATGAATTGTTCTCAATTTGTGTTCATGTCATTCTGATCTACACTAAGTTGTTTTTAACAAGTGATGATTTGCTTCTGCTGAAGTTTAAGACAAGACATTTTAAAAACATGACATAAAACAGGCAGAAGAATAAACATCATCAGGTACATGATTTAAATCAGATCATGATGAGCATTAGTGTTGTTGGAGCCTGTTAAGAATTAAATTAATTTACTTTTGCTAAGTCATAAATGTTGCAGATCTAAGGTCATGTGAATGGTAGCTCTATTGTTGTTTATTTATTGTTTGTTTGTTTTGCTTAGACCCCCCTCCTTGTCAGTCAACCTCCTGCTGTGATTAACAAGCAGAAGCAGCTGCTGTGGTTGATCTAATTGTTTGGCGAAGGAGAGAGGAGTGATAGTTTTTCTACTGTATCAATTTACATCCATCCATCCATCCATTTTCTGACCCTTCTCCCTAATTGGGTCGGAGTTGCTGGTGCCTCTCCAGCTGCGTTCCAGGCGAGAGGCGGGGTCACCCTGGACAGGTCGCCAGTCTGTCGCAGTCAATTTACATTTATATTTCAATTTTTTTGTAAGACAACTCGGAGAATATTTCAGTTATTTTTAGAAGTGAAGAATACACACTTTTGAAACTTGAAAACTCTCCACAAGTGCTTTTTGTTTTGGGTGAGTCGAAAACCTCCTACTTGAAAACTACTCTGGCAGGTTTTGATTTTTGAAAAGTACTTATTCTGAAAGAGTAGCCTTAACAATTAGAAAAACTTTACTGATGACTTGAAGAAAAGCGCAAAGTTGTGGGATCCAGCCGATCACCCGCAGTCGAACATAGAAAGCAGCATTGAAATCGTAGATGGGGATTGGGTTGCTGTAGTTGGGGATTGGGTTGCTGTAGTCGGGGATTGGGTTGTTGTAGTCGGGGATTGGGTTGCTGTAGTCGGGGATTGGGTTGTTGTAGTCGGGGATTGGGTTGCTGTAGTCGGGGGTTGGGTTGTTGTAGTTGGGGATTGGGTTGTTGTAGTCGGGGATTGGGTTGCTGTAGTCGGGGCTTGGGTTGTAACTGTCTTTATGTGTCTCTGAAGGTTCAGGTCAGACTTATCGATATGAAATGATCTGTATCATATAAAGTTTTTCACAGAGATCTAAAAATCCACTGAACTGTTTCTGTTTACTGTCATAACTAAGTTTAGTCTGACAACCGTTGAGATGTTTCTGCTGTTGCTCGTCGTCTCTTCTCGTCTCTCCAGGTCTCTAGATGCCGAACGTTAAAGTGAAACCCAGACAACAATCACAGATCAATCAATATTTTATTCAATCAATCAAAAGCATGAAATCAAAGCAACGTCCCAACATGATTATTGATTATCACAAACAAAAGGAAACCTTGATCACCTTGATGGATACAGAGAAGCGTCTTCAGAGAGCACCGTGTCTCACCCAGTGATCTGACCAACTGTTGTAGCTCACATACATTTATACCTGGCTGTGTCCAGGTGGGTTTTCTACCTGGGCCGTCCTGACCTTGGCAGGCAGGAGATGGACGCTCTCCTTCATCATGATTTTCTACCCACAGATAATCCAGGACTTATTTTCAACAGAATATTCTTCTCAAGGACGTGGGACTGAGTTTATCAGTACACTGGAGCGTTCCACTAAGTTCTCCTCCCTGCCGTCCTAAACAGCCTCAGACTGGTTTCTGAGACCACACGGCGCTCTCCTTGACCCCTCGATGACCCCCTCTGTGACCCCCCACATCTCGGAGCTAAACAGAAGATTGACTACAAAGAATTCATACACATACCACATAATGCTCATGAAGAAAATTGAATGACAATCAGCATTAATAAAAACATGATGCCAAATATTGACCTTATTTACTTTACATTGATAACCTACAAAAATAATTTGTGAAAGTTTCCCTAATATATTAAAATAAAAAGCATTGACAGACTAAATTACTGAAAACAACCATAACTCCCTGAAGTTTTTAAAATATAGAAGAAGATTAAATCAAATTTCCTGCAGGGATCAGATTCATTCTCCTGTTTGGCCACTAGGGGGCAGCTGTTTTATTAGCTATACCGACGCTTAGCAGGTGAACCTTTATGTCTGCAGGCAGCCCTCCTGTAATCAGTGCATCTTGAATCTGCAGAAGAAAACATGAAATCTATGTTAGATACAGTCATTTAAAATCTTCTAGTTAAAAATGGAAAAAAGTCAAAGTGTTGAATTTAACCATCACAACACAATATTTTAATAAAATAAAGATTTATACAGAAGAGGAACTTTAAATTATTGTAGATGTGAAACATAAAATCTAGCAGGTTTTTCTCCTTTAAAAGCTCCACAAACTAAATATTAAATGTTGATAGTTTTTTATTGTCTTTGGATTTTTGTGTTTTTTCTCAGCAACAAGATCTGGATCACTCATTCTTTATAAACTTTTGCTTTATTTAGTGAAGTTTACTAAAATAAATTTTTTAACTGCTTCATATTTATTGTATGGAAGTTAATTGTTTCTTACTTTACAGATAAATTTAAGTTATGAAATAACATTTGGGATAAATTAATTAGGATTAAACTCAGGTTGTGATGGTTTGTGTTAAAGTCCAGGACGTCACTGACCGCTTTCTCCATTTCATCTTGTTTGTCTTTCAGAGGCAGCGAAGTCTTGATCTTCAGCTTCACAACCTTAACATGAACTGGAAGAGCAAGAGATCAACATGGTGTAAAGAACAACTTCCTGTTACTTTCAGTCCTGTTTTCATCCCACTTACATGTTTTAGGAGGAGGAGGTGGAGTCGCTATGAAAGGTATTGGGAAAAGAGCAGCAGAAACATCATGAGTTCAGGAAATAAAAGATAAATCAATGATCAAGAAGAAAAACTCACTGTTTCCAACCCTCACAATGACACATCGAAGCTCAGACTGGAAGACAGAACTGGAGGCACTGGGGAGATAATTTAGCACCAAAACTTTCATATTAAACTCTTTTTGAAATTGTCATTTATTAATGTTCAAAATAACCATAAAGGAGACATATTATGCAAAATGCAGGGTTTTAGTCAAACGTTTGTGGTGGTATGTGCAGAAAAAACTTTTGTTTTTGCCGCTATCATTTCCCAGACATCAAAGGTCAATCAACCCCCCCACCTTCTTCAAATCAGACAAAATGAGTGTAAATTAACTCGACTACATTTATGCTGGTTTGTGAAAATGTTTGATACCAATTTTGTCTGATTTAATAAAAGTGGGGTGGCTGGTTGACCTTTTGACCTTTAACCTTGGATTAATATTGTCAAAACCAACGCAGCACAAATGAGAATTATTGCTACACAAATATAGCACAAACGTTTGACACCAATTTAGTCTGATTTGAAGAAATTGGGGTGGCCAACTTCTCTCAGGTGTATCTGTGTTTCTACTGAAATAGAGAAAATGAAAACATTTGAAACTTCTGATCAGATCAGATACTGACGTTGCCTGGACAGCAAAACAGATGGGATGACTTTCTTCATCATCATTTTGACTGACAGACGGCGTCCATCTCAGGGTGAAATATTCTGAACCAAATGAACTCTTGGCCATGTTGAACGGTCCGCTGAACAGGAGCTCAGTGATCCTTTAACACACAGGAAACACATCAGTCTGTTTGGTTATATGTGCAAAATGCCCTGAAAACATATTTTTATGAACTAATTATCAAAATGACAGCTAAAGAGAAAAATTGTGTCCAGGTTTTATGTGTTTTTGTACCATTTGGCATCATTGTCTTATTTTAGCACAACAGTAAATATCACATTTCAGAAATTTACCATAAATCATGTCAAAACTATATTTTCTACTCACACAGACTGAGTCGCCTCTGCTGTGATGCTGATTTCTATCATCTCATTAACGTCTATGAAGAACTGAGCTCCATGTTCAGGAGTTGGAGGCAGAAACCTGGGCAGATATTCACCTGCTGTGCAGGACGGAGCTGCAGGATCCACTGGAGCAACGAGGGAAAAAACAAGAACAAATAAGTGTGCAGTTAGTTTAAAACAGTACTTCTGAAATAGGGGGTGCGCCACTCCAGTGGTGAGGTGGCAGGGGATTCGTGAGCTTCATATATATTGGTGCCAGAAACAGGACCTGATAATCTTTGTTCATGTCTGAGTGAATACAAGCCTCCGGTCACTAGGTGGCAGCAGTGTTCAAATCAAACAGGCTGCCTCTACTACAGGGAGTCTACGCTGAAATACTGGCGTAAACAATGTATGTAAATGTTTTGAAATATGTCTATGCCCAGATGAAGAAGTTTGTGAAAGTGAATAGAAAAACCAAAAGATTAAATATTTCCTTATCTGTAAAATTCACTGGGCAATCTGGATTGAATTATTGAGTTGATTAACTGAACTTGGAAATTGTTAAGCCTGATGTCCTTTAATAATCTTTAGTAATTGATTAGCTTTAAACAGACAATTATTGAATATTAAATTTATTTACACCAGTGTTTCTCTTTGTGACATAAAACAAACATGAAATCAAACCTCTGAAAACAAACTGGACAGAGATTTGGCTCATGAAGCTGCTTGTGCTCCATGAATAAATTGAACCATCATAACGAGTCAGAGTGATTGTCCATCTGGGAAAATCCTCCATCATCAGCTGAACTGCATATGAACCTTCATAACTGCTGCTGGTTGGACTGAATGATAGAGAACAAGCCTGCAAGAGGACAGAGAGAGAAAGATTAACAATGTTATATTTAATGGATTTATGTGTCTTTTTGTTCATACAACAATATTTGTTATTTAAAAAGTTTCAGAGGGATGTTTCATCATTAGTGATTTATAGTTAAATAATCAATAAATTCAGTTTAATTACCTTTGATCATTTTCTACTGCATTATTGTAAACTGACACCAACATTTATTACTCACTGATGAGAGACTGAGGACAGACGGTGCTGTGCAGGTGTAGCACTCATTGTTACCGGATCCATATCTGCATTTAACATTATCTCCATCAGGGTCAAAGGTCAACAAGTTGATATTCCTCTGACAGTTTGAGGGAACTCTGAGAGAAACAGAAAACATCACAAAGTCACCTGACAACAAACAATCTGCTCAAATGATCTTATTCACATGATGAATCTTTAATATCTTGACTGATTTGTATTTCAGTATTTTATTCATTATGTTTTAGTTTATTTTGTTTCTCTTTAGTCTCTTTTAAAGATAAAATCTATTCACAGCATTTGGATATTAATTGGAAACTATTTCTAGTTATTAAAGCTCTTTTTTCTGCTTTACAAGAAGAAAAAAGAAAACACGACAAAATACCAACAAACTAAACCTATAGTTTACGCTCAACAAAAGACACCAAAACACCAAAAATATTTATTAACGTAACTAAAAAAAATACCTGAATTACCTGATAAGAGGGATGATGCCGGTCTGTGGTGATGAGTTCGGTCTGTTGATGTCGGATCGTTTTCTCAGCTCATATGTCATCTGAAATCGCGAAGATGAAACACCGTTTCTGTTACTTACCCAGGTTTTTGGAGGATCCCACCTTTAATAGAAGATATTTAATCTTAATATAAGATTCTGATGTTACTCAGAGTTTCAGACACACAGAAAACTTTACAGAACAGGAGACCAGAAAACTGACAAGAGATTTAATTCAGGAGGAATTTTAGATTTAGTAACTTCTCGGGAACAACTGAAAAATGTTAGATATTTTTGTATGATGTTGAGATTCAGTTACCCGTCCAGGCGATGGTTTAAACTCCAACTGTACTTCTGGGTACTCTCTTTCAGACACCATTCTCCGCTTACATCAATCCTATTAGTGTAACTCCACCATGACTCAACCTCTGCACATGAGCTGGATCTCAACTTAAAGCGACGCACAACCTGCAGATTTGAGGTGAAGAAGTGTTGGATAAAATATGATTCCTTTAAAAAAGAAAATGTAATAAACATCAAAATGTCTGAACTTACTGTAACTGTGCCTCCTTGTACATCTTTAGTGGTGTGAGAAAGCACAATGCCATGATAACCAGCTTCTGTTCTGCCAATTATCACTACCAGCAGCACAAAGAGCAACATGGTGAACGACTCGGTTCTGCTAAACAAAGATTGGATCATCAGGTAACCTTTGCTGCGACTGCTGTCGTAAGGCGCTTTGATTATGCAAATGTCTGAAGACCGGAGACGACAACGTGACGCTTTGTAAGTATTTGAAGGAGTTTCTAGGAATGAGCTGCTGTTTTAGTAATGTGCATTGATAATTAATTATGTGATGTGAACTAACTTTGTGCACACCAACCATGTGTTTATTTTAATTATTGACGCAAATGTTGAGCATTGTGGTAGCTCTCCTTGTTTGCTTTGTAAATGTCTAATTAGCATACGGGTAGCTTTAAGCTCACACTGTGTTGGGTTTTTTCCAATTTGACTGTCAAATTCTGCTTCATTTATCCATGCAGGGGTTTATATTGTTTTTATAGGCTGGACCTTAATGTGTTATTTTAGCACAACACTACACATTGAATTTCAGATTGTTGCCATGAACCTTTTCAAACTGGGCAGATTTTCGCTGTGCAGGATGGAGCTGCAGGATCCACTGGAACAAAATAAGAAGGAACAAATTTAGAGGAATAGGTTGATGAAATATGGTTTATTTACTGCAAAAAAAACTCTGCGGTTGTTACAAAAGATGAATTCAGTGAAGTTAAACATTTGCATATCTCACCTTTTCTTATAAGAGGCAGATTTTTGTTTTGTTACATGTCTGTATTCAGACACTAAAAACTCTAAGGTCCTTCAGTAATCTTTAGTTTTTGTTTAATATTGACAGTTAAATAAGGAACACCAAATTTAAAAAATTGATACTGATGTGACTTAGAATAAGCTAACTGAAACATTTAATCACACCTTTGGAAAGAAACTGGACAGGGATTTTGCTCATGACTTTTCTGGCGCTGCGTAAGTTTGTAGAACCAGAACCGTCAGTGAGAATGAAGTTCTCTCCAGGGACGTCATCCATCATCAGCATATATTTAGTAAAGATAGATTCAGCTTTCATTTTCAAAAAATCCATAGCAGGGGTCACCAACCCGGTCGCCCGCAGGGACCTTGTCAGTCGCCCGCGGAGCTACTTCTAAAAATAGCCATTATTATTGGGGAGCACTACCAAAAAATAATTTAATTAAATGTTTGTACATTGAAGTAATTACGTTTGTTTATGTTTAGAGTTCAAACGAGGGCAATGATAAAAACGTTTAAAATAAATTGCTTTATGTATAAAATTCTTTCCTGCTGTTAAAGTTCAGAACTGCGCAGGCGCCTGCAGGAAACTATCGGAGCGCAGCAGCGCCTGCAGCTGCACTCTGCGTACCCTGACATTTTCCTTTAAATAAAGGAAGAAAAGAAAAACTTCAGGAGTTTTTATTATTTAACCCTATTTACTATTAACAAAAT
This sequence comes from Poeciliopsis turneri, assembly GCA_922788865.1. Classification (NCBI taxonomy): domain Eukaryota; kingdom Metazoa; phylum Chordata; class Actinopteri; order Cyprinodontiformes; family Poeciliidae; genus Poeciliopsis; species Poeciliopsis turneri. The sequence continues at coordinate 191,942 of CAKLNU010000923.1, forward strand.
TGTGAAGAAAAAATAAATAAATTGTGCTAAAACATCTTATTCGTAGCGCGCATCGCAACACCTGAACCTGGGAATCAACACCGTCCTCTGGAGAGGCTTCACTTCATGTCTTTATTATTTAGCATCGTCTGGAAAAAAAAGTCAGCTGCTCTTGTTTAGGTTTGTGTTGATTTGTGCGCATTGGAGAGGTGCTTGTGCTCTTGCAGGTGTCAGACCTTTATTTTTTCACATCTGCTGGGGTCAGCCAGCGGGTGACCCGTCAGCTGTTTGGTTCGCAAAACCACGAAAAAAGCGAATAAACCAGCGACCCCGGCAGAACCGCGCAGCCTGTCAGAAGCTCAGGCTGATCGTAGAACAACGGGAGGTTCAAACCCAACTCGTTCATTTTTAGCTTGCAGAAAAACGCAAAGCCGTGAAATAAACAAAAGCAAACTGACCAATAAGACTTGGGCTTTGGGGTTCCCCGCATCAGACTGACACCGCTGTGTGTGTATAATGTCTTTTGACACAAAAAATATTTTATTTACCACAATTTTGCTAATAGAACAGATGGTGAGATAATAAAACAATAACTCTTCTTTTCTTTTTTACTTAAAGGAAAATTTCAAGGTTCTCAGTGCTGTACAGCTGCAGGTGTTACTGCAACAATCCATCAGTTTGTTTTTGTTTATTTCAGTCACTTGTGGCCAGTTTAGAATCACAGAGAAAAACTCCAAAAAGGGAATCAAAGTTAAAAACTCTGTGAGCTAAAAACTTCTGATCACATAATAGCAATTAACCATAGCCATGGTAAATTATTACTGATAACTATTGTGAGTGGTCCTGACTTTAATATGATCAGGCAGTATTATCATATATATATATACTTATAAAGACTGTATCAAACAAGTAGCCCTTCGTGTTGCTCTGGACCCGTGAAGTTGCTCCCAGTCTCAAAAAGTTTGGTGACCCCTGATCCATAGTATGTTTGCACAGCAGCTGTTGGTAAGTAAATAAGAAAATGTAATTCAGATGATTTCTTTCATAGAAAATACAAATAAAAACCATCATGTCCTTTAAAATTTAAATATTAACACATGATTAAAAGTTAAAAGTTAGTCAGGATTTTAAATGAACCAGTGCAAAGACAGGACAGGCTGGCTAGTCTTAAGGAGCTGAGTGGGAGAGGGCTGCTCCATGCAGTCTATGCTTTGAAGTTTGAGAATTGCAGGAGTTGTGCCTCAAAGGCGGGGCTGGGTCTCTCCTGGCGTTTTACACAGCAGAACGGTTGCCATGGAGACTAAAGGATTTAAATGTGCATGAAAGAATCAAAGCAACACTTCAGGTGTGTTTTAGACAAGGCAATAACATCGTGACATAATGTAAAGCTCAAAAGGCTCAACTTAAAAAATACTTTCTCTGGTTTTTTTTGTTTGTTTTTTTTACTTTCCATTAAAAACTTTTTTTTGTACCTCTTTTGGTATAATTTCTTTCATCATATCATATCCTCACAAGTACAAATTTGAAAGTTAGTCAAGACTTTAAAATGAACCAGCTAAAAGAAAAGAAAACAGGAAAATAGGAGAGCTCTTCTGTTTGTTTCTCTTTAGAGTCTTGCTGCAGAGACTTAGATCAAGTGACAGCAATCCTTTCTTCTTATTGATGAAGGTCAGAATTACTGTAGAAAGGAGATAAAAGCACTAAAACCTCATCTCTTATCTGCTTGGATGTGAACGTCTGCATGTAAATTAAAATGTGGTTTTAGGATTAATTACGTGATGTGAACTAGCTTTGTGCACACCAACTTTGTGTTTATTTAAATTATTGATGCAAATGTTGAGCATTGTGGTAGCTCCCATTGTTTGCTTTGCAAATAGGCAATTAGCATACTGGTGGCCTTAAGCTCATACTGAGTTACGTCTTACATGTGACAATGTTGGGTTTATTCCAGTTTCAGTGTCATTAGGATTCTGCTACCATTGATGTCAGTCAGATCTAAATTGCTGCTGATTTTATTTTCTTGAATAACTAACTAACTCATTAATCCTGATAAGTGAAATATGTTTGACTAATCAAGCACTAAGGACATGATGTGTAATATCACAATCTAGGTCAGTGGTGAGCAAACTTTTGTAATGTGAAATAAGACTTTTCAGAAGTGGGGGCCACATATAATCTGTTCAGAGGCCACAGATGAGCCTCACGCCACACTTTAGACACCCATTATTCAGGCAAAACCCTTCTCTGAGAACTCAACAACAAACATCACAAAGTCACACCTGAGAACAAACAATCTGCTCAAATGCTTTGATTTAAATTGAAAAGTTTCTGAGTTTTGACTGATTTGTATTTCAGTGTTTTACTTCCAATCTGTTTTTCTGTTTTTAAACTGTTCAAGCATTGTTTCATTGAAAATTACTGAATGATTCCTATACTCAATATGTTCAATATGTATTTTCCAGTTTTGCATGTTAAGAAAAAAACCTAAAAGTTGTTTCTTCTCTCTGACTAATTTTACATTTAAGAGCTGAATCACAAATATCTGAAACAATAGTTATTAAATCTGATTTTGCTCCCTGTAATTTTCTCTAAAATCAATTCACAGCATTTGGACCCAATTTGGGAGTCTTTTCATTAGACTTTAAAAGAAAAACAGACAATATAAAATCTTGGCAAGCCAGCCAGGAGATAAAATACGCATTCAGAGACAACTTATCTCGACATGAAAAGAAAGTGGACATGGAGCAAGTATTGAATGACATTTTCACAACAATATGGACCTTGGGGAAGCAAGATCTCATTAAGCTGTTCCACTATCTAAGGTGCAAAGAAATGGCAGGTGCCGTAATGATGATAGAGGGGATGACAATGGGTGAAACTGAAGATGGTGAAGAACCCCAAGTGTACCACCAGTTTTTGAAGAACTGCAGTTAGTTTTCCATTTCCTGGAAACTCATTAAGCAGTGACTTGTGTGTCATATGTCAGGAAATGCTGTCATAGAAAAATGTTGATCAATGTTTCATTAATTATGTTTCGAAATCACCTCTAATCAGGTGGCTTTTTAGTTTAGATAGGGACTCACTGTTTTGGCTGTTTTGCAGTTCTCTGGAAGTTTGCTCCAGATTTATGGTGCACAGAAGCTGAATGCTGCTTCTCCATGTTTGGTTCTGCTCTGGGGATGCAGAACAGACCAGAACCAGATGGCCTTTACAAGTTGTGGAAGGTTGCTATGACAACAGCAGATATTTCATCTTTTGTGGTGCTGAACTGTTCAGTAATTTCTAAACTCACAACATTATTTTAAAGTCTATGCTCTGAGCTACAGGAAGCCAGTGTAAAGACTTTAGAACTGGGTGATATTCTGGTTTTAGTCAGAACTCCAGCAGCAGCATTCTGGATCTGGTTGATCTTTTAGTCAAACCTCTGAAAACACTGTTACAGTTTTCTGTGTACTTTGCATTCTTGTCGTTGTCATTTGTTTTTGTGATTTTTACGTTTGCATTTTTTGTAATTTCTGTTTGTGTAGTTTCTATTGTGTCTTCAACGTCATGGGAATCATTGGATGTTTAGGTTTAAATTTAATTCCAACTGACAAAATGTTTATATTCCTCAACCACATCCACTTCTTCTCCCATGATGGAAACAGGTTTGATCTAATCCTGATCCTCCTGAAATCAATAATCATCTCTTTTATGTGTTTCAGGTTCTTTGTCAGGATTCCTCCATCAGTCCACAAAGATTTTGTGCAAATTTGATAATAAATTGGCAATGGAAGAAAATTTTAATTTGATTATCATAACAATGATAATAAATAATTATATTAGTATTAATATACCAATATTACTATATTAGTATTGGCTCGCCACCTAGTGGAGCAATAGTGTAACTGTTACCATTGAGGCTTAGAAAGATTTCTACTTCATAATCTCAGCTTGTACTTTTTTTGTCAGAGATTTTTGTATCAAGATTTTTCTTTTCAAAAACATATTTTCTACAAAAACTAATCTAAAATGCAATAACATCTGTTTATTTTTTTATGCATAAAAACATGCAAAAAATACAAATTCCTAAAGAAATTTGGAAATACAACAACAGAGAAAGAACAAATGAAACTTCAGAGAACGTTATATTGTTATATCCAGGTATGAAATACATGATTGGCCTTAGCGACTTGTTGTCACGGCCCTGAGAAGACGAACAGTCATTGTTGGTGGCAGTCCTCGCCTGACCAGTTCATCTTTAATCTGCAGAGGAACACACAAGGCTCAGTGGAGATACAATCAGTGGCACATTATGAATTGTTCTCAATTTGTGTTCATGTCATTCTGATCTACACTAAGTTGTTTTTAACAAGTGATGATTTGCTTCTGCTGAAGTTTAAGACAAGACATTTTAAAAACATGACATAAAACAGGCAGAAGAATAAACATCATCAGGTACATGATTTAAATAAGACCATGATGAGCATTAGTGTTGTTGGAGCCTGTTAAGAATTAAATTAATTTACTTTTGCTAAGTCATAAATGTTGCAGATCTAAGGTCATGTGAATGGTAGCTCTATTGTTGTTTATTTATTGTTTGTTTGTTTTGCTTAGACCCCCCTCCTTGTCAGTCAACCTCCTGCTGTGATTAACAAGCAGAAGCAGCTGCTGTGGTTGATCTAATTGTTTGGCGAAGGAGTGAGAAGTGATACAGTTTTTCTACCGCACCAATTTATGTTTATATTTCAATTTTTTGTAAGACAACTCTGAGAATATTTCTATTATTTTTAGAAGTAAAGAAAACACACTTTTGAAACTTGAAAACTCTCCACAAGTGCTTTTTGTTTTGGGTGAGTCGAAAACCTCCTACTTGAAAAGTACTCTGGCAGGTTTTGATTTTTGAAAACTACTTATTCTGAAAGAGTAGCCTTAACGAGTAGAAAAACTTTACAGATGACTTGAAGAAAAGCGCAAAGTTGTGGGATCCAGCCGATCACCCGCAGTCGAACATAGAAAGCAGCCAGTGGGCCGTGAGTAAAATCAGCTGATTGAGTTTATGAATGAAAGCGCCGCTGCGCTACAGAGGAGCTATCGATGACTACAGAATGCAAAGTTGTTGATTTTGGAAAAGGACTGTGGCAAAGAAGGATGTTTATTGATGAACTTATTTGAAAGTGAAGGGATCTGTGTGGTCATTAACAATGTCTGACCCTGAATTGTCCTGCGTCTCAGGACATGAAGTTACTGACCTGTTGCGTAATGGTCTCATAATCATTTTCCAGGGACAAACTGGTGGAGATTTTGCCATTCAGAGCCACAACATAATCTAGAAGGAAAGAGATATTTTTATTCTGAACAGTAAATAAAAAACTGTTTTATTCCTATTCTTAGCTTTATGATGGACAAAACATGAACTTTAGCCACTTACATGGCCCTGAAGCAGGTGTTGAATTTGTAGGTAATGATGTAAGAGTAATCGTAGACGGAGACTGGGTTGTTGTTGAGTGAAGCTTCCTGATCCCAATGAAGTCTTAGTTACGCTGTGCGGCCCGCTGTACAGGAGCTCTGTTGATCTTTACCAAACAGGAAATACAGAGAGTAGTTAAAAATATTTTCCAAAGTTTCAAGCAGCTGTTTTTCTTGTCATGATCTAAACATGTTGACAGACATCTAACTCAGGCATGAAAACTTTACTTTCATGTTGATAGCAGTTAAGATCAGATTCCTGACCTAACAGTTAAACCATTTTAGTCGTACTCACGTGGCTTGAGTTGCCTGTGAACTGATGGTGATCACCAGTATCTGATTGACTGCTGTGTAGAGCTGAGCTCTGTTGTTTGGAGTTGGACTCAGGAATCTGGGCAGATATTGACCTTCTGTGCAGGACGGTGCTGCAGCCTCCACTGCATCAATAAAGGGAAACCACAAACTCATATATATATTGATTTCTGAACTTTTCCTGAGTTAAAACATCAGTATTGTTGTTTCTGAGTGAATAAAAACTTGTTTTGTTGCATTACTTGAGGCATCTTTTTTCATTATTTTGACTATTTCTTGTAATATTTTGGTAATCCTGTCTGTCCTTAAAAAGAAAATGTTTTGGCCGACTGGCTGTCTGGCTGAAACTGTGGATTTAAATATCAGGTTTCCAGTGAATCCGTGTTTTGAATAAACTCACAGGAAGGTCTTTCATGGACGGATCAGCCAGATTCTAATGAAACCTATTTTTTAAAACGTGGGTCTAACAAACAGCTGTAGTGAGCGCCATCATTTGTTTGGCTGCTATTTTAAATATGTTTTGCCTTTTCAGACGGATTAGCTTCTGCTCTGATGGTGATTAAAATAGCCTGAATGATGCAGGTAGAACTGAGCTCTGTGGTTTAGTGTTGGAGGCAGGAATAGGAGGAGCTCTGTGCAAGATCACACAACCAGATCTACTGGAAAAAGACCTGAGAGGTCTGGAAGGTTGCTATGACAACAGCAGATCTTTATTGTGTTGTGGTATTTTAACGTCTGAGCTACAGGGAGCCAGTGAAGCGACTGTAGAACTGGGTGATGAGCTCTAACTTCCTGGTTTTAGTCAGAAACCCAGCAGCAGCATTTTGGATCTTTCAGGCCGACCTGTGAAGATGCTGTTGCATTAATCAGTGCGACTAACGATGAACACATTAATGAGTTTCTCTAGATCTCGCTGAGACATTAGTCCTCTGATCCTGAAAATGTTCTTCAGAAGATAGAAGGCTGATTTTGTAACTGTCTTTATGTGTCTCTGAAGGTTCAGGTCAGACTTATCGTTATGAAATTATCTGTATTGTATAAAGTTTTTCACACCGATATAAAAATCCACTGAACTGTTTCTGTTTACTGTCATAACTAAGTTTAGTCTGACAACCGTTGAGATGTTTCTGCTGTTGCTCGTCGTCTCTTCTCGTCTCTCCAGGTCTCTAGATGCCGAACGTTAAAGTGAAACCCAGACAACAATCACAGATCAATCAATATTTTATTCAATCAATCAAAAGCATGAAATCAAAGCAACGTCCCAACATGATTATTGATTATCACAAACAAAAGGAAACCTTGATCACCTTGATGGATACAGAGAAGCATCTTCAGAGAGCACCGTGTCTCACCCAGTGATCTGACCAACTGTTGTAGCTCACATACATTTATACCTGGCTGTGTCCAGGTGGGTTTTCTACCTGGGCCGTCCTGACCTTGGCAGGCAGGAGATGGACGCTCTCCTTCATCATGATTTTCTACCCACAGATAATCCAGGACTTATTTTCAACAGAATATTCTTCTCAAGGACGTGGGACTGAGTTTATCAGTACACTGGAGCGTTCCACTAAGTTCTCCTCCCTGCCGTCCTAAACAGCCTCAGACTGGTTTCTGAGACCACACGGTGCTCTCCTTGACCCCTCGATGACCCCTCTGTGACCCCACATGTCGGAGTTAAACAGAAGATTGATTACAAAGAATTGATACACATACCATATAATGTTCATGAAGAAAATTGAATGACAATCAGCATTAATAAAAACATGATGCCAAATATTGACCTTATTTACTTTACATTGATAACCTACAAAAATAATTTGTGAAAGTTTCCCTAATATATTAAAATAAAAAGCATTGACAGACTAAATTACTGAAAACAACCATAACTCCCTGAAGTTTTTAAAATATAGAAGAAGATTAAATCAAATTTCCTGCAGGGATCAGATTCATTCTCCTGTTTGGCCACTAGGGGGCAGCTGTTTTATTAGCTATACCGACGCTTAGCAGGTGAACCTTTATGTCTGCAGGCAGCCCTCCTGTAATCAGTGCATCTTGAATCTGCAGAAGAAAACATGAAATCTATGTTAGATACAGTCATTTAAAATCTTCTAGTTAAAAATGGAAAAAAGTCAAAGTGTTGAATTTAACCATCACAACACAATATTTTAATAAAATAAAGATTTATACAGAAGAGGAACTTTAAATTATTGTAGATATGAAACATAAAATCTAGCAGGTTTTTCTCATTTAAAAGCTCCACAAACTAAATATTAAATGTTGATAGTTTTTTATTATCTTTGTGTTTTTTCTCAGCAACAAGATCTGGATCACTCATTCTTTATAAACTTTTGCTTTATTTAGTGAAGTTTACTAAAATAAATTTTTAAGCTGCTTCATCTTTATTGCATGGAAGTTAATTGTTTCTTACTTTACAGATAAATTTAAGTTATGAAATAACATTTGGGATAAATTAATTAGGATTAAACTCAGGTTGTGATGGTTTGTGTTAAAGTCCAGGACGTCACTGACCGCTTTCTCCATTTCATCTTGTTTGTCTTTCAGAGGCAGCGAAGTCTTGATCTTCAGCTTCACAACCTTAAGATGAGCTGGAAGAGCAAGAGATCAACATGGTGGAAAGAACAACTTCCTGTTACTTTCAGTCCTGTTTTCATCCCACTTACATGTTTTAGGAGGAGGAGGTGGAGTCGCTATGAAAGGTACTGGGATAAGAGCAGCAGAAACATCATGAGTTCAGGAAATAAAAGATAAATCAATGATCAAAAAGAAAAACTCACTGTTTCCAACCCTCACAATGACACATCGAAGCTCAGACTGGAAGACAGAACTGGAGGCACTGGGGAGATAATTTAGCACCAAAACTTTAATATTAAACTGATTTTGAAATGGTCATTTATTAATGTTCAAAATAACCATAAAGGAGACATATTATGCAAAATCTACATTTTTTGTCCTTAAATAATTTCTTTGAGTTTCTAATAAAATAAAATGTAACTTTATTCTCTCCTGATGCTGCACAGACATTATTTTTCATTCTGTTCATGTTTCTCTATTCGTTATAATATTATCTCAGTTATGATGTCGCCACATTTTCAGTGGAATCGATAAAGGAGGTCATGACTTCCAGCTGGTCAGTTTTGTGAATCCACCATTTTTTCCCTCAGCGATTTAATGATCCAAGTTCAGTTGTGCAAAGTTTGAAGTAAACAAGTCAAAACATTTGGTTCTAGTGTTTATTAATGCAGAGGATTTCTTACATTGCCTCCCAAAATCAGAGCCTCTTTGAAGGATCTGGTCAGATTTTATTTTTTAAGGAATCTCTCATTTTGCAGATCTAATGGATCACTGCTTCAGCAACCTGTCAGAATCAGGAGGGATTTTCATAAAGACATTTTGAATCACTGAACCTTTTCCTTTAACAAAGTAAACTAGTTATGTTTATCAGTGTTTTCAGATACGTTTCTGTGTTTCTACTGAAATAGAGAAAATGAAAACATTTGAAACTTCTGATCAGATCAGATACTGACTTTGCCTGGACAGCAAAACAGATGGGATGACTTTCATTATCATCATTTTGACTGACAGACGGCGTCCATCTCAGGGTGAAATATCCTGAACCAGATGAACTCTTGGTCATGTTGAACGGTCCATTGAACAGGAGCTCAGTGATCCTTTAACACACAGGAAACACATCAGTCTGTTTGGTTATATGTGCAAAATGCCCTCAAACCTGCATTAAATAGTATCTTCAAAATGTTTGCCATGAAAATTTACCTCTGATTAGAGACTATATTTATTTTCTACTCACACAGACTGAGTCGCCTCTGCTCTGATGCTGATTTCTATCATCTCATTAACGTCTATGAAGAACTGAGCTCCATGTTCAGGAGTTGGAGGCAGAAACCTGGGCAGATATTCACCTGCTGTGCAGGACGGAGCTGCAGGATCCACTGGAGCAACGAGGGAAAAATAATGCAGCTCACAAAACAACAGAGTTAAACTAGCAACTCTTCTGTCAGTTTGAAGATTAATTCAGTAAAGTTACACATTTATCCTTCTGAGTTGTTCCAATATTATGAGATTTTCTTGTTGTCTTACATTCTTGTATTAAGAAATGTAAAAGTAATTTATTATTATTGATCAACTTTCAACTGTTGATTTTTGGATGTTAAATTTAGTCACTCCAGTGAATAAATTGTTTCTCTTTGCAGTGAAGCAACATGATTGAAATATTAAATCAAACCTTTGAAAACAAACTGAACAGGGATTCTGGTCAAAGAATTGCTGGAGCTTCTCGACTCTGTTGCACCATTGTAATCAGTCAGATTGATTGTCTGTCTGGGAAAATCGTCCATCATCAGCTGAACTGCATATGAACCTTCATCACTGCTGCTGCTTGGACTAAATGATAGAGAACAAGCCTGCAAGAGGACAGAGAGAGAAATAAAAGATTATAAATCAAGTTTAATAATATATTTACTGATTTCAATTAAGAATTTTATTTGTGTTTGTTATATTGACAATATTAATTTCTACTTAACTCAAGTTGCAGATTTATGACTCTAAGCACATCAACTGAGAGTTCATGCTGAGAGCACAGTGCAGTTAATTTGCAATGTAAAATATTTTGTGGAACTTCAAATATCTTTCCAGTGAGTTCGACTCTTAAAATTTAAGTTTCAATCAACCTTTTGTTCGGCTGTAGCTACATTGGAGCTCATGTAAAGTGTATATGTATGTGTATGTGAATTTTACCCAAAATAATAATAATAATAGTATGTATTTATAATGAGATTTATAATAGATGAATATGTTTAGAGCCGCCTGGTGGTGTGATGCGGAACTGCATGCAATGGTTCCTTCAGGTGCTCTCATGGTGCGAGTGAAGCAGCTCTCCAATACTTTACTTTACTTAGGGTCATATTTTTCTATTTCAGCAATTAATGAAATACTGTAATAACATCTAACATCTACAAATATAATTTGTAAAGTTTTCTCGTGGTTGGATTGGAAAAATATGACCCTCTGAGTGGGAGCTGGTGGCTGACCACTCAGTCACAAAACTAACTGTGTTTTATTTGTCAGCTGTGAGGCCATTTGCATGCAGTTAGAAGTCGCATTGTGAAGAGTGGTTTATTCTGTGTCATACTAGGTGGGTTCAAAGTATTAATTAATGAATATATTTTTTGAAATGTGTGTTTGAATGTTGTCACTGTTGTCTGTGAACTGCTATGGAAATTGTCTGTTATTTTACTGTTGTGTGTTGTAGGATCTTATTTTTGAATGACTAATGGAATGAGAATGTTTTGTTTTGTTTTTGAGGAATTGTTAACTGTTTTACTGTTTCTAAAGAAAAATGGAAAAATAAAGGATTGTGAGGAATGCTGGTGGAGCCATTTGCATGCATTTAGAAGTCATTATACTGGTTATACTGGTGCCATGAGTTGGATGATGAGTGAAGGCTGCACTCATCATGTGTTTCGTACAGGGGGGAAAGTAGCTTTGAATTCTTGGTGGTACAATGAATAAAAAACATAATTGGATTTTTGTTCTCTCTCTAACTCTGTGTATTTTACAAAGGAAAGTCCAAACAAATAAAAACGTTTTTACTTTTCTGCACACTTCGCATTTCTGCTCTTTCTAAGGCAGAAATTACAAGACCTTGACAACATGGAAAAAATAATTGTGAAGGTAGGCTACTGCCATGTATGAATGAGTGACTTGCTGCAGTTAAATCATAATTTAAAAGACAGCAAATGTTTTATTTTTATATGGTCACATAATATGCTACTCTGAATACTGTGGAAATCCCACTTATCTTCTCATGTGCACACACACACTCACGCCCATGCGTGGACGCATATGCTCACACACACACATTTATTTCTCTATCTCTGTTTCTAACCCAAAACTTAACTCACACATCAGTCTTAAACTTATCAGAACAGGAATGTTCTGATAAAAAACATTTCTCTTTGTGCTTTTTCTCCCACCTGTGACTGACAGTTTGGCTGAAGGATATTTAGCTCCTCTCTTCTGCTGTGAACCTCACATCTTCCTTTCCTGTAACCTGATAACATTAATTACTTACTGGTGAGAGGCTGAGGACAGACGGAGGTGTGCAGGTGTTGCACTCATAGATATCGGATCCATGTCTGCATTGAACATGGTCTCCATCAGGGTCAAAGGTCAACAAGTTGATATTTCTCTGACAGTTTGAGGGAACTCTGACAGAAACAGAAAATAAACATCACATAATTACAAGAGAGCTCTTTAAATGTTTTCATTTACACAAAGGAGCTTCAATATTTTGACTGATTTATACTTCAGTGTTTTTCTTCCATCATTTTTTAGTTTTAAACTTTTATTTGAGTTTTGTTGCTTTCAGAAATTACCAAATGGATCCAATATTTAATGTCTAATTTAATCTGCCGTTTACAGATTCAAATTTGCCTTAAAGAGAAATCTTATTTGTAAGTAATTTTAATTAATAACTAAATGTGTTTTGTTTATATGTAATTCTTTGTTACAGATAAAATTGATTTAGTGTTTGGATCTAATTTTTCTTTAAAAGAAAAAACAACAAAAAAACATCAGAATTAAAATACAGTTTATGCTCCAGCAAAAGCATCAATGGTTTCAGGTATTTATTATTAACATGATATAAAAACTGAATTACCTCATAACAGGAAGGATGCCGGTTAGTGGTGATGAATTCGGTCTGTTAATGTCAGATCTGAACCTCCCTTCAACAAACATTATAGCGAGGCCAGATGAAATGCTGTTTCTGTTGTTTATCCAGGTTCTAGTATTCCACCTGTAATAGAAGATATTGGGAAGATTTCTGATGTTACTAAGTTTCTAAACAAGAAAACTTTACAGAACAGCAGATCAGAAAACTGACAGGAGGAATATTGGAAAAACAGAAAATTATTAGATATATTTTTGCTTGATGTTGAGATTCAGTCACCCGTAGTAATAATTGTAGGAACTCCTTCTGTCCCACTGGGTATACTCTCCCAGACACCATTCACCGCTGCTTTCATCAATCTTCTTATTACAGCTATTACCACACAGCCATCTCTCAAACTCTTCACATGAGCTGTGGCCAAACTTAAAGCGATGCACAGCCTGTAGATTTAAAGTGAAGACAATATTTTTTTACAACGTAAAATAAAAAAACTTCAGAGAATCTGAACTTACTGTATAACTGCTTCCTTGTACATCTTTAGTGGTGTGTGTAACCACAGCACCATAATAAGCAGCTTCTGTCCAGCTGACCATCATCATCATCATCATCATCAGCAGCAGCAGCACAGGGAGCAACATGATGAACGACTCAGTTCTACTAAACTAAGATCATCAGAGACAGACGACTTTATACAGTCTCTCCTTATTCTCTCTGTTTATTAATGGAAACATGGGAAAATCTCCATGGACTGTATTTCCATAATGAACCAGGAAATGTCAGACACCTGGTTCATATCAGAAAATCATTTCCTGGAATGTAAAATTAGTTTTGCAAACTGAAAATTAATAATTTTTGCTTCATCTCAGTTTTCTAAATCCTGCAGCACTACCAGGTTAATTATTTATCTCTCCTGGTCAGTTTTTGCGTTTCAGTGAATATTTGAGATGTTCACAGATCAGAGCTGATCAATACCAGTTTCACTGGTTTCACCAGATACAGACTTTAATAGCTGCAGACCAGCAGTTTATCTCTGCAGTTTACACCAATAATATCTGACATATAATCCATGTTATGATTTTGTTTGCTTGTTTTTACACCAATATTTCCAGATGAATTTTAAACTGCTACTTAGTTTGGTGGAAAACCTTGTTATACAGTCAATGTTTAAATAATCTGTAGATGATCAGATTATTTAAAGATATTATGTTTTAATTTGTTCTTCTGCCTGCTGAGTATATAACTCAGTAATTTTAGTGTTTTTTCCTTTTTTGTCCAGACATTTCAATGAACATGGTGTTCGACACGTCTACGAAACATGGACAGGTAGAACAACATCATGCAAAACATTATTTTGCATGTTTATAAATACACACTTCCTTGTTATTTTCATATTTTTGGAGGTGTGTGGAAATCACCTAACTGATGTCCTTTACTTTCATTTTATTAACTGAACTTCTCTCCTCATTTACTATGTTCTAGTTTTAAGATGTTATTTAAGTTTTTAGAGTTTAAATGAGTCTTTCATTCTTTGTCTCTGTAATATGAGAAAATGTTTTGTCTTCCTGTTATGCCTGGCTCAAGGTCACAAAAACAGGAGACCATGCAGTGGTTACAGTGTAGAAAAATGAATATTTATTAAAAACTACAATGATTGTTAATGTCAGTGGCATAAAGCTAATGGTTGGATGTGTTGAGGAGCAAAAACAAAGAAACTGAAATGTGTAAGAGGAAGGGAGCTGAGGCCTGGGAGCAGGAGGCGGAGCGGACGCCGGAGGCGACCCGGAAGGTGGAGACGACCAGATTAAATGTTCTGGGCTCCAGATTAGCAGATCAGCTAAAACTGTAAAGGAGAAACACAAGACAGAAACCAAAATCACCTGGAGCAGCTCAGGAGGCCCAGGACCGTAACACCACCCTTTAACCAGAGTCGAATTTACATAAGTAACTTTTATGAAAACATGTACTTTTAGGAGTATTTTTACTATACTGTACTTTTTACTTTTACACGAGTAATCTCATTATGAAGTATTTCTACTGTTGATCCCAGTTAAGAAAGGGTGAAATAAACAGAAAACAAAAAGCAGAGCATAGAAAAACAAGTAATCCAGGATCCTGATAAACCTGCCATCTTCCTGGTATGATGGAAAGACATTTACATGTTGTTTGTACTTTGGAATAATTGTTTAAAAACATAAACAGAAAACCTCCAGATGTCTGAAAATATATGCAGGGATAAATAAAACTCACTGAGGTCCAATTCTGTTGTATTTTTTTAATTTTAGGGTAAAATTAAAGAGAAAGGTCTTTTCACAAATGGATGTTGACATGGATAAAAAGCAGGAAGCGACAGATACGATCAATTTCCAGGCACATTCAAATAAGTTATTCAAAAAAAAAAACTGCACACAGCACACCAATGTTTTTTTCCTCTGTTCTTTTTGCTGATGTCATAAAACAGGAAGAGGCCGAGCCAAAGCACGGATGGAGAGAAAAAACTGCTTTTCTGTAAATTTAAAAGAAACAGAGTAAAAAACATGAGAATAATCTGAGAAACAAATTCAAAAGAACAAGGAAGAAAACAAAAATAAACCAAGAAACTAAACTAAAAGAAATGAACTAGTATGGCAACACATTAGTAACAATAATAAACAGAGAAATTAAATAAACCTGGCAAGAAATGGCAAATAAAACCCAAAACAGCTTTAAATCATGACAGCTGTTGTGTCTGCATCTTAAATTAATGATGAATTAACATGCTTACATTTTATATAACAGCAACATGCCAGATCAGCCTTCCAGATCAACGGTCTTCAGTTATTCCGATTGGACCGCGACCAACGGTCAGGAAAAACACGAGGAGGAGGATTCTGTCTGAATGTGAATGCAGGTTTGTGTACAAACGGTGGCCTGGTAAAAAGCTGCTGATCTGAGGCGATAGACCTGATGACTGAAATGTCGGCCATACTATCTGCCTTGGCAGTTTACTGCAGTGTTGGTCACCAGTGTTTTCATCCAGGTGCTAACGGCCATGAAGCATCGAAGCAGCTGCATGACACTGTTAGCTCACTGCAGATGAAGCACCAGGAGGCCTTTACATGGTTGCTGGGACAGGGATTTTCAGAATGGCAGATATGATGGTTGGCATGTGTTTCCCCCTCGGCTTTGGCCTCGGCTATTTAGTTACGACCGGGATGAAAAAAGTTTTTGACAAATGTCTTCCTGAAAGAGATTTTGACCAAAGTACTGCTGAGGAAGAGAGCACTTCCACTGAATATGACGCGTTTGACGCATTTCTCTTTAACCCATTGCTGGGAAGCAAACCTCCGGGAGGTTTGCTTCATCTCCAGTTGACTGCGATGTTTTTTGAATGTTATGGTTTTGATCTGTCCCAAGTTGAAATAGAGACATTTGAGTCTGAGAGCGCAACTTGTGCTTGAATGAAGACAGCATTTGAAGAGAGTGAAGAGAGCCATACACTGAAAAAAGTGTGATCAGGGTTAAGTAATATTTACTAAATAAATAAGAGCAAACTATACATAATAAAAAAGACTGTGTGCAGTTTTGAATCTCACTGAGCTGAATTAACCAAATTTGAATATTTTTTTAATTGCATTTTACTCTGTTTTTATTTAAATAAAATCAGCAAAAAAACAATAAGTATTATTTATTTATTTTCATTGGAAAAGTCAAAAATGCAGAAAATTGATAAATTTTACTCATTGGGAGGCCTTTAGTTTTACCCAAGGCATTTTCGTCACAGGAACGTCGAGTCTGCTCGGCATTTCGTGGACTACCGTTTGCTTAAAGGTAAGACATGTTTTAAGTGTTTTTAGTTAAACAATTCAAGTGTCTGTAGCAGTTAAACATTGTCTTAAGTTACTGCAAATTAGCAAACATGGCAACTTTACTGTACAGCAAGTCAATTAAGTTATAGTGTGAAGGATTCGAAGTCAGTCTACGTCGTCTTTGATTTGACTAAATGCATTGCAATGATTGAAAAAGTAGTCTCAATGTCACAATTTAATGTGACTAACGTAATACCGTTATATTGTGGCCGTAGAATACAAGCTACTCTTTTATTTTAGTTTTTTGGCCTCAGCCCGAGCTCCCCCTCCCCCACCGTAACAAGCTAGCTAGCATGTTTGGGCACCATAATGGAGGAACAGACGTTGTTTTCAACGGAGAGAAGCTAATCAACTTAGGAGTTTCGTTTAAAGTTACTGCATTTAGTTTTTACAATTAAAATGTACTCAAGTAACATTTTTACTCAAGTAACATGTTAAAAGCAGATTTCTAATCAGTTTTTATAACGTCACACATTTCGAAAGAAAAATCAGCCGTTTTGCATAGTCGCATTTTCAGACAAAGTGCGCTGTTTCTACTATCTTCTTTTAATTTGGCGTCATTTTCATCGAACGTCCGTTATTGTGTTTTGAGCACAACGGCTGGTGTTTTGCTAAACCCAAGTTCACCGGCTCTCACTGAGGCTCTCCATTAACGTTACGTTAGTTACATTCAGATGGCACAAACGGCTCCCTCGTTTTTTCCTGTTTTTTCTGAAAAACGTTATGCTTTCAACCTGTGGCTGCAGCTCACACTGACAGATAAACAGTTACAGTGAGATGCGTCTGTGAATGTTGGGTTGAAATCAGTATGTAGCTTCGTACTGACTCTGATCTGCCACAGAGAGAGTGAGAGAAATGTTTCCTTAGTCCGTTTTGGGCATCTTTGATTTTAATATTTATTTTTTGGCATTTGTTGATGTGCATATTACCTTAAAATCTGTTTCATATTTTTGTCTTTAACATTTTAAAACGATAGTTCATTTTTTGAAGTGGGATTGATGAGGTATTCATTCATAGTTGGTATATTATAGAGCTGGATGATTTTGACAAAAAAACTTAATTGTGATTATCTTTTCAGTGACATTACAGTTGTGAAATGATTTGCAATTTCTGGGGGAAATATAATTTTGTATAATTGTTTTCTTATTTTCATTTAAAAAATTAATTCTTGCAGGGATGTGTAACGGATGTTTTTTTTAAGTCTCTAGATTAGGATGTGTAGGTCAGGACATCTTTGCAGCAGAACATTTCATTTAAAATATTTTTTTAAGATTTAAGAAATGTAAGAAATATTGTACCTCCTGTGATTTGAAAATTGCAGTAGGCTGTATTGCAATTTTGATAAAATTTTGATTAGTTGTTCAGCCCTGGCACATTATTTAATTACTAGATCTATTAGTGATGTAGGCTACTAGTTTTATATAGGTTTTTTTCATGTACTTTATAAGAATATCTTTAACTTTTGTCTATTCTAGTCAGGATGGCAGAGATGGAGGCAAAACTCAGAGTGATAATTGACGGACAAGAAGTCTGCAAAGAATGTAAAAAAGCCTCGAAAAGCAGAGGTAAACTTCCTTCCTCCTTACCCGGCTGGAGAGGATGAAGAAAGTCAAGAACAAGAGAGAATTCTGTTGCTTACTGAAGTAAAGAAAAAGGACAACAACGCATTGATAAAAAGAAAAAAATGGCCAAAACATTTGCACACAGAAGAAACAAAATCATCAACCAATCACCCAGTATAGAGGACGTCAAAGCCAGATGGCCTGCTCTATTTGAGACATCTCATGTGAGTTCTAAGTGCATGCTAATCAGAAATATTCCTAGTCAATGTGAAGGATTGCATTTGTGGTTCTGCATTTAGCTATTTAAAACAAAATGTGTTACGTTACTGTCATCTTTTTTATAGATCAAATTTGATCCATCTTCTTGCTTTTGAAAAATGTTGTAAGAACAGTATGTATGTTTGTAATATTTGATGCTTTAAAACTGGTTTCATGATTTGTCTTTCAGATCCAGGATGAGTTTCACAGAATCACAATGGTGCATCTTGAATCAAAGTTCATGTCCAAACTGGATGAATATACTCCTCGACTTCTGAACCTCTTCCACTCCAAGGGCGGAAGCATGGGGTTGAGATTGCAGGCTATTCTACTCAAGGTATCTTTCATTGAGCATTATCGTTGCTAATATTTTTATTCTCAAAGTTTTGTGTTTAAACTTCTGGAATATCATTACTTAAATTTACTGGAGGTTAAGCTATGATTGTCTTTATAAATGGAATATGAAATAATCGCATGAGAATTAGTTTCAGTAGTGTTTTATTACACTGGTCCTCAAGACGGCACAGGAACTCAATATTAACAGTAATATAAACCACCTGGTGATTCTTTTTTTCGTTTCAGACTCCAAGCAATCCTGACATCAACATGACCAGAAATGTTATCATTCGATGTTTGATTATGTACCTTGGGGAATCTACAGATCAACTCTTAAAAGAGTACGATGTAAGTTGAATTAGATGTTAAAATATAAAGTAGGTGATTTCTCTCATCTCTGTTGGAAAGTCAAATCACAAAATAGTCATAACTGTATTTCTCCCAGTAGTTCTTGGCAAGGTATATCATTGTCCTCTGTTAAGTGTGTTTAAATTCTTATTTTCCATTAAGGAATTTTTAAATGCTAGTGCAGAATGCTATCTCAATTTGATTTCACCAACTGGCATAATTTAAAACTTGTCAGTAATTTATGTAATTTTTTTCCTGAAAATGCTTTACCTAACCATAACTTTTTTTTTTTTTTTTTTTAAGTCTTGGCAATTTGTCCCTAAAAGTGAGCTAAGAAATGATGGCCAAGACGCTGCTTTGTGAATACAAAGACATTTTTACAGAAAGACTGAGGCAACGCAGAATAAGATATTAATCAAGACAGTGCCAGGAAGAAATAATAGTGTAATGGATTGATTTAATCTCAGAAACTTCATTTAGAAATATTTGTAACTGTTCAGCTCCTCATTGCATAATTGATTATATTGTAATATAATATATTATTATGATTGATTTATATATATATTTTTTCTTTTTAAATTATGTGCGTTTTTTTTTAGTGTTATCTCAGATTTGTCTAAAACACTGACATAAATAGAGTGCATTACAAGCAACAGCTTGTCCAAACAGTTGCAAGCAATTTGGAAAATGGAACCTTCTCCTTTGGCTGTACTGTCTGATATGCACATTGTTCTTGCTATTACAGGATGCTGATGAAGACAGTGTGTCACAGGACCTTGCTGTTCAAAGCCTGAAGATCTACAACATCAAAGCTAACACGTCACAGGATCCAGACATCGGTATCGTGGTGGACGGCGTGAAAATTCTAACTGCTCTGGGTAACTTTCCAAGGGCTTGCTCCCTGCTTGTTGGGTTGGCGTATGCTGTGAATCTTGCCTATCCAAAGGAGCTCAGATACACGTTTGAAGTGTTTCAGAAACTTCTCCTCGGGCTGGATAGTTCAAAGCTCTCCCCAAAAGTGAACAGCCTCAGGAATAAACTACTGGCTTAAGAAAACGGACCCTTGCTAAACAAAAGGGAATAGACAAGTCACTGTCAAAACCAACACGCAAAACTTTGTGAAATGCTCTGAAGTTCGTTAAAATTAGGGTAATTTTCAGTTCAGTGGATTTCTGCATGTCTATTTTTTTCTTGCAGTACATTACAGTTAACCACCCTTTCTAAGGACTGACCCCTTATTCTCATATGTGCCTGTTATATGGCTTTGGATCTGTTCAGGTCTGTCACATGAACCCTTGTCCCTTTTATACAGCATAGAGCATCCACTATTGCCTTTTTGGAGAGCCCATGCAGGCTTCACCACTGAAGGGTGATGATCTGCAGGCTGGAAAACTTTGTTGTGTTTCATTTGCACTTTATTTAGTATGTATTTTTTCAGTTCTGTCTTTCAACTCATTTCTCGAAAAGAAAAGTAAGTGTCACGAAGCCAAGGGCCCCGACACAGTGACAAGATGTAGCATAAACATACAAAAAAAAAGGAAGTCTTTATGCCTCAAAGGTCTCGCCCAACTCTCACATCTTGTCATGTGTTTTCCCCAGGTAAGTTTTATGTGCATGCTTGTTTTGTGCTCTGCATGCCTTAAACATAAAGTGAACTCTTATGTGATTAATAAATTGTTGAAGCAAGTTTAACTGAGTCCACGTTGATTGTTGTTGATGTGATTGTTCTAAAAATCATGTTAACTATACTTTGAGCAGAGTGGCACTATGTTTTTGACTTGATACTTGTATATAGTGCCCCTTCTCTGTTTTATTTTGCACTAGTTGGTGCTGGATAAACATGTTTTATAAAATTGCACAAATAAATGCTGCTGCTGTTTTATGCATTGTAATTTGTTGTTTTTTGATGCCACTCAAGTTTGGTCAGGATATTGTGTAAATTATGATACAAATAAAAATTATTGAATAGATTTAAAGTGCTATGATACAAATAAAAACTTAAAATTGATCAATTATTTTAGCTACAGATTAATAAGAACAACAGTTTTAATGTGTTGAATTAACCAATAATGTGCTACAATATGAGTTGATACTATTTGTATTATTTACTTAATCCAAATAATTTTTATGGTGATGTTTAGTAAATTTAAATCAATTTCACCCATTTAATTAATAAATATAAGTTAATTTCACCTAGATTATTAGTAAATATGATTAAATTTCCCCCAGATATTTAATAAATCTAAATCATTTTTGCTCAGATACTTAGTAAATAAAAATTAGTTTTTCTTGTGAAATTGACTTGGATTTACTAAATATTTTTGGGAAATATAAATGATCATTTGCATTGATATTAATAAATCAAACACATTTCAGCTGTTGCTTTTATTAAGATGTACTTCATTTTTTTTAAGTTAAGTTAAGTTAACATATTCAATACTTTTTAATCAAAATTGTAGAACTTAAATTCTATTCAATTATATTACGTGTCACTTTGTTGCCACAATTTTTTTTAAGTAACCATTGGTCAAATTTTTTCTCAGTGTATTCAGATCAATGTGATAGGGAATGATTTCTTTCATCTTCCCAAAGATCAAACTTCTGCGGCTGTTGAAGACAACGTTGTCCGAGAGAATGATTTCCCCATTCTCCCACTAGAACCACCGTCCCCGGCTGGGGACGTTTGGTCTGTGGTTGAGGAAGTGCTCACTGAAACCACAGATGTCAAGAACCAAGTCAGCAGAAACGAAGAAACGACATTTACAATTTCTGTATGTTTTCCAACCCTTCCAAAGACGGTTGGATTAAGCAAGAATCTTTAATGGATGTTTCTGAGAAAACGACAGAAACCGTTGTAGAGGGAGGAGGAACAATCTTGAAAGAGAAAATGAATTTAATCCCTAAAAACAATATGTATACAAGGGAAAATATAAATAATAATATACGATGGGAGCCATTGCTGTTAATTTTCTGTGTACTTTGCATTCTTGTCGTCATTTGTTTTTGTGATTTTTACATGTTTGCATTTTTTGTAATTTCTCTTTGTGTAGTTTCTATTGTGTCTTCAACGTCATGGGAATCATTGGATGTTTAGGGTTTAAATTTAATTCCAACTGACAAAACGTTTTTACCAGTAGTAATAAAATATCCTGTTTTGACTTAAAAATACTTTATTGAATGTTCATCAAGATTCTTCAAAGAGCCATTGAAGACAAGACAATCAGATGAAGAGGATGGACAGGATTGTCCCTAATTTTCTTGATCCTATGAAGAATCCTTCCTGTATGATGATCTCCAGAGGTTTCCCAGAACAGAACCAGAACAGAACCAGAGCAGAACCAGAACAGAACCAGAACAGAACCAGAACAGAACCAGAACAGAACCAGTCTTCTTTACCAGTCTGTTGAGCGTTTTTAGGTCTCTGGCTCTGGTGCTGCTCCAGTCCATCTGTGGTCCAGATGAACACCGAGGTGTTTCTATCCCTCAACCACGTCCACTTCTTCTCCCATGATGGAAACAGGTTTGATTTAATCCTGATCCTCCTGAAATCAATAATCATCTCTTTTATTTGTTCTGGTTCTTTGTCAGGATTTAAATTTGATAATAAATTGGCAATGGAAGAAAATTTTAATTTGATCAGTAGTCTCCCATGATATGCCAATAGTATTATATTAATACTAATATTAGTATATTTGTACTTATATACACATATATATATATAGAGAGAGATATATATTTATATATATCTAGATATAAATATATATATCTAGATATATCTATGTATATATATATATTTTTATACATATATAAAAATAAAGGGAACACTCAAATAACACATCCTAGATCTGAATGAATGAAATATTCTCATTGAATACTTTGTTAATGAATTTGTTTTCCATTGATATTCTACTTGGTACATTACTAAGTAATTCAACTTTGTACAGGACAAAGTATTCAATGAGAATAGTTCATTCATTCAGATCTAGGATGTGTTATTTGAGTGTTCCCTTTATTCTTTTTTAGCAGTGTATATATCTAGATAGATAGATAGATAGATAGATAGATAGATAGATAGATAGATAGATAGATAGATAGATAGATAGATAGATAGATAGATAGATAGATAGATAGATCTCTATATATGGAAATCAGAGTTGCTTTGTCAAAGAATAGATGTATGTTTATAGATGTCCATGAACATTCAGGTAATAAAATCAGATTAAACGCTACATAAATTACATTTACAGTCCCACTTAGTTGATATTTTTCTACTATTTTAATTTTCTATTTACAGATAAAATTATTTTAGTTTCATTTATATTTTTGTCTGACAAAAAAACGAATCAATTATTCAATTTATTTGCAAGCAGAACAAAATAACAGAGTAAAAATTTCAACATTTGTAACTTAATTCATCCTAAATATATAAAATAAATAATTTAAGGCCCAACACTCGACCTTGAGGAAAACCAGAAGTGATGCCCAATAATTATAAGCAGGTAAACAGTTACCTCATTATATAAATCTTATCTACATCGAAAACTAATGCATAACATTCCTTTTTTTTCCAACACATAATGATCTATTATATTGATTTCTATGAAATTATAACAAAGATCTTTATCTGCTTGACCTGAAGCCATAGTGACTGTCACAGAGCAGATTATTTACAAATCTGTAAACATTTCTAGCTGGTTAAGTTTATTGCATTTGTTCAGCTTCAGCTCGCCACCTAGTGGAGCAATAGTGTAACTGTTACCATTGAGGCTTAGAAAGATTTCTACTTCATAATCTCAGCTTGTACTTTTTTTGTTAGAGATTTTTGTATCAAGATTTTTCTTTTCAAAAACATATTTTCTACAAAAACTAATCTAAAATGCAATAACATCTGTTTATTTTTTTATGCATAAAAACATGCAAAAAATACAAATTCCTACAGAAATTTGGAAATACAACAACAGAGAAAGAACAAATGAAACTTCAGAGAACGTTATATTGTTATATCCAGGTATGAAATACATGATTGGCCTTAGCGACTTGTTGTCACGGCCCTGAGAAGACGAACAGTCATTGTTGGTGGCAGTCCTCGCCTGACCAGTTCATCTTTAATCTGCAGAGGAACACACAAGGCTCAGTGGAGATACAATCAGTGGCACATTATGAATTGTTCTCAATTTGTGTTCATGTCATTCTGATCTACACTAAGTTGTTTTTAACAAGTGATGATTTGCTTCTGCTGAAGTTTAAGACAAGACATTTTAAAAACATGACATAAAACAGGCAGAAGAATAAACATCATCAGGTACATGATTTAAATCAGATCATGATGAGCATTAGAGTTCATGAAGTTACCGACCTGCTTCACAATGGTCTCATGATCATTTTCCAGTGACAAACTGGTGGAGATTTTCCCATTCAAGGCCACAACATAATCTAGAAGGAAAGAGATATTTTCATTCTGAACAGTAAATAAAAACCCGTTTTATTCTTATTCTTAGCTTTATGGTGGACAAAACATGAACTTTAGCCACTTACATGGCCCTGAAGCAGGTGTTGAATTTGTAGGTAATGATGTAAGAGTAATCGTAGACGGGGATTGGGTTGTTGTAGTTGGGGATTGGGTTGTTGTAGTTGGGGATTGGGTTGTTGTAGTTGGGGATTGGGTTGTTGTAGTTGTGGATTCGGTTGTAGTTGGGGATTGTAGTTGTAGTTGGGGATTGGGTTGTTGTAATTGGGGGTTCGGTTGTAGTAGTTGGGGACTGGGTAGTTGTAGGTATAGTTGCGGTTGATGATGGACCTAAGAAGAGAATAGTACATTAATAAAAATATCATGAATAAAGAAAATAACTTGTTCCAATAAATATAAACCCAAGAATGATTCAACTCACTGTTTCCGACTGTTACAATGACGCAGCGCAGCTCAGACTGATACAGAGAACTGGAGACACTGTGGAAATATATTCACATGTAAATATGCTTTAATTCACTGAAAAAAATAAAACGAGGTTTCAATGTCTTAAACAAAAGTACTCCATAGACATATAAACAATTGATATTTAAACAATTGATATCAATGCTTAATTATTTAATTGTTTATATAATGCTTTGTTGTTCTTTGTCTTAGGGTCTTGTAATAATTAACCCGCTGCTTAAAAGTTACATATGTCATGTGGACACTGTCCATTGTCTTTCGTTCTCTGGATAATATTTTTCACAATGTCTACTGAAGAAATCCCGCCGAACATGAAACTGAAAAGACAATCTCATTAGGTTGTTTAAACAACTGGAAGCCGATCACTGCATCAAATTGGATTTAAGAAATGATTTAGTTCTCAAACATTTTAATTTCTGGGAATAGAAGCACTAGATGATTTAGCATTTTATACTTTTATATATCATCTTTATGCTATCAATGAGCATTGAAAAGTTAACGTCTCTTAAAATGTTTCTGAACATTTCAGAATAGTTTGATGTTGATCAGATTAGACACTGACTTTGCCTGGATAATGAAACAGATGGGGTGACTTTCTCCACCTTCGGCCACAGATGGTGTCCACGTCAGAGTGAAGCTTCCTGATCCCAATGAAGTCTTAGTTACGCTGTGCGGCCCGCTGAACAGGAGCTCTGTTGATCTTTACCAAACAGAAAATACAGAGAGTAGTTAAAAATATTTTCCAAAGTTTCAAGCAGCTGTTTTTCTTGACGTCATGATCTAAACATGTTGACAGACATCTAACTCAGGCATGAAAACTTTACTGTCATGTTGATAGCAGTTAAGATCAGATTCCTGACCTAACAGTTAAACCATTTTAGTCATACTCACGTGGCTTGAGTTGCCTGTGAACTGATGGTGATCACCAGTATCTGATTGACTGCTGTGTAGAGCTGAGCTCTGTTGTTTGGAGTTGGACTCAGGAATCTGGGCAGATATTGACCTTCTGTGCAGGACGGTGCTGCAGCCTCCACTGCATCAATAAAGGGAAACCACAAACTCACAATCTGACTCATCTTTTTATTCAACAGTCCACCATCTAAATGTGTTAGTTCAGGTCATAAATGTCTTATAAAGTGACTCAAGATGATATTTGCTTATACAGTTATTCGTATCAGCGATAGTAACAACTATAAGTTGTCTCTAGAAGTTGTTGCAACTTATAGTAACTGCAGTATTAGTTACTATAAATAATCTATAGTTACTACTATGCATTATAGCTACAACTTAGATTTATTATAGCTGTCATTATATAGTAACAACTAAATAGTAGTAAAACAATTGTTGTGATTATTTAAGTTGTAACAACGTATTATAACAACTTAAAGTAGCAACTATAAGCTTCTACTTATAGTTGTAACAACCAGATGTTACTACTGGCAGATGGGACTATATTCCTGAAAATCCATCCCATCATTAAAAGCAGGTTAATGATGATATACGTTTGTACCTTTTAAAATGAACTGGATGGGTATTTTGCTGATGGCATCACTGGTCGTTCTCTGCTCCTGAGAACCGTTGGTTTGGGTCAGAGTGATGGTCTGCAGGGGAAAGTCCTCCATCACCATCTGGACCACATGTGACCCTTGGCTGCTGCTGGCAGATGAGCTGAACGATAAAGCACAAGAGGACTGCAAGAAGAAAAAAGGAAACGGTCAAAATAAACTAAATCTTTTATGCCAAATAATATTCAGGCTCATAATATGAATCTGAATATGTTGATGCTTACAGACGAGATGCTGAGGACAGACGGAGTCGTGCAGGTGACGCACTCTGACGAGGCACTGGAGGCAAATCTGCATCTAACATCGTCTCCATCAGGGTCAAAGGCCAACATGCTTATGTTTCTCTGACAGTTATAAGGAACTCTATGATAGAAAACATATATAAACATAACTCATAAAGAGTCTTTTACGATCATGGTAAGATTTAAAAATGCACTTCTTTCTATTTCAAGGTTGTTTGTTTTGTATGTAACTAGAAATAAAAGATAATACAGTTTTTATCCATTTTAAAATGATTTAAAGGCCATCCATTGAACTGGTTAGAGTCTATGCACTACAGAAAACATGTTTGATCCATATTTTTACACAAAATCATTCTTAGATCATGTGATGTTAGTTTGCTCAGTTCTTCAGCTCCTTTCAGGATGAGCATCTTGTCACTTTAAATTCAAATAAGCCCCCAAATCAACATTTACACTCGCACGTTTAAATGTCTGAAAACAGATCTGCAATACAATCGTAAATCTCTGAAAAGCAGAAGTGGCGTCTCCTGCACAGCCAACAAGAATGAAGCACGTGGTTTCTGGATAGTAAGTCAACAACAATATGACTTACTATTGTAAGTCATAGAAGAAAAGACACTTCTCTTTTCCAGCAGCCATTGTACAGCGATAAAACCAGCTGACCAACTCTTCTGGAGCTCTGCTGCAGTTGCTAGCTGTGCTGATTTGTGACGATTGAAACAGTTCGTTTTCGAGGCACCAAAAAACTTAAATTTACTTCAGAAAAAAAACGCCTAGGTAGTTTTAATTAATTTGGCTCTTACATGCAAAATGTTAATTTGACTTAGTAGAGCCACTTTAAATCTTACTTAATCTCTACACAACACAGAGGAGATTTGATTCTGGGGCATAAAGGACAGAAAGGCAAATAAATAAATAAATAAATAAAGACATCTAGAATGCAGCAGAATTACCTCAGAGCTGGGAGGATGGTCGTCTGCGGTGATGTGTTGGCTTTGCCGATGTCAGATCGGGTCCTTAGTTCAACTGTAGTCACAGCTTTCCAGCCTATGACATTCTGTATGTTACTTATCCAGTTTCCACCAGCAAATCTACAATGAAAGTAGAGATAATTTACAACACAGTCTGATGCATTTTGGTGTTTTACGCCTTTCATTAGAGGAATACAACATCCAGGCTTTGTTCCAGATATCTTGTGATTAGCTGAGCCACTGATAGTTTAGAGATTAGCGTGTTAGATTGAATATTTCCTCAGTGATATTGGAAGGATATAATTCAGCAAAATGTCCAGAAGGACTTACTGAAGTGTAAGTGGAGAGTTGTCTGTCAGCTGTCGAGACGTCACTGCTTCTCTCTGGCACCATTCACCACTGAGCTCATCAACTTTGGTTAAATGAAGGATCTGGGTCTCAGTCCCACAGTTTCCAGTGCAAGTCCAAGTGTTAGTGTATATGCATTGGTCATAGCTCACTTTGTAGTGAAGCTCAACCTGCAGATTTAAAGTAAGAAGGCGGTAAGTACGATCAAATGATAAAAGAGTAGATTTGAGAATCCCCGAAGATTTAACTTACAGAAGTCGATCCGTTTGGGTAGTAGGTCATCATGACGCCATAGAAATGTGCAGCGTAGGAATCGCTGACCAGCAGCAGCAGCAGCAGAACCACAGAGAGGAACATGATGACACTGAAAGTGTCTCCACACAAAGACCGAGTTTGTTAGAAGCCAGGAGGATTCGTGGTTTGACAGCATGTGATCCACGCCTCTCACTGTTTACTGTCCCGGAAATGAAAATGTTTGACTGTGGCTTCACACAGAAACCTGGCAGGAGGAACGTTTATTTGACTGAAAGATAATGATCAGAGATAGAGCGAATAAAGGCAAAACAAGGATGTGCACTAAGTGTAATTTGTGAATCTATGTATATCTGTGAGCAGCCATCTTCTTTATCAGTGCCCGGTTGTGGCTCAACTTTCTTGTAGACGTTGTCAGAGTGACAAAGATCTATAGTCACCAGTATTTCCAGTGATTGTAATCTCCACCAGTCATCTAGTCTTTCACAGACACACTATAAATTCACAAATAATGTGAAATTATAGAGGCCAATTGACAAAGTAACAGTCACGTTTTTGGACCGAGAATCCAACTACGCTAATAGAGAAACTGCAAAATACTGCAGTGTCACCATCACACAGGCCATAAATATTTATATTATGTGTATTTATAAAATTCCAACAATCATTTTTGACAAGAAAATATCCATAAACCAAAAAAACTTCAATCCTAAAGAAATTCCTTTGAATGGATCCAAAAATATTGTTTTTAGCGACAAACTGTCGGTTTAATCACTTCATCTATGATTTGATTGATAAAAAATATATAAATACAAATAATTTTGCAGATAAAATTGCATTAGAAAAAAAACATAAATCCAACTAGTCTAAATATATATATATCCAGACAGACGAGAGAAAATATGATTTTCCCACATCAGATCAACTTGAACTGTGATTTTTTAATAATCAGATTCGCTTCATGCAGACCTGAATACACACTTTGTTTTCTCAGGTTACACAGCTTCACATCTCATTACCTTCATTTAACATCAACCACTTTGTCGCTTTTGCTCAGACAATACAGAATCCGACATCTCAGTGCACAATAAACGCTGTTGTTTGAATAATTAGCGTGTCTGTAGCTTTCAGGTATAATTGTAAGCAGGAACAAAGCTGCAGTCTTTGCAAATGGTTAGCAGAAACAGGAGAAAACCACTGAGTAACTGTGGAATGATTCACACCAGGAACAAGGAAGAAACTCCCTGTCAAGACTCCAGCAACACTTGAAAAACAGGAAAACAATTTTAATAGCAGAACAACACATTTCACTGTCACAAAGACTTCAAAACCCAAAGAAAGGAGGAAAATACAAAAATATGTTGATTATCATTTCAAGAGTTTGAGAGAAAACTTGTTGGTGGAACTGATTCAAATGTTTATTTTGTTTGCAGATTGTTTATGCTAAAAACAAACATATAAAACTTAGCTTTTAATGTGAAACATAAAGCAGTTTTTGCTCTTTGGCATCATTCATACACATGAAAAATGTTTTACAATAAAACACTAAAATAAAAATAAAAGTAAAGGGATAAAGAAAAACGTGAAAAGAAAAGCATCAAGAGAAAACAGTAGATCAATTAATCAGATTTGACGCCCATCTGAGACAAAACGTAACTTCCTCACCACCAAACAGTTCACTTAACATTTAATCTAATTTATTATTCATTTCTGACCTTCTAATTATTTTCACTAATCAGTTTATGAAACAACAGATAAGATCAAATTTCAGAGTCAATGCCATGAAGGAAAAAAAAAAACTGGTCCAACCAGATTCAGTTCTGGATGCTACTTCCTCTCTAAAGATTAAAACTTTGAAACGGGTTTTGATCAGAATATGTGGCCTGGGCAGAACCGCTGACGGTGTTTTCCACTGTTTGACTGACAACTGAACAGGAAACTTCACAGCTATCATCAACCACACTGTTAATATTTTATATTTTTTATTCACTTATAAATAAAAATATATTTTTCTGGTTTCACCCACATTGAAAATTTAGATTTCTTATTAATGCAATGAAGTATTAATGTAGTTTTTAGGGTGAATGTTTCAGTTTTTTAAAAGTATTTATTCAATATTTACTCAACTACACTGTCAAACATTTGCAGGTGGTTTAACTTGAAAATTAAAGTCCACCTGGTTTAAGTCAACAAGAAAATAGTTTGGGTTTTAACTCGGAGATTAAAGTTCATTAAGTTGATTTAACAATAACAAGTTGTCCAAACATTGTTTTTTTTAAGTTTTTAAGTAAATTTAAACCAATTATTTTACAATATGCAGGAAAAAACCTGCATTCAGCTGGATAAAGAGACACATTTCTCTATTATCTTACAATATCAAGTTATAATAACTCAGAATAATTTAAATTCTTGTCTCAAATTGCAGGAATAAAATTTCTGATCTAACAATGAATTTTATCAAACATCAAAATGAATTCAGAAACATTTAGTATGAACAGGACATTAAAATAAACATTTGTCAGATCAATGTAACACACTTCCATCTCAGGGTACAGAG
The DNA here is from genome assembly GCA_922788865.1 of Poeciliopsis turneri. Lineage (NCBI taxonomy): Eukaryota > Metazoa > Chordata > Actinopteri > Cyprinodontiformes > Poeciliidae > Poeciliopsis > Poeciliopsis turneri. Next base: position 222,606 of record CAKLNU010000923.1, read on the forward strand.
ACACACCGCTAAGCATTCTGGGAAATAGTTCCCACTCCTGCTTTTATCTTCTTTCAGTTTTATTAAGTGCTAATCTAAAAACTCTAGTTTATTCAACTTTTGGTGGTTTGACAAAAGTAATAAAAAGTTAACACAACTTACTACTGTAAGTTTATATTTTATAAACTCAAACATTTAAGTTGAAAATCTAAAACTGGCTAAATTTATGTGACTTATAGAGGAGAAGATAGTAAACACAACTAAATGCAGCTCAAATGTTTTACAGTGCATTTAAGATTTTAAGCTGAATAAAAATCCCAGAGATACAAATGCTGCACATGAACACAGAGTAGCAATCCCTCGGTAAATATCTGCTTTAATAAAAACATGATGCCAAATATTGACCTTATTTACTTTATATTGATAATCTATAATAATAATTTGTGAAAGTTTATGTTTTTTTTTTTTTTTTTAAAAGCATTGACAGACTAAATTACTGAAAACAACCATAACTCCCTGAAGTTTTTAAAATATAGAAGAAGATTAAATCAAATTTCCTGCAGGGATCAGATTCATTCTCCTGTTTGGCCACTAGGGGGCAGCTGTTTTATTAGCTATACCGACGCTTAGCAGGTGAACCTTTATGTCTGCAGGCAGCCCTCCTGTAATCAGTGCATCTTGAATCTGCAGAAAAAAACATAAAATCTATGTTAGATACAGTCATTTAAAATCTTCTAGTTAAAAATGGAAAAAAGTCAAAGTGTTGAATTTAACCATCACAACACAATATTTTAATAAAATAAAGATTTATACAGAAGAGGAACTTTAAATTATTGGAGATATGAAACATAAAATCTAGCAGGTTTTTCTCATTTAAAAACTCCACAAACTAAATATTAAATGTTGATAGTTTTTTATTATCTTTGGATTTTTTGTGTTTTTTCTCAGCAACAAGATCTGGATCACTCATTCTTTATAAACTTTTGCTTTCTTTAGTGAAGTTTACTAAAATAAATTTTTAAGCTGCTTCAAATTTATTGCATGGAAGTTAATTGTTTCTTACTTTACAGATTAATTTAAGTTATGAAATAACATTTGGGATAAATTAATTAGGATTAAACTCAGGTTGTGGTGGTTTGTGTTAAAGTCCAGGACGTCACTGACCGCTTTCTCCATTTCATCTTGTTTGTCTTTCAGAGGCAGCAAAGTCTTGATCTTCAGCTTCACAACCTTAACATGAACTGGAAGAGCAAGAGATCAACATGGTGGAAAGAACAACTTCCTGTTACTTTCAGTCCTGTTTTCATCCCACTTACATGTTTTAGGAGGAGGAGGAGTTGCTATGGAGGGTATTGGGATAACAAGAGCAGAAACATCATGAGTTCAGGAAATAAAAGATAAATCAATGATCAAAAAGGAATAATTGACTCACCATCTCCAACCGTCACAATGACGCATCGAAGCTCAGACTGGTAGACAGAACTGGAGGCATTGGGGAGATAATTCAGTGCAAAAAGACATTTAATATGTTAAATACAGAGTTGCGTATCAACTGGTTATATTTACTTGAGAAACTTTTTTGGAGAAAATTAACTTTTCGGAGAATTTTACTTTTACTTGAGTAATTTTATTTTGAAATATTTCTGTTCTTATCTGGATTTTCTACCCATGAAATCAAAATCAAACATGTTTTAACCTAAAACTTACCAGACACACACCTGCAGTTTCTGTTGAAGTTTCATGAGTTTTAAAAACTGATTTGGAAACTTTTTTTTTTCTTTTTTTTTGCCTGATTTTGTTACTTTTTGTTACTTGAATTATTGTCATTTTGGAACATAAAACACCAAAATTTCCACTTTATTTTATTTTCCACAAGTGTTTTGGTCTGCATGATGGTCTGAATTCTTAAATCTTAAACATGATTGATAATTTGATCAGTTATTTAGTATTTGAGTGAACTTTTCACCAAACACATTTTTAATCTTGCTTGAGTAAAATTATTGGGTCCTAAATTTTCACTTTATGATTCATATTCATGTTATTTATTGAATGTATCTAAGAATATTAAATATTTTGAGAATTTAACTGCAGATATAAAATAATTTAATATACAAAACAATGACTGAAATCTTATCGTATAGACCAGGTCATCAACTCAGTCTGTCAACTATGTTGCCTGTAGGGATTTTTAATGTCCAGCAGGTGGCAGTATTCAGTATCAATACAGAATCAATACAGTTTTGCTTTGAGTCGAAATGCTTCATGATGCCTCATCTACCGCTCACTAGCTGACGCTACGGCGCCCTCTGCTGCGCATGCAGGACACATAATGACTCCCAGTAGGCGACAAATCAACTGTGTGCTGCAGATCTGTATCTATTTAACAGCGGGTAATGCCATGACCTCTGACATTTACAGATTTTATACTGGACTTCATGGTACAATAAAAATACAAGCCATTACCAAGATCTTGATTACACCTGAAGCATTATTATGAATTATCTTGAAAAATCGGAAAGCAGCAGGAAAGAAAAACAAATTATGCTTCCTTTGTGTCTGAAATGGCATCATTGATGCTTCTGGTGCCTCAGCATTTAAAAATGTTTGGAAAAATGCAGCACAATCAGTTATAATGTCACATTTAGCATTGGAAAAATTAATGTTTTGAGTTTTCGGTGCTGTTTCGTTTGCAAAGATGATTGGTCAAAATGACCGTTTAAATGTTCTTGTTCTGATCGGGTTGGGCTGTTCAGACGTTTTTCACAAACTTTCATATTAATTATCATCACTATGACTGTGCAAATACTGACCTTGCTTGGACAATGAAGCAGATGGGGAGACTCTGTCCATCTTCACTTGCAGATGGCGTCCACTTCAGGGTGAAGTTCCCCGATCCTGACGAACTCTTGTTCACGTTGTTCGGCCCGCTGAACAGAATCTCATTGATCCTTTATCGATTATAAAAACATGAATGTTTTCAGATTATTTGTTTCATAATAAATATGTTAATAAAAAACATTTTGAATAAAATAAAAGTTACAAACTGCAGCTTTGGGCCAAATGTTACCAAACACAACCTGATTTAAATAAAGCAACTGGGTTCATATCTGGGTTCGTTTCTACTGGATTTATTGTTCATGTGTTTTGCATTTCCTCACGTCGACTGAGCTGCTTCTGCTCTGATTTTGATCTCTAGAGTCTGATTGACGGGGCTGTAGAACCGAGTTCCATGTTCAGGAGTTGGAGACACAAATCTGGGCAGATAAACGCCGTCAGTGCAGGACGAAGCAGCAGGATCCACTGGAACACAACAAGACAGAAACATCAGCCTGAACCCACAATATTAATGTGTGTAAATTATGTCTGCGGCACAAATTATCCTGCAGAAACGTGTTTATTACATCACATTACATCAGCATATTATTACAATTATTTCAGTAACAATCCCATTAGACAAGTGAAACACCTGAAATTATTCCCTGTAATTTTGCTCCTTGTTGTTACTATGGTGACCAGGTGATCAGTTGACTGTACCTTGCAAAGCAAACTGGACAGGAATCATGCTGATTCGCTCGTTGGTAGTTTTCGCCTCCTTTGCTCCGTTAGTGTGAGTCAGAGTGATGGATGTTCTGGGAAAATCCTCCATCACCATCTGGACGGCGTAGTTACCTTCATTACTGCTGGACGTTCCCCCGAATGACAGGATGCAGGTCTGCAAAAACAGGACAATTTAAATAATCCTAAGGGAAGCTGGCAGGTCAGACACTGCATTTTGTAGGGTTAGGGTTCGGGTTACAACCCCGAACCCTAACCCTACCATCATGGTGAAGAGAGATTTTTTAATAAATCTTACAGTGGGCAGTTAAAAACACGTCTGATGCCTCGAGTTCAACACGTGTGAAAACAGACGATGCTGCGTTCTCACCAAGCGTGTTTCACGTCTCTGGTTTGCATTCACAGTCTATGTGGAGGCGCGTCAGAATCGCTCTGGCTGCTGTTTTCCTTTGCCTGCTTTTTATCAGACGCATTGGACGCGCGTGACGCGTCAAAGACTTTGAATGTTTCGTGCCTGACGCTCAAAGTGCGTTTGGTGTGAACTCACCATTAGTGTTCTAAGCATTTTAGCAGTGCATATCACCCCAAAACTATTCTAGGGATAAATATGCAGCTATTTTACATTAGAGGCTTGACATGATAAGTGAAAAATCTGCTACAGTCACTTTAACTGGCTCTGCTAAATATAGAATCCCTACCAGCTAAAGGACTTTTACTTAACGTGTATATTATTGTTGTAACTTTTAATCATGCAGCATTTTGAACTGAATGTGTTGTAGGAATGAATCTCCTCGTTACTCACAGGTGAGAGGCTGAGGACAGGCGGAGCCGTGCAGGGCAAATTGCACTCTGAGGAAGTGCTGGCATATCTGCATTTGACCTCGTCTCCATCGGGGTCAAAGGCCAACAGGCTAATATTTCTTTGGCAGTTTGAAGGAACTCTGAAGGAGCAAAAAGATCCATTACTGTGGAACACGATTCATTTATTATCCCATTACTGATGTTCTGCTCTTTTTCCCTGATTAATCTTATAATTTACATTTTTTTAATTCCTCATTGGCTCCTATATGTTGAGGCATTTTCCTCCTTTGCTGATATATTTATTAATTACTACAATAAAAAAATATTTAGTAAGTCAATTTGATCCAGAAGGGAAGTTTGGATTGTAGCACAGCTGTTGTCCAGCTGTAAGAATTGAAGAAATGAGCTACAGCAACATTTACTTTCCCTCTGGACTCATGACTGAAAGAACGAGATCGCGGATACAAGCAGCCGAAATGGGTTTTCTCCGTAGGGAGGCTGGGCTCTCCCTTAGAGGGAGAAGCTCAGTCATCCAGGAGGCACTCAGAGTGGAGCTGCTGCTCCTCCACATCGAGAGGAGCCAGCTGAGGCTCAGGCATCTGATCAGGATGCCACCTGGAGGGGAGGAAGGAAGGAAGGAAGGAAGGAAGGAAGGAAGGAAGGAAGGAAGGAAGGAAGGAAGGAAGGAAGGAAGGAAGGAAAAGAGGGAGGAAAGGAGGGAGGAAAGGAGGTTTGGATGGATTTAAAATAAGAAAATAATGATATAAAAAATAACATTTAAATATTGGAACTTCAGCTCACAATTGTTTCAGTTAAGTCTTGCAACATCACTTAAAACTTAAAATTAAAGCATTTACTTTTTCCAAAACGCTATTCGAATGAAAACGTCTGATTTTACTCCTTATATATAAAACGTTTGTCCAATTCCCAACCTGCTGCCAACAGATAACTCATCTAAATATTTTCTTTTCATGAATTTCATAACTTGTGATCCAGAAGGCGGCAGAATCACCTCAGAACTGGAAAGATGGTGGTCTGTGGTGATGCGTTGGGTCTGTTGGTGTCGGACCGGTTCCTCAGTTCAACATCACTCACTGCTCTCCAGGATTCAATGCCATTTTTATTACTTAACCAATATGAACTAGCAAACCTGGATTAGACAATCAGAAAAGGTTTTCAGACGAAGACGAAAACGTCTCCTGTAATTTCAGGTCTGTCTCAATAAATAACCAAACTTCCCAGTCAATGATGAAACATGCGATAAAGAAAGTTTGTAATGTTATAATTTACTAAAAATGTTGGATTTTGTTGAGCAAATAAAGCTTCTAAATTTCTTTATTCATTTTAAAATATAGAAATTTATTTTACAGCTGAGTATAAGATACATGATGCAGTAAATTAGTGGAGAAACAAAGTAAACAAACAAAAGAAAATATTGTGTATTAATGAAGATTAATAAATGTGTGTGTGTGTGTGTGTGTGTGTGTGTGTGTGTGTGTGTGGGTGTGAGCAGTAATGGTGATCTGAATGACGTTATCAACGTGTGGAGCAATTGAAACAAACAAGTAATAATAAAATTCTAAATCAATTATTTGAGACATGCAATGGATCATTTAATAGATTTTATAAATTATTTCCACTAGGAGGAGTTTGTTGTACACAGAAAATACATGGAATGAGAAAGGAAGAATAATGCAGGAAAAAGGAAAAAGAAGAGAAAAGCACTGATTATAATCCATAGATTGTTATTTATTGTATAAATGAGCTTCTGAGTTTCTAATTTTGCTCACATTGATGATTTAAACAGCCAAGCGTTGCAGTAAACATTTAAATGTGGACTCACACGAGCTGAAATGGAGAGTTGCTGGGAAGCAGCCGAGTTGTGATTGTTTCACTCTGACACCAAGAACCACTCGCTACAATCTTGGTATTTACAAGAATCGTACTTTCAACACCACAGTTTCTTGATGTGCAGCCATATGTCCCATCTTGGCAAGAATCAAAGTTAAACTTAAAGCGAAGGATCACCTGTTGGTTTTTAAGAAGAGAGATCAAGTTTTAAAACACTTAAAAACAGAAGAATGCATAAATAATCTACTTACAGAGATGGATCCGTCTGACTTAGTTTCTTTTGGGAAGTAAGTCATCGAAGTGCCACGATAATGAGAGGATTGAGAATCGCTGACCAGCAGCAGCAGCAGCAGCAGCACAGAGAGCAACATGTTGCAGCAACCTGACTCTACAGGAAAACTGAGATCAGGAGGGTTTTTACTCCCACATCCTCCTCCTCTCAGTTTCTACTGACGCCCCGGATGGTCGACTCTCTGATGGAGGAGTTTAACCTGAAATATTCATTCAACATGATTATCATGCAAGAAAAAAAGAGAAATAAAGCGATGCCATACTGAAAAATCAAGAAATGCAGGAAGTAAACTGAGATCAATTTGCAAATTTCCATTTAACTTCCTCTTTTGAACCCTGAATGAGGCTCTGTTCCAAAAACATTCTGGCCTCGCAGGCGGAGTCCAGATGTCGTACATATGAATAATATTTGAATGTTTTTGACGTTATGAAAGAAAAGCCCTTTGTATTGCTGAGTTTAAAAATATCTGGTTATTTTTTTATTTGAGAAATTTATCCAGCTTTAAATCACTTGTTTGTATCTATTCTACAATTTTAAATAACCAGGCGAAACATTTTTACATGAAACTAAAAACAAAAATATATTTTTTAATAAACCTATATAATTTCATCACTGGTTTTCTTTTTTAAACACTGAAATTGATCTAGATACCTGAGTTCAGGATTCAAACACCTGAACGCACGTATCTGATCATAAGATTAATCTGTTTTCCTGAATTCTAACATTTTAATAACTTTAAATTTACATATTTTTGTCAAGTTTGGGTTACATCAGTTTTCATGCAAATATGTGGATGTCAGTTTTATCACAGGTGAGGCCGTTTCACAGGAATCCATGAAAACACCGTCTTTGTTTGCCATTTATTTTTGGTCTATTTAAAGTTTTCCTTGCGCTGAGGTTGATTTGCATTGTTGCTAGGAACAGTAAACTGTTTATCCACCGCCATCCGTAGCCATGCCGATGAGGCTGACTCTTATCAGGAAGAAGCAGAGAGGTGGAGCGACGCGCACACACAAGCTTGATTGACAGCATCAACCCACCTCCTTGCTCTGATTGGTTGTTTCACCGGGAGAAAATGAAGGAGCTTGATTTTGTCACAGGTTATTTGTCTCATATTGTACTTTAATAACACAGTGACAGTTTCAACAAATAAGCAAAAGAAGTTACTTACTGCACCTTTAATTATATTAATCATTCTGATTATTTTGGTTCTAATTTGAGATAGTAGAGAAAATTATTTTTCAAATATTGTGCTCAAGTGCAGAAGTACTTTAAAATAGCAATTCCCAGGTAAAAATAAATAGTATAATATACTAAAAATACTCCTAGAAGTACATTTTGTCCAAGTTTCCCAAGTAAATGTTTCTGTTTCTGTTTCTCCTTCAGTGTTTGTGAAAATATTATAAATCTTAGGAAAATAAAACAGGACAAACAATGTGTTCATGTATTTTCAGTGTCAATATAAACATTTAAAAAGTCTTTTTGCTCCATCAAAATGTCTCTGGGAGGTCAAAGTGTTAAATGTCCCAACTTATAACTGTAAGGAGCCACATTGTCCATTTTCTGTTTACTGCCACCTGCTGGCAAACTTGTGTAAGTGCATAACAGATGACAACATTATTTCACCATTTTCTTGTTTTCTTTTAACGTTAAGAAGAAAAAACAAACAAAGAAGGAAAATGTAAACTATTGATACTGCAGGTAGAAACTGTTGGTTTAGTGATCCTGTAATCAAATCACAAAGAGTCAAAGGTGGAAATAATTTTACAAAAACTGCAGAGCAGTTCGGGAAAAATTTTATTTTAATGAACACAATTGATTTTTATGTTAAAACCTTTCAAAACTACGACGGGGTTTCAGTGCCATGCTAAGAAAATAATAAATAAAGTAAAATTACGATGAAATATTACCACTTTATATGACTTCATTACTTTATTCTCAAAATATTGACTTTATTCTCATGTTATTGCAACTTTATTCTTTAATATAATGCTTTGTCATCCATTTGATTTTTATTCTCATAATTTTATGATGCTGTAATAATTTTTATTAGCATGACCCTCATATTTCTTTGTACAAAATAAAAACACTTATATAAGCAAATTGAGCAAAAAACTAATTATATTTCTTACAGGTTTTAAAAAATGTGAAGCACTTTCTCTATTTAAACACAGAAAACAACAAAAATATTCCTTTAATGACATCCAAGAGTCTGACATTAAGAAATTATTTAAAAGTGAGAATATTTGAGAAAATAAATCAACAGCAGATAGAAAAGATTGCAAATATATTGCCTGAAGCTGCTGAAGTTCGGGTTCAATGTCAATAACAGGCGGTGACATGTGCAGAGAAAGTGGCTCCACAAAATGGTTCATATTCTCACAGTTGGCCTGTAGGGGGCGCCTATTGCGCAGTCACCGCTGACCCGTCGCTCAGGAGGCGCACAGCGATGAAGGGCGGAAAGCCTCGGTTCCTTATCAGTTCTTCTTTCACCTGGAGAAGGAAATGCAGTTTTTAGTCAGGATGCAATCACAACTGAACCAGAAATAAAATATATTAATAATCTGGATTAGTCCACCGGATTTAAAATGAACAGATAAAAATCTAAACTGGTTCAATTAATCTGCTACTTTTTGACATTATTCTCAGCATAGCTACTGACTGAATCTTGGATGGCCTTTTTATTGTCCTTCAGCGAGAGCGTGGTGGAGATCTTCATCCTCAGGACACGAATATGCGTCACAGGTGGTTCTGAGAATGAAACAGCAGAATCGCAGGAACACCATCAGCTCACGAAACAATGAATAAATAAATGTAAACAAGAAGAACTGCAGAAAATCAGACTTACCTTTAACGTTCACAACAACGCATCGAAGCACAGACTGAAAGACAGAAGTGTCGACACTGTGGAGGGAAATTTTTAAACATTTAGTTTGGAAAATAAACATTTATTTTTGAACCAAACATTTGAAAACTACACAGTAAGTCCATCCATCACATCAACTTACATGCTTATCTCTAGTTGGGTCATCAGAGAGCTGGTGCTCATTTCCAGCAAACTAAATATTTAGCTTTTTAGCAAAATATTTAGAAAGCTGAATATTTAGCCTCTGAGCTAAATTTAAAATTTGCAAGCAACATATGTAGCATTTTAGCTAAATATTACCAACTAAATAGTTAGCTTTTTATGTAAATATTTAGTGTGAGAGCTAAATATGTATTTTGTAAACTAAATATTCAGCTGGTGAATTAAACATTTTGTCTGGATCTCAAGAAAACCCACATATTTTTCTTTTTGACAAACCAAATAAACCAAAACATTGATGTTATTTTTTTACTGTGTAACTTTACAAACAGCACCTCATAGAAATAATATACATGAATTTAAAGATGGATAAATTATTTTATCCATCTTTACCAGCAGAGAGCACAGTCGTTCTTTATTTCAGTATTTTTAATAGATTGTTTTTGTAAAATACTGACTTTGCCTGGACAACGAAGCAGACGGCGTGGCTCTGTCCTCCATCGCTTGCAGCTGGTTTCCATGTCAGAGTGAAACTTCCTGATCCGGATGAAATCTTGACCACGTTGTTCGGCCCACTGAGCAGCAGCTCATTGATCCTTTATCCACAATAAAATATACAGACGTGTTTCAAATGTCATCAACACATTAGCTTCAGTTTCTTGAACATTTTAATGGATTTTTTAATATTTAATTTAAAAAGTGGAATAATTCCACTAAACTGTTATTCCATTCAAGAAAACTGAAACTATCAGAACAGAAATTATTTTTTCTACATTTGTTTCACACGATATCTGTATATTTTTTCACCAGCACAAAAGATTCGGTCCAATTCCAGCTCCAGTCAAATGTAGCCAAAAACGACCTGATTCAAATCGAGGAACATATGTGTGCACCACCTCTTGTTTTCTTTCTGCTGATTCTATTTTTTATGCGTTTTGCATTTCCTTACACAGAATAAGTCGCCTCTGCCTGTATGTTGATCTCCAGGGCCTGATTGGTGAAAATGGAAAGCTGAGCTCCGTGTTCTGGAGTCGGACTCACAAATCTCGGCCGATAATATCCTTCTGTGCAGGAAGGTGCTGCAGGATCCACTGGGAAACGTCAGCAGAGAAACAACGTCAGACATCCTGGACTGAAAATATAAAATCACTTCTGTGTATAAAATGGTTTAAAGCTGAAATCATGACAGGTGAGTAATAGAGGGTGTGGTTATCGCCTGCAGGACAACTTTAGAGGCCGTAACAAATGCAGTAATTCATGCAACATCAGTCTGAACTGAGCACCGAGTCCAGATATTGTTCACTTTATAGACATACTCCTATTAATAAAAAAAAAAACTCTAATAATAACATTTTATGTCTTAATTCAATTTAACGTCAATTTTTCTCTTCATAGTTGTTACTATGGTAACCAGGTGAGCAGCTGACTGTCTTTACCTTGAAAGGGGAACTGGATCGGTATCTTGCTGATGGTGTCGCTGGTGGTTTTTACGACCTGCGACCCGTCAGTCTGAGTCAGAGTGATGGATTGTGGGGGAAAATCCTCCATCACCATCTGGACGGCGTACCAGCCTTCAGCACTGCTGGACTTTGCCCTGAACGACAGGATGCAGGTCTGCAAAAACACAGAAGAACCACAACATTAAACCCAGGTCTCACATTAGTAACTTGGATTCATAATCACTCATATTGATTTCTGATTGGACATTATAGTCTTATTTTTATTATTCAAAGTTAGCTGTTAACATCAGCATTGTGTGAACAATTTAGCCACTAAATTATCTTCTATTTTCACAATTTACTGTATATTGTAAAAGTTACGCATAATTCCAATTTGCATAATTTTAAGATCTGAAGAAGGGACAGAGGAGATGTTCAGGATATGACTGCTAACTGGGAAATCTGCCTTCAAGTAAAAATAACCAAACAGAAAATGTATTTTCTAACATGAAATGAATTTGTGTTCCTTACAGAGAGGAGGCTGAGGACAGGTGGAGGTGTGCAGGGCGATGCACATTCTGTTAAAGAAAGGCTGGCATATCTGCACTGAACCTGGTCTCCATCGGGGTCAAAGGCCAACCGGGGAATATTTACTCCACAGTTTGATGGTATCCTGATGGAACAAAATCATAAAGACATTAATTACTGTAAACCTGTCGGCTTTTATTTGCTGTCGTCATATCAAAGTAGTATTTGAAGATCGGACTCAGGCGTTCATTTTTTTTATTTTAAAACCCACCACAAACAATAAATTGATTATTTTTCTTAAATAAAATTTGTGCAAAATATTATCACTGGAAATCAAATGAGATAGTCGAGAAACTACAACACAAAAATAAAGTTTGCTTCAGATTCCTTCTCAGTATTGATTCAATACTTACACCAGCTTGGTATCAATGTTATCAATATTTGGATCAATATAACCACTTCTATTACAGATTGAATTGTAAATAGCCACAAAAAAGAAAAAAAACACATTAAATTAACTTTAATCTTTTAATTTTAAATTGTAGCACTTTTGCGTCGACATAAAAAGGTTCTGGGTTCAAATCCCTAAAATCTGAAAATCATTTTTTCACTATTATGGTTCTATTCTAAATATATTTTAATGGATTGGATTCGAATCTGTTTATTTAAGTTAAATCCATTAAGTCCTCCTAAAAAACAAAAATGTTTAAAAACTTAATTTGTTTTGTAAGAAAATATTAACTTTTGCTTTTTGTAACATTTTGCGTCACAACACTTTCCTCTGACAGATAAACACAAATAAGTAAAAGAATTATGACTGAATTTATTATTTTCATTTATTGAAATGAGTTTTGTGTATCAAATTTCAACGAATGAGAAGTAATCACACAGTTTCTCATGATATGCTACCATTTAGAAGAAGAATTGCTTTAGAAACCAGCAGAAGTACCTCAGTGCGGGAACCATGGTGGTTTGTGGAGACGAATTTGGTTTGTTGGTGTCGGATCGCCGCCTCAGTTCAGCGTCGCTCACAGCTCTCCAGGCTACAATCTCATTTAAATTAGTGAACCATCCACTGCTGGAAAACCTGAAATCAACATTCGGTGTAGGTTTAAACAAGAAAGTTTATTCAACTTCTGCTCTATGTCAATAAATCATTGACTTATCTTTAAAGATTTGGTATTTAATTGAGCTAATAAAGCTTCTCGGTTTCTAATCTCCTTTCATGTTGATGATTTAAACCAGGAGGTCCAAACTTTTTGCCAAGTGAAACTGTAGGCACCTAAAATCAAGAAATTAAGGTGGTTTGATATTTATTGTAGATCCAAAACGTGAAAGCGATTTTTATGACGGTTTATTGTGTCTGTTGCAGACAGAATAAAATTAGTAAATTTCCACAAAAAATATTCAATTTTGTGATTAATATAAAGAAAATGTCTATCTTTTGCCTAAACTTGGTTATAAAAAGACAGATGTGTCATGTTGGTCATTTTTACTGATTACAAATGAAACATCGTTTTGCATCTCCATCTGGCCAAATTTGTACAAATTTTAAATTGCAGTGGGGGTTCGGGCAAAATCAGTCTGGGCCGAACTTTGGACTCCCCTGATTTAAACAGCCAAGCGTTGCAGTAAACATTTAAATGTGGACTCACACGAGCTGCAATGGAGAGTTGTTGGGAAGCAGCCGAGTTGTGATTTTTTTCACTCTGACACCAAGAACCACTCGCTTCATCGATCTTGGTATTTACAAGAATCGTACTTTCATTACCACAGTTTCCAGTACAAACATAAGTACCATCAGCGCAGGATTGGTGGTTAAACTTAAAGCAAAGGATCACCTGTTGGTTTTTAAGAAGAGAGATCAAGTTTTAAAACACTTAAAAATAGAAGAATGTGTAAATAATCTACTTACAGAGTCTGACTTAGTTTCTTTTGGACAGTAAGTCATCGAAGTGCCACGAAAATGAGAGGATTGAGAATCGCTGACCAGCAGCAGCACAGAGAGCAACATGTTGCAGCAACTTGACTCTACAGGAAAACTGAGATCAGGAGGGTTTTTACTCCCTCATCCTCTCCTCTCGTCTTCCTCCTCTCATCCTCCTCCCCTCAGTTTCTACTGACGTCCCGGATGTTCGACTCTCTGATGGGGGAGTTTAACCTGAAATATTCATTCAACATGATTATCATGCAAGAAAAATTGCCTCATTTTTAAGCCTGTTAAATATTTGGGGGTTTTGTGGTTTGTCTATCTGAGAAATTCTGCAAATTTTAAATTATAAACGTTACTAATCATAACAAAAATAATCTTTATTGTTCACAAACATGCAGATTTGCCTTTGGTTTAAAACACAATATATAATAAAAAAGGGATTTTCAATCCAGCAACAAACACAAATTCATATATAAATAACAATTTAGTAACATTATTATGTTTGGGATAAATGCAAAAACCGATACTTTGTTTTGGTTTTTCATAATAATAATCATTACACAACATTCAGTGATTCACCATTTTTCAGAAAATGTCTTACTTAATGTCTTACAGAAATTAAGACAAAAACAAAATCTGATACTTTTAATTAACCAGGTTATTTGTGTTTTAACACTGTTTGAATATTTAACTAACCAAATACATGCAAACAATGCAAACGTTGAGCTGCTGGTTAAAGACGCATCATGAAGGAAAAGTGAGAGTTAAAAATAAAACTTCAACAAAATGATGTCAGAACCAGCAGCTTTTATTATTATTGTTATTATTATAGAAGCTTAAATAATAATGTGATAGATTTTTATAGAATCGGTGATGTGCACATTGAAAATGAAGGAGCAATTAATGCAACTGGACATTTAAAAAAAAGAAAACAATTGTATTTTGCATTGATTCTTTTCTTTAAGACTGATTAAGTTTGGTAGCCTACTCAACTGATCAAATTATCAATCATTTAATATTTTAAAATATTATCAGACCAAACTATAAAGTTAAGTGGAAATTTCTGTATTTTAAGGACCAAAATGACAATAATTCAGACAAATAACAACAAATTATAAAATGTTTCCAAATTAGTTTCTTTCAATAAAAAAACTTGTAAAACTTTAATAAAATCTGCAGGTGTGTTTGTGTCTGATGGATTTTTTTAAAAACATGTTTGTTTTTCATTCAGTGGGTAGAAAATCCAGAAATTTTACTGAAGTAAGAGAAGAAATACTTTAATAAAATTACTAAAGTAAAAGTAAAAAGTACAGAGTAGTAAAAATACTCCTTAAAGTATTTATTTTCAAAGAAGTTACTCAAGTAAATGTAATTACTATGTAAGGGGATTATGAACCACCAGATCAGGTCAAACTCCGGGCCTCAGCTTCTTTAAAGCTCGCTCTATATGATCGTTTGTGTTTTTAAGCAAATATTGATTGTGTGAACTAGACAGGCTTCCTATGGAAATCAGCATCACAGCTGCTGATTTCCATGTGTTAGAGCTGAGCTCCGTCGCCTTGAGTTTCCACCGGAAACATGGCGGACGGCATAAAGGATGCATCAAACAAATTAGGGATTTTCACACTTGATAGTCCCGCCGACTCAGTTGGAGTTGAGACCAACTTTGCAACATTTGTTGCCTGTTCAGTTGGTGTGCAGAGTGAACAACGTGCAGCCAAAATGGAGGCGGTTGTAGGATTTCTCCACAAGCCGTTTCTCCCTGTGTGTCATGACCCACACCTGTTTGTGTTTTTTTTCTGTTCATTTCCAGCTTTAATATTTTTTAATACTCTGCTAATCCTCTGTTGTTTATAGTTGTCATTAGGGTCTTTTCATGTTAGTCCACTGATTCCTTGTGTTAATTTCTCATCCTACTTTCACACTGCAGGCAAATGCAACCCAGACTGACTTTTACACGGTGCAATTCCAATCATTTCATCCAAATCAAATCTGAATTGTGCCACTTCATTATGTCGGTCAAGCCAAATTTCCTCCGATGTTTAATTCATTAAAGCTGCATTTTTGTTTTCATAAAAAAAATATAAAATGAATCATCTGAAGCTATAAAATGAATGCAGATGATGAGTAACATTAAAATTGTTTATTATATATAGAAGAAAGTTACAAAAACTAAAACAGACACAAATAATTGTGATAAAGAAATTGTTCAATAACCCGTCAGGAAGGAGATTTGATCCTTCTCCAGTGGATATCAACAGAAATTTATCAGCTAAAATATCTGTGATCATTAATGTAATATGTAATAAAGAGTGATTGATCCCAGTTTCAGGAAACGCATCACTCAGCAGAAGTATAGGTACGAAGAGTTTGTCCCAAATTGAAATCAACCCATCCTGCGGAGCCGAACGTTTATGCCTGTGTGCAGCCCTCGTCTAATCAGTTCATCCTTAATCTGGTAACAAAAACAAAAAACAAATAGTGTCATCAGTTCCACATGAAGAAGAAAATGATCAGTGTTTGTCCTCAGACGTTAGAAACAAAACTAAACTAAAATCTGCGTCAAACCAAAGGAAGGAAAAACTGGTAAAACCAGCAGAATCAACAAAGTTACTGACCTGTTTGACAAGAGCGTTGTGATCATTCTCCAGTGATAATGTAGTGGAGATCTTTCCTCTGAGAGCCACAACATAATCTGGAAACAAAAGTTTGTTTCCAGATTCCAGATTCCAATTCACTTTTAATTGATGCGCGTTGGAGATGATTCTGTGTGTCAGGTCCAGTGATACGGTGTGTGTACAGTCCCCTGCGATAATATCCTACAGACGCTACTGGTGGTTTTGCTCCTCGGCCTCCTGCCTGAGGGGAGCGGCTGGGTGGAGCCCTTCATGATGAGGAAGGAGCGCCACCTCCTGCATCGTGCTGTGCAGAGGTCCAAGGTTGCTCCCCACAGTCCTCTGCAGAGCCATGCACTAAGCAGCAGTGCAGCTACTGAGCCGCAGGGTGACGCAGGTGCAGAGAATGTTCTCCATCACACAGAGATAGAAGCTCCATATTTTTATTGCATTTAAACAAGTCTAGAAAACCCCAAAGTGCTTCATGCAAACATCCACACTATGATGATGGGAAGCTCCTGACATGATAGACGTCAAACTCCTACCACCATTGCCCATGAGATATTTCAGCTTCCCAAGATGTATTTTATTCCAAGTATTTTAGATAAACTCTATATTTCTTCAAATTATTTGGACTTATGTCCCTTAGAATCGGTGAATCCACGAATACATTGGTGTCCATTACAGTGTATGTCATGACATTTACAGTCCAAAGTGTAATAATGCAAGTTATACAGGTAAGTTCAACACCAAGTCAGTCACACTACATTTGGTCATTAAAATGGACTCACTTAGTCTGAAATCCAGCGTTGTTGGGAAGCTGATGAATTATGATTCCTTCTGTCTGACACCATTCACTGCTGACTTCCTCCACTTTGGCCAAATAAAGTGTCTGAGTCCAAGACCCACAGTTGCCATTGCAGTCCCAGGTGTCATTGTGCGAGCACGCAACAAAGTTCTGCTTGTAGCGAAGGATCACCTGTGGATTACAAAGAGGTTAAGTCACATTAAAGGCAGCCATACATTACAAACAGTGCCCACTTACTGATACATATCCGTTAGTTTGAGTTTCCCCTGGGTAGTAAGTCATCATAGTGCCAAGAAAATGTGAGGCTTGTGAACCCCCGACGAGCAGCGACAGCACAAAGAGAAACATGGTGTCAGAGTGAGCGGCTCTACACAAATACTGAGAAATAAGTCAGCTGAATTTAGAAATCCAGTGAGCATTTACACAATGATCCAGGAAGATACTTTGCATGAGGAAATGTTCCTCACACAAGGGGATTCGTGTCGAAATATTCAAAGTGGAGAAAGTATGTTATAAAAATTTGGTAAACAGAATCCTCATACTTACTGGCAAACCTGTAATGAATTAATCTCATGAAGTTTGATACGGTCAGTCAGGGTGGATGAGTCCAATAAGAGCCATTTTTAGGTCTTTAATGGGATGTTTTCTTGAATCATTATAATCTGCATTTGCCTACTGTTATATAACGCCCTATGCAAAACAGTCAACAAGTTACTTCCACAGAAAAACATCCCTGCAGAACAAACCTCCCACCTTTATGCCTTTCAGCAGAGGCATAGTGCAGGTACAGTCAGAGCTTTGTGTAACATTAACATACCCAATATTAGATTTCTGCACTACTGACTTCCTCCATAGTCATTATAGTGACTTCCAGTCAATAACGACAATAACTACTTCAATGTGTTTCCATAAAAACTAATAAAAACCAAAAAAATTGTCAAGAGATAAAACCTTCTCAGGATCAGAACAGTTGTCATTTATCAGGCAGGTTTTTATGAGTCATTATGAAAATTCATGTGAAAACATGGATGGGACCATAACTTTCTTAGAATAAACACATAATTACATCAGTCTTGGTTTTCAATTTTTTATTTTGAAGTTAAGTTGTGAAACAAACTTTTCTATAAATTTAGAGATAACATGTTTGGAATGAACAGGGTTTAAACATAGAACCTGAAAAGAAACAAAAAGGAAACAAAGAAAATAAAAAAAAATGGATGGAAAGAACAAGGATTTTGGAAAAACAGGAAAGTTCGGACACAACTAGCTAGTAGCTACCAGAAGTTACAAACTACTACTAGCAACTAGCGAGTAGTAGCTTCTAGCTCCTAGTAATAGGTTCTAGTTTGAAGCTACTAGCTAGATGCACTTACTAGCTATTAGATAGTGGTAGACAGTAGCTTCTACTAACTACTAGACTGTTTGAATCTAGTGCTAATTTGTTTAATGTTAGTTCCAACTAGAAACTACAGTATCAAGGAAGCTAGTAGCCAACAAGCATTTACTAGCTACTAGCTTGTTTGAAGCTAGTAGTTGGGAGTAGCTAGTAATTACTAGCTTCTAGTTCCAACTACTAGCTAGTAGGTTCCAGTTGGTACGGGCATCAAACAAGCACTAGATACAAACAAGCTACTAGTTACTACTAGCTGGTAGCTTCTGTACCAATTGGTACAGAAGCCAGGAAACAAGAAAAGACAGGAAGGAGAAACAGAAGGAGACAGGAATGATGGACAGAAAATAGGATGCATAGAAGAAAGGAAAAAAACAAGAAAAAGCCAAGGAAAAAAAAAAAGACAAAAAAAGGGGGGGGAAAAGGAAAAAAAAAGGCAGTGAAGGTTACGAAAAAGCAAAGTAATAAGGGAGTAAGACGAGAAGAAGGAAAGACCTTACATGTACAAAAAAAGGCTATAAAATATTAATTATATAAAGACTTCTCCATACTTTCCCAGAAAGGAAAGGAACTATGTTTGTTTCTTTTTTTCTTAACTTAAACTTTAGCATATGTCTGTCAGTGTTTGCACCTAAAACCAAAGAAAGCTCAAAAAAATAAAACTTAAACTATTAAAGAAATGTTCTGACTGATATCATCATGGTTGATGATGAACACATAAAATCTCTGAAGGTCTCTGGTTTCACTTCTTATAGAAAAATGAACTGCAGTTGTAAATTGATCAGTCGGAAGAAAGACTCTCGCACACGTTGAGTTGTCATTCATGAAGTTTTCAGTTTTAGCTTCTGGTAATGTTTCTGAGAGAGAAGAAAAAAAGAAAATGGGAAACCAAAAATGAGCCAGTAATTAGTTTTATAAGTCTTTTTTTCTTATTAAGGTGATTGTGCGTACTTGCAGGTTGTTGTAATGTTTCTGGCTGCTGCAGTGGATTTTCTTAGCTGTGGTTTCATTGAAATAAAAAATGGAGCACAAGTTACAGAAAAATCCACTCTTGGGAACCACAAATTCCTCACCTGGAAACAAACGGGGAAAAAAACATAACTATGAATTTCAATCTATCTCTCTTTTGTATTTTTTCTTTAAATGTGTGAATTTCTCACCCAGAGGGTTGCTGGGATGAAACGGCGGCAGCTGGAAGTCCCCAGGAACATTTGGAGACTGAGAACCGGATCGCTTCGCTTCAGGTTCATCAAGCTCTTTCTCCTGTTTAACAACAACTGAAGAAGAACAAAAACTCATAAAAACATCTTACAACTTTTTCTTCTTCTCAAAGAACAACTTTGAAAATAAATCTGTGCTAAAGTCCTTCCCATTTCTTGAGTTTTCCGATTTTAGACATAAGGAATACAGCAAATAAATGAAACGCCACAGCTGGAGTATCCAAATCATAGTTCTACTTAACCTACTTAAGTTTTGTCTGAAACGAACATTAATACTAATTTTAATGAACATTTCTGAGAAGCTGGCTTGGATTTTAATGCAAACTTATCAGTCACTGTTAAGAAGCCAATAATTCCCATGTGTGATTTATGAATACCAAGATCCAGCTGGTTTGTGTAGACGCCATCATTGCTTAATAATTATATAAAACAAACCTGTGTTGGCATCATGTTTACGTTTAGAAGAGTTTGAAGTTTGGACGATTTCCTCCTTATCTTCTTTCTTGTCATTTTTAACAGCTTCATCTGAAGTCAAATTCTAAAATGAAACATGGTGGATTAATGGAGTTTAAAGAAATCAACTGAGCTGCTTGTTTTTTGTTTTCTTGAATGTGTTTGTACCTGCGGCTTCAGACGGCCCATTGATAGCTCCTGAGTTCCCTCCGTTTCCAGTCGAGCCTCTTCTTTAGGAGCAACAACCTCCCGCGTTTCTTCCTCTGTGATCTCTCTGTTGTAAGTCGCAGCATCCGACACGCCTTTTTCTCCTACTTCCATCTTCTCCATATCTTCCTCGTGATTCTTTGTTTCATCGCTCGCCGTTTTCCCTCTCGCTCCATCCTCCTCCTCTGCGCTGAGGTTCAATAAAACATCTGTTGATGTTAAGTTATTTGTCTTTGGTGACTCTTTCCTCTTCTCTTCTTTCTTAAAGTCTATTTTTGATGTACTCTGTTTTTCTGCAGGTTGGTCCTCTTTAGCAGTTTCATCATCCTCCCCTCCAATAGCCTGCTGTGGATCTTTTATCTGTGAGGAAACTGTTTTGTCATTTGCAGCCATTTCAATTTTTGGATAAACAGGCTCTTCTTTTTCTTCCCCAGTTTGTTTTCTACTAGTTTTACTGTCCTTCTTTTGTCTTCCTCTTCTTGGTTTCTGTGGAGTTGGTTCATCATACTCAGCACTGTCCAGTTCTTGAGTGGCCGCCGCCTCCCCAGTGTAACTTGTCTTTGTTGCTGCACTTTCCTCTAAAGGCTCATCTTTTTTTTGAGTTTTCTCACCATCTTTCTCCTTAGAATCTCTGACTGTTGTGCATCTTCTTCTTGTGGGGGTCTTGTCTTGTTTCGTTTTAGTATTTTCTTCTACTTTCTTTGCTATGTTTTGTCTTCTTCCTCTTGTCGATCTCGTCACCACTGGTTTGTCACTGGGACTTTCCTCTTCCACAGAGTCTAAAACTGTGAACACTTCCTCTTCTTCGTCATCAGATTTTTTGGGTTCTTCTACAGGAGGTGATGTCTTTTCATCTTTTTTGTTTCCTCTTGGTGTTTGTCTCCTACTAGATCTCCCTGTGGTCGAGGGCTCTTGAACAGAATCATCTTCAATGGAGTCCACAACTTCGTAGACCATTTCCTCGAAATCCTCAAGACTCTCTTCTTCTTTTTCTGTCTTGATGTCTTTTGTTTGTACTTCGGAACAAAAGACAGTTGGTTTGGGATCTTTAGAGACAATTTTACTGTCTTTTGTTGCTTGTTCTGATTCCACCTCAGTTGTTGCTGGTTGATCTTCAAATGAATCTATGACCTTATAAGCCTCTTCATCCGTGGGTTCATCCTCTGCTTTAGACAGTAGGTCAGTGGGAACTACAAGTGTCTGGTCTTTCAAAGTGTCTCTGCTGCCATCGTGGTCTTCTTCTTTAGAGGTTTGACCAATCTCTTTGGAGGTTTCACAGACTCTCCCTGATAAAAGGATGCCATCTTTTTGTTTTTCACTACTGCTATTTGGAGTCTGGTTGGTTTCTTCACTTTTCACTTGGTTTTTATCAGATGTATCTCTGTCCGATGATCCATCAGAAGTCTGGGCTTCTTTACCATCAACATTTTCAAAAACCTGCATCGTTGTAGGAACTTCTCCATTATCAGCTGTAGCGGCCTGATCTTTAATTGCACCGTCCTGCAGCTTGGTAAACTCATCTACTTCCATTTCCTGGCATTCATCTGATCGGCCGTTGTCATTATCAGCTCCCTGCTGAATGACATGGTCCTGCTCAGGTCCAGGCATTTGAATTTCAGTTCTTCTGTCTTGGTTCTCCTTGTTTTTCTGTTCATCAGATTTTTCACTGATTGAATCAAGGACTTGTTTATTCTCGTCGTCCGTCTTCTCTGTGCTTTGGCCATTTTTCTTATCCTTTGCTTGGGTTTTCTTCAGCTCATTGATGGATTCATCTTTCTTTGCAGAACTGCTCTCTGCTGCCACATGGTGATCAGACTTTGCCACTGCACCCTGTGCAGGTTTGACATCCTTTTTCTGCGCTGCCTGAGTTTTTACAGAGGATTTAGTGGCTGCCGCTGGTGAACGGCTTCCGCCCGAGGATGAGGGTTTTGATGACCTAACGGGAGACTTACTCTGGTTTAACTGAGATTTCTGACCAGACGAAGGTGGAGTTTTCACAAACTTTGAAAGTGAGGAGGAACTTTTAGTTCCCCTAGCAGAAGTAGTTTTGGTTTGATATTTCTTGGACTCATGGATGCTTTTTTGGTTGTTTGCTGATGAAGATGTCGATGGAGAGGATGAGTTGCCTTTTGAAAACTTAGCTGAGGAAGCGGCTGACTTTGTTGACGTCTTTCTGGAAGCTGAACTCTGCTTGTCTTTTGTCTCTCTGGATGTTGGCCTGCATGTTGAAGGCTGAACTTCTACAACCATGTCTTCAACATCTTCATTAATTTCATCAACCGTTACAAAATCTCCAGAGTAAAACTCAAGCTCATCAAATTCTCCGAGTGAATTAAAAGTTTTGTCCTGGGTGGAGATAAAATGTCAGACTTTAATACTATTTATGTAAATGTAATCAAAATGCAAATAAGATATTATTCTTATGTACAAAACAGATGAAAAGGGGAGGAAAAAACTTACATTTACTTTTGTATGTGGTGGGTTTTTGTGTTTTGCATTCTCAGGAGTTGTTTTGCTTACAGTAGTGCTCTGAAAAACAAAAAGTAATTTTTTCTGATTAAACAGCAACTTAACTGAGTTTAACAGCATCAGTCAAGCTCTGAGTAAAAGTATTTATGCACCAGCTTCAGCACTTGATAGAAAATCATTTATTTATTTTGAAAGTATAAATAAAGCCACCATTACCTCTTTGTTCTTGCTTTCAGATGTGGCTCCTTTAGTCATTATGTTCTTGTTAATTGCTGTTGGCAAAGCCTTGAAGCTGTTATCATCCACATGGGGAAGTTCAGCAGCATTTATACCCGGATCGCTGACAGATGTTTTGGTGGAGGATTCAGCAGAAGCTTTTGCTGGTGTTTGAGAAACTGAAGAACAAAAATAGCATAAAATATTATCAAGGACCTTATTGAGTCCGACCCACACAAAATGTTATAGAAAGCCAAAGAAATTATTTTGTGTTTTTCAGTAGAAACTAACCTCGCTGTGTATCCGTCTGCCTTAGAGAGCATTTTTGCTTTTCCACAGCTTCAGTTTTGGTTTTCATGTCTTCCACAGAAGTGGAAGTCGCTGTACTTTTCTGCTTCTCTGATAAAGCTTTTACAGATATTTCTTCAGATTTCACAGGTGTTTCTTCAGCTTTTGCAGATTTCTCTTCAGCTGTGCCGGTGGTTTTTGGTTTAGAAGTTGCTGTTTTTCCTGCTACAGTTTTGTTAGGCTTCTTTCTGACCTCTGAGGCCTTGATCGGTGCAGATTTACTGCCATCTCTCACAGGTTTTGAGTTTGTCACCAGTTTTTTAGCTTTATCAGCAGGAAGTCTTTTTCTTGCAATCTTGGATTTTGGGACCACTGAAGCCTCATTTTTCCCTGCAACCATCTTCCCAGTACTTTTTGCTTTTGTACTGGATTTGTTGACAGTTTTAGAAACCTTCTTTGTTGAGATGCCTTTTGCTTTGGAAACCAAGACTTTTGCTTTTGAGACAAATTTGCCTACTGTGGTGTTTTTAGTTCCAGACGATGCAGGTTTTTTAACTTTCCTCGCGACATGGGATTTGGTAGTTTCAGAACTTGAGACACCAGATTTTCTGTGAAGAAGAAAGTCAACAAGGAGAGGAAATGGAAATGAAGCACCGTAGCAAACTGTTTTAGTTCAGAACATCAACATTTTTTCTCATAATCTGGCTTTTTTCAAGCATTTCAAACTGAATATACTGAGGCATAACTTACTTCTGTGGAGCTGTTTTCTGCAGAGACTTCTTCAGAGTGGTGTCCTGTAAATAAATGATACATTGTAAATGTTGAAGGTGTAAAATTAGTGCAGGTGTGGACAAAGTGAAGTACCGCTGGCCTGTCAACAGAGATGGGCAATCCCTTCACGTTGCATCTCGTCAAGCACTGCAGTTTCTTTGCGTCCTCTGCTTTCTCAAAAATCACACGCGCCTAGAGGAGAAAACAGTAGAATAAAATACACAGCCGCACCAAGCCGGATGGATGTTCTGGAGTGGCCCAGTCAAAGCCCAGACCTCATAGGTAGACACTGAGCTTGAACATAGTTCCATAGTGGAACTACAACCAAAAAGGCATCTAATAAATGCTGACTTGAGGGGAATAACTCTGTCAATTTAGGTTAAATATTTTTATTTAATTGTAATTTTGTAGAAATATGTTTTTACTTTGACATTGAGAAGGAATTTCTTTTCATTTTTTTTTTTGTCAAAAATACTTATTTTGTTAATCCCAATTGAGTTTTCAATGCAAAATAAAAGACACATACTTTTTATATGCACAGTATGTAAAGAAGGAAATAAAATACCTACCTTCTTTGTTAATCTGTACATAAGTAGAGATTTTACTTTGCCAAATTTCTCCATGGATTCGAGCATGTCGGTGTGTGAAAGAGAAGGAAAAACATCAGAAAACATCACCATGCAGGGTGACGCGGTTCTACCAGCCTGAACCCGGAGAGGATAAATAAAATAAATTAATAAACTGCTTAACAGATTAAAAAACAGCAGCCATATTTGCTAAACGAAACCAACCGTGAGCTTTGTTGAAGAGCTTGTCCTGCTCTTTGGGCGGCTGGATGTGGCCTTGGATGATTTTTGAGAAGAGATCTTCTTCTCCGTCTTTGAGGATGACGAGGCAGCGGAGGATTTTAAATTCACCAGCTCAGCCAGTAAAACGGGAGCCAGAGTTTTAACCATGGCCTCCAGGTCAGACTGTTTGGACAGAGACTGAACAGCTAGAAAACAAAGAAACATTTTGTCGATGAAAAGTAGGAGTTTACCAACTTCTTTAAATGCTAAAGATTCAAAATCTTTGATATTCAAACCTTTTTTTCCCAGGATTCTTTTAGCCAATCTGTCGGCACTTCTCGACCTCCTATGCTGAGACACTGATCTCTCTCCTGATGACCGCCTTTCATGGCTTCTCCTCGGTGACGAGCGTCTCTCGTCGCTTCTTCTTGGAGGCGATCGGCGCTCATAGCTTCTCCTCGGCGACGGCCACTTGGTTTCCCGCCTCCTGGGAGAGGACAGTCGGTCGTAACTTCTTGAACGTGAGCGGTAGAGTGACGAAGTTTGGCGATCATAAGAATCAGAGCGGGGCCTAAAAGAAGGAATTAAAACATTTTAATACCATAAAATTCTGTTTTGCATCTTGTAAAGAAGTATTTTTCCACACCTGAGAGTGTGTTTGGAGGTGTGTGGCGACCGTGATCTGCTTCTCCGTCTCTCTCTTCTACTTTCGGAGCCATAATGATGGTGTGGACTCTGAGATCTTGCAGGGCTAACTCTTCTGTCCTGTTTTTCCTTTCTGCCCTCCGACACACGTTGGCGGTGAGGCTTGAGCGAACGCGGTACGTTCTCTCGAAATGACGTCTGTTGGCGGTTCCGCAAGTTATGGCCAGGAGTTGCAAGTTCAGGATGAGAATCTAAAGCTGAAGCTCTAAAAAAAAAAAAAAAAAAAGTGATTAAAGTACAGTTACAGCAAAACCTTAGAAACGGTACAATAAGACTCTGTGATAACTATGAGGGACGCAAAGATATGAAAATAAATACTACCCTTTTGATTCAATAAAAATAAAACTACCACACTGAATTCTGCTGTTAAGTATCAGACAGTGTCAGCTCTGGCAGTAAAGTTGTAAAACAGGGTCACGATAATGAATGTATTGACAATTAAATCTTTCCTTAGGATAAGTTCCCTTCATTCCCCCTCCAACACCACAAACTGCAACATGCAAATATACACCGATATTAATGCATCATGCATCCCTAATAACTATGAATGCAACCCAGTTGAAAGGCCAGAGTTACCTCAGAAACTCTGGAGTCCTCCCATCCCACTCAGGGTATCTGAGGAAAACCAAACATACCAATTAAAATCAAAACTTCTGGGATTCGTTTGTGGTCAATAACAGGAAAAAAACAGCCCAGTAGAAGATCAATGGATGTGATCCAAGGTACAAATACCACGCTTCCGATCGAGTCATTTTTAAAATGAGACTGAAACCATACTGGCTGGAGTTTGCACACCAATCCAGGAGCGATATGCATTGCACAACAATGCATTTTCTTTGACACTGATTGGCTGTTGACCTTAAAAATGGGTGAGGAAGACAGTAGATGTTGATTTTCTGCAGTAGTGTCAAGATGGCTTCCTCTACATTACTGCATAATAGGGTATAGACATTATCTAGCTAGACACACAAAAATAAATTAAAAAGATAAGACTAACCTGTTCCTTAGGTGTGTGGTGTTCCCACGATGAAGGCCAGTATTCTGGTGGGAGAGCCAGTCCTAATCACAACAAACAAATGTTTTAAACACTTACTTGTTAGCATATCCTAAAACAGTTTTTCTCAATTCCACGTATCAGGGGTCACTGCCCTGAATACTTTAGATGTGTCACCTGATTCAAGTGATTGCATGACCTCCTCTGCATGCCATCAAGTCATGTTTATCACCCACTTATTCAAGTCAGGTGTGTGGCACAAGGTTAATACCTAAATCATGCAGGTCAGTGATCCTTGACGACCAGAAATGAGAAGTACTGCCCTAAAGTAAGTTGTGAAATCTTTAAAAAGAAATGTTTACACATCTATGAAATCTCAAATGTTTTGCTTTATGTTAAAACATTAAGCAACCACTAAACGAAACAGCTGTTTGCAATAAAAGAAAAAGAAATACTAGCAAAATTCTGTACCCATACCGTATAAAACCTAAACATAATCATATTACATTTGATCTTGAATGCAACAATTTACAAATCTCAGATATAATAACCAATGTCTTTAACATTTTCACAAAGACAGCAAAAGCTTGATGGACTCCGTATGGAGTCAGTCTGGTGTCCATCTCTCTGGTCTTCATCAGAATTTGAGGTTCCTGAAGGGTCATCTGGTCATCTGGTCAGCATCATGTCAGGATAAAAACACTCCAGGAGGGGCATTACAGCTGAAGAAAGAGATGACTGTGGACCAGAAGGGGGGGAAACCATTCCATCCATCGTCTGTAGCCATTGGCCCATGAATGGTGGTGAGTACCTCTCCAATAGACATTGGGCAAGAGTCCATGTAAACCCTGTACAGGTTGCATGTCGATCGCAGGGCAACACAGAGATACACTGGAAATACATACATGCACACATTCATAACTAAGGGCAATTTAGAGAGACCAATTAACCTCCGTAACTATTTGGACTGTGGGAAACCAGAGTACCTGGAGAGAATGCACACATGCACAGGGAAAACAATACCTGAGGCCGGGATTTAAACACAGGGCTTTCTTCCTGCAAGGCTCAGCAATATTTATATTTCAAAAATACAAACTTTAAATGAAACAAAAAGTTTTGTTTTAAAAATATGTCCTCTTAACTCCAACGTCAGGAGTTATAAATGGTTCCAACGAAAATGTGTCCTCTTACCTCCTTCGGCAAAAAACTGAAAACACCTTGTCAAGTCCCAATGATCTGTCGGCTTCCAGATTGTTTTTGTTCATGTCCATAGAGTCACTCGTTTCCATTTTCGTCAGTTGAAACACAGTTTGGTTTCACATACTTTCACATGCAGTTATGAAAAAATTATGACTAATCTAGTAACATCTATGTTATCCTAAATAAATCTCTATCAGTCCAATTAAACAGGGATTTTCTGATGATTGGCCGTTCAAATTACTTCAAAATCGCAAAGTTCTATCAATCGAATTACAAAATAGTTCAGAACTTGCAAAAGTAGAAACATTTTGGGACACAATCCTAAATTTTGAACACATGATTGATAGCAGTCTAGGTGAAACAATAATCTACGCCTTTTCTTAAGCTTCACATTTAGTCAAAAAAAATAAAATAAAATAAAATAAAATCAGCAGGAATATATCCAACACGCACCAACCATATCCTATTTGCTACGGGAGAAATCTGCACCCATCCACTCACCTTCAAATTGGTACATTGTTTAACACAAAGAGAACAGGTATGAGGAAATAGTCTTGGTGTTGCTGCAGAGCAGTCTTCCATCAGGGCTAGTGGCGGCAGATGGTTTGGCGGCCCAGCACGAGTCATGGCATCCATCTTGCCTGGCCCTGGATGAGGTGGAGCAGGATGCCTATGTTGTAGAAGAGGTGCTCGCTTCGTCACAGGAAAATCTTTAGGCTGTCGAGGTCCCTGGTGCATCTGGAGCTGCTGCTTTGGTCCACCCTTGGTTTTATTCTTCATAGCCAGATCAGAAGCTTTTGAGGCTTGCCCTGTAGATCTGAGATGGTGGTCATCACGACTCTGGACATTGCTGCCAATAAGCACAAGCCCAGGGCGCCCAGGATGAACTCCACGGATCAAATTCGAAGGTGGTTTGGACACTTCCAACTCGGTGGAGTTGATCCGAGGATGAACTCCACGGATCAAATTCGAGGGTGGGTTTGGAGGCACTTGGGTTTGAGGCTGGGTGAGTGGCCAGGGTGTCCAGGGTTCTTCGATGGACCTTCAGACATGAGTTGTCTTAAATCTGTGTCCTTGTTCAGTTGTCCAAAAGAGGACAACTCTGATTTTGAGGAATGTCCATAGTCAATCACTTTGCTTTGTTTGACAACCGTCAAAGTTACTTGATCTGGACCCAACACTGGCCCTCTGGAGGGAATCAGCTTTTCCATTTCACCCATACTCCTCATGGGTTGAGCTTCACCGTACGATGTTGACTGAACTGAAGTTGGCGCTCTCTTCTCCTTCTCCAGTCGGATTTGCCTTAAGATGAAAGGCAGGTTTTCGGGGGTGATCTGGTATTCGGAGTATGACGTTAGTTGCTGCAGGTCTTCCTTCAAAAGCCCAAACTGCTGGAGGATGTCCAATTCTGAAGTGTGCATGGATTTAATGGACTCCTGAGGAGGCGCAGATTTGTCAGACATAGAAGGGTCATAATTACCCAAACCAACAAATGACTGCTTCCCACTTTCACCACAGCCTAGAAAGCTGGGTGAAGCAGAAGGATACATTTTTGAGGACTCTTCTGCCGAGGCCCAGTTCAAGGAGGTGCTGCCTCTATCAACAGTGAAGGGTCTGTTCACTTGAGCAGTAGCAGGTGGCAAATATGACTGCATCGCAGTGTTTGTGGATGGAAACATGTCTCTTTGAACATTGGTAAATTGGGTGTTTTGGCTTGCAGAATTTTGCATAGCCTCTTCCCTGGCTCTGCTGATGTTCAAGTCCAAACGTTGGTCTATGTCCTTCTCTATTGGTACCGTGCTTCTCTCAGGTCTGTAGTTTACTTGCAAACACAGAAGGCTCGGAATAGGTCCTCCAGATGGTCCACAGTTGACGGCAGTAGATCCAGAAGAGCCGAAATTGGAACCAGCACCAGAGTGAGGTAGTGGCCTCTGAGGGTTCATCTCCATTTGTCCACCAGAGTGTACATATGGTCCTTGGGGTTGCATCCTCTTTCCCGGGTTGAAAGGATTAAACATGGGATGAGACATGGTGTCAGCGATCTTCAGAAGGTTCAGGAGACCGATGCCCACAGCAGTTTGCAAAAGTGGTTTTGTGGGCAAGTCCCGAGCAGGTGTGTTAGGAGTTTGTCGATCAGGTCACAGGACAGCTGCAGACCAGGAGGACATTGTTCATAGATCTAGTTGACCCAACTGGAAAGATGGAGCCTGCCCTCTGGGCAGTGGAAAGCTCCCGGGAAGCCCGCCAACAGGGGGGGCTTCTTCTGTGCGCAGGAGCACAACACAGGCTGCAATTCTACAAAAGCAAAGAAAAGCTGAAAAGTTTAAAGGAACAGAGAATTGAGTTAGAGACTGGGGCTAGACTTTAGCTTGGTGGATGAATGAGATCCAACAATTAGAGGTTCCCTGCTCATTAGCCAACTTTTCTGTTAGCTAGGCAGATGTCTTAAAATGATTCAGGTCTTCATAAGTGAGAAAGAATAGAAAACTAATGTTTCCCCTATTTTAGAACGAATAAAGGAAACATTGTCACTAGAATTAATATATCCTTAGAATCTGTTTTGATTTTGTTGCATTTGCTTAAACAAATAAAAAAAGTCTTTTAGCCACATATTTTTATTCTATTCTAAATATTTGTCTGGTTTTAAACACACATGTATCTGATGTAAGAGTTTCCAACAACCTGGCTTTCCAGTGCAAGGACATAGTTTTGTCCTGCAAACGAAAGACAAGTACAGACCATATTTAGATCTATTTGCATGTTAAAACAGGGTCTTGTCATTACTCTGTGTGTAATTATTACACACCGAGTACACGTGATCTGAATGTACACAGGAATGAGTTTGTGGGTGATGCTGGAAAAGAAGCTTTGTCTTGGATCATGAGTCATATATGAAGCGTGTTTTTCATATTTTTCTGCATCCCAGTCGTACACCAACAGATTCTGTACCTTCCATAGGGAATGTTACTGGTATCAGTACACAAAAACTAAGTAAATGAACTCAATGGCAAACATTACTTGTCAACTCTTCCAGGTTAAGTGATAAGTACTGATTTATAGGTGGTTGCTACTTGAATGTCTTATTCAAACTATGACCATCTTTACAACTATGACAGTCTGTATTAATTACATCTTAAATAATCTCCCAGTCCTTTGCCGTCTTTCTGGTCAGGGTTCAGTCAGGTCAGCCAGCGTTGTGGTCAGCTACGAGATGATTATTCAGGTGGAAAACAGAATAAACCGGTATAAACCGTTTCACAGCTCCATTCACACAGTCTTCATGACAGAAGGGAGTTGTTACAGAGCTGCTCGGTAAAAGGGGTGAAAGAAACCGAGCTATAATAGGGCTATGCTAGCGACACTTGACCTGGAAAACCATATGCAGCATAAACAATTCTCAAGCAAACAGTAAAATCACATTAAAACAAATATCGAGACGCCCCCTTAAATATGTTATATTGCAATAACATCAAATTATTTTTCATTCGGCTCCGTTACCAGTCGATAAATGTTACAAATTCATTTTACATGAAGCAACGTTGATGCCAACATTTCCCTCGGCTACAGGGGAACACAAACGGTCAAAATGCAACCCGAACGCAGCGACTTCTCATCATTCTGCACTTTTTACATTCACTTCAGTTACATACCACTCGGTAAGAGTGTGGTAAAAGTCCACTTATCAGGAATTAAAACAGCTCCACGGGTCGCTTAAAGATTTATTTTTAGCCTCCTCCATTCACGACTTCCGTTCATAGCATCGGTGAACGGATATGACCTTTAAGTGTTTCCGGTTTGAGAAACTTCAGCGTAAAAGCGAAGAACCAGTGAAGGGGTCCGCACCATTTTCACCACCCAGATTGCCGGAAAAAATCACCTTTACGATCATAACATGCATTTTAGCCCCAAGTACAAACTAAAACTTAAAAATTTTATGACTTATACATATAAGCTGTAGAAAATTTGTCATTTACCTCCTTAAGAAAAAAGCATTTTTAAACCAATGACAATAAAGGAACTCAATGCAATTATTAACCTTAATTAATTAATCATTTTTCATTTAAAGGCACATTAGAAATTCAGATCAAATTCTTTAAGCCAGATATTACTCTTTAAGTTTTGATTAAGGTGAAAAACAGGAGTTCAATTTTAATATGAACAAGAAAAAAATGTTCAGGTTAAAAAGTGTCAAAAAAAAGTAGTAAAACAAAGAAAGTTGGCTCATATGTGTGGTACATATACTAAAAACCCAGTGATGTTTAAATTGATTTTTAATCAACTCAGTCATCAGTAAAGTCACAACAGAAAGGGATTCAAAATGATAAACAATCTTTACTCAGTCACACACAGACTAAAATTAACTTTCAAATCAGATAATTACACTTTATGTTTACATGTGACGATACATTTTTATTGTATTTTTTAAATAAACGTAAAGAAATGAAAACACATTGGACCCTTGTTTAAACAAAAGCAGAGTCTCATAACTACAAAACTAAATGCAGAACAGCAGCTTCCATTAGCCAGGTACTATTAGCAAGTCATGCTTAAATAAAACTGAACTCAACTTTGCATGAAACTGATGCACTATGCTGTAACACTGACTGACAAATTAATATGAAAAGTTGATGTAACGTAACCTTTTGATTTGTAGAATAAATCTATCATTTTAACAGTCCACACTAGTAAACAGTATTTAATTTACTGCCTGTTTATCTCAAAATTTATTGAGTCGGCAATAACTGTTAGTTGTTTTTCTTCTTAATTAAGTTAGGAGCCAACTACTCAAAAATATGTACATTTACCACTCTTAGCTGTGGAATATATAACTTATGTACAAAGAAGGTACAAAAAACTGATGAAATACTGAAAGATTTAAGAAAAAAGATAAAGAAACTAAAAGTTAGAGCTCAGACCATCATGCTGGAAAGCTTTGGTGGTTCCTCATGTTCCAGGAAAATAATCTGCAGTTTAAGATGATCAGTCCGAGAGCGAGCCTTGGACATTTTGCTCAAGTCTCTGGTAATATTTCTGAGAAAGAGGAAACAAAGGCAATGAAAGATCAAGACTGAGTAAAGGTTTTGTGTAATGAACTTTGAGCTGTTTGTGCTGCGTACCTTCAGGTTGTCATAATGCTCCCGGCTGCTGCAGTGGATTTCCTTGGCTGTGTCCTCGTTTAAGTAAAAAACAGAACACAAACTGCAGAAAAACCCAGACGTGGGATTCACAAATTCCTTACCTGGGCAGAAAAAGGAAGAAAACAGGAAATGATTCCCTTCCATTTTGCATCCATTTTTCTTGTTTTGTTATTTTAATGTGTGTTTCTCACCCAGAGGGTTTTTGGGATTAAACAGCTGCAGCTGGAGGTTCACAGAGACAGTCGGAGACTGAGAGCGAGATCGTTTTGCTTCGGGTCCAGTCGCCTCCTGCTTCCGTTTATCCACAACTAAAAGAACAAAGATCATGAGTACAGGGTGAAATCTTCCCCACTTATTTTACCTCAGATTTAACATTTAAGCAGAAAAACCTGTTTTACAATTTGGGAACAGCTAAAACTGTACACCAACTGGTCTATGGTAAAATATAAAAAATATATTTTTGCTGGCAATGTGACAGGTAAGCCATAACTACACATTCATATTGGCTTTTCTACAAACCTGTTGAAGCTGCACAATTATATTTTTAAAGTATCCAATAGTAAATACACACATGCTGTGTTTTTACAATACAATTACAGGCCATTGTAGGGTCTGTAATTAATCGCAATTAATTGCATTTTACTCAAAAAAACATATATAATTGACAGAATAAGCAATATTTTCAATTCAGTTCCATTAAATTATTAAATAAACAGACATATAAGCTCAACAATAAAGATATTTATTGTTTGTAATCTATTATTTAGATGATTCAACCATTAGACTGGTGCAAAGTGCTATTATACACATTCTGTTTTCAAGTGTTTCAGCAACCCCTGATTATTCATGGGTCTTTTTTTTGAAAAAAATCCTTTAGAAATGTGCACATAGGCTTTTGGGACATCAGCCCGTATCGTGGTGTTTAACATGTTATGTACCTTTAACACCGGCCTTCCTGTGCTCTTCTTTCTCTGCTTCCTCAAATCCTAACTTCAGTCCATCATTAGGCGGAGGTTGATGTTCGGTAGAAGCAGTTTCGGCGTTCTTCCCCTCCTCTTTCCTCTGGATCTCAGACTGAACGTCACCTGATGGACCAGATGTGTCCAGAGTCGAGGAGGAATCCAGTGAAACAGGGGAGAGGGATTTATTTTCTTCCTTCACTGTTTTGCCTCTGGTAGATTTTCTCACTGTAGAAGGAAATTAGTAAATTGAGTTTAAAGCTTCACTGTCTAACAGAAGCTTTAAACAGTTGTGTTTGTGTTACCAGGAGTCAGTCGGCATCTCTTCTTGGGTCGACCGGTTCTTTTTACCGCTTCCTTTTCCTCCTCCTCTTCAATCTCTCCCACCTCATCAACAGTGACAAAGTTCTCATTTTCCTCTAAAACAAAAGATTAAACCATTTCACACTCGTCTTCAAACCTAGTACTGGTCTGTACAAAATATTCTTTTCAAAACTGAGTTTTAGATTAAGAACGAAGTTATGCAAAACAGCAACATGAAAAATGTTAAACTGAACACAGACTTATAAAAATATAAATGTTTCAATATGCTCCACATGTACAGATTTGTGTCACCTGTGGTAAAGTTGTACCACTTTGAGGCCAAAACTATTTCTATTCAGAGATTTATTTCCACCACAGTAGAATAAACCAGAGTCTATAAAACAATAAATCTTACGGTATTTTCACGCTCAATAGTTTTTTTAAACTCGGTTTGATTCAGGGCTAAAATTACAACATTTGTTACATTTTGAACTGGAGCGGTTCGCTGTCATACTGCACTGTGTCAAACAAACAAAACCCTTTGAGCACCTTGTTTTTCTCTTCGCCTGTGG
Organism: Poeciliopsis turneri; assembly: GCA_922788865.1. NCBI lineage: Eukaryota > Metazoa > Chordata > Actinopteri > Cyprinodontiformes > Poeciliidae > Poeciliopsis > Poeciliopsis turneri. Next base: position 257,105 of record CAKLNU010000923.1, read on the forward strand.
GGGCGCTGGACCAAGAACCACTGAATGAAACCATACAAAGAAAACATTTCTTTGTATCGTGAACACCAGGGGGCTTGTTTTACCAAGCAGAATTTATGGCTTAAGTTAACTTCAGCCTCAGTTCAGGATTTTCAGCATAATGAAGCTGGTTACTCTTTACCTAGACCTGTTGCCATGGTTACTTATATAACCCTCTCAATATGAGATTACACCAAAAAGATTGATGGCAAAGTCTTCGAAGGACATTTGTCACAAACCTGTGATGTCATCGAGTTTATGTTTAGAAGAGCTTGAAGGTTCTTTTGGATGATTATCGTCATCTTTGTTGTCCTCAGTCTGGGTGGTTTCTGTCAAGGTCTAAAAGGAGACAAACAAGCCAGTGAGATTCATAATGCTTTTTGTGACATAATGTTCGATTCAAACAAGCTATAGTTGGATCTCAACCATACCTCTGTATTTAGAGAGTCCATGAATTGGCTCTCCAGACTCTCAGGCGGGGCTTCAAGCTGTCCTTCCTCTTCCTCAACAATCTCATCCAATGTGACGAGATCCTGCAGTTCTCCCTCTGTGAGTTCCACTTTCCATGTTGGAGCCTCTGTCACAGCTTCCTCTCCGACTTCATCTCCTCCCACCTCATCAAGGGTTACCAGATCCTGGGCATCTACCTCCACCTTTTCCAAATCTTCTTGACTCGTTTTCTCCGGTTCCCATGTTGATTTCCTACTCCGTCCTTTGCTGCTGCTTCGACTCCTTCGTTCCATAGCTTCTCTTTCCCTGGACCTTTTGTCCTCACGGTCATTTTCTCTTTTCTTAGCAGCAGCTTGCCTTTTCTTCAGCTCTTCTTCCTCTGCCGCGTCATCAGGAAAATCTTCCTCATCTTCGCTCACCTGATCCAGGTTCACAAGAATATTTTCAGTTGCTTCTGTGTCCTTGCTCTTCGGTGATGTTGGCATATTCTCCTCTGATGCACCAAGATTATTTGGCTCATTTGAAGACTCATCTTTCTCTACAATATCAGCCTCCAATGTACTCTCCTTCCCCTCTGCGTCAGAGGCTTTAACAGATGGATCCTCTTTATTTTCCAATGTTTTACCAGCTAACTGAATCTCCTTCTCTCCACTTGTTTGTTCGGATGGTTCTACAGTTGAGGGGCTGGACAGTGTATGGTCAGTACTTGCTACCATATCTCCTGTTGTCTCACTCTCCTCCTGCATGGCTGTTTCTGTCATCATCTCTTCTTGAACTTGATCTTCTTCCAGTGAATCTACAATTTGATAAATTGTCCCTCCTTCCTCTTTATTTAATAGTGACCTAATCATTTCCTTTGTTATGTCATCATCTTCAAAAGTGCTTGACATTTTTGCACACTCAGACTGGTCTACAGGAGCTACGTCATCAACCACTTCATCCTCAACAGAGTCAAGAATCTGATATGTTGCTTCTTCTTCATCCTTTCTGGGTGAGTCAACCTTCAGATTTTCTGTTGGTTTTTCACTCGTTTTATTGTCTTTCTTTGGTCTTTCCCTCCTTGATGCTCGTGTTGCTTGCTCAACAACCTCTTCCTCAAAAGCATCCAATACTTCATAAGTAGTCTCCTCCCCACCGAGGTGCCTAGCGTTATTCTCCTTTCTTGGTGTACTTTCCATTAGAGGAATACAAACATCTGGTTTTGGAGTGTTCTCTCTGTCATTTTTCTGGCAATCTCTGGCAGGTGTGTGTCGTCTTTTTGTGAGCTTCTTGTCTTCCTTTGTTTTGGTAAACAAATCGATGTTCGCATTTGCAGCCATTTCAACTTTTGTCTCACTGTCCTTCTGCAGACTGGCTTCTACCCTCCCGTTTTTTTCTTGATCTTCTAGAGAATCTACAATCTGATAAGCAGGCTCTTCATCTTCCTCAGTTTGCTTTTTACTTGTTTTATTGTTCTTCTTTGGTCTTCCTCTTCTTGGTTTCTGTGTTGTTGGTTGGTCATCCTCAGGAGCATTAAATTCTTCATAAGTACTGTCCTCATCACCAGTACTTGTTAGAGCAGCATTACTTTTTTTTGCTGGTGTACTTTCCTTCAGAGGAACTCTGTCTTTTTCCTTAGAATCTCTGGCTGGTGTGCATTGTCCTCTTGTGAGGATCTTGTCTTCTTTCATTTCAGAAAACAAAACTGTGTTGACATTTTCAGTCATTTCAACTTTTGCCTCAGTTTCCTCCATATGAATGAAAGCTACCATCATGGTTTTGTGTTGATCACCTTCTAGAGAATCTACATTCTGATAAACAGTCTCTTCTTCCTCAGTTAGTTTTTTACTGGTTTTATTCTTCTTCTTTGGTCTTCCTCTTCCTGGTTTCTGGGTTGCTGGTTGGTCATTCTCAACAGCATCCAGTTCTTCAATAATAGTGTCTTCCTCCCCGGTGTTTACAACCGCAGCATTACTCGTCTGTGTTGATGTACTTTCCTTTAGAGAAACTACATCTTTTTCATGGGAATCTCTGGTCGGTGTGCATTGTTTTCTTGTGAGGGTTCTGTCTTCACCCAATTTGGTAAACAAAACTGTGCTAAAATCTGCACTCATTTCAATGTTTGGCTCACTGTCTTCATGAAGACTGGATTCTACCGTCATGGTGTTTTCTTGATCTTCTTCGAGAGAATCTACAATCTGATAAACAGGCTCTTCTTCTTCCTCACTTTGTTTTTTACTTGTTTTATTGTCCTTCTTTGGTCTTCCTCTTCTTGATTTCTGTGTTGTTGGTTGGCCTTCCTTAACAACAATCAATTGCTTACAAGTATCGTCCACTTCACCAGTGCTTGCTACAGCAGTGTCACTCTTCTTTGTTTGTGCACTTTCCTTTAGCTGAACTCTGTCTTTTTCCTGAGTATCTCTGGCTGGTGTGTGTCTCCTTGTTGGGGACTTATCTTCTTTCACTTTGGTAAGCAAAACAATGTTAACATCTGCAGTCATTTCAACTTTTGTCTCACTTTTCTGACTGGATGTCACTGTCATGGTATTTTCTTGATCTTCTTCTAGAGAATCTACAATCTGATAAAGAGGCTCTTCTTCCTCCTCACTTTGTTTTTGACTTGTTTTATTGACCTTTGGTCTTCCTCTTTTTGGTTTCTGTGTAGTTGGTTGGTCATACTCAATAGCATCCAATTTCATACAGACAGTGCCCTCATCACCAGTGCTTGGTACAGCAGAGTCGCTCTTCGTTAGTGTACTTTTCTTTAAAGGAACATCTATTTTTGGAGTTTTCTCACCATCTTTCTCCTTAGAATCTCTGACTGGTGTGCATCTTCTTCTTGTGGGGGTCTTGTCTTGTTTCGTTTTAGTATTTTCTTCAACTTTCTTTGCTATGTTTTCTCTTCTTCCTCTAGTCGATCTCGTCACCACTGGTTTGTCATTGGGACTTTCCTCTTCCACAGAGTCTAAAACTGTGAACATTTCTTCTTCTTCGTCATCAGATTCTTTAGGTTCTTCTACAGGAGGTGATGTCTTTTCATCTTTTTTGTTTCCTCTTGGTGTTCGTCTCCTACTAGAACTCCCTGTGGTCGAGGGCTCTTGAACAGAATCGTCTTCAATGGAGTCCACAACTTCGTAGACCATTTCCTCGAAATTCTCAAGACTCTCTTCTTTTTCTATTTTGCTGACCTTTGTTCGCGTCACATATGTTCTTGTTTTGTCCTGTTGCTTTAGTGAATTTTCTTTTCCTTCACTTTTAAATGTTTGGTTTCTTGAACGTCCTTTGATGGTCGGTCTATCACCTCCACAAGTGGTTGTGCTTTCTTTCTTTTTTTGTTCCTTCTTCTCCCTTTCCGCCTCAGTTGTTGCTGGTTGATCGTCCAATGAATCTATGACCTCATATGCCTCTTCATTTGTGGGTTCATCATCTCCTTTAGACATGAGGTCAGTGGGAACTACAAATTTTTGGTCTTTCAAAGTGTCAACTTGTCTGCTGTCATTTTGGTCTTCTTCATTAGAGTTCTGACCAAACTCTCTGGAGCTTTCACAGACTCTCTCGGATAAACGAATGTCATTTTGTTTTGCGCTACTGCTATTTGGAGTCTGGTTGGTTTCTTCATCATGGGCTGTGGCAGCCTGATTTTTAAGTGCGCAGTCCTGCAGCTTGGTGGACTCATCTACTTCCATTTCCTGGCACGCATCTGATGGACTATTGTTATTAGCTCCTTGAAGAATGAGCTGGTCTTGCTCAACTCCAGATATTTGAATTTCTGTTCTTCTGTCTTTATTGTCATCCTTGTTTTCTTGTTCATCAGATTTTTCTTTGAAGGAATCAAGAATTTGTTTATTCCCATTATTGCCTCCCTTTTCCTCAGTGGTTTTGCCATCCATGTCTTTTTTCTTATCCTTCACTTCGTTTTTCTTCATCGCTTTGACATTTTTAAAATCTGTCTTTAGATTCTGGATCTGTGAGCTCTGTCCCTCTGTGGGTTGAATCTTCGATGTTTTTATCCTCAACTCTGACTCAACAGTATTTGCAGAACAGCTCTCTGCTGACACATGGTGGTCAGACTTTGCCACTGCACTCTCTTTAGGTTTTACATCCTTCTTACCCACCTGCTGCGTTCCTAGAGGTGATTTGTTGGCTGCTGCTGATGAACGAGTACTTCGACCAGAGGATGATGTTTCTAATGACCTAACGAGAGGTTTACTCTTGTTTGACTGAGAGGAAAGTAGAGTTTTTGAAGAATTAGGAGGGGTGGAGGAACTTTTAGGTTTAACGGCACTAACAGATGAGGATTTGGTTTCAAATTTGGGAGGTTCAGAGGAAAGTTTCTGCTTGTTTTCGGGCTCTGACACGGAACTTAAAGAGTCACTGCCTTTTTCAGACTTGGATGAGGAAGAAGTTGAGCTCTTGCAGGTTTTTGAAGACCTTGTTGAGGTCTTACTGGCAGCAGAGGACACATCTGGGCTCAGCTTTTCTGTTGTAGCTCTGGATATCGACTCTAATGAAACAGAGGTGTTTTCAACCTCTGTTTCAACCAGCGTGTCATCCATTTCTTCACTAATCTCATCAACAGTCACAAAGTCTCCAAAGTTAAAGTCAAACTCATCAAAAGGATCACAGTAATTATCCTCCTCTTTGGTTTCATCCTGGGTGGAGAAGAAACGATAGTTGCGATTAATTTGATTCACAATAAAAGGCAAAATCTTGCATGTCAACTGTTTTTAGTCAAATATATGGAGAATACCAAGAAAATCTAATCCAAAACTATCATAATTAGGGAAAACAACTCTGCTAATTTACCTGTGTGAGTGGTGTGTATTCCTCCTTCATACCTTCAGAGGTTGTTTTGCTTATGGTGGAACTCTAAAGAATCAAATAAAAACATCAGTTGCTTTTAAAGCATTTTTAGATAACTCTGAAGTTCAGCCACAGCAGAACTTTATTAGCCGTCTGGTTACTAGCAGTAGTTTCAAGTACAAAATCTAGATGCCATGATTTAGAGCCAGTCTCACCTCCTCACTTGTTTTCTTTTCTCCCTGTCTTAATCTGTGCTCACGAAGTGCTGTTGTGAGCGCCCTAAAAAATTCTTCATCGATCTGTGGAAGTTCAGCGTCATCATCCTGCGGTTTGCCCAAAGCTGTGACTGATGTGGTGAAGGTGTATGGAACAGGCGTGGTTTGTTTTTCTGCAGGGACGACTGGAGCTCTGGGTGATTGCTTTCTCTCAGAATTTTCATTGGACTTATGAGACACAGTTGGGATTGCAATAACCTCCGTTTCATTTTTTCCAGCCTTCATATCTGCTTTGACAGAACATGACTGGATGGGTTCTTCTGGAGTTGGAGAAACTGAGGCACAGGTTTGAGGTGGAGGTTGTTTCTCATTATGTGAATCTTTTGAAAGAGGCTGCGAACAAAGCAGAAAGCCAATATTACACAGTAAAAAGGTACAAAAGGACAAAGTATTTGACATCCCAGAACAATTTTATGCATAATGCACAAGTTCACCCTTGTCTTCCTCCCATGTACACCTACACATATTTATTCATTAAGAGCAAAACAGAACTGAAGGTGACTTCCTGGTTTGAGTGCTGATAAAAATTAATTCTGTTATTTATATTTGGACATTTTGCTCAAATTAAACTTGCAGCAAATTGTAGGAAATTTGCTGCAATGGATTCTTCCATGTATTTTGCAAAATTAATGTTTATTTTCTGCGTTGTTTCTAACTAAATAAATAAATAATTATCCTCATATTCTAATATGAGTCAAGAGGTTCTCAATCAGCTTTAACATGCACTGAGGTGATATTACTGGTGATGAAAGGCAAGAAAGACTTTATGGTTTTTAAATTCAGTGAAACATCAAATGGAGAATCTCATAATCATATAATAATTGAACCGTCATCCACAGATAAAGATCAGCCTTCTCCAAAACCCAAATAAACATTAATCAAGTTGAACTTTAACTTCCACACAAATGACGAACAATACTTATGAGTAGAGTTTTGGAAATAAAACTTACCATTGAGGACTTGACAGTTTTCTGTGGTGTGCGTTCTGTAAGACAAGTTGTTTCAGGGAGAAATGATGTGCAAACTGAATGTATGCTCAAATATTGAGGTTGTTTGACAGACTTCTTACTTGTTTCTTTTTGTTGCTCCTGCTTTTCTGTTTTCACCGTGGCTGTGAGGGAGAAAACGTCAGCTGGTGCCGCTGTGCTATCAGCAGTCGTCTTTCCGGCAGATGTTGGTTCCTCAAGCTTCACGGCTACAACGTCGCTCACAAGTTCTGGTGTCAGATGACTGCTTACGTCTGTCGCAGATTGTTCCAAGTAAAAATAAATGAATTCACACGAAGATTTATTTTTATATCATCCTCATATGAATTCTTAAAACACTGGAGTTAATTTTCAGGACAACATTTGTTCCTAATTTGCATTTTCTACTTTATGTCATTTTAAAAGTTTGCTCAAACTTCGCATGACAACTGGATGGAAACCGTTTCAAACTAACCTTTTTGCTTCGTTTCCGTCTTCTTTGGACACTGTAGTTGCTCAGTTTCTGTCTTTATGTTTCCGGCTGGGGGTTCTGATTCCTCCATCGGACATGGCTGTACCTGCAGTGAGTCTCTCACTAATATTTCTTCAGTTTTCACAGTGGTTTGTTGTGCTTGAGGTGGATCAGCAGAGGTTTTATGTGGAAACGATGAACATGGTGGAGTTTTAACTCTAGCAGCTGGTTTTACAGTTTCTGAAACTTGGTCTTTGAAATCAGCAGAACTCAAAATTTCCATGGGTTCTTCTGGTTCAGTTTTTCCAGGTTCAACATCTTCAACTTTGATTCTTACAGAATCCACTTTGAGACATTCTTCTACTTGGTTCTCCTCAGAGGTTTCCACTATGTCCACAGTTTTGGTCACCAGGGGGAGCTCTTCGCTTTCTGTTTTGGCAGCAACCGGCTGGTTTTCCGTTGGTGCTGATTTGGACTCCAAGTCCTTCAAACCCAAAGTGTCTGGTTGGGTTTCAGCCTTCACTGGGTTTGACGATGTTTCTGCTTCAGGAGTCACTTCCTTCACCTGAGACGCCGTTTTCTCCTCTTTGTGTTCATCACCGACAGTTGTATCCATCATCTTCATCACCTCAGCAGTCTCACTGGGAGTTTCAGCAGGTTTTATTTCATAATTTTCAGGTTTTGTGTTTGTTGCTTCATCTTTAGAATCATCGGCATCCAATGTCTTTACTGGACTTTTGGTTTTATGGATCCCTGAATCCCCTGTAGTTTTAACTAGAACCGGTTTTACTGCACTTTTCCCAGCTGTAGTGGATTTCTTTACAGCTACTCGCTTAGTGGGGACACCCTTTGCTTTTGTAGCAACTTTGCCTGTTGTGATGGTTTTAGCTCCAGGTAATGCAGGTGTCTTATATTTTCCAGTGAATGTTGTACTGGACTCTGCAGACTTTCTGTAGAGAAAAGTCACAAAGGATGAAGTAAGAGGAGAATATCTGAATCAAAGAAAAGAGATTGGAAAGTTTTTCTTAAGCTAATTTAACACATAAACGTCTTCCAAAATGCCTTATCACATTGTAGAAACTGGTTATGCATCAAGAAAACCGCTGTATCAAAATTGGAGAAAAGCAATAATAACGTTCCTTGCAACAAAGAATTACTGAGAACTTGACTAGCTATGCTTTATCAGGAGAAAACTCAACTCTAACAAATAACTAGTTAAGAGTTTTTGATAAAGCAGTTGGTAGACGTTTATCACTATAAGAAATATTTACAGAAAATAAAAGGTAGAGCAGGTCCAGGCTGCAACAGACAAACATTCCCTCACAACTTTTAGAGATCTAGGGTGAAGAAAGAACAGCTAACCTGCAGACCCCACACATGCTGGACACAAACTGTTTACTGTCAGAGCCCAGGTCGATACTATGTCTATTTACACCAATTCAACCTCATCTTCCTCTTTTGTGAAAACTCTATGAATATATGAATGATTCATAATTTTCCTTTTAAATGTCGTCATTGAGAGCAAAGTAGAACCAAAGTTAGAGCTGATTCTGATGTAGACCAGTATTTGATCTTGATTTCTTACTTTAAAATCAAACATATTTGAGACTAATGTTTTTAATGCTGGAACTGAGTAGTCTAGTTTTATAAAAAAACAACCTAATGTCTTTTATACAGTATAGTGCAACTTAAGTGTTACTGTGAGAAAAACTTACTTCTGTGGAGCCGACTTCTGCACCGACTGAGGTTTCTTGGAAACAATATTCTGTAAATAAATAACATTGATTCTGATTCAGCGCCATTATGGAGCGTGGTAAATTTGTGAAGCAATAGAGAAAATGAATTACCATTTTTTTGTCAACATAGACAGTCAGTCCTTTCACTTGCAAGCATTGTAATTTCTTCAGTTTCTCTGCATCTGCCTCTTTCTCGAACTGGACGACTGCCTGCAGGTACAAACAAAATTAAAGAAGAAAATGTGCAATCAAATTATGGCCACCTATCCCACTCATCTGCTTTTTGGATACATCAACACATTGTTGGGCATTAAAATAATTAATTAGATGTATACTACATACCTGTAGTGATGCTCTTGCTATAATCACTTCTTTGACTTTTCCAAATTGCTCCAAGGCATCAAAAATGTCATCATGGGAAAGAGAAGCAGAAACGCTAGAGAGCCTCACTTTGCCAGCAGGTAAGGACTCGGCAGACTGAAGAAACAGAAAATAAATAAAAAGATAAAAACATGAAGCACCAATCTTTTCTTTTTTGTAAAAAAACATCTTAAGCATTGTTAAGTCTCAAGTTTAAAACCTTCGGACATTTGTTTTGATTAAGGAGATGCAAGCTGATTGCTTCTTCTCTGCAACTTTCATTTTGAAGAATCACGACCGAAAATCAGAGTAAACAGATAAAACAAGGCTTCGTATCAATTTGTCAATTGAAACTCACCATGGGCTTCGCTGAAGAGCTTTTCCCGCTCTTTGGACGGCTGGATGTGGCTTTAGATGATTTAGCAGAAGATGCCTTCTTCTCTGTGTTGGAAGAGGACTTCATCTTCGCCAGTTCAGCCAGTAACGCAGGAGCCAGTGTTTTAACCATGGCCTCCAGGTTAGATTGTTTGGACAGAGATTGGACAGCTAGAAGAACAATTAGTGATTTACCAGCATGAATTTACTTGTTGATTAAAAGTTGAAGGTAAAATATCATAGGTATTCTTCAGACCTGTTGTTTCCAGGAGTCTCTTAGCCAGCCTGTCGGCACTTCTGGACCTCTTATGCTGAGGTCCGGATCTTGTCGCTGGTGACCACGCCTCACGACTTCTCCTTGGTGACGAGTGTCTCTCATCACTTCTTCTTGGAGACGGTCGACGCTCATAACTCCTCCTTGGTGACGACCGCTTGGCTTCCCTCTTCCTAGGAGGTGATCGCCTCTCGTAACTTCTTGAACGTGAGCGGTGGTGAGACGAGGTTGGCCGATCATAGGAACGAGAGCGGGACCTAAAAGAAACAATCGATCAATTATAACTTATAAAAGTTCATGGCTTTTATATATATATATACATATATATATATAACAATCATTGTGTATTTTTAAGAAAGACCTGCGAGAGTGTCTGGAGGTATGCGGCGATCTGCTACTTCGTCTCTCTCTTTGCCCATCAGAGGAATGATGGCACTGTGGACTACGTGATCGAGAGCGGCTGCTACGTTTTTGTCTTCTACTCTCTGACCCATAATAGTGGCGTGGACTGTCCTTGCTATCCTCTGATCCATGTTGGCGATGAGGGCTGAGAGAATGGGAACGAGTCTCATGGAAACTCTGGTCAAGAGCTGTGGGGGAGGCTTGGGTACCTTTACCCGGACCACTGTGGAGAATTATGATAAAGAAAAGCGTGGTTGAAAAATGGAGAACGATCACAAAGTGTCATAACTATGACTCCAATCCAGCAGTTACCTCAATAACTCCAGTGTTGTCCCATCCCAATCAGGGTAACTTTGGGAAGAAAAAAAAAACACCAATTAAAATCAAAAGGAGACAAGGCTCCAACATTAAGACAGCAACAACTCAAGAAACCAACTGACTTACGAACAATTAAAACCAATTCATAGTTGTTCAAAAATGTGGGCCTCAACTGAAGGAACATTAAACTTGGGCAACGAATACATGAACATATTTGTGATTCCTTTGTGTATACCACATAGTTAAGCAGTTATTGTTGTTCCAAAGTATATCTATAAACACCTAGCCCATGAACATCAATAGAATTTTTATTGTAACACAGTGGGACATTATGGAGTGAAAGCAACGTTTATTTTAAACTCACCGTAACCTCAGCAGTCTGCAGCTGTCAAGATGAAGGCTTGTGTTCTGGTGGGAGAGCCAGTCCTATTCAGAACAACAAACAGATGTATTAAAACACCACTGTTGTTAAACCTAACATTAACTCATCAAAACCTGTATATTCCGACAATAAAACAGTATTTTACTAAATTTAGTAATTACTAAACAAAGAACAAAGACACAGAAATAAAAACAAAGCAAATAAAAATAAAAAAAAAACTGCATGAACGCAAATCCAAAATTAAAACGTCAACAAGAATACAATCTTTATCAAAAAAGCAGAGGTTTTACATAATTGTAACAATGACAAGAAGCATTTGGGAACTTCCATCGTTTGGTTCTTCAGTCTTCCAGGTCTTGAAATATCTCGTCTCCGAAATCCCATCAGGATTGTTGCAATGTTCAATTCATGGAAGAAAAACGGCTTGAGAAGGGAGGAGTTGGTAGGAAAAAGATGAGAGGCAGAATATACATCTTTAAGACATAGTATGCAAACAAAAAAATAAAAACTGTGGTTTGTTCCTCTGACGGTAGCCTGGTAAAAACCAGACCGTGGTTCTATACTTTGCTTCCTATGGAAACTCTAGACTCTCAACAATTACTGACTGGAGGCGTGGACTCTGTTGAAGTTTTCAACAATTGGATTTGATTTTACCCAATCGCTAACATTTGGTCATATGTAAGAACAATAAAGGAAGCTGTGCTCTGACGCTTACTGGAATTTGCACGTAAACAGCCCCACTGAAAAGAGAGAAGTGCAGAACTGTACAAAATGACTGTTAATCAGATCTGCTGGCTTTCCAAGACAAATTTAAGGATGTCTTTCCACCTGATAACCCAGTAGACTCTGTTTGATTTGGGGACCAAAATTGCAACATTTGTAACATTTTCAGCGGGTGTGGTCCTCTTTTACACTGCAATATGTCTAACAAAACTTTTGAGCAACCTGTTCCCCCCCTCACCTGTGGTGGTACTGCAAAAAGAACCACTGAAAAAATAAAAAATAAAATAAAAGACAAAAACCTCAGAAGACATTGAGCATATCTTCATTCTTCACAAAATGTTAATTAAAATGAAGTGATGCCACTGGTGGGATGATTTCTCTTCTGTGACACGAGACATTTCTCCTGTTAGCATGTTTGTTTTGATTGTATTTATCCAGAATGCCCTGCATTATAGTTCACTTTCTGCTTATGTAGCAGTGTCTGATCCGCGTGGCATTCACATATACCTTTTAACTGCACTAGAGTTCACTTCAACCAAACAGAGACCTAGGTTTTCAGGTGGACCAAATTTAGCTTTCTTAGTCCATGTCAGAATTTGATTGTCCATTTATGCCTCCCCAAACAAACCGGGTCAACCTTCTAGGCAAACCAATGAGCATTTGATGGAAACGAACTACACAAGGCTGTGAATGCACCCCAAGAATCACTGGAGAAGTAGGCTTCACAGCGTAACTTCCTCCTCTTGCATTGCTAAACTACAACCCTGTATAGGCAGAATACAATCAAAAACACATCAACTCCTCCTGTTCACTGATTGGTCATAATGAAATGCATCCTAAAAAAAAAAAATCAAGCCCAGTGGGACAAATCCCAGATGGAGCACTGAAAGGAGACAAGAATCGATTGTAGGAACACAATAGTCAGGCAAGTCAGATAGTAGAGCAGGAACCAGAAAGAAGGGTAAGACCAAATGTGCTACTTGAAGAACAGAATAAATAAAAGGTATTTTCTCTTAACTCCAGAAGGAGTTGGAAACAGCTTCTCCTGAAGCTTCTACAAAAAATAAATATGTTGGAGGTAAGAAAATAAAAACATTCTATATCCTCCACTGATCCTTTTCTTCTGCAGAGACCCATCTTGTTCTTCTCAATGTCCAAGAAAACATTTCTCCCACATTTTTCGCAGATTTATACATATGATTACACATCAAGCATGGTTAGTCCAATAACATTCATTTCATGCCACTAAAACATCTACATCAATCTAATACAAAATGTTTCCTGACTAGTTTCAGGTGATCAAATTTGTTTGCAAATCCCACAAAGGGACTTTTTAAATCAATAAAGAACTATTGCTCGTAACATTTTGGTACATGCCTTTTAGTTTGGAACAGGGTTGTTAACCATGAAAAGTTGAACAATAATTTCTATGGTTTGATATTCACAATAGTTCATTTTTTTTGTAACAGTCTGTTAATCAACTCATGCTCCAATTAAAAATGATTTTCTCAAACATAAACATGTCAGTTTATATTGAAAATCAGGATGAATCTCCAACACACACCAACAACGTCCTAAATGTAAGGAGAACAATTTCTTCCACTCACCTTCATATTGGCACATTCTTTCATACAAAGACAACAGGTATGAGGAAATATTTTTGGTGTTGCTGCAGCATAGTCCTGCATCATGGCCGGTGTTGGTAGTTTGGATGGACCCATTTTTGGTACTGATGTCTGGTCTTTGAAAACTGGAGGTGGCATATGAGGCATAGCATCCATCCGGCCTTGGGCTGGCGTAGGTAGAGAAGGACGAAGTAGCATTGGGGCTGACATGGGAAGAGAAGGACGGATCGGAACTTGGGCTGGTGTAGGTAGAGCAGGACGAACTGGAAAGAGAGACAACCGGGGTGGCATGGTAGCAGGAAGACCTTGTACTTGTTTCAGCGACGGAATCGGCTGCGGATGCATTTGAAATTGTGGTTTCTGTGGTGGTGGTCCTTGATGTTGTAGATTCTGCTGTTGTGCTGGTATCTTATTCGCCTGTTCAGGAGCTTTTAATCCTTGACCTTGAGTTTTGCTCTTATTGTTGTGAGAGTCGTTACTGTGAATAAGCACAAGGCCAGGACGCCCAGGATGAACTCCACGACTTAAATTACAGGGTGGATTGAATGGCTGGGGTTGAGTGGATGCCTGGCGAGCTGGCTCTGGCTGCTTTGGGGGAGGAATTTGGGGGCCTTCGGGCTTGAGTAGTCTTAATTCTGTGTCCTTGTTCAGCAATCCGAAAGATGGGAAGAGCGATGTTGAAGCCTGGCTTGTTTGGACTCCCAATTTTTTAGATAGATCACTGCTTGATGGTGCCACAGGGCTCCTCAGTGAGTCAACAGTGGAGACAGAACTCATCTGGCTATGTGAAGAGACAACAGGTCCAGTTTTCAGGTCTCCCTGGCGTCTTTGAAGTGGATCTCTGACATGGCTGCTAGGTTTGAAAGTATCCGTACACAACAAACTTCCGCCCACACCAGCCACAGCTGAACTGCCAACAGCTCTTCCAACTTCATTCCCAACCCCTGTGGTATATTTGCCAGTGTGTCCATATTCAATCACTTTACTTGGTTTAAGAACAGTGGATGATATTTGATCTGAATTGAACCCTGCTCTTATGGAAGGTATAAACTTGTCTTTTTCACCCATTCTTCTGATGGGTTGAGTTGCACAGTAGGGTTTGGATTGAACAGCAGTTGCAGCCTTCTTTTCTTTCTCCAGCTTGATTTGCCTTAGAATGAAAGGCAGGTTATCAGGTGTTATTTGGTCTTCAGGGTAAGAGATTAGGTGTTCCAAGTCTTCTTTTTCAAGACCAAAGTGCAGGAGGATGTTGGAGGCTGATTCTGAAGTATACTTGGGGCGAATGGGCTCCGGAGGAGGCACAGACTTAGCTGGTCTTTTTATGTCATAGTCACCCAAACCTGGAATGGATGACATACGTTTTCCTTCACTGGAGGTACTGAAAACACTTGTACCACTGCCTGGGAAGCTGGAGGACGCAGATGAATATTTTTTTGAAGACTCTTCCTCTGAACCCCTCTGGCATATAGGCAACCAGTCCAAACTGTTGTTACTACTGTCCACAGTAAAGGATCTGTTTACTAGAGTAGCAGGAGATGTCAAATAAGAAGGCATTCCTTTGTTTGAAGAAGGAAATGTATCTCTTTGAACGTTAGTAAATTGAGTATTTTGACTTGAAGAAATTTGTATCACCTCCTCCCTGGCTCTACTGATATTCAAGTCCAAACATCTGTCTATGTCTTCATCTACTGTAATCTTATTTCTCTCGGGTCTGTAGTTTCCTGGTAAAGACATAATGGACGGTATAGGTCCTCCAGAGGATCCACCGGTAAGACCAGAAGATCCAGAAGAGCTGAAGTTGGAACCAGAGCCAAAGTGAGGCGGTGGCCTCCGAGGGTCCATCTCCATTTGCCCCCCAGAAAGTCCATAAGGTCCCTGGGATGGCATCTGTTTGCCAGGGGCAAAGGGATTATACATCGGATGAGACATAGTGTTGACAATCTTGAGAAGGTTCAGCAGATTGATGGCCACAGCAGTTGGCGAAGGTGGTTTTGTGGGCAATCCTGGAGCAGGTATGTGGGTGTTTGATGTCAAGGTTGGAGCACAGCCACCAACAGCGAGAACATTGTTCATCTGCGTTAATGCTAGCTGAGCCTTCAGGTGGGCCAACTGCAAAGAAGCAACTTGCCTTCCTGTCAGTGGCGCGCTCCCAGGAAGCCCGCTGAGAAGTGGGGTTGTTAGGACCCCTGGAGCAGGACACGGGGCGCAATTCTCCAAAAGCAAAGAAAAGCTGAAAAGTTTAAAAGAACAAAGACACAAGGTTAATGAGTGGGGCTAGACTTTAGCTTTGTAGCCGAATGAAATCCATCATTTGGAGGTTTCCTGTCCATTAGCCAACTCTTTCGTTAGCTACATAGACATTTTGACAATATACTTTTCAAGTCTTACAAAATATATCAACAGATATGGTACAGAAAACACTTTGATAGCAGTTTGTAAGACACAAAGACAATTGTTTACTAGGGACCATTTCCATAGACAAAAAAACTCCCACAGAAGATCCCGAATAGATGGAAGACAATTGATTTGATCTTTTAATTGAAAACAAAATGTACACTAAGGGACGTTTCATTGTATAATCAGTGCTAAGGTTGCAAAATTCTGTCTTTACTGTACATTCTTGGAAAGCCGAAGAACTGCAACAAAACTTCCAAGATGGTGATTTCCAGAGTAAATGTTCTATTAAAAAAGAGGAACAAATCAACAGAATTGTCAAATACAAAGTCAAAATGCAAATTAAATAGTTATTCTTTGAAACATATTAAACCTGATCTGACATATAGTCTTGTTCTAAATCAAACAGACTGCTGAATCAGGAGACATTTTGGGGATCTAATAAAACAAATAAGGCTCTGAAGTAATGATGACCCAAATTGATTCTGCTGATAACTTATCATCCTGACTCCATCTTCACAAGATCAGATTTCAAAAAAAGGATTACATGGGTGAACCTGCAAAAACAAACAAAAGGGTGTTTTCCCACCTGATAGTCTGGTAGACTCTGTTCAAGTGAGGACCAAAATCACAAAATTTGTTCCATTTCAATTGCTGCAGTTTGCTGTCACACTACACTGTGTCAAAAGAACCAAACACTATGAGCAAAAGACCACAAGCCATTTCTCCCACAAGCACTAGATATGACCATTGTTTTTTGTTGGATTTACCTGGAATGCCTTGCTGCACTATAGCCCACTTCCTGCTTTTGGAGCAATCACTGGTCCCATTGACATTCACACAGAGTTCACTTCAACTGAGCTGAAACCTAGGTTTGTCAGTGGACCAGTTTGCTTTGTTGGTCTGCATTAAAGTTTGACTCCATATTCACCTCCTCAAATGAGCTGAGCTTTTTAGGCTAACTAACTGGAATTTCATTACAGTGGACTAAACAGGCCTAGAGTGAATGTACCAGAAGTGGCTTGATCTGTTTCTTCTTTGGATCACCATGGGCCACATTTCTGTTGCCCTCCTCAGTAGTTCTTCTGCATCACAAAGATGTTCATTTGCCAAAGGAAAACTATCAGATTTCAGCACCTCTGATAGAGCCAACAGGCATCCTTTGTACACAATAGATGTTTCTAGGACCAAAAGACGAGCTTCAATGGCAATAATTGCTGCTTTTTATTTAGTTGAATGAAGAAATTTGATTGAAAAACACTTTTGCTTGAGTTTGCAACTGCTGGAAATAGGCAATTCCCCTAAACCGTGCAAGGATAAGTTTCTTTGAACAATGGATGGATTGATGATGAATGCTTGGATGGAATAAATGCTGTGACATAAGTATTTAACTAAACATTTTGCTACTAAATTGAGCTTCTCGTATTGTGCCGTTCATGGTAACAGCATATTGGAGTAGCTCTGCTCCATTAGTCAGAGTTCTTCTTTTTGAAGACCTTTGGCCATAATTATTCTGGATGACCCTTTGCATGTTTGAACAAATTTTCCCTTTGGTTTTGGATTGTGTGCAGGTGGGAGAATTTTTTTTTTTTCCATTTTTGACAAGGTTACTATAACAGCTGCTCCCAGTTACTATAACTGGGAGCAGCTGATTGAACTACAAAACTCCTTCAGTGACACATTGATGTAAGTGTTTACATATTAGCTGTTACTCACTCCTCTTGAAAGTTTTTTTCGCCGTTATTTGCAGTTTAGTTTTTTCGCATCTTGTAAATAGAGACATATACACAGTTTTCTTTTTAAATTATCTTACACAGATTCATCTTCCTATTATCGGAGTACAGTATTTCTGGTAACTGCACACTATGTTTAAGCTGTAATCTTGTCCTTCAAGTATATGTTTTGTATTACTTCATCTTTCATTAATTTCAGCTTCACACATTTGTGTGTGCGGTCACAGTGACAGCCATAAAAATAATCAAATTAAAATTGGAGTGGTTTTTGTTGTTTGATTTTTTTTCAATTAGTTCGCTATGTTTTTTTGTTGTTGTTTTTTTGTTGGGTAGAGTTGAGGAGACGGTCAGGACAGGCGGTGCAGTGGTCAGCAAACCGATGGGCCCTTGGGTGCTTCCGGTACAAACAGGAAACGTGCTGACCAGCATCAAGGAGCAGTGAAGGAAGAAGGATGCAGTCAAAGCTACTCAGCAAATAGTGGAGGAAAGCAGGTCTCCTGGTCTTCGTATTATTTACCCCAACGTTAACCTAAAATACTGCTGTCTTCAGCACCAACATAACATAAAAACGAAATGACATGTTTCCAAAATGTAAAAATTCCCCAGTGCACATTAAATTAGGTCGCAGCCGATCCCGTTTTTTCTTTTACTTTATTGAAGTACCAAATATTGCAGGTATATAGGGGTCCTAACCGAAAACCTGGCATATGTTGTCGCAGACGTTTACTTCAGCCTGCTCGGCCTGTGGAAACCGTTGCAGATTAGCAGGGAAAACAGCATTTTCTCACCGTTCGCCGCTTTACATCAACATTAAGTACATACCACTCGTTATTAGTGTGCAGCTTCCCTTTTTCACGAACTCCAAACGGCTCCTCTGATCGGTCAAAGTGATATTTTAGGTCCCTCCATTAGCTTCTCCGACCGTTAGCAGGTAGCCAGGTTACAAGTGAACAGACATGCGTAGAACGATTCGTGTTTCCGCTTTGGTTCCCTCCAGAGTAAAAGTCCAACCGTTAAGGACCAAGTGGAAAGGTCGCACCATATCCACAACGGCGTGTGCCGACTGCCGCGGTGCTTGGGTGGCGACTAGGTGGCATTTTGTCAATATTTGAACAGTATGCCAAACTTTTCTGCCACATGGCTAAATTTAACACTACACGTTTTATACAGTAACACTTTCACTGCTTACAACAGTTGTTCTCAAAAAGCCTAGCCTTACCTTCTCTTCGTTTTTAGCCGGCTCTCGCTCCAGTCATGGAAAGGAGCAGACAGACTCTCTGACAAGCCTCCCAACATCCTAAATTAGTGTCTTCTAATTAAACATTACTTTAATTTGAGATTAAAGCTCTCAAATTACTTTGTACTGAATGTCTTTAAAGGCTATTTATTGAAGAATGTGAAAACAATATTTTTTTCAATACTTCAGAACACATTGGTAGGGCCTCTAAAAAATAGTTCTTTCATCTCAGAATTTAATTTCAGAATCCTAACAATTTTTAATTAGTCCAGCAGTCAAATTATCTTTTTACTTGTCTTCTATGAATAAATATTTTAAATATTTTTACAAGAACTCCGTTTCATAAGTCAGACCTGCAAACTTAGAAATCATGATCTGATTATTATTAATACATAAATATATTTAAACACCCAAAAGTTATTTTATGTCATTAATATATCATTTCAGTAAAAATATCAAATTGCAACTTAGTCAGACCTCTGTTCACATGCAAAGGTGCAAACATATTATAATTTATTTATAGTATAACTCACAGGTATCAAACTCCAGTCCTCAAGGGTCGGTGACCTGCAACCTTTAGATGAGCCTCTGTTGCACCACCTGAATAGAATAATTAGGTCATTAAGACCTGGAGATCTGATCCACACAAGGAGGAGGTAATTAAGCTATTTCATTCCAGTGTTTTGTACCTGTGGCTCATCTACAAACTGCAGGACATCTTGAGGACTGGAGTTTGACACCACTTGTATAACTGGTTTAAATTAAAAAAAAAAAAAACTATCCTGTCACTAACTTAATGAGCTGAAAATATATAAAATTATGTCTTAAATTGGAGAAACTTAGAGAAAAGCTTGTGTTCGACACTTAAAGTTGTTTTCTGGTTTGTTTTATTTCAGTAAGGTAAACCCAGACTCTCCATAATCCTCCAGAATACAGAATAAACTGAATACAGTTTTCCCAACTGTATTCAGCAACACACCACTGCTGTAGCATATGAGCTCCATATCTTTAATAAAGAACAACTATTGACTTTATAGACTGTTGAGTAAACAGCTAATGAAACAGCTTTGATGAATATTTTCATCAACAGATTATTCACTGATGGGTATTGCTGCAAATTACTAATATATCCCCTTCATCCCCTCTTCTGGACCAAAGGGCTTAACACCTGAACGCAGCGCAACAGCTGACTGGCAGAACGCAGGCGTTGTGTGTCTGGAAGGAGAGGCTGAGCCAAAAGAAGTCTGGTTTATTTTCAGCTGTCATCGCTACTCTGACAGAGGCTCGTTTCAGTGACCTCAGAGCTGACATGACATACGCCTGAACGGACGAATCTGTTAAAACAACCACAAAACACTGACTTCTTTATCAATGTTATCACATTTTGTCAGTGTCTTTACATTATTTATCTAAACTGCTTGATTAGTTCTTTTCACTTTCTGTCTTTTTAATTGTATGTCTTTGCATTTTTTTGTGTTCAAAATGTAAATATGAGGCATTCTGGAGGTACTGAGGTCTAGATTGTGTCGAACAGGAGACAGAGGCTTTTCCTTTTACTTTTAAGTGTTTTAGTGTTTTAATTTTGTCCTTTCCATATTTTGAATGCTCATTGATTTTATCTGTAAAGCACTTTGTCGCAGCTGTTGTTGTTTTAAAGTGCTTATAAATAAACCAGTCGTGGCAATTGGCTTACTTAAACGATGAAAAATATATTTACAAAAGCATTAAGACCCTTTTTGCAACATTTTTTTTCGTGTATCGTATCAGAAACACAAATTGGCACATTATTTGGAAATTAAAGGAAAATTAAACATTGCTCTCAATATTTTTTTACAAATAAAAACTGAAAAGTGTGGCATGCTCTTGTATTCATTCCGCTTTGGTCCCTCTTCTATGAAATCCAAGCCCCTTAAAGAGCACTAAATAGAGTTAGTGTGTGTAATTTAATCTCAGAATAAATCCAGCTAATACTCAATATCTGTTAACATGACCAACAGCTCCAAACCTAGATCAAATTAGCTCGAGCTGGTTTGCACAGTCAAAGATTTAAGTCTCCAGATGAGCAGAACAACTTGCAGCCAAAGGAAGTTATACAGAGTATTGATGCAGGGGAGTGAATAAAAACATGCCACAACTTCTGTTGATCAAACACATCAAGTCCCAATGAAAACCACTAAACTTTGTGGCTTTAATGTAATAAAATGAAAAATAATTAATAATTATGCAAGGCATAGTTACATGTTGCTGTGCTGGTGTACCAAATTTCTCATGTTACATAATAAAGGAACATTTCCTTTAGAATCTTGATCTAAATGTAACAAAAACAACATAACAAAATGGCTGCCATTAATTTATTATTCTCTATGCTTTATGCTATTTTTTCTTTAAAAGGGCAGTTTTATGTAAAATTGACTTTTTTTTTTTAGCTTTACATCATTTTATAATGTTATTCCCTCATCAAAAACATACCTGGAGTGTTGCTTTTCTTTGATACGTGTTTGAGAAATCCTTTAAGCTCCATGGCAACCATTCAGCTGTACAAAACGTCTGGGTGGATCTAGCTCCGCCTTCGAGGCACAACTCCTCCTTAGAGCTGCAGTTTCTGAGAGTCCACCTCACAGAGCTGCTCCTTCAGACTAGCCAGATACAATTAGCGATCACGTGGAGGAACTGTTCACCTGTTGAGTTCATTAAAACGTTGTTGAAAGGGTTAATCGAGGAGCCATGTTGGATTGACTTCTTGAAGGAGAGTTTCAGAATGAGTATGAGTTTCTTAAAGAGACAGAGGCCCAATTTCAATCTATTAAATTATGAAGTGAAATTTCTTTTTACTCATATTTTTTATATAAATATATTTAAGTATATAAGTGAAATGACACTATTTGTCTGGAAAACACAGACTGATCAGTGTGTGTTTGAAGCTGAGCCATGAAAACCTCACAGCTTCCAGCTGCTTTCTCTGCCCCGACGACAGTTCCCAGTTTGTGTCACATGGACATGTTGTTGTCTCAGCAGTTTCTTGGAGTCCATGTCCTTCATTGACATGCCCAGCAACAGGCGGATGGGTTTCAGTCGTCATGCACTCGGGACGCGAAGTCCAAACTGAAACACACACCAGACAAACGCCGCTGCTACACATGTCTTGGTCGTAAATCTCTCTGCGGCTCTGCCACTTTATCACCCGCCCCGCTTACATGTTCTCGACAAATGACTGGGAGAATATTTATGGCTGATCTTAAATTGAGGATTGTTGGATAACTGTGAAAGTATAAAAGTGAGGTTTAACTGGACCTGCTGAGGAATCTCACCCTGCCGTGTACTGAAGGGCATTTAGAGTTTAGTTTAATCAGCGCTGATGGAAATAAATCACGTCCGGCTCTGACTGAGAGCCGCGGTCACTCGGCACCACCAGGCCTGGACACACGAGCCTGGATCAAACTGTTGATTAGTCCAATCTGTTGACAAGTGATGAAACTCCATGAATGATCAATAATTGGTATTTTTACAGCTGTTAAGGAATAACGTGGATTTTTAAATTCAACAGTCGAAATGTTTAAACTAAACAAAATACTGAATGTTTAATATCTGAACTAGAATAATGAATCAAATTGAATCTGTTTGAACGAGCTGAATCTAAATCTAAAGGTCAAGTGTTGCTGCATTGAGGTCAAAGTGACATTTCAAGTTTACAGTCACAAGGCTGCATGTCTGGAGCTCAAATTTTAGCCTGCAGTCCAAACATTTACAAGGCATAAATCTTTACAACTCCACAAAAAGCACCATAAAAGTTTTAGACAAATATAAACAGCAAAGAAAATACTAGATAGCACATATTTAAAAATAAATGTTTATTTATGTAAGTATGTATATGAGCAGTAGATATGATTCATTACTGTTGAAGCTATTAATAGAGTACACAAGCATAAAGAAACCGAATTATGTTTGTAAAATGGAATTTTAGTTTGTTTACATTTTGTCATGTTGCAAATTTACTAAAATAAATCTGATTTGATCTAATCTGATCTAAAGAAGCTATTCAAACTTTTACATAATTAAAAAAAAAAAACAATATGCACAAGTACAATGTTAGATAATAAATATTGATAAAAATAAATTTGAAATAGCAAAAATTTTTTAGCTAAAATTAGCATAGCTTGTAAAATAAGTATTTGTTTGTTTTCTTATTACTTTGCTTCATGAAATAGCAAAGTTATAAAAGTTGTATGTAAATCGCTCCAGATAAAGGATTAAAATGCATAAATAAACAGTTAAAGATGTTTTTTACCATATAATTTGTAATTCAGGGTAAATCTTTGTTTCTTACATTTATTAAAAGAAAATCACTGGAAAATGTGAACATGAACAGTAAATTAGTAATTACTGTTTTTTTTTTTCCCAGATAATTTTTCACTCAGTAGTGACAAAAACAAACTCGTCTAAGATGAAATCATAAAAATATCTCCAGTCCAAGTTCACCGGGGGCTAAAATGAATCTGACAGCTGACAGTGATCGTCGTAGGAGATAACGTAACGGCGCTGAGTTTGTGCCCAGTTTGAGTTACATCATCAGACCAGAGCTTCGCTTACAGCTGAGACTTTTCATCACGTCTTCATCTCTCAGGCCCACTCACACTCTGATATGGCGAGCAAGTCTGGGGACATGTGCTATTTTAAGAAGCTAAAAATACAAATGAATGAAGGAAGATTTTTATTTTTTTTATTCCAAAAGATGCTGATCAACATAAAAGCTTGCAGAGTTTCCAACGTCTAAGTAAAAGGCTCTGTCAGGAATCTTTGGCTTTAAACTATGAGGTTCTGTCCGGTTTGATCTCACAGAACAACCTGATTCTGAGGCAGGTTGACCCAGAAACTCTTTTCACAGCCGGTTGAACAAATGGACTCCAACGCAAAGCGACCAGCTAATCGGAGCGTCTCTGAGCTCAAACTCTGGAGGAAGTCAGGATATTCTTGTGTGAATTTACAGTGAAACAGTACATTCACTCCCTGAAAGTTGTCCACACTTTGTGACTCTGCAACCACAAAACTCTGTGTTTTTTTATTGCAATTAAATGTGGGAAACTAATAAAGTAGTAGTTGTGAAGAGAAAATAAAAATTGCAAAACTACAAAATCTTAGCAAGTATTTTCAGTCTATTTTCAAGTGCAAATGCTTTAGTGAATTTCAAATAAAACAAAACTAACCAATAAGTAACTTTTCAGCAAGATAGAGGAAGCATGTTGAGTGAATAATTCCTTAATATTTACATAAAACAAAAAATACTAGTTCCACTGGCAGATTATTTCGCCTGTCTTGCTAAATACTCACCCCAAACTAACAGCATGTATAAATATTTTATTCTATTTATTTAATTAAAAACATACAGTGATTTTTTTTATGTTGATTTAACGACATTTACTGGGTAGGGAGAATGCACATTAATTGGAATTTCCATAAATGCGCTAAAAATAGCAACAATGTTATTTTCTATCTGGACAAAGTTAAATTTGTCCTGCTAAAACAAACAAAGGTTATACGATTTCACACAAATTTAGTCAAAAATACAAGAAATTAATCAATACAAACAATAAGCACAAAACAAGAAAACAAGAACACAATTACCATATAAAGTATTAGATATAATTAAAACTGATAAATAATATTTAAAATAATAACGATAATTAACTAAATAAATGTATCCTTTAAAACTATTTAATTTAATAATTTAAAAGTTATATTGCATTATTTAATGGTGCATTTATTTAGTTAATTTTCACCCCACATCCACCTGTGGACCCTCCGTTTGTCATCTCACGACCCAGCTGAGGGTTGCGACGCCACACTTTGGGAACCGCTGTGTTAATGTACGCTTTTTCAAAACAGTTACTGCCTATTACCGAGCAAAAAAAGATGCTCAAAGATTAACCAGAAAATGAAAAACACTCCCCCTCACTTGCTGTTAGGGCGAGCTACGTTTGAATAAAAATGGCCGAACTCTGCCGCCGCCATATTTGATTTCTGATGTCCCGCCTCCTCGGCCGCACAGAGGTGATTATTATTAGGCTGTGATAATGTTGTCAGTCAGATAAAGATAAGATGAGTCAGCTGACCAGATTCTTCCGGCTCTCGTGATGCACGATGCTAAACTTAAACCAGTGTAACCAGTAACATGGCGTTCCTGCCTGAGCTGGGCTCGCCAGGAACGCCATGCTAAGGTGCTAACGGTCGACAGGCGGGAAACGGGACTCCCAAAAACAATGGTGTGAACTGCAGGACAGAGTCTGGCTAGATTAAGGTATAAAAACTGATAAAGTGAGTTGTTCAGTGACAGGAAAGCAGGAAATGGAGGAAAGAGAGCAGCTGGATTTACCGTCACATCCGCAGCGCTACGACTGAGACGCTATAAAAACCTTTATGAGGTGATTGGACATATGGAGGCTAAATGTGGGTCAAAGTCGTTCAAAGGTCAGGGAGCTTTTACTCTGAAGGAGCCGCGAGTTGGAGAATGAGAAAAAACTAAATATGGATATTGTAGAAATTCATGAGCTTCAGAAGTTGAAAAAGAAAATAATAGTTTTATAGAACAAGCCCAAAGATTTCCCTTAAAAAACAAGGAAACGTGATGTCAAAAGTGGAAAACTGCTGGAAAAAACTGAAATGTTCAGATTAATATCAAGAAAAAATATGAGTTTCAAAAGTCAAGAATTTGCTAGAAAAATTAAGATATGTTGAGATTAATATCAGAAATTTAAACCAAACAAAAACGTTTTAAATGTTTAAAATTTTCTAGAGAAAAACTTGAGATTAATCTAAGAAAATTCTAGAAAGAATAAAGAAATTTAACAGCTACAAAAGTCAAAAAAGCTTAAAATGTTGAAACCTTTGTTGAAAATTTTTAATATGAGATTTTTAAATTAATTTTCAACTTTTCAAACTCAAAAATGTTCTAAAAAAACCTCGAAATTTTAAATTATTTCTGATTATCTAAATTCAGAAATTTCATTTTATTTTGTTTAATCTCAAAATTTGAGGGTTTTTTTGCTAGCAAATTTCAAGGGCAGAAATTTTCACGTTTTTTTACTCAAACATTTTGTTTTGTGCCAGAAATTGACTCTGTCTTCCATCTAAAATGGCCCTTTTGCACCATTGTCCTCAATTTTCTGTATTTATTGACAACAGAGAATTAGATTCTTGGTTTTGTAGCAGACTTGCAGCAGCTAATAGTCCCGGTGATAAAAGTCTCTCAATGTTGTCCATCTGTTGGCCATCAGCAGCTTATGCAACTGGTTTGGCTTCACTGGTTACACTGGTGTAAGTTTAGCACCATGAACAGGTTTCGGTGTCGTTCCTCTGCGTTGGCTGTGAAAGTGCAACAAAATCCATCTGCAGCTGCAGGATCTCGAATCTTGTATAGTTTGAGTGAAAACAGAGAATAAATCAGTTAAAACTACATCTTTATTGGCCACGTTGTTACAAAGCCGTCTGCAAATGAGATCCAGCGTTAATTTATGTAAGTGAAAACATTACGGAGGCCTGTGAGCCTCTCGTTTTCCCCACACTTTCTATTGGAGAATAAAAAGGGTTGTTTTTGTGTTTACTCAATGCTGACATCCTGTGTGAGCCTAAGGATCAATAATCTGTCCCTCAGTAATAAACGCCTCACTAAACCCTGGGCTGTCTGGGAATCTATTGAGACCCATTAAGACCCATTAAGACCCGCTTTGGGACTGATGTCACCAAAGCTATGCAGCTAAACTGAAATTAGCTCTGATGATAAAAAACTTTTCTCTGTTTTTCTGATCTGATCAAATATCTGTGGGCCAACGGGAATATTTAATTTATCCAGGAGAGAAAAAATTTAATTTATAAATAAATAGGATGGATGAATGGATGGATGGATGGATGGATGGATGGATGGATGGATGGATGGATGGATGGATGGATGGATGGATGGATGGATGGATGGATGGATGGATGACAGTTCTATCTATCAAACTGATTCTTCAGGTTCTTCGGTTCCAAACAGGAAACAGTTTTTATGGATTGATAAAATGAGGCGACTCAGAATCTGAAGCTCTTCTCTAAAGCAACTCGATGAATGTTCATTTTCATTCTTCAGATAATTTTAATGAAGGCAGCAAACCGTGCTGCTGTATTTCTGAGACGTTAGCATTAGCAACATGTTTTATTCAGGAAATGATCAAATCTCATTTTCAGCTCTTTCTGTTGCAGCAACAGTTTATTTCTGAGTTTACCTGTTCTTTACATCATGACAGCAGCAGTAATCTACTTTAGCAAACCAAGCATTCCAGCAGAAAGACGCTTCATCTCTCACCTTTGTGGATGGTTGCTGACGTTGCCGTTGGTTGAGGCAACGTTGCAATTTCCTGCGTTGAAGCTCTGGCTTTTCTTCCTGCTAATGTTTGGCGTTTTTCTCTCCTGCGGAGATTCAACTGCCTTCTTTTCCTCCAACATGTCCAAAACCAGCCAGGAACAGCCACCCGAACCAGGATCACGCAAACTCTCTGAGCGGCAACTTATTTCTGCAACTTGCTGCAACAATCTCTAGTTTTCTTCCAGCCAAAGTAGAGATTTCCCTTTCAGCTCCAGCCATCCCACAGTGGCTCAGGAAATCAAAGTATTTCCTTCAGGACAAAGATCATTTGTGCATCGCTTTAGGCTTTAAATCCCAGATTTAGTCCAAATCAAATCGAGGGAGTCAGACCTTCAGAGCGGTCCGAGCCACAAGAAGCAACTGGGAAAAGCTTGCTGTGCTGGAGTCATCCCAGTGAGGCAGCAGCTGGATGGGGGAGGAGAGAGGGAGGGAGGACAGGGAGGAGAGAGAGGAGAGGAAAGAGAGGGAGGAGAGGGAAGAGAGGGAGGAGAGGAAGGAGAGAAAGGAGAGGGAGGAGGAGATACGTGATGGAAACGGAACGAGACCCAAACGAGAACTTACTAACGTAAAAGACTTATTAAAGAACTTGGATTGATTTTTTTGGTGTGATGTATTAGGGCCATTACATAAAATAAAACTTTTAAAAATTTATGAAATTTTATTTTAAAAAAATTGAAAAAATTTTGAGAAAAAAATTTGGAAATTTCTGTTTCAAAATTTTCAACATTTGGACATTTACTGAGTTTTCAAAATTCAAAGTTTTTAAGTTTTTCTTGTAAATTTCTGGGATTATTCTAAAAAAATTCTAAGATTTGGTAGCAAGTGTTTGACTTTGGAAACTCAAAATGTTTTTCTTTCTCTCAAAAATTTCTGAGTAATTTAAAGATTTAATTTTTTTTAGCAAATGTTTGACTTTTCAAACAGAAAGTTTGCAAAAATTCACTTTTGAAACTCGAAAACTTTTCACATTTTTTCTCAAACAATCAATTTCCCTTTAAACAACTTTTCAAAATCTGAAATTTCCCTGTTTTTGCTTGAAATTGTCAGATTAAGCTCTAAATTTGTTGTTTTTTTTAACAATCCTATGGCTCCACTGCTTCCAAAATCACCCAGCCATGTTTTGGCGATACATTAATGTTTTCCGTGTCTGGAAAATTACCACTTTCCAAAACTTTTAGAATGTAACCATGTGCCGTTACCTAGCAACCCCAGAGAAGGCCAGGCCGTTACCAGGCAACAGAGCTTCAGACCTCGGTGTAGTCAGTGTTTATCAAGGAGTTATGCAACAAAATAATGAAATTAAAAAACAGAAAACAAACAAATGGAACAATATTATAAATATGAAGCTAATATGAAGACTGGTGCTTCAGATCTTATTTCTTCCTCGCTGCTGACCTCTTGTGGTTACAAGAAGTAAAACTCTTGTAGCCAAGAGTTACAAGTTACAAAAAAGTGTTTTTTCTCTCTTTATATTTATAGTAAGACAATATTAATAAATATAGATAACCTCTTGCATGCACTGAAATTAATGATTTGATCATATTTGGAGCTTTTGTGTCTTTGCAGTAGAACAATTTAAATTGAGTTTGCATAAAAAGTCATAAATATTTCAAATAATTTAGATCTTAAATACAGACTATATGCTAAATGTATATATTTATGCTTCTCATCATTTTCTTTTAGAAATATAAATTTTCTGGATTTAAAAAGTAATAATAAAAAATGACATTGAGCCGAGGACTTTGTTAAAGGTATTACTTTGTTTCACGATATACAAAATAAAGCATCCATCCACCAAAAATACAGTGAGAACCGGACAGGAGTAGTACTTCAGTACAATGTAGTAGTGCAACATGACACAGTCAGCAGGTACATACAGCAATCAAACACAAGGGGAGAGCAGAAACTCCTGGAATATTTACATTTTCACACAGACATTAGCACTTATTTCCACACATTAAATTTAATCAGATTCAGATCAGAGTTTAACTTTCAAGACGAAAGTTGACTGAAATAAAATCTGACAAGTTTGATTTTTATGGATAAACAAAATAAAAAGACAAATAAATCAGATATGTTCAAAATCCCTGTATGAGATGAATTTGGTGCCTACATGCTAATAAACACGAGGTTATAATTAACTTAAAGATTCCCAAAATCATTCACCTATAAATTATCCTTCTTATTTACACATTAAATAAACTGAATTAAGATATTTTTTACACTAAACTGAGCAAAGGCCTTTCATTGGTAACAAAACAAGTATTTACTTAATTCCTTCTAATCTGCGAATAAATCAACTTAAATGGTTACATGAAATAAACAATGCCGCTGAAGTGAAACACGTGTTTCTTCGAATGCTTCATATTTTACATTTTCTGTTCATTTAGGCTTCATGAGGTAAAATATTCTTGACATCTTCTTGTTTTAGAAGAAACTATAAATTACTTAAACACATTAAACCTTCATTTATCAGTTCAAGTTTGACTGTTTCTTTAAAGAAGCCAACTCAGCTTTTAGATCATTTTTATTTTAAGCTGCAGTGCTAGACCTGAACTCTGTACTGGACAATAAAAACACATTAATATCCTGTTAGTGGGATCAATTCAAGCTTCGATTTTAGAGACGTTTCGATGCCACGTGGTTTCTGTAAGACCATTTATACTTTAAATTAACTCCCTGCAAAAAGTAAAGCACAAAAACAGCAATTTATCATCAATATGTGTAAATATCTGTAGACAAAAGTTTGTATTTGGGTTGGTAAAATTGAAATGACGGCATCAAATAAACTATTATTTTTATGTCCATGGAAAACATGACAGTTCAGCAAAACATCAGTTAGTTCCTGTTTTCATTTCATTTTTCCTCGTATTTTCTAACAATCTGGCAGAACAAAAATGCTGATTCATCCAGAAGGTAAAATCAGAGGAATCTCACGACTTTTACACAAAGCAGGCTCAACAGGTTTAACGTTTCTTCACGTGATCCGAGTTCATTAACACGAACAGTTGAGATCTGAGAAGATTTTACCATCTTCTGCTACAAACATTATATGTTACATTATATGTAAAAGCATTACAAATCATTCTGACTTGAGTAAATAAACTTCTTACAATGTGATCCTGGAGAATTAAAGATCAACCTGATGAAACGTTTTTGCTGTAATGTGATTTCATTTGAAAAACTAAAAGTTAGTTTGTGTTTTCAATGAACCAGCTTCCATAAAAAAAACCTCCAAGACACATGAAGTTAGTTTAATACAATGTTGATCCTGTTTCGTAGTTCAGCTTCCTTTCATTTATTTATTTTAATACTTTTTAAACTTGATGATGGCAATAAAATAGAAAATGCTCAACAAGATCTCAGTGTCGTTTTTGGACAACTAGCAGCTTTTATTTTGTTAAACCCAGTATAGCACAAGAAAATATTTTACTCTAAATTCAGTTAGTTTTTCCCTTCCTGTGTCATTTCAAGGTTACCACACCCACTCTCAGACCGTTTACCACTTGTCTTGCGTGATCCTGATCAGGTTCTTGATCTGCGACAGGAACCGACGTCCCTCTTTCAGTTCCTGAACGGCCTCTCTATGTGATGTTGGATACGGGGTCACTGATCTTAAAACACCTCCAGTATATGGTTCTTATCAAGGTAAAAACAGCTAACACAATCAGCAGCACCCACGACACGTAGATGCCCTTAGAGTGCTGCGCCGGCTTCCACGTCCCAACCTGAACACAAACAAACACAGACTTGTTCAAGTCCTTTCAGCTTCAGACACATGCAGATAAAAGAGTTTTCTGAAGCTGTGGTGACTTTGAGGTTCTTCCCAGAAGAATCTGTTCCTACAAACAAGATCTTTACTTGTTTTTCAGCATATAATGCAACTAAAATACATTGAAGTACACTGACTGGTGGCATCTAAAAGTTAACATTTTAGCTCATGATAACATATAAACTGTAGCTGAGTACTTAGTTTATGACGCTAGCATTAATATATTAGCTCACAATAGCATATTATTTGTTGCTACGTGATCATATGGTCGTGCCAACGTCACCATTTCAACTACTGTTAGCATTTTAGCTCACATTAGCATATTACCTTCGCCTTTTTGCTGGTGTTGAATATTAGATCAATGATTTAGCATGCAGAACACAGTTAATGTAAGCCAACTTCCTACTATTAGCATATGTGCATAAATTAGCAGTTTAGCTAACCAATTTCATTAGCATTTTGACCTATTGAGATTACATACTCAAAATTACTAAAGAAGATAACTTAAGTTAGCTAACACACTAAGTTTAGTCAATATGCTAATTGTAGCATTTAGCTCACTTAAGTTCAGACTAGTTAAATGACAGTCTACTGTCACCATGCAGAATGGTTATTCATGTTAGCTAACATCATAGACCTTTAAACTGCAGCAGTTTGTAGTTACCTGTACCAAGTTTGGGCAAGAGGTTAACCAACCAATAACTTTTATTTTAATCAACCAGATAAGTTATTTTCTTCTCTTCTTTAGGTTAGTATAAATACCTCAAATTAAAGAAATGCATGATGAGAACTATCAGAATGTCATTCTGTCACAAATAAATCCATCTTTACCAGAATAGTTTAACACAGATAGAAACTCACCAAAAGTCCAGCGGTGGAAGCTACCAGAACAACAAAGAGCAGAAAACACAGCCAGCTCCTCCTCCTCGGGTATTGCCGACCAACTGAAGAACTGATGAATAAAAAAGGAAAAGCATTTTATTTTAAAGCAAACCTGATTGGGTTGTATGGATCCGTCTCTCAAAGACGCAAACAGCTACAGAAATGCTTACACTTTTCGGCAGTGTGGACATCGGGCCAAAGTCCGGTCTGAAATCTCTGTCCACTGGAAGTATGGAATAAGAATAAAGGAAAGATCAATACCAGTGGAAATGCACGTGCAGCCTGTTGCAGGATTTGCCATTTACCAGGAATGTGTTGGCGCAGTGTCCGCAGATGACTCTGAGTCCGACGGGTTGGTGCCGCGGTTCTGGACTGTCGCTGCCGATGTGGACTGGTCCCAGGTTGATGATGCGCTTACTGCCCAAAAAACATAAATAAATTTAAAAAGAGCATTTAGGAAACAGCTCATAACATAATCCTCTAACATTTCCAAACAAAACTTTTTAGTGGTTTTTCTATTTCATATATATACAGTAATATTCATTTCTTTGGTTAGCTAAAAAATGCTAAGCTATTCACATATGCTAATACTAAGAAGTAGGCTTACATTAACTAAACCTGTTCTGTATGCTAATGGAAGCTAATAGAAAATAATTGGTTTAAAATGTAACTTTAGCAAAAATGCTAAAGTCAGTCTGCATTTATACGGTCATATTCATCATACCAGCTTTGGCATTTCTGCTAAATTTGCAAAAAGTCAAACATTACATAGATTAATTACAAAATTAATATTCTCAAGCTTTATTTCTGTTTGTTATGATTATTTTCTGCTTGCAGGTGCGTTTAATAAAAACTGGATTTGATGAAAAGTATGTTTAAAAAAGATATTCCTAATCTGACAATAACAAGCCTTATTGGAACTCATATTCTAATTTATCTCATAGGGCTGCAGTATTTATTTTTTTCCCAGTCTTACCAGTACGGCCTTGGACAGGCGATCTTTTGGGATGTGACTTTGCAGATCAGCAGACAGTTACACGGACAGCGAACGTACTTCTTTCCAACCGGAGCGTTCTTTATCGGCTACAAACAGAAAACAAAAGAAACTTTAAAACAAATTCAAAACGTTCAGATGAACTCTATCTCCATATCTGACAAATACAGATACAATAAACTGCCTCAGGGCCACAAATGGCCCCCTTGCTGCCCTTTGGACACCCCTGCTTTTCAGGGTTAAATTATTCAGACCTGAACCTTCAGAATCACATAAGACGGTTACAAAGTCGGCCTTCCATCATCTGAAGAACATTTCCAGGATTCAGTAAGATCTAGAGAAACTCATCCATGTGTTTTATCTCCAGTCGCATTGATTACTGCAGCAGTCTCTGCCTAAAATCTCGATCAGATCCAGAAAGTTGCAGCTGCTGAC
The DNA here is from genome assembly GCA_922788865.1 of Poeciliopsis turneri. Lineage (NCBI taxonomy): Eukaryota > Metazoa > Chordata > Actinopteri > Cyprinodontiformes > Poeciliidae > Poeciliopsis > Poeciliopsis turneri. The sequence continues at coordinate 290,101 of CAKLNU010000923.1, forward strand.
GTTCTGACTAAAACCAGGACATTAGTTTTAGTCAGAATGTTAGTTTATAGTCCTACACTGGCTGCTGTAACTCAGAGAATAGACTTAACACTGAATGGCTTAGCACTACAATACATTAAAGATATGACGTCGTCGTAGCAACCTTCCTGACCTCTCTGGTTCTGCTCTGCATCGAAAGAACCAGAACCAAACATGCAGAAGCAGCATTCAGCTTCTATGCATCACAAATCTGGAACAAACTTCCAGAAAACTGCAAAACAGCCAAAACACTGAGTTTCTTTAAATCTACACTAAAAACACACCTGCTTAGGAGTTGCTTTTGAACCATAATCAATGAAACATTGATCAACATATTCAATGTTTACTAATGGAAAAATGTAATATTTACTGGTTTTCTCAATTGTTAACTGTTTTCTTTAAAACTTTGTGTTTTATGACATAAAGCTCTTTGCCTTGTTGCTGAAATGCTCTGCACAAATAAACCTGACTGACTGACAGACCGATTAAACGAGTCTTTCTCGTTCTCACCGTAGCTTCGTTGCAGATGCTGCACTTCACCACATGCTGATGCGCCTTTCCCTCCACAGAGATGGTCGTCTGACAGACCCGGCAGCTGATGACCGGGGCGCTGCTGCTGTCTGGACTGCCCTGGGGCGAGTATGGAGGCGGAGCTTCACTGGGCGCCACAAAGCTGGGGAACGGCACGATACCTGAAGACAGGAAGACGATGAAAAGATCCAAACAAACAACAGAGACACTAATAACAGCAGCTTCAAGGGTTAAATAGAGGTTCACATTGAGGCTTTTTGTAGTTTCTTTGGTCACTTTGCGCAGTGAAGTCGGTTAGTAACTCGTTACATTTACTTAGTTACATTTATTTGAGTTGCTTTTTGGAAAAATCTTACTTTTCAGAGTATTTTTACTTCAGTGTTTTTTTATTTACCAGACATAGACACAAGTTTTATACGTTTTTTTATATTGAAAGAAAATTATCTGGAAAAATTTTCTCTTGCCTGATTTTATTTGTCATTCGAATTATTTTCAAATTATTTTGTTCTTTAAAAATACCAACATTTGACACATAATTTTATATTTCAGTCCATCTAAAGATGCCATTTTCAAATATTACATTATTGATGAACTGATCAGATACTCAGTACATGAATAGACTTTCTACCAAATACTTTTTTACTTCAACTCGAGTCATTTCTTGATTGGCTACTTTGTACCTGATTCAAACTGTGTTGAAGTACTGCTACTCTAACCTGAGTACGACTTTGAGCTAAAAAATTGTCATCTGCAAATTTCCCAACAAACATGAACATTTGGAATGAGATCACAAACATACAGCTTTAATGACGGCAATAAAAGCGTTCAGGATTCAGGTCAGTAAACTATGTCAACCTCTCCATCACCATTTTCTTTTATCATCTTTCACTCAATCATATATTTTACAACATGAATGTCTGTGTGAGTAACCAGGAGAGTCAGCAAAGCGGCCCAAACAACTGAGAGTGAAAGAGGAAATAAAAACACTGAAGTAAGTTTATACATTAGGAACTAAAGAATATACAAAGAAAACCACAGCGTCAGAGTATACAAACTGTTATAATTGGGATAGTTTTATATTTACTGTTATTTTAACTTCATTTTGTAGTTTAATGCAGAATATAGGACAAAGACCAGCTGATTGTTTGGCAGCTTTTATGTAATTGTAAAGAATAATTGACTTGTTTCCACTTTGCTCTTTACAGAGCAACAAATGAACCATAACATGCTGATGTTAACTGATTAATTCATCAGGTTATGATGCAGGGTATTGCTGAACACATATGTGGTTTGCAAACTGCAAACCACATATTTGTTAAGCAAATATGTGGTAGATGCAAAATCATGGCATTCTTTTTTTTTTTGACTGGAAATCAGAGGCATTTGTCTTCCTTGTAAGCCAGTCAGATGACTGCCAGTAGACAGCAATAGTTGGAGGAGGGGCGAAACGTTGTTTCACTTTGCTCCACAAAACTGGAGAAAAATGTGGTTCACACAGGAACAGAGCGAACCAAACCAGGTATTCCTGGTTCCCATTATCAGGCTACTTTCATTCATTTCACAAGATACTGTGAGGAAATGGTAACTACAGAAAGTTCATGTTTTAACAGCTTCAAATGACTGCAAAAATAGAAAATCAATAAAATATGGACTTATAATTAATTTAGTAAACGTGTGTATGTAAAAGAAAAGTAAATATAAAATATATGAACGTATTAGCTAATTTATAAACATCTCAATGCCATTTTACAAACCTAGTATGACGTCCCGTCACTTGCATGTAATTTTACACATGTGAAACCTGTTTTAGATGTGTCTTAATTTCTGCCACTGTGATCCAAACTCTGAGCTAAAACGGCTAAGCTTGTTTACATTACAGCACATCCGGGGCTAAACACATATGTAAACGTTTGAGTTATTCTAGAGTAAGTTAGTTAGCATTTATCAATGTAGTTTTAGTGGCTAACAGGAGAGAAATGTGTTCGTACTCTGTGGATATCCGCCGGAGCCTCTCCGCGGGAAGAAGCCGTTGGTCGCGTACTGCTGCTCGGGCAGCAGCGGTGACCGCTCCTCGTCCGCCATGGCTGACCGCCCCGGACCCGAGTCTGTCAGCGCGCCCGCCGGAAAGAGCTCTGGAGCGGCCGGTAATCCTCTGGACCTCGATGAAGATTCCCAGGGGGTTGGAAATTAAACCACCCCAAAGGTTTGAGTTCACATGACACGGCGAAAATCACCCACTGAATGCGGAAACGACTCGACAAAAACATTCGTCACATGACAGCAGTTTGAGTCACGGTTGTGATGGACACAGGGTTCAGCCAATGAAAACGCTCGCTGTGTGAAAGTGGGTGGGTCTAAGAACGTTCGACTTTGGCGGCGTTCAATTTATCGGATTTTTTAATTTACACTACAGGTAAATTAACAGAAACAATAATCTCCATGAAGACGGTGGTTTCTCTTCATCTCTGACCTCAATTAATAATACCAATCCTTTTTAAAATGAATTTTTTCAACATCTGTTGGTTTAGCATAGTCGAAGCGTAGCATATTACTGTATAAAATTTAGTAATGAAAATATCCGAGGTACTGAAATGCAGCAGATCACGTCGCTTGATTTACAGGGATTTATTTGAGAACGATTCGCTATTATTGATCATTTTGAGACATCTATTGTTATTTTTAACAAGCTTAGGTCATAAGAAGAGTCTTATGATATTTTGATAAACATTAATTATTTGTAGAAAATATTAAAAATAAAAAATTTCCAATAAAATGATTTAATTTTAAATGTTCATTATCTTTTTCTGCTTCCAGTTCCAAAAATTAAATAAAATGCATGTTTAATGCCTTGTTAAATGTTGTTATTTTTTAGATAAATACATGTTGATAGATTAAAACAAGTTCAATTATTTCTATTGGCATGGTTCGTTGTTTCTCATTTCTCTTCCTCTTTCTACCAATAGACAACTGGATAACAAAAGTCTTTGATCTGGTGCTTTGGTCTCAACAACTCCGTGTTTTAAGGACAACTTTGTTTAGAGAGATTTCAGTGTAATTCTTATTTGTTCTTTCCGTTGTTTTGTTTATTTATTTTGGAAAATTGAAATCACTTCCAGTTTCAGAGTTATATGTTAATTAGAAATTAAAGTTTGTTGATATTTAAGAACATGTTCTTGCATTATTATGCTATTGCCGTTATATTACTTGAAAATGAGCTAATCATGCCATAAGTTGTAAAAAAAATATTTATATATATGCTTTGCATTATCTTCCTACCATTTCCTGTCGTCTTCGTCTTTCTCGCCAGTAGTAACGTCCGGTTGTTGATCACATGACTCGTGTGACGTAAAAATGTTTCCTTTTCAGTTTTGCGAAAAATTTCGATCCGGCCGAAAAACCACCTCCACTAGGCTCAAAATCTGATCATCGAAAGAGTTCTGCGACATCATTGGAACACTCGTGTGTGACGTCACTCCTTGGTCCGACTGAACTTTTCCGAGGTAAATGGTACGCAGCGTTCCGAACTCCGACATGACACCATACTAGCTATGACTTGAGAAGAAAACTGGTATGTAGCCGAAAATAAATAAAAAATAAAAAATAATAAAAAATAATCCCCAAATAACATTTTTATTTTTAAAACACAATAACAGACATAGTAAGATCATAATGTTTGGATATAGACACATCTCGGAATTTCTAGTTACGCGAAGATTTCGAAATGAAATGGTGCCGTCCACTCCTCCTTCCAGCAGGGGGCAGTAGGGTCGCGTCGCCGTCCGCTCGGAATTAAGCGGGGAAGAAGAACAGGGAGCGCAGTGCTCAAAGCAACATCACGCCCTCTGAACGCAGCGTCTCCATGCTTCTCTCCACGCGAGTTAAAAACGCTGCAAACAAAAGGTAAGAAGCTGCAAAAACTTTGCACTAAAAACGCTTATTTGAGGTTTTTAAAGGTTGTGCAGGAATATATTGACATGTCATCGATTTTTACTGTTGTCAAAGCAAACATGTACGCCATTGATTGGTTTTTTTCTGGAAAGAATCCTCGAAGTTTGTGAAAAGTTTGCTTTTAATCCTGCAAACAGCAGTCGGTGATTTTCCTGCTTTCTGACTTGCTTTTTGTGTTTTTTTTAAGACATTTTTTTCCCCCAAATTCACCTCCACAGAAACCCTCAAGTTTTTCTCCAGTTTAAAAAGTGACTGAAAATCCACATTTTGCAGAAAAGTATTTATTATACATAACAACAAAAACAAAGGAGTGTGCATAAGTTATATGCATGAAAAGTTTTAGATGCATGAAAAATATGATAAATGTTAATCCATATAAACACAGAAACCATGAGGAGAATTTTTTTTTTTATTGCATTTAAGAGTGCTATAAAAATTCAGCAACCGAGTTGAACCGAGTTGTGAATTGGTGTATTTTTAGGATTAGTTTCGCACAATATGATAAAATCGAGTAAAGATTTCAGCGAGTTTAGACAAACATTAAACAACATCATGATTTTCAGTGATTCTCCCTGCTGCAAACTGAGGCCATCTTCACTACCACTTTAATAAAGGGAGCAGAGCACTGACATATTGATTGTTGTGGAGAATTATAACGTTTTCGCAGCTCTGGGCTTTTTAGAGAAACAAAAGCCTAACAAGCTGTGAATTAGTTAGGCTATCTGCTCAGGTAGCTTCCCTGCAGTCATCTTCTTCACTTACATGATGATTGTTGGTTGGTAAGTTTTTTTGTTTTTTCTTTTTTGATGCTATATTATCTTTAAAAAGTGAGCATGTTGGAACTTTTTAAGTATCTACATTATTACTTTCTGTGTTTTAGACTTTAGAAAAATGTCTAAATACCTGAATTTGTGTTTCTTGGAGAAAAGGTTGAACACTTCCTGTTAGCCTGTTGACTTACTGTGTGCAGCAAAATGTTGGTAGTATAAGTGCTATTTTGGGGGGAAAAAATGGATCAAATTTGGTATCGCCAATCCTTTCCTTGGATTTTCAGTAAAAGAAATAGGTATTAGGCGAAGTATGACATTTGAGTGATTTTGAAACTATACCTGGTTATATTTTTACTCTGATAACCAACACATGGCTTACATATAAATGTAACACTCTGAATATTGACTGAATTTAATAAAGGTTTACCCAAGATTTGACCTATAAATTTAATCAAAGGCTCCCAGCAGGGCCAGTAAATCTCCCACTGAGAATCGGATGCTCTCTTGTCTTTGTTACTTCAGTCGCTGTTGAGTAATAACTTCTGAGTGCGACTTGCCCCTTATCTGCCTACATTGTTAGCAAGCCTGATTTACAGCTTTGCTTTGTGAAAAGGCTTAAAGGATGTGGAATGCAGTGGAAATGGTAAGAAGTAAAAAAACAAAAAAAACAAATGAATGCATGTTTATTGTAAAATAAATGAGATTATATGCTAAATATGGTGAACTTTAAAAGACTTTGAAAAATAAACATACACAGATAAAGCTAAGTGGAAATTTGAATATTTTTATGTAAAAAATTACTACAATTCATGTAATTCACAAAAATAATAAAATCTGGCAAAAAAAATACAAATCAATTTCTTTTAATGAAAAAACCTGTGAATTTTTGTTCTTTCATTCAGTTGGTAGAAAGTCCACAAATTTTGCTCAATACTTCATAATAAAATTACTCTATTGAAAATGCTCTTAAAAGTACTTTTTTTTTTCTTTTTTTTTTGGGAAAAAAAAAAGTTACTTGAGTAAATGTCATTGTGTAAATGTAACTAGTTGTTACCCAACTCTGCCTGTGAGGTTTGACTGACAGACCGCCCCACTGGCTCATGTCTGCACGTTTACAGTTAATCGTCGCCACACTGTAACCAACTAAACAACTTTCTTACTACATTTAACAATATTGCAGACAAAAAGCAAATTGGTATTGGCCAAAAATTTGCTGGTCAGGCTTTTTAAAGATGGTTAATCATGATCAGCCAGAAAACTGCAACCGGTGCATCTCTAGTTGATACCTTTTTTTAATAGAATGTGTCTATGAGTTTCTAATTATGATTTCACCTGTTTCTGCACATGTTTCTTTTTAGTAACCTATTTTTTTTTGTTTTTGCTGTCTTCAGTTTGGTGCCTCCTGTCTTACCTGCCGAAGGTAAGGTAAAGGACCGCTTCATGGGCCTAAATAAGCTCTTCCAGGGATTTCGAGGACAGACTGCAGCCTGCACTGGCTGTTAAAGAACATTGTTCTTGTTGGTGGTCGACAGCAGAGCTATCTCACCACATAACTCTTTAAACCTCTGAGAAGCATTGCCTTCCTTATGTCTTATCTCATGTACAATCCTTTATCCCCTGGGACACAGAATGCCTCCCAGGGGCAAACTGATCTCTTCAGTGTGAAAACTGAGAGAGATCCTTGGAGAACAACACCAAATGTTGGACCTGAATCCAGCTTCACCTTTCCTGGAGCATCTCCTGGGACTCCTACCTCGTCTAAGGAAAGAGAAATGAAGCCATTCTCTTTGCCAACTAGCTACTACAGGCCTGAAAACTATCTGACAACTTCTCAAAGTACCTTCAACATTTCCCACAAAGAGGAGCTCAAACACCAACGCATAGATCAGTGTGCTTTCTTTACCATCACCCAAAAAGAAACCTTATCCATTTCAGCCCCAAAGACGTCAGCTTCATATGGGCATCAACTCTCGAGCACCAGCTGCAGCTCCTACAACTTTTTGCCAGACCACAAGAGTACGACCAAAGATTTCTCGAAATTGGCATCAAATGCGTCTGTTTATGCCACTCGAGCAGAAGATCAAAGAGTTTCTTCTCAACCCAGTTACTTGGACTGTAATCCACAATTGGCTGGGAACATCTTAGAAAATTATGGACTGGAGAAAGCGGATCTGGACGAACTTCTAAATTACTCCGAAGAGCAGACCACTGCCGAGAACTTGCCCTACCTCTTACAAAGCATTCGCATGAAAAAGGCCATGAGGACTGCACCTGGAGTTCGCTCTAACTCCGACTCTCTGACTCAACCCACTGTAAGCACAACAGGAGTAGATGCAGTTAATTTTGGAAAGCCAGGAATATTGCCGGACAAAATGTCTTCATCTACTCTTCATCCAGTGACAATGATGAAAAATGAGCAAGTTGCTGCTGGTTCTGCTGAGGCAGATTCTGCGATTGGTAGGAATATTCAGAGGAACTCTGTGCCGATGGATAATTATCAAACCAGCAGTAAAGAGGGGCCACTCGCAACTTTAGCTAAAATAAAAAGTGGTGATTTGGGTTCTTCAGGTGACCAGAAAGGGTCTTTTGTTGCTGTGCCACCTCCAAGAATCAATCAAACTGGACTGCTTCAAACTCAACTGAACCAGGAGAGTGGGATGACCCGATCCATTGGTTTTGGACAAATGGCAACGCCCAATGATGAGCCAAAAATTATTATTAAACCGTTTGACTGTGCATATAGTGGAAAATCTATTACAGATGTTGAGAATACATCTGTCAGGATCATTCACAAAGCAGCTGGGGTTGGTGGAAAGGCTGGCAAAGAAGCACCACAGATAAGGTTGGCAGAATTAAAGAACAGCAGTTTGGTTTCTTCTTATGACCAGAAAGTATCTGCTGATGGTTTCAACCAACTGAATGTTGTGGCCTTTCCAAAGAGAAATGCAGCTGGAAAACTGGAGACCCAGCAAAACTATACGTCGCAGTCAGTTCCCCAACATGAAACCAGAGATGCTGCATCCAGTGGTGACAATAAGATTCAAAGACAAAGATTAAATATTGCAGATTCAACAATGGATCTGCAAATGCTACAGAAAACCAATATTCAGAAAATCTTGCAGATTCTGAAGGATTTGCCGTCTGATGATTTGTCTTCTGCTGCAAAACCAGATTCTCAATCACCTTTCATTCCCAAAACGCAACGTGTTGAAAATGCATCTGTCAGGGAAATTCACAAAGCAGCTGGGGTTGGTGGAAAGGCTGGTAAAGAAGCACAACAGCTAAGGTTGGCAGAGTTAAAGAACAGCAGTTTGGTTTCTTCATATGACCAGAAAGTATCTGCTGATGGTTTCAACCAACTGAATGTTGTGGCCTTTCCAAAGAGGATTGCAGCTGGAAAACTGGAAACCCAGAAAAACAATATGTCACATTCAGTTCCCCAACATGAAACCAGAGGTGCTACATTCAGCGGTGAAAATAAGATTCAAGGGCAAAGATCAAATATTGCAGATTCAACGATGGATCTGCAAATGCTACAGAAAACCAATATTCAGAAAATCTTGCAGATTCTGAAGGATTTGCAGCCTGATGATTTGTCTCCTGCTGCAAAACCAGATTCTCAATCACCTTTCATTCCCAAAATGCCACATGTCTCGGATGTCGTTCTACCTTCAACAGTTGTATCCAAGAACCCTTCATCTAGCGTTTCTCAGTCTCAGCCAATTATTAAAACAAATAACAATGGTCATGTGGCATCTTCTAACCGTCAACCTCCAGCCAACACTGGGTCCTCTGAGGATCTGCCATCCCTCGGTGTGAGGCTGGATTATGCAGCAGTTATGCCAGGAAGATTTCCGCACATTTGCTCTTTATGTAAGAAAGAATGTCCTCAACTAAAGGTAAGTGTGTGGGTTTTTTTTTTTTCAGTTATCTGTCATGTATTAAATTGAAAACATTTTAAATGTCTCTGCATCTCAATTTGTTTTGGAAACATAATGTCAAGACAAGACTTTATTTGTTGCTGTTTATTTTAGGATTGGGTTACCCACCAGACAAGCAACCAACATCATGCGAATTGCAACCGCCTTCGCAACCAGTCAGTACATTTAGCTGTTTTTCAGAAATATTTTAAGTTTTTGGAAAGGTAAATGGGTTTTCTGGAGTATTGTTTGTTTTTTGATTTACACCTAAGAAATAACAAGAAAACATTTTAAATATAAATGTTTAATTTTTCTCCTTTACCCTACAATGCTGGTGGGCTTTTGAGACATTATGGTATTTCAGAAAAAAGTTTACAGTACTAATGGAGACCTTTCTTTGAATGTGCTGTTTTCTTTTTCTTTTTTTCTCCAGATATCCTCATTGGAATGGGGAAATGCAAAGGTAATTTATTTATGTATTTATTTTATTTTTTTTTGTAATATTTGCAACAGTAACAACAACAGGAACAAGTATTTCTAATTGCCAAGTTTCTTTTTTCAAATGGTTGATTTGATTCTTGTTCACTAATCTTTTTAGGGATGCAATAAAAAGTTCTAAGACTTTCACCCGAGCTTCCCTACCTCATCGTTCCCGATCAAGCAGCGGCACTCGTTCCGGCTCAGAAGATGGCCGAGACAAATCCATCAGCCGTTCCCGTTCCCGCTCCCGCTCTTACAGTCCTCGTCATTGGAGGAGCTCAAGAGATGGAAAGCGCAAATACAGCAGTAGATCAGAACATAGCAAAACCAGATCCAGTAATGGCTCCAGTTCCCGTTCGTACAGCCCCATCCGCCACGACTCAAGAGATAAAAAAACCCAACGCAGGCTGCCATGCTGCACCTCAAGGTCTAGATCTCGCTCTTACTCCCCACATTATCATTCTGCTTATCGATCACGTTCAAGAAGCTATGAGAAACGATCCTCACCAAAGAGAATGAATAAGAAATCAATTTCACCAAGAAGGAGCCACGAACAACGGTTGTCTCGAGGAAGAAGTTGTGAGAGAAAATCGACATCAAGAAGTGATCGGAAAGAGGGGTCAAAGAGATTCCTTGAGCGCCAGTCTTCCCCAAGAATATCTGATCATAAACGATGGTCACCGAGGAGTGACTGTGTGAGACAGATGTCCCCAAAAAGAACTGATAAACGATGGTCCCCAACAAGCAATGGTAAGCAACTCTCACCCAGAAGAAGCGGCAACAGAAGACGATCACCAGTGATGAGCCATGACCAACACTCCTCTAGGTCTAATGACAGACTGTGGTCACCACAAAGAAGGACAGATGTTAGTACCTACGACAAGCACCGGTCTCCGCCAAGAAGGGCCGACGATAAGCACCGGTCTTCGCCAAGAAGGGCCGACAACAAGCACCGGTCTTCGCCAAGAAGGGCCGACAACAAGCACCGGTCTTCGCCAAGAAGGGCCGACAACAAGCACCGGTCTCCGCCAAGAAGGGCCGACGACAAGCACCGGTCTCCGCCAAGAAGGGCCGACGACAAGCACCGGTCTCCACCAAGAAGGGCCGACGACAAGCACCGGTCTCCACCAAGAAGGGTCGACGACAAATATTGGTCACCGCCAAAGTACCATGATCGACAGTCATCCCCAAGAAGGAATGATGATAAAAGATGGTCACCAACAAGAAAACATGAATCATTCCTTGAAAGAGATGAGCAACAATTCCTGTCAAAGCAGACTGACGAGGAAGCATCATGTGTAAGAAGAAACCGCAAGAGACATGCGTCTCCAGAAGGAGAGCCATTCTGTCAGAAAAAGAAGTCCAGTAGAGTACAGATCCTGACCAAGCGACTGCTGGAAAATTCAGGTTTGATCTGGAAACATTGTTCAATCTCTAAAGTCAAAGTGTTAGCAATGTCTTTACTTGTAGAGTGTCTCTAACTGTCCTATAGTAATGCTAATACTTTCTCATGCATTCTTCTCCTTCTAGCTATCGAGTCTGCCTCAGGACGGTCCAACATCAAAGATGTTGTAGATTTAGTGGTTCCTGTTTTACTGGCTGAACTTGCAAAGAATCAGGATTCCTCACAGTCATTAGGATTACCTTCACAGGACAAAAGGACAAAGGTATTAAGACATTCATCAAGTGGAAGACGATTATCACCATCTTCCACAAAAATACTGTCCAAACTCGAGCAGAAACATGCAAGATCTTCTAAAAAGACCAAGGTTGGTGTGCATCTTTGAGTTCATCAAGCTAAGATATGTTAGTATTATCATTACTACATTTTTGTAGCCTAAAAAAATTGCTAAAAGTTTGGCTGGGATGCAAATAGTTCAAAATTCAAGGCCTTCAGATTTGGAGTTGACCATATATATCGTTTTAGAATATTCTACTGGAAATGGATCCAATTTGAATTTGTTCAAACCTTTATTTTAAAATGTATCTTTCTCCTGGTTCAAAAGGAGCAAACCTAATTTTGTTTTGTTCTCCAGCAAACATTAGAAAATTGTGTGTGGAGCTTGTTGTCAACATTGGCAGGAGTGGGGATATGGGTGAATTTGCACACTTCTGATTTCATCACAAGCTCATTGTTGAAAACTCTTTCCTCTGAAAGAAGCTAGCTAGGTTCAATAAAAACATCAAGGACAGACTGAAATTATGCAAAAGATAAAATGATCAGCAATGGGAGGCTGGTGCAAACTATCGGGTTTGAAGCTTATTGCGTTTAGTACAAAGATCCAAATGGATCAAATGTAAAAAGAAGCAGTTGGCTTTTTCCTAAGGCCTCAAAAGAACGTTTGTGTCTCTCCCAAAACGTCTGCTTATGACTGTAGATTGCAACGGGGCCCGACGAATACCCGTGGTTAAACGGACGGCGGAGTCCGGCGGTAACAGGCGCTTTAATTCCGTGTTTTTATTTCATTTCATTTTATTTTATTTCATTTTATTCTGTTACATGACTTTGTATTTTATGTTTATGATGTAAAGCACTTTGAAATGCCTTGTAGCTGAAATGTGCTATACAAATAAAATTTGATTGATTGATTGATTTTCACTAATCTGATCCATCTACAATGTGTTATGTTAACAGGACAAAAGAGCCCTCTCTGTTACCTCACAACATAGAAGAAAACATCATAAACTGTAAGTTATGATTGTGACTTTTTTCAGTTCAATAATTTTATGAATTTTGCAGTAACGGTCACCAAAAAATGTTTTAAATTCTTCCACTTTAACTAGACTGGATTAATGTCTATTTGAAAACCCAAATTTATTTTATATCTTGACCTCCACTCGTCCCTCCCCCTTTCCACAGGTTTAAAGCTAAACATTTCTGGATACATTCACTATGAAACAAAGACAAGTTGCCATGTCTTTTGTTTTATTATGGTTTTGAGCTCTTAGGTTGTGAATGCCACTCATTCACCCTTTGTTCGATACAAACTACTTGATTAAGGCCTTTTTGGTGACTGCACGGTTTGGATAGCTGTTTGTATAACAGCATAATATCATGTAAGTTTGCAGGAAAATAAATTCTTTTTTTGTTTGACTTCTTAAATGTATTTTTGTGTATCTCTTTGACAGAAGATCTAGGGATACCAAGAAGCTGGGTTCATCTGAGAGCTTGGACCTTCTTCCGATAAAAACACTTTTATCTTTGCATCATAAACTTGTGAAAAAAGCAAAACGTTTATCTTCCAAAGGAACCCACGTCTCCAAATCCAAAACTTCCTCGCAAAAAACGCAGGGTTTGAAGTCTGTTGTATCAGTAAAAGAGCCGTTGAAACAATTTGTTTCCTTGAGGTTCAGAAGTCTGGAAACAAGCCCTCATTTTGGCCTCCAAAATCGAAGAAGTGGACCGATAGTTTTCAGAAAAGAGCAAGATTTCGAAGCTGCTGTTAAAGAAAAGACCAGAGTTAAAGGGATAAGGAGGATTATTGTTCCTGAACCAAATGAAGAAAAGAAAACTATCACCAAAGTAAAGCTTGATTCTTCAAAAACATTTGCAAGTAAACCGCTGGATAAAACTGCTGAATGTGTCGGAGAAGCTAAACTAATAAAAGTTGAAGATTCTTTGGGAAATAAACAACAAACTTCAAATGCTTCACAACTTCAACTGGTTGGTAAAATGATGGCCCCACCAAATCCACTTCAGGCTCAGGAGACGGTCATTAAAACTCAAGAAACCTCAAGCAAAACTTTGCCGAAAGTCCAACAAAAAATGGATCCAGAATCCAAGAAGTCCAAAAGCCTTGGAAAGAATCTTGATTCAGGTGATACAAGAGACAAACCAGGAGCTAATGAAGGAGAAGAGACGCAAGTTGCAGTGAAAGACTCAACTAAGGTTGGAAACATATTGAAGAAGACTGTTGCTGAAGCAAACCAACATAAGAAAATGGTCACAAAAGTCAATGCTTCAACAACCTCTTCAGATACACTTCTGGATAAAACTACTAAATGTTCTGGAGTCGCTAAGCTAACAAAAGTTAAAGATTCTCTCAGAGGTGAACGGCAAACTTCAAATGTTTTGCATCCAGAACTGAAAAAGACTAAGCCACTGATTGGTAAAATAGTGCCCAGACCACATTCACTTCAGGCTCAGGGGACGATCGTCAAAACTCACAAAACCTCCAACAAAACTTTGGCAAAAGTCAAACCAAGAATGGATCCAGATTCCAAGAAGTCCAAAAGCCTTAGGAAGAATCCTGATTCAGGTGGCACAAGAAGCAAACCAGCAACTAAAGTTGTTAAAAAAGCCAAAGGCTCTCAAGTTGCAGTTGAAGACAGAACCAAGGTTGGAAAAATGCTAAAGAAAACTTTTGCTAAAGCAATGAAAGGGAAGAAAATGGTTGCAAAAGTGAAGGTCAAGGCTCCAAAAACATCTACAAAGAGAAAGCTGGATGAAACCACTAGATGTCTCTCAGGAGGTAAAGTGGGAAAACTTTCAGAAACGGCCTTTGGAAACTTTAGTAAACGTGATCAAGGAAACGTCAAAGAATCTGAACCCTCCCTTTCTGTCTCAGTTATTTCATCCACAATGACGGAAAACAGTCCAGGGGATCGTCAGATTTCAAAACCTGAGATTTCTAAAGCAAAGACCTTACAATTTAACACCAATGAAAGTCTGTTACAAATCAGCCAAGAAAAAGAAGAAACTTCATCTGAGGACATAAATGTGTCATCCAAGCTGCCAATGTCAGAAGATCCCTCTGCGGTTCGTCAAACCCTAAAAAAAGACAGTTCTGAAATAAAGGCTGACAAATCTGCCTTCCTCTCAAAAGACACCACTTGGCTTGTGAAGGCAAATGTTTCAACAGCTGAAATAAGCAAACAAATAGAGGTTATTACAGATGCTACAAATGCCTCCCCAGCTGAACCTGAACACCCTCAACCGGGCAGTGAAGTTATCACCACTGCAGATAAACCTGCTGATCCAATGCTGAGTCTACAGACTACAACTCAAGAAACTCCAGACCTGGCAGCGCCACACCTGAAGACCGATGGCGAGCAGCTGGAGGTTCAAGCGCAGTCTGCAGGAAGCTCTGCTGAGCCTCCTTTTGATGCATCGCAAAAAACTGAAGGGGACGACAAAAGTGATCAAAAAGGTATTTTTCAGATGACTTGTTTGTAATTTTTTTCCACCATATCAACCAGGTATGTTGTGAGTGCTTGAATTAGGCAATTTAGTCATTTATACTAGTAGAAGGAAAAATAAAGCAATAAACCTTAAAACAACATTGCAGTGTCAAAGTCAGGAAAAACAATGACTGGTTTAAAATCTGATGACACTTTATGATGATCCACTTGTCATTAGTCAGTGGCAACTTTTAACCAAACGGGTTTAACATTAATTTGAAGGAACTCGGTGTTTCAGCATTTTTGCAGTTTTTTGGAAGTTTGTCCCGATTAGAGGAGCTTAGACGCCTAATGTTGGTTCTCCATGTTTGGTTCTGGTGATGCAGTGTAGAAATCTAAGGGGGGCAGCACAAAGTCAGTCCAGGGGCCACAAATAGCCGTTTGACACCCCTGCCCTAAAAGATTTTAGAGAGAAAAAATCCACTAAAATCTTTGTTTTCTTCTGTCCACAAAAATAAAAATGATTCACTCAAATGTAATTTCTGTGATGTTTAAAATTGCTTATGCTAATCATTTCTCTTCTGAAGTTGATGTTCTGGCCCAGAAGAACCCGGCTGCCTGTTTTCCAAATGCAGCAGCAGCTGCTGCTCCGAACCGCGTTGAGTCCTCAGTGACGGTTGGCGAGAGGATTGGGTCTTACCTGAAGCTACACAATTTCAGTAAGAAACCCGTTTGCATTTTCAAAAAAATACAGAACGTTTCTTTTTATTTTTAATGTTTTATTTTTGTTTTGATCCTCCTCTAGAGTGTTTTCCTGCAGGAATCATCCTGTCATCCAAAGTAAGATTTATTTTCTCGATTTATTCACCCTTTGGCTTTTTGATGCAGCTTGTGGTATTGAGGAAAATTATCCTAAAGCTTGATTTGGCACATGAGTCTGAATCAAAACATTGAGCCAAATGTCCTGTTTTTTTTGTCCATGTAAATTATCTAAATTAATCATTAAAGTTTGAACTATGTTTTTAATTTTGACGTTAAGCATTTTCTTCAGGGTTTTGCTTTCTCAGCTTTTATATCAACCACTTTTTCTTTCATTTTACTCTTTTCTTGCAGCCTTACGCTCTCAAGTCGACGCTAGTGTTAATAACAAACCTTCCTGTGGACTACAGCGGCTCCTACACTGAGGAGGAAGTTGTAAACGTGCTCTGTAAATTTGAATTTCAATACGCCCACGACAACATCTACATCATCCCTCAGACAGGCATGGTAAGCACCTGGCTGTGTCTTTGTGTTGGGTTGAAACTCAGCATAAGCTCAGTGAGCTAAACGTTTTAAAAGTTAGCAACAGCGTTAAAAAGCCAAGCTGTATGTTTACTCTGTTTGTGAATATTGACTCATGTTACCAGACAAGTTCTACTTTTTTTTTTTTTAATGCAAAATTCACATTCTGTAGTTTTTGTGCTTCTATTTGGGTCTGAACTGCTTCTAAAATCCAAACATTATGCAATTAATATTTTTTGGTGTCTGGAAATTAAGTCATTTCAAAAACCTCTGGAATTTTAAGTCAGATTTGGCTGGCACTGCGCCGTTACCTAGCAACCCCAGCTAGCCCAGCCTGTTACCTGGCAACCCCAGTCAGCCCAGCCTGTTACCTAGCAACCGAAGCGAAAATTTTTCAGAATTTTGACAGATTGATTCGAATGGCTTCTTTCATCAGCTGAAAACTGCACTTTGGTTATTATCTGAATCAAAATATGATCAAATTGTAACAAATGAGAGTTGTATTTGTAAAAGGTATAATTTTTAAAAGATTTAATGGTTTTGTTTTCTAACATTCTTTCAGGCTTTTGTGCTCATGCCAAATGTGCGGTCAGTAATTGGCCTCGTCTTCGCGGCAGTGCACGGCCATCTCTCTTTCGGGTCGAGGAAACTCTTCTTGCAGATCGTGGAAACAGACATGTTAATGACACCAGTAAGCAATAAAACAATTAAAATGCTTCCCCTGATTCCTGTCAAACTACACAGAATATTGTCCATCGCCTAATATTAAAAACTTCAAACATCATACCCCAGAAACAGCCTAATAGATGCTGTAAAGTTTTATTTTGACTCTGTTTTTGTTTCAGCTTGGGTTTTATAAATCTCTCATCGGAATAACGCCTCTTGTAAGTAACCCAAACATTCTTGGACGGCTTTGTTTCGCTGCAGCCTTATCTAACGCTGCTGAACTGTCTAGTTTTGCTTTTCATTGTTTGACCCTGAAAAGCAAGAACACCCTTGCTTTGTTTGGCATCAACATTGCATTTTCCAACTTGTACAAACCTGTGAAAATATTTTTAAAGGAGGATAAGATATGAAAACTCTTTATTATTGACCCTTTTTACTGGGGCTCTACAATATATCACAAAAAAGGATTGTTAGCGATTCACATTTTTCATTCTAGAGTAAACACATAACAGTGAAAGAAGAAGAAATGGCAACTAATATTGTCACTGCAATGTTTACAGATGTTCAGCACAAAAAATCTGAATTGCTCAATTAGACATTAAAACTTATACAAAAAGAGGTTGGATCAGTGTTAGTTAATTGTCAACAATTTGGCGGCTGTAAGACTGTATTTAAGACATCTGCTGAAAATTTCTTTAATTTTTATTTTGCGATAAAGTCATCACAGAGTTGGGGAGGGGGGTATTAAATGTCAATTTTTACTTATATCATTCAGCTCTACTTTTTTTTTTTTTTTTTTTACAAAAAGAAGACAAAAATAAAAAGGAGCAGTTGACTCAATCTGAGTGAAAAAGACGGATTTACATTGATGCTAATAATAAAATCGTTGGATGATTGGGATAAACAGACTGCTTTGGGAGGAGAAACCTTCTCTCTGTAGAAATGACATGAAAATACAAGTTTCATCTGAACCAACTATGATTTAAGATCTGGGACGAAACACCAGCACCACCAGTAAAAAATGGAGGAAAAGCAGATTTATGTGGTTGTTTTCATGTTCTTCTGGGTGTCGCTGACAGAACATGAGAGACGATGGAACCAGTATAATCTACATCCAGAACATTTCCCCAAGCGAAATCGCTGATCTCAGGAAAGCTTTGAGAAAAATCAGTCATGTGAGAAACTTCCTGCCTCTGCTCAACAAGGTATTCAATTTAAATGTTTATATTCAACTCCATGTAGAGAGGAGGACCTAGTGGATTTATCTCTTTGTTTTTTAGGTTTTTGTTGAATTCGAGACGGTTTACGATGCAGATCGCCTCGGTGTTTGGTGCAGCCTGATGAGGCTGGGTTTTGTCCACACAGTCAACAGGCTGAAAACACCAAGAAGCTTCAAGAAATCACAACGTAAGGACATAAAAGCTTAAGCGTTAATTGAAATGTGCAAAATGTTTTAATTTCCAGATGTTTTAAAGAGACAAGGGCATTTAAAGTAGGAAAACAAAGGAAAAAAGTTATTTAAAGAGAAATGTTCTGTAATCTTTTTTGCCATTTCTGCCAGTAGTAACATCCGGTTGTTGATCAAATGACTCGTGTAATGCTGCAAAAAAAGAGTTTCCAATTGCAGTTTTGTGAAATAAACAAATTTAGATATAACCAGACAAACTCTACTTCATCCTAGAGGCAAAATTTTTTTATAGAAAAACTTTCAATTAACCAAATTTCTTTTTGTAATTACAATTTGCCAAATTATATGGTTAATGGAAACACAGCTACATTTAAATTACTCTTGAATAAGATTCTCCCTTAAACTCAGATGATCAAACTGTTGTTTGACCAACAAAAACATTTTAAAGTGTTGTTTGAATGGATTTACACAATCATCTAAAGCCAAAAGAAAAAGTTTAACCTTTGCAAGTTTTCTACAAAAGTAACCAAACTCTCTCTATGATGTCGTTTATGCAGCACCAAAGCTGCCACTGAAAGCTCTGCCAGACAGTGAGAAGATCTTGCCTGATGCAGGAATCCCAGATGTGAAATCTGGCGTTCCTCAGGGCACCACGGCGCCGTGTTGGGTCACCATGATGACCCCGCCCTACGTCTTCCCCACTGTGTGTCCTTGGTTCAACATCCCCAGTAGGAGAAGCAAGATGCAGACGCACCGGGCTCTTTGTTGGAGACTTTCCCTGATTGTGTTTATTTTTCTAACCTCATTTTTAGGTTTTCTGACGGTGCAAAGAGAAGAAGACATTTTGGTGGGGCTCCTTTTCTTGTATAAGAAATCAGAATCTCACTGTTGGCATTGAAAGTGTTTCTTAGTCAGTGTTTATGACTGAACAGACGTGTTTGTTTGTCTTTGGTTTTTCTGATTTTCTCTGACCTTGACGTCCCGTAGACGACTCCCCACCCAGGCTCCGAGTTCTTCACCGTCATGCTGACGGGTTTACCAGAAGGAAAATACAAACATGAGGATGTGGCGAAGCTGGTGTGGTGTTATTTCCCCAAACAGAACCTGCAGACTCTCTACTACAACATCTTGGTGCTACCGCTGCAGAGGAGGGTCAGTCAAACCCTGTTATTGTTTTAATTAGCTTCCCTGTTTGACAAAAGGTGAAATGGCATGCAACAAGATGTTTCTCAAATACACATCTGTTGGGTTTTTGCTGTCTTACGTGAGATTTTTGGTTTATTATTGTAATGATTGATAATTAAGCAAACTCTACAAAGATCTCTACTATGAATTTTTTCACTTGGATCCTGTAAGTTTCATTACCGGGTCTCTCCCACGGTACAAGGAGAAACCGCACAGATGGTCTAAATATTATGAAGGGTGATGATGGTTGGCTAGATGACATTAAGGCAGTGGTGGACACTGAATGCAGAAATGTATGTATTTCTCAAAGATGCATTTGGGGAAACATGAACTGGATTGTATCTCTTGAACCTGAAACCTTTGGGTTTTAATATAACCTTAAACTCATTTTCTTTCTGCTGCCTTTCACCGCCAGGCCTTTGTGTTCTTCTGCGACTGGGAGTCATGCTGCAGTTTCGTCTCAGATTGTGTGAAAAAGCCGGTTTCTGTCAGGAGCTGCACTCTCAGCATCCACCTGGTGCTGGAGGACATGTATCCTGGCTCCAGTGAGGTATGGAAAACAGTCTGAGGATTGACCTTTAACCTCCAGCAATCTTTGTTTTTGTTTACCTTTACACTTATTTCCCTTTTTATTCTATTTAACTTTTAATTTATTCCATGCAGGAAACGATGTACAGGACTCTGATGAAATGGACGAGTGGTGTAAGTTTTAAGTTTTTTTTTTTTTTTTTAAATGCTCATATAAAACGATCTGCTTTAACAAACTTCTGGTTTTGCGTTTTCAGTATGTTCCAGAGCTTTTCTTCCTGGAGAAGCGTCTGGTCAGCGTGGAAATCTACGAAGCGAATACGAATCTCATCGAGAGCATCATTAAGGAAGTCGCTGCCATCGGCAGTTTCATCAGCTTCGTGCCGCTCGCCAACAGGGTGCAGCAACTCAACCCACCTCCATTCTTCACAATAAACCTTTTAGAGTCTCATATTTAACATTTAACCATTTTTATTCATTTTCCAGCAGATGTTTACTTGTTTTGATAAATGGCATTTATCCAAAATTTCTCATTTTGATGATATTTTTTTGTTTTCATGATAAATTCCAGTTAATGATGTTTAAAAACCCTTAAACCAGGATTTAGTTTTAGTGTTTGTTCAATGAAAGCATCAATAAATTAAAAAATATGATTAAATGGCCTAATAATTAGCAGTTTAGTGATGCAAATTGAACTTTATTACAAATGGGAATGTTTTTCCAGATGCTATGATTGCTATGTTGAAGGAGTAATAAATAGTTCTTATCATCACTTCTATTATTACAAGAGTAACATAAATTATTGTAATAAAACTTTAAGTTTATATCTCTCACCTGTAGATATAAGTTTAATTAGAAGATCAAGAGGCAGATTTAACAAAATATTACTGAAAGCTGCTCAAGATGCTAAAATGTTCAATCTGTAGGTCTGAATACGTAAATATAAATCACATGTATGTTTTCTGGTCTTTAACTTAAATATTTATTACTGCTCTGTTGTGGCATTTTAGGTTGTATATTTAGGATTAATCTCAGAAAAAACGTTCAAATGATGTCTAGCAAAGAAGAACTTTATAATCAGGAACTGTCTTAAAAATTTTTTTTTTTTTTTTGGGTTATTTCAAATGAATAAAAAAGTCACTTTATTGTGAGTTTATTGAGGACTCACAGTTTCAAAGTAGTGAGTTATATGTACTTGACTAACCTTTTAGAAAATGTGAACTTTAAGGAGTACATAACATTTGCAGTGATTATACTTAGAAATATTTTTTTTATTTTGCATTTTTTATTTTTTCTTGCAGATTTGCATCGAAATGGTTTCTCCCAGTTGTGCTGCAAAGGTGCTGCAGGAGATGCCCTTGAGAAAAGTTTTGTCTACGTATCTCTGGTATGTTGTCATTTGCTGACAGCTTGACATTAAAACACGACGCAGTTTCTGAAGTTGGATGTCGTCACGGCAACATTTTTATGCCGCTTTTCGTTTTCTGACACCCCAACTATTGGATGACTCTAAAGATAAATTATTAGGTTGTTGTGTGTTAAGAGTGATCTCGTCTGCTGGGAAGGATCTTGTCACCAAGTTATTTTCATTTCATCCCTGCAGGGGAAAGATTGGACGTGTTCAGTGGTGAGTGTCGCCATTTTTTATGTGTTCGTAAAATGTTAGTGGCTTAATTCTTAAAATGTTGTTTTTCCTAACAATCAGTTTATCTTCTGAAAGATTTCTTCTTGTTTTAAGGCTAAAATAATTATTTGGATTAATTGTTTTCAATCAGTTACTCAGTGATGTGAAGTTTTATAGTTTTAGCTTCACAAAGTTCAAATTTATGGAGAAAATAAACAAAAACATATTTTAAGCACCTTTTGCGATCCAATTACTAATTGGTTATTTAAACAAAAAATAAATCAACAGGTCTGTAAAACAGCGTATTGATGAGTCAATCAGAGGTCTGAACTTTTCACATGTTGGAAATATATTTTAGCTGCAGATTCATTATGCTACAAAATATCTAATATTCAATAAAGAACTGCTGTTTATTGCAATTTAGACAAAAATGTTTTCTTATTAAACGACTATTTGTCCATTTGCATTATTAATGTGTTTCTAATATTGAATAAAAAAAAATGGCTGAATGTGGTATTTTTTTATACCCCATTAATCAATTAATCATCAGAAAATAATCAATTATTAAAATAATAGTTGCAGCTTCAATTTGTTTGCATCTTTTCAGAAAATCTAAAGTTATTTAATGGAGATAAAACCAATAAAATGTCAAATATTGATTGCTTTAGCATCACATTGAGAATGAAAGTTAATTATATTTAAATATTCAGTCAAAGGATTATTTTATCATATATTGTTTGTCAGTTGTTTTGATGCGTCTTTTTGTGATTTGCAGTGTGAAGGATCTAAATCAGCGTCTGGAAGAAGCCGGTGAGATCAACATAAACCTGGAGGCGGAGACGTCGGCGGTCGGTGGTCAACCTTCGGCCTTGAAAACTCTGGTGGATTTTCCAATCTCTGAGCCTCGAGGCGATGATGTCGCAGGAGTTGATTCTGCCACGACGCCGACGTTAATCGAATCATCGGTTTCCAAATCCGACTCAAAGCTGGAGGTGAAAGTATCTGAACCTCCTGATGTCGTCCTGGACTCCAAAGCAAGAGCAAATTCAACAGAAGAAGAATGTCGACCCTGTAGGGAGAGCGATAACTCTGCCAGCTCTGCACCGTGTATGTTCACAATTTAAAACTAGACGATGTTTGTGTGGTGATTATTTTAAGAAAAAAGTGTTAGCAGGTGATGAAAGACTGAAAAGATTACTTTTGTCATCTGCAAAAAGCATAGAAAATGTAAAAAGAGACACTGGCTGTGTTTCTGTCACAAATTTATGCAAAAATCTGTCAACAGTTTGCAGTTGTGGTGGTTCCATTGAATAAAAAGCTAAAGAAATTTATTAGAAAAGTTGCAGAGCCATCCTCCTCCTACCAATTTTTAAAGAGCACTATTATGTAAAATCAGCTTTTCTGATCTTTTCATGCTATAATCAAAAAACATACCTGGAGTGTTGCTTTGATTCTTTCATGCATGTTGGAGAAATCATTTAACCTCTATGGCAAACATTCAGCTGTGTAAAAGTTAGCAGTTTTTTTATTGTACTTGTAAAACACAGAATACCCCCGATGTAAGTATGGTGGGTTTCACTAGTTAAAACTAATTTTAAATTATTATTGTTTTCTGACAGGTTTATCTCCTCAAAATGCCTCCTTATCGTTTTGCAAAGGCTTCTTAGTAGGAATATAGAATCTGGTGCTTCCTTAAAAACTTCAGTTTTCTCTGACTTTTAGATCCCGATGAGAAGATCCAAACGGATCCACCTTCTAACGGCGTTGGCGTCGTTCCAGACGCCACTGAAGCGTCTCAATCCGTCCGAACGGAGGCGGCACCCGAGGAAACGGTCAAAGAACAACCAGCTGGTGCAGATTCCTGCCTCACTGCCGGGGAGAGGATAGGAAGTTTACTGCAGCCAGAAAAAATTTGTAAGAAACCTTAATCTGTGTTAATCTGCCGTGTGTGGGGAAAAATAAAAAATAAAGTCATGCATTTAAAATCTGATTCCTGATGGTGTTTTTACTGTTCACCACAGGTTGTCTTGGTCATAGCATCATCATGTCCCCAAAAGTAAGTCCTCAAATAACTTATTCTACATATTTGTTCACAATATTTTGTATGTGGATGCTAAGGCCAGTCTGTCCCGACAAGTTCAAAAATCCACTGTTTTTGGTGGTTCATTGAATGCATCACAACTAAAGCCGCACCAGGTTAGAGTAATGCCAACTCTCTTCAGTGTATATGCTGCTACAGAGTGAAGAGGACAGAGAGTCAGCTATTTTTAGCCGTTTCTTTGGTTTTTTCTCTTTTTCTATCTAGCTGCATTTCTACTCAGCTTAAAATTTCACAAATTGGGATTATGAAAATAAATTTGTTTAAAGAAAATGCCAATATAGGGGGGAAAAAAATCACATTTTTGCTAAAACGTTTTTCTGCTTGGGTGAGGCGGTTTTTCTATCAAAATTATTTTATTTCGCGAATCACATGATCAGCAAGTGGATGTTACTACTGGCAGAAATGACAAAGAAGACAGACGGGAGGATGATTGTGTGGCATGTTTTTTAATGATTTATTACATAAACTTATTTACATGTGATTTTTAAAATGCATTTTTGATTTAATGGAAACAACGTAGTTGCAAAATAGTTTTTTACATTAGCAGAAGTTTTGCACACATTTGTAACAGACGCAGCTACTTTCTATCTTTTTCTTAGTGTTTGATTCTTTTTTGTCACCAAGGGTGTGATACTATTTAATTGAAAAATAAATGTAAAAATAAAAAAAATCTTGCTCTTTTAAGTTTTTAAGCTACTTCAGTTTGAAAACAAATCTGTAGATTAGTTGTGCATTAAAAAGAAAATACTGTAGACTGACCAAAATATGAGAAAAACAAGTCATAAAGTCTAATACCAGCTCCCCTCAGGCTGTGGTTTCTCTATGAATATAAAATGAATACAGAAAATCTGCGTGGGAACCTGTTAAATAATCAAAATGCTTCAGTAATGCATTTTTAACAACCGCTCCAGTTGTTAAAACAAAAACTGAAAGATGAGCAGAAATATGATCATAAAAGCTTCTTTTGTTCAGTAAAAGTGATTAGACTTTCTGAATTCACAGCATTTATTTCCATGTCCAGTATTATACTTTTCTGAAATCCTGTTTTTGTTTTGTTTCCAGCCTTTTTCCCTTCAGTCGAGGCTTTTGTTGGTCACCAACCTGCCGCACTATCGGGACGGCTGCTACTCTGAGCAGGACATCAGCAACCTGCTGTGCAGATTTGGGTTTCAATACGAGGACAATAACATCTTTGTGGTTCCTCAGGCCTGCATGGTAAAGTGCAGCAGATAAACAGCTGATCAAGCTGATTGTTGCGGGAATAAATGTTTTTATTAAATGTTTTTGCTTTTCCAGGCGTTTGTCCTCATGGAAAGTTACCAGAAGGCGCAGGAAGTTTTCATAGCTGCGAAGGATTGTTTGACTCTGAACAGATGTAAACTCTCTGTTGAGATCATCAGCGGTGGGGTCGTCATGACAACGGTATGCTAGATTATAACAGAGATTATGATTTGTTTTCAGTTTGTAGTTAATGTCTCTGCAGTGGAAGCAAACAGATTAAAAATACATAATTTCTATTCTCTAAAATAACTTTTTAATTGTTCACTGAGCTGTTTTACTGTATTCACATGGAGCCACTGAACAAATATCAGAATAAAATTTTTCTTAGCAGTTTGACTTTTAAAAAAAAATTTATTTACTTTTTTCTCAGAAATTTTTTTTAATTCTCAGAATTTTGACGTTTTCCTCATAAATTTGACTTTTTCCTCAGAATTGTAACTTTTTATGAAATTCGGACTTTATCTCACAATTCTGACTTTTTTCAGAATTTTGACCCATTTTTCAAATTTTGAACTTTATTTTTGCTTTTTTTCAGAAGTTTTACTTTTTTTCTCAGAATTTTGAACTTTTTTCAGAATTTTGACATTCTTGTGAAAAGCGCGTTGGAATTGGTGTAGATGAAGTGCTGGAGAAGTACAGATCATTTCCCAACTCGTAAACAAATGTCTCACGGCTCTTTATAAAGAAAAGCATCACAGATAATTCTGTTTTTCTATTTTCTGTTATCCAGTATTTTTAAAGTGTAAACCATTTGAAAGATAAGAAATCCTTTTATTTTAAGGGTTTTTTGCAGGATTAAAGGATTGATGTCCCAGCAAGATCTAGAGAAATAATACATTTTTTCAGTTTTATTTTCATTCCAGTCCTGTAAATTAGTTTGAATTGTTTCTGAAAATGTGCTGTACCAATAAAACTGCCTTTCTAATCGTGACATTTTTCTCTTGTTTCAGTTTGGATTTTATAAATCTCTCATGGATATGATCGATTCTGTAAGCATTCGCACCTTTTCACTGTTTTCTGCTCCGTCGTTTGTTAGATGATTTATCAAGCGAAGCTCATTCAGGTGTTTCTGCTCTGTTTGGGACAGCCGGTCACCGACGACGGGACCAGAACCGTTTACATCCAGAACGTCTCACCAAGCGAAGCTCGGGATCTCAGGGAAACTTTAAGGAAAATGGGCTCTGTTAAAAACTTCCTTCCTCTTCTCAACAAGGTAGAAACTTTCACTCCCGTGAATGAAAATGGGTTTAAATCACCAATCGTCTGACTCTGGTGTTTCCTGCTTCAGGTGTTTGTCGAGTTCGAGTCTGCTGCTGATGCTGATCAGATTGGAGTTTGGTACAGCCTCCAGAGACGCTGCCTTGCTCACAACGTCTCCAGGTTGAAACTTCCCCAGACCAACGTCGCGTCACTGAGTAAGAATAACGTTTCAGCAAGTTGCACATCCTCAAGAGATGCGCTACTAAAAACTACAGGGAATTCACAAAACATAAAACCTCAGACTCAGTTTGATTGACATGAACGGAAACTGGAAGTTGATCAAAATCAGCATCTAAATGAAAGAGCAAAAATTTAATTGTTTTTAATCTGTCCAGTGTAAAATATCACTGAAAGAAGCATTTGTGTCCAAAATATTTAAACTGTTTTGTGCTTCACTCAAATACTAAAGCTTAAAATTTCCCAATCTGTCAGAGTAAATTACCTTCAGTGAAACTATATTAATAAAACCAGAGGAAAGTGTTGTAGGTGAAGTGGGTTAATCATTGATGAAAACATGATTTTAATCTGATTGGAGAACCTTTTATTTTGTCTTACGCGTAGATAGAAATAAAAATTTCTGCTTTAACTTGTTTTTCTTTGCACAGCACCTCATCTGGTAGCTGGAGCAGAGTCAGAAAGCAAAGATGTCGTCGCCGGGCCAATCGTCCCACCGATGAACACCAGCATCCCAGAGGGCAGCTGGGCGCCATTTTCAGTCGCCATGACAACCGCTCCCTTCCTCTTCCCAACAGTGTCGCCTTGGTTCATCATTCCAAGTAAGATAAAAGTTTGGAAACCAAATGATCAAATATCAAATGATCAAATACCTCAAATGTAACAATAAACTGAATTGGACTTTATCTCCCAAGAATTTAGGAGCGTTGATAAAGAGGAGGACTTGTTGGTAAGTCTGGTTCCATGTTTGTTTTTTATATGTTAAACTTTTATGATAAGTTTAACATCAAAAATTTGTGTTCACTATTCTGTCACGTAGGCATCCGTCTCTGTGGCCTCCAAGTTTTCCACCGTTATGTTGACGGGTTTACCCGAAGGAAACTACAAACATGAAGACGTCGCCAAGCTGGTGTGGAAATATTTCACCAAGCAGAATCTTCAGACTCTGCTCTACAACATTGTGGTGCTGCCACTGCAAAAAAGGGTAAAAATCTCACGGCCAGACTAAGATGTGCTCAAATATTCCTGTTTAAATGGGGTCATGAATGTGTTTTGAAATGTGTTTTCTATTCGAGGCGTTTGTGTATTTCAACAACTGGAGATCATGCAACAACTTTGTTCAAGATTTCCTCAAGAAGGGAGTTTCCTTTACAAGCCACCAGCTGCACATCCACCTGGTCTTAGAGGAAATGAATCCTGGATCCAGTGAGGTATGGCGGTCGGAGAGGTGTTAGTGGTCTGCAACGTGGTAATCGTCTTTAATTGTAGCATATAGAACAATTACATTTTAACAAAAGGCAAGAAGAAACAGTGAGAATAAAGATCTGGTGTTAAGATTTGGGCTGGGTTGTCATAGTTTATCTGTCATTAGACAAAAAGACAAACTTGCCAAATGCCAAAATATTTCCTCTCACTATTTAGCTAACGGCCACAAAAACACAACAAGCAGCTACCAACTAATAAAATGGCAAGTTGTGTATTGGAAGAACAACTATTGCAAATTCAGCAATTGGCCATCCACCCAAAAATACTCAAACAAAAAAAAGAGGGTCAACTAGTAAGATTCAAGAATATAAAAAACAAAAAGCAAGTTACCAAAAAAACCCTAATTACTTTGTCAAATCAGAAATTTGTTTGAAATAAACAAAATGATCCAACTTCATGCTAAATCTTCATCTTATCATCAATTTATGACATTTATCTTCCATTTGACATTTTTGGAGGTTTATCAAAGCAAGTCTGGTCAGATAAGGCTGTGATAAATATTTGCAGTGTCATGTATTTTGTGATGACTGTAACCATTTATTTGGATGCTGTCTTTTTAGGACATGTTGTACCAAACGCTAATGAAATGGAGCAACGCTGTAAGTTACAGTTCCCTTGTTTCGATATGGTGTCATTATAGAATTAAATTAAATTGTCCATTGAATGTTTTCCAGCATGTTCCTGAGCTGGAGTCTCTGGCTGAGCGCCTGGTGTGTGTGTCGCTTTCTGAAACCTCCCTAAACCTCATCAGCACGACTGTAAAATTAGTGACAAGCATCTGTCCAGTTGTTGGCTTCCTGCCGCTCGCCAACAGGGTAAGAGAGCAAAAACATGCAGTTTTTAAAAGTTTTTGCTTAATTCATTTGAACAGCTTAGATTTATTTCAGCATTAAAAGAAAGAGTCAAACATCTTCATCTGTTGTTTTCTTTATTTATGTAGTTGTGCATAGAGATGGCTGAATCCACAGGAGTAGATCAGGTGGTGGACAGGTTTTCACATACGCCAGAAGACTGGTACGACCTTCCACTTTATATGAAAACAATGTTAGATTCCTGACGGAAATTAGTTTGCAACATTCAACAACTTACTAATGTCATTTGTTTTCTCTCACTACAGGAATAGTCAAGTTCAAAGTGTTGAATCGTGAGTATTTTATTCAAGAAAGCATAAAAAATTAAGACTGATGGGACTTCTGAAAGTTTTTAACTTTCAAAATGCTAAATCTGAAGCGTCACAGTCATGTCTTACATTAACAAAATTACACAGAATTTGAAGTCTTTCTGTTTTAATACACTGTTTCTTCCACCCAGCCAATTTAATGCAGGGCTTTTATGCAAAATTAACATTTTTTTGCATTTTTTTGTACTTCCATTTGGATTTCTTCTTCTTCTGAAAACGTTCTAGGTGCTTTAAAAGAAAAGAAAATATAATCACCCGGCTGTTTTTGGCAATAATATGGTGTCTTTTGGTGTCTGCAAAAAGAGCAGCTTTGCCCTGTTACCTAGCAACCAAAGTAGAACTCCGCCACATTTTACCACTGTATGCACTGTACAATGGCTGCTGGAAAAGTCGAGTGTTTTTGTTGCTGACTTACAATCCAAAGACCACTTGCTGCGTATCGCTGGTTGTGCGATACGCAGACTCCACTTCTGCTTTTCAAAGATGCCCGGTTGTATAATCTGTTGGCAGCCTTTTTCACGTACAAGTGTAAAACTCTAAAACAGCTCAGGCAGAAATGATCAGAATAAAATCTCATTATCTAAGAATGATTTTGTTTCATAAATGTACTGAACATGTTTTGTATAGGCCATAGATCCATCCTGACCTATTTAAGAAAGTATAGAAACTTCTTTCTACATTCAACCTGTTATTTACTTTATCAGTAAAGGATTTATTCTAAGTTTTTAAAAATATATAATCCTATTTCCTCTTTTAATTTTAGTGTGAAGAGCCTAAAACTGCATCTCAAAGACTCAGGAGAAACAAAAATAGATCTTGAATGCAACACTGAAGACATCAAAGACGAGACTCCAGCAACTAAAGACGAGCAACAACCCCCGTCGTCTGATTCTCCCGTTAAAACAAAACCTCCCGTCCAAGAAGTCACAAATCTTCCTTCTGCAGAGAAATTGCCTGCCAAAGGATCTGGGTCAAAGATAGAAATTGGTGCGACAGAAAATGAAAATGTGCAGTCCAAAGTTTCAGAAAAACAGTCTGACGTTTGTGGAAAAGTTCAAGAATCTGCAGGATCTGTGCCTAGAGACAAAACTGAGAGCGAGAAGAAGAAGCAACAAGCAAAAACTGTTGCTAAGACTGAGGATGAAAAACCTTCACCTGCTAAACCAACCAAGACTCTGACATCAACCCCCAGGGTTGAGCCTCAGCCATCCTCACCTTTAGCTAATCCCCAAAACAGCCCAAAAACCAGCTTGCAAACCTCGGTGAAGGCGCCATCACTGCTCCAGAACCGCATGAGCCCAAAACCAGCGCCTGCTGCTGAAAACCCCAAGACCAAAACAAACATTTCAGGAAACTCAGGTCGTTCTGGTTGGTGTTTGTTTGCTTAAATAAACTAAACTGATGTCGATTTTTAAGCAGTTACGAGACAAAGTGGCAGAAGTTTTAACTGCCATTTACTCAGCAGGGTGTTGCTAGGCAACCACAAGTAACTGAGCAGGGCGTTGCTAGGCAACCAAAGAGCGAGGGAGTCGGTTAATCCCTCTAACTTTGGTTGCAGTTTTTTCTCCTGCCTTTCAGTGAAATTGTTGAATTGGTGTTGATTATTGATTTATTGTCCTGCCCTGTGATTAAATGCTTTTATGTTTCATGGTGTGATTTCGCCTTCGAGTGAAATTCTCCTAATCGTTTCCTGAACGTCTGTTTTAAATGTAGCTGCTGTGAAGAATCCGGCGTCCAAAGCCTCAGCTGAAGTTGTCCCAAACACGAAATCCTCGACAAAATCAGAGGCGCTTGCAGCAACCGGAGCTTTTCCTTTGACCGCCGGAGAGAAGCTGCACCATTTCCTGACACCATTTAAACTCTGTGAGACACAAACGGGTTTAAAGACCGAAAAGATCGTCGTTAGGTTCTGGTTTCCATTTATTTACTGGTCTCTGTTTCTTCCTCTCAGGTCAGCTGGACATGAACTCCATCTTGTCACCAACCGTAAGTTTTCTTTCTCCAGCTGAAGTTATAAAATCTCGTCTGAAAGCTGATTTTGTGCATCAGAAATGTTTGAATTTCAATAAAGTTGATTTCTGTATAAAGTAATAAATAAAGTTCAATCTAACGTTTGATTGAAAACTTTGTTTACAGTTGAAATTAGACATTTCAGGATAGTAAAAGTATATACATTTATTTCTCGTTGTCTGAAGTTAAATCAGATCAAACTTCTCTTGTTTTAGTTTTGTAATAATTACCAGAATTATTTCTATTTACTAAATCCCAGAAAACGCAGCAAGAAATTTTTTCTAAATTTTTTTTTTTTTTTTATTTTCCCTGACCTTTAAGTGCATGGAAACATTTCAAAACATAACATTTGGTCATATTTTGATGTATTTTAGCGCTGCTGCATAGATAAAATACAATGAGATATTAGCAGTGATAAATGAGATTATACAATAGTAAATAGTGATTTTTGCTTTGTTTTCATTTCCAAAGTGAGGAAAAGTTCGAAAACTCACCTTTATATAACAGCTGAAGATAAAAACCCTGAAACTCAATTTTAGCCTCTAATTTTGAAAATCTGATTTGGATTTTAAATGTTTGTTTTCACAATTTTGATGCTTAATTTGCAAAAAGAAACTTTTATATTATGTTGTTGTATTTAGTTTTTGGTCGTATTGTTGAACACCAACCTTTCAGTAACATAAATTTTGTGCTGAACTTTAATAATTCACCTGTTCTGCAGATTTTCTCTCTCAACATCACCCTGGTTGTCTCCAACCTGCCGAGATGGTTCGATGGCTCCTACACAGAAACCGAAATCATCAATATTCTTCAGAAGTGCCGAGTTCAGTGTGACGAAAATGAAATCTTCGTCGTTCCCCAGTCGCAGATGGTCGGTAGCGAACTGTGCTGAGGCTCTGCTTGCTGTTATTTGTAGCATTTTTTAATTTGGTGTTCTGCTTTCAGGCTTTTCTCATCATGCCGAGAGCAGCGGAGGTGCAGCATCTGTTCAGAGTGACACCGTGGAGAGAGCTTTTCTTCAAAGGACGGAAACTTGGATTTCATGTTGTCACCAGCTCTGCACCAATGACTTTGGTACGTTTTTCTTATTCGCATTTGTTCAGAAAGACTGTCTGGCACAAAAATAACCTTTATTGTGTTTGCGAACGGAAATATTTTGATTCCAGTGTGTTTTGTTTTCTTTTTTCAGTTTCGGTTTTATAGATATTTGATGTCTTTTACCGATTTTGTAAGTATTGCACCGACCTTTTCTCCTTTCCTTAATATCTACGCTCATCATGTTCAATTTTAACATATTTTAAACAAAGAATCAAAGTAAAACTGCAAGCAACACGCTTTACACTTTTTAAATGCACAGATGCATTGCAGTGAAACGTATGGATTTGTTTGCCCTCTTTCCAGTCGACATTTCAGATGAAATTGGGCACAAAAAACGTGCTTTACTTCCCCAACGTTTCAGCAAGTGAAGCCAGAGAACTGAGGGAAGCGCTGAGGAAAATCAGCAGCTGTATAAACTACCTGCCTCTGCTCAACAGGGTAAAAACACACAGACTAACACACTTAAACACCGGGAGATGGAGCTTCTCTGTGTTGATTTGTTGCCATGTTCCAGGTTTTTGTTCATTGTGAAACTCCGGAGGACGCCGATCGCCTGGAAGCGTGGTACAGCTACTGGAGATGGAGCCGATCCCACGACGCTCAGCAGACAGGTGGGACAGAAATACTGAAGGTTTCTGCTGATGCAGTCGCTCAGAAGCAACTAATAAAATACTGTAGAAACAAACGTTGTGGCTCATCGATATTTAATTAGCAGATGAAAGGACTTTAGCATTAGCAGACTTTGGAAAAATGTTTTGGTGGAGCTGAGAATGGATTTCCCTTCTTAGTCCAGGTTTATTTGTTTGTTTTTCTTTTTCTCTTTGTCTTTTCTTTCTTCTTCTGCTTCTTTGGTTTTTTCTTTTTCTTTTTTTTTTTTTTCTTTCTTTTTCCCCATTTTTCTTTTCTTTTGGTTTTTGTATCCTTCAAGTTTGTTTTTTCTTCTTTAAATCTTCCTTTTTCTGTTTTTTTATTTTTTGTTTGTGTGTTTTGTTTTTGTTTCTTTTTTCTTTATTTTTGTTTTTGTTTTTCTTTTCCTTCCTTCCTCCGTTCATATTTGAGTTGCGCCGCTCGATGCTAACAAAGCAGCAGCTCTTTCCTGCAGCAGTAGTTTTACCTTCAGGACAGTTGAGATGAATTCAAACCAACGGTTTTTTGTTTGTGCAGCACTAAGCATATCAGCACATGCTTTGCAAATCTGGGATAATATCTCGGTTGAGACCAGCGTCCCACAAACAGCGGGCGCCATTCCAGAGGGAACCAAGCCGCCTTTATGGATGACTGTGACGAAAAGTCCTTATGTTGTTCACACTGCATCTCCTTTCTTCAAGGTTCCAGGTAAGACGAGCACAGAGAAGCTAAATGTAACTGAAACACTGAACATTTTGACTGTAAGTGACTGTTGAGGTGTTTAAACCACCAATCAGTTGATTGATCTGATCGGTGTTGACCACTACTTATCAAAAAATGAAGCTGAATTAATGCCATCTGGTTACAGAAAAGCACCAAGAATTATCTCCCAGATGGATTTGAGAACATCTCCATGTCTGATTTTTACTTGCAACATTCACACTAACCAATGATGATGTTTGATCATTTTATACTTGGATATTTAGTGTAATTTGCCTTTTTGTCACTCCTAGCTTTTCAGACACTCGACAGGAATACCTGCGCCAGGGTATGTTTTTATTCCTCTACTTTTCACATTTTTGAATACTATTAATTAGGATTCAACATAAACCCCAATTTCCTAAAACATTTTCTAATTAATTGAAAGCTACTCTATTGCTTGTTAAGGTGTCTAAATTTTCAAGCCTGTTCCAATTTTTAATAAATAAAAGTTTAACCTTTTTTTTGTGTAGATTTCTGAGCACGATTTGAAGTTTGCAGCCATCATGTTGACTGGTTTACCAAACAGAAGCTACACACACGAGGAAGTGGCTTTGCTGGTGTGGAGGCATTTTCCCGAACAGAACCTTCACACGCTGTACAACAATGTTGTGGTTTTACCACTGCAGAGGAGGGTAAAGGCCAACTTCAGCAGAGTTTTATCACTTTTTCCTTGATTCATAAATGTTTTTAGTGTGGGTACAGGGCGTCATGACCCTTCATATCTCTTCATTTGCAGGCGTTTGTGATTTTCAGCAGCAGCTGTGCTTGCATAAGATTTCTTAGAGATCGAAACAGGAAACGAGTTTACTTCAAAGGCTTCATTCCAAACATCCATTTGCTGTTGGAGGATCTCGGCTTTGGGTCCAGTGAGGTATGGGACACAACTGGCTCTTATCCATCAGTATGGTTTGTTTATTTTCACTTATTTATATTTGACTTTGATTAACTTGCTTTACGCTTTGTGTAAAGTCTGACGTGTGTCCAGGACATCATGAAACTAACTTATTGCATGTTACTGTCACAGTAGAACAGTTTTTTTTTCTTCATCAAAACTTTTTCTTAACCTTATCCAGTTGCCATATTGTTGACAATTAGCACTGCGTTCGTTTCTGTTTTATATATCAGGAGTACATTTAAGATTTGGTGTGTTATTTTGACAACTTAACGGCTAAAACCAATGCTAGTCATAGTTCAGCCTCCACACGACCACTGGTCCATAAATAAATATAACCCACTTAATATCAATGCTGTTGTTTCAGGAATCCATGTTCAGATCTCTGATGAAATGGAGCAATATTGTGAGTGAATTTTCACTTCTTAAAATACTTTAACATGTAAAATCTGCTACGACTTTAAACTAAAACCGAAAAATATTTTTTCCCCAGCATGTTCCAGACCTGACGTCTCTGGGGGAGCGGCTGCTCGTTGTGGAGGCTTCAGGGACAAACGAGCACATTACGATGATGGTTATGGAAGAAGTAGCGAGCATCGCTACTTTCGCCAGCTTCCTGCCGCTTGCTAACAGGGTACGACAAAAAAACATACTGTATTCTGTTTTATGCATTTTCTTTTAGTGGAATTGAATTTTCATGCAGCTGTTTTTTTAAAAAAACAAAAACAGGTTGAGGAAAATTTAAATATCAGTATTTTAATTTTTTTACAACAGATATTAAAAATTTATTTGTAAAATTGTAAAGGCCATGCCAAAGTGTCAGTAAAGTTACATTTTTTTGTTCGTAGACTCATTAATTTTTCCCTTGCTGCTGTTTGCTGCATCCTGTTGATTCACCACAGATTTACGTGGAGATGGCCGAGTCCAGCGGAGTCAGAAAAGTGGTGGAAAAATTGTCAGTTCGCAAATTATCTCAACAGCATGAAGCTTGGTAAATGTGTGAACTTCAGAAGTTAATGACTGAATAAAAATAAGTGAACGGATGATTTTTTTTTTTTTTTCTTTTTTTAGGTTGTGTATCTGAAGCTTAAATGTGTTTTTTCTTTTTTTTCTGCATTTTTAGGAATCTGGTTGGACGTGTTGAAAGGTGAGAATTTCTTCTGACTTCAAGCATAACACTCTGCCTGTATGATTTTATTTTCAGTGAGTTCAATGAGTGAAAGGGGACATACTGTTTAAAATCCACATTTTTTATATTTCGTACCTCCATTTGGTTCTCCACTGTTGCTAAGAGCATCCTAACATCTTAGGGGAAAAAAATCACCCAGCCATTATTTGGGGATTTGATGTTTTTTGGTGTTTAGAAAATGACCTGTTTCAAACATCTGATTGCACCGTTACCTAGCAACCCCAGCCAAGCCAAGCCCGTCACCTAGCAACCAAAGTGGAGCTCTAGCAGATCTGCTCAGCTTTTTTCCCCCACTGAATGCGCTGTGCAAATTTTCTTTCTGGAAAAGTCAAGTGTTTTGTTGTTGACCTACCATCCAGAAACCCCGTGCCGCATTCTTGTTGATTGTGTAGGAGGCGCCACTTCTGCTTTTCAAAGATGTATATTTGTATAATTGTGCATCTGTTTGCAGCCGTTCAGAGACTGAGAATGCAAATCTTGAGCTGGGTGATGTGACCAATAGCAGTTAATTTGGATTTAAAGTCACAAGACGCCCTAAAACAGCTCAAAATGGGCAGAACTAAACTGACTGAAATCTCGATAACTACGAATTATTTTAAATGTTATAAATAAAGAGATATCCTAACCTGCTTAAGGAAGCATAATTTATCATCTTTAAGATCTGTTTTCCCTAACATTTGTCTGCTTTTATTACAGTTTGTTGAGCCGAAAAGAGCGACTGAAGGATTGTGAAAAAATTGCAGTGAACCTTGAACTCGGCACCATGACTGTGAAACCTAACGCCACACCATTTAAGGCGATGGACAAGAGATCTGCAACATGCAGTCCTCTGCCAGACAGAAGTCTGATCACATCTCATAAAGGAACAGGATTCCTTCAGGTTGACTGAAACAACAACAAAGCCCAACATTTATTTTATTTACTCTTCATAAATGTCCATTAAAACCTAACAAAATTACAGAGCATCTGTTTGGAAAAGTTATTAATCTTTCATATATTTTCCTCTAGATTTCCAGTGGAAGCGGCAGCAGCTTTAAAAGTCGCTCTTCTTGCAACCCAACCACCAAAGAAATGAAGATGTTGCATTCATCCTCTGCAACTAGAGACATCCCAAAGTCTAATAAAGACTCTGCCTCATCAACTGGCGCCACGTCTTTGTCAGTAAAAACACAAAAAGACTCACCTGAGTATGTGAAATCTCAAAGAAGTCAGTACTCTTCTGCAAGCGGCAGTAAAATTTTTCCTTCCTCTTCCTCAAAGACTTTTAAGTCTTTAGAATGTGTAAGTGAGAAAGATCAACAGAGCAAGAGAGAGGCTCCTCTCAGAGCACCACAAACATCATCTGCATCCTCAAGTCAAAGTTCACCTGCAACGTCTGCAGAAACTCCTCAGTCGGAGAAACATGGAGCTGTACTTACTCCTGCTGCAGCAGCAAAGGCTGACCACAAGGTGTCAGCAGAGAGCTGCACTGCAAAAAGTCAGTTAGACCCAAGAGTGGCAACATCAAGTTTGAACCAAGACTGTTTTAAAGCTGAAACACTCAAAGAGGGAACTGAAAGCAAAGAAAAACTGAAGAAAATTGACAATAATATGAGGAATCATGTGAAGCAGAAAAATAACCCTCTTGATTCAAAACACATTGCCACCAAAGAGCTTTTGGTTGAAATTAAAGAGGAAAAACCTCTGAGAAAAGATGAGGATTCAAAAGTAAAATTGGACCAGACGATGAAAACTTCTAGTGGTGAAGAGGGATATACTGTACTAATAAAACAGAAAAGTTCAGATGAAAAGTATGAGACAAAAATAAAGGCAAGCAGTTCAGAAACTGGAGAGAAGATGGATTGTAAGGATTCTGTTCCTGATGAATCTCCCATACATATATTTGTTAATAAAACCGACAGAGGAGCCAATCAAGATGAAACAAATCAAGACAAATCAGCCACTGTTGTAAGAACAATCAGTCAATCAAGGAGAGACGTTTTTACTGAACACAAAGAGATTAGAAAGGATGGCCTTGGAGTTTCTGCTCAAGAAGAAAAACCTTTGGTCAAAGACGAAGGTTTGGCAGTAAAATCAAGCCAGAGAACTAAAGCATCTGAATCTGAGGATGGAGTAAATTCATCACAAAAGCAGGAGAGTTCACAGGAACAAACTGAGACACAATCAAAAGACATCAGTGCAGAAAGGGAGACAGAGGAAATGGTTTGTAATGATTCTGTTCAACAGAAATCTGGTCTAAGAAGATCTTTCAGACAAATTGCCAGATTAGCCAATCAAGACAAAACAAATGAAAACAAAGCAGCTACAGGAGGAAAACTAACCGAGTCCAACTGTTTGGTTGGAAGAAAAGAAGATAAAACTCCAACAAGGAGGAGAAAAACTCCTGCCAGAGATCCTCAACAAAACGAAGAGAAAACTCTCGAGGTGTCTCCTAAAAACGTCCCGTCGATGATCTGCACCTCCAGAGAGACTCAAGAGGAGGAAAGAGAAGCTGCAACGCCCAGAAGAAGAGGTCGACCCAAGAAAAAAGTCAGACCGGTTCCAGGTGAGTAAACCGGGCTCCATCTGATAGAATCACTAAAACATGATGAAACCAGGTCAACTTATTACCTTCTGCTGCAGTGAGGACACCAGCCACAGAGCTGAAGTTAAATCCTGATGGACAGACTCTGGAAAGATGTGAGTGGTGACGTTTCTCTCCAGACTCTCCACACAAACAAGACGACCTGAAAAATGTTTCATATATTTTCTTCACTTTTCTGTATGGAGGATCTGGACTGTTGGCTGTTGAGAAACGATTGTTTCCTGGAGGCGTTGGCTGTGTTGAAGTTTGAAATTATTGTACAGAGTATTTTCAGTCTGTAATTTGTAAAAACAGTTGATAAAATAGGAGAAACTAACATCTAAAAGGTGACCTTTATGCAAAATATATATTTTTCACATTTCTGTACATTAATTAGTACAAGCTAATACAAATAAACAACTACTGTTTTCTGGTTCAAAAACTGTATAATGGCTGCTGGAAAAGACAAATGTATTGTTGTTGACTTACCACCCAGAAACCACTTGCTGCTTTCTTGTTGGCTGTGCAGGAGGCTCCAATTCTGCTTTTCAAAGATGTACAGTTATATAATTGTGCATTTGTTCCATTTTAATTTGGATTTAAAGTGATAAGACGACCTAAAATAGTCCCAAATAAGCAAAACTGAGCAGACTGAAATCTTATCTGAAAATGATTTTGTGCAAAATATGTGATGAACATATTTATAAACCAACCCAGCTTTTAAGGAAGCATAATAGATCACCTTTAAGCTAAATTTTCCAGTTGAAACCTAATGTTGTTGGTAAATAGCAACAAATGGCCAAATTAACCAGTAGAATTGCCAGTAATGTTCCCCACTGTGAATCCTTCATCCTTTTCATCTCAAAAAGTCTCAAAAACCTTTATTAGGAGAATATTTATGTGTTTGTTTGGAAGTTCAGATTAAATTGCCACCATTTCTGTTGTATTTTCTTAATTTCTGTTTTACTTCTGTTTTTTCTAGTACAACATAAACGAAAGATGGATCTTTCTGGAGCCGAGCCAAAGCGATCCTGCTCTCAGTTTGCTCCGGTTGCTGCCGGTGGCAGACGGCCTCCTTGTTGACCTCTACAGTGATGAAACACAAGATCATCCATCTACTGTAATTGTGCTTCATTAAGTTCATTCTTCAATACGTTTCAGATTTCTGTAATATTTTAACCTCAAGTGACTAAACCACACAGGAAGTTAATTGACTTTACACTCATGTACACTGCAAAAACACAAAATACAGTATTACCAAGTATTTTTGGTCTAGTTTTCAGTGTAAATAAACTAACTTCAAATAACTTTTCAGCAAGATGAGTACGCTTGTTTTAGCATTAATAAAAAATTGGCAGAAGTGGCAGATTATTTGACTTACAACATAGGAAAAATATCTTGTTATAAGTGAACAGTAGAGAGTGACTCAACAATCTGGAGGTTTTTTTAAATGGCTCATTTTCCAGACACAAAAATACATTAAAAACATTTTTTTTTAAGCGCTTGGGCTGTTTTCAGAAGCAGTAGAAACTCAAAAGGAAGTATAAAAATGTGCAAAAAATAAATTTTGCATAAGCAGTGTCAGCTGTGTGGTCGTTCTGTCACAGAAAGGACATGGAAACGTAATATCGGCAAACAGCGGCTCTAACATTCAAATTGGTCTTTGATATACGGCTCATTTTTCCAGATCTGTACATCTGAAAAAATGTTGTGAAATCTAGCATTGAGGAGTCTGTGTTGATTTTCTGCTCTTGAGGTTAAACGGTTTGAGAACCAGATTATTCTTACAGCCATAGAACTGAAAGGTGGTTAATCTCATGACTGCTCATTTATTTTGTTTCTTTCTCTCCCCTCCTTTTCAGAAGAGTTTCAAGAGGCTCGCACACGAAGCTCTGAACGGCCTTTCTTTCTGATCGACGACCTTTTTTGGAGAATTTTACTCTGTTCTGAGTTTTAGGGGATAACTAGGGCAGCAGATGCAGTTTATGCTTTTTAAAAATCTTTTACACTGGATGCTGTTTAAGTCTTGCACAATTTAAAAAAAAAAAAAAATCTACTTTTGTATTTACATTTTTTTAAGATCAGCACCTTGTTGTAGATGGATCAATGTTATCTATATTCACAGAGTTAGTCTTACCTTTTAATCATATTTTTAATCAAGGATGCATGAATACATGGTTACTCGGGGTAAACTTTTTTATCAGGATGCTCTAGTGTGCTAAATCTTTAGCGTATGTGGGATTTTTACTCATGTCAAATGTCTTTTCCCTGTTTTTTTTTATTATTATTATTAAAAGATACGTGATAGAAAAAAAATTGATGTTGCATAACTTTTGTTTAAAAAAAAAAATGGATGAAAATGCATAAAATGGAAGATTGTTGCCACAGGCTGGGAAACATCCCTTGTGATACTAAATATGTAAACATAGAAATAATCATTAATCCACGGTGCCAGACTTCAGCTTAGTTTACCGTTATGATAAAACCAAGAGAAGCAAAGAAAAAGACACATTTCTACAAATCTACTGCAGAACTACACCCACTCTCAGGCGTCTTATCCTGCCTGTTTTCATGATTATGTGACCAAACTGACTTTAACTGGTTTCAGCA
The DNA here is from genome assembly GCA_922788865.1 of Poeciliopsis turneri. NCBI lineage: Eukaryota > Metazoa > Chordata > Actinopteri > Cyprinodontiformes > Poeciliidae > Poeciliopsis > Poeciliopsis turneri. The sequence goes on from CAKLNU010000923.1 coordinate 330,594, forward strand.
GATATGGGTGTGTAAGCAGTGGAGGTGTGTGTGCGCGAGAAGGATTAAAATAAATAAATCAAAAAAATATCAAATATCGGTGTTAGACACTTTCAGCTGAGAGCAAAAACAGTTTCTTCTCATTCTAATGAAATAATGAAGCACTACACCAGTTTTTGAACCACAAAATAAATGGTAAGAGGCTCTGTGACCCCAACTCCGATGGCAACACAATCAGCACCTACAGCAAAATATCGACCAATGTGTTGCTTTATTCAACTCTAGTTTCTAATGTTTTACACTAAATATATATTGCATGATCTTTCTCATTGTAACTTTTGGTATTTAACAAGATCTCAAGACCCCAAAATGACATTTTTGGGAACTCGATGGATACATTACTGCAGCTTTGCACTACAAGTAGAGTTTTTACAGTTGCAGGACATTTTTCCCCCTCAAGGACTGCAGCTCTCTGGTTTATACTGTAAGCCAGATAACAGTCAGGATAACCTGACATTTTGTTACAGTTACAACTGTGAAAATGGTCCATTTTTCCTTTTCGCACAATGCTAATAAAGCTAGCTTAACAACGGCTGATAGGTGTGCCAAAAGTTATGCCACAAAGATATTGCCACCAATTACAGGCTAGTATTACCTTGCAAGTTTTTAAAACTCTTTAAAAAAAATCAGTTCACATCACGAGCCAGTAGGTGGCAGTATTTAGTTGGTCCCCAAGCTTAAGAGAAGTGAGGAAGTTTCAGCAAAAGTAGATAAACACTTTAGAGAAACATGATGGGGCTTACAGTGAATTTTATTTGGGTTCCACCACAAGGAAAGCACCAAGAAAATGAGACAATAAGAACATGTCAGTTTGCATTGCAGGAATTACCAGATTCAGAGAAACAAGTTAGTTAAAAACCTAGTTATTGCAAAAACATTAAGAAAGTAGGGGATATCAGGCTATTTATTTTTTTAAATGGTGTAAGTTGTATATTCGGATCTATTTTTTTATGTACTTGTTTTTTTTGCCAATTGGTTCACACGACTTACCGGTTGGTGGCGGTAATGTGTAGCGAACGGTTTGGGCCAACCGTCAATAAAACTCAAGAAGAAGAAGAAGGCGAAAGAAACAGGAGAGGAATCAGAGCTTCAGTTACAGCGGAAGGTAAGATGCTGAAGATTTTCCTCCTCCTTCTTCGTGAATAACAGGCGTTACAGTTACATTAGAACATTCTCGATCCTAACAGTCCAACACGGCCAAAGTTGTGACGAGCTGATGTAACTTTATTCTCGCTTAAAAACGAGTTTTAATGTCAGTTTGGTGCGTTGTCTAAATAAAGCTCCGGACGTTAAAACGCAGTGGAGACGGACTCCGGCTGGACAAGCCCGGCTATAACTGCTGAGCTTCGTTAAATGTTTCTGGTTTTGGGAACTTGTTTTGGTAAAAACTGTCTTACGGGAACAATCCTCCCCTCCCATCCGCTTCTCGCTCACGGGGCTGAAGTTGGTGTCCGATTGTACTTCCGACCCGGGAAACGGCTAAAGGGCGATTCCGTCACAGCTCACCTTTAATCCGCTGTAGCTGCAAAACTACAACACCAAACTCCTCAAACCTGGGCTGGATTATTCTGCTCTCATAGCAGGATGTTTAACACCATGTTTGGGATTTGTGAAGTTCTTTTCTGATTTGTGAAACTTGAATAAAGGTTGATTTCACCACTTTTTTTTGCCTCTGGATCACACTAGAATCACTCCAGGTCCAAAACTGCAAGACCTAGAATCAAACATGCATAGCAGAATATTTTAATCCAAGTTTGTGGATTAAAATCTGATTTGTGAAACTAAATAAAGTTTAGATTCCTATTCACACTCATTCCATGCAACACCTGGGCTGGTCTGAAGTGTTTTTCAAATTAAATTCTAATTCAGACCCACTTTATTAAACCCAAAGGGAAATTAAATGTTGCTGTAGATTATTAATTCTTCAGAGTTTTTGTGAGGCTGATCTGACATTTCCAATCTGACACCAACTTCAGCTTCATTTCCTCTTGTTGGTCAGAGATGACCGCTTACCGCGAGGTCAAAGGTCATATCTGTTTATAAAAGAAACGCTCGTCCAAATAATGGTGTAAAACCACTTTCAACTAGCTAGTAATTACGTGAGTCAGTTGTTAGAGGAAAACAAAGTATTCTTAGGAGATTTTTTTTTTTTTTTTTACTATGCTGTACTTTCTTACTTTTATTATAAAGTGTTGCTATTTTTGCTTGACTAAAATTTCTGGATTCTCTTCCCACTGTGAGTAATTTCACTGAATGAAGAACAAGCATTTTTCACCAGATATTCTCCACACTCCTGTAGTTTTCATAAAGTTTAGTAAGTTTTTTTGGGGGGGGGGGTTATTGAAAGAAACTGATTTGGAAAAATTTATTTTTCCTGATTTTGTAATGTTTTCATATGAATAATTGTCATTTTTATTTTTAAAAAACCAACATTTCCTCATAATTTTCTATTTTGGTCCATCTTTACTTTTTAATGATTAATTCATTGATCATTTGATCAGTTCCTTCGTACTTGAGTATACTTTTTTTTTTTTTTTACACTTAAGTTATTTCTTGGATGAATACTTTTTACGTGCTGTGCTTTATTTCATTCACATAGTTTGACAATCTGCTTCGTTGCAAAACAGATTGCAAGCATCAATATCTTCTTTCATGCCCTCATGATTCAAGGACATCATGAGGGTGGAAACAAGAAACAGAATAACTTTATAGTAAAACAGAGTTCAGAGAAGCAGCTTAAGAAGACTTTCCCACGAGCCTGTGCATACCACAAGAATTACTGTACTGCATTGTTTCACTTACAGTCATAGTAACCTTAAAATTTTCCACTATATTGGCAACAATTTCCATGCACAGAACCCATCCTAGGTGGAGCTGCACAATGTGTTGTGAATATATAATCATTGCATTTGCATTGGAAAGGACTATTTGAGTGCAATAATTGTGGGCTAATATATCCAGTGTTCTGAACTTGTATTTTGCATGTTATTGCAATTGTTAGTCTGCTGCAGACAGTCTTATGGCAACAAATGTTCACACCAGACCATCTGTCTTATCTAGAGTTCATCCTATGACACACAGATAGTTTTACAACTAAGGAGTATCTCAGGAAGTTCTCCTTAGGAAGATTAAGACACCACCTGCAAAAACACGCTCAAGGTTAAAGAAAGGTTAGTTATGTCTTACACACAGTTTAACAAATTCCTCCTCTCTGTGGTGAGAACACTAAACCTTTAAATAAAAAATAAAAAAACTAGTGATATAAAACTACTCATGTAAAAAAGATTTAAAAAAACCATAATAATTTCAACACATTGACGCTAACGTTAACTACTTTTAGGAAAGAATCACAATCCTGTAGTGCCTTCCTGTCAACATTAACTTATGTTAGCGTGGAAATACTTTTTATGGAGTTGTTTTTGTGGAAAGACTTTTGGCGTCAGAAAGGTCGATCTGACCTTAGTTTTACTTGGCTAGTACAAAAGTTGGATTGAAACCCGGGTTGAAAAGTAAGCTGTTTAGATAGATAAGAAACAACAATTGTGATTAATTGGCTTATTTTGCAGTTTTGAGATGGAGCAGATGTTCAGATGAGAGGTCAGTAAGAATTCCAGGGAAACTCCAATACACACTCAGTCAATGGGCAGCCAGAAGTCTTGACGCAAACCAACTTTCCTGACGTCAGAACTATAAGAAAGGCTGACGAACAAAGAACGAAGAGATTTTTTAGAGATTTTATGGAGACTTTATGAAGATTTTGTGAGAATTAAGCTTCTGATGTATCTGTGGTAAACGTGTTAATAAATCTCCCAACCCGTCGTGGCTGGCAGTAAGAACTCGTCTCTGAGTTATTGTTTATTCTTATATTCGAGAGCTTTGCGCCTTTCGATTCTCCAATATAATGGTGACCCCGACGTGCAAATTGAACCGAATCAAAGTTAAGGAGACGTGAAGGCGACACTCCAGGTTGTCTGCGGGGGGGAGTCTGTCCGGGCCCGATCACTCAGAGAGGTAACATTTTTTATCTCTTTCACTTGTTAAATACTGAGCGGGTTCCTGTCTGCTGGCAGTCTGAAGTGCTAAAAATGTGATGAAGTTCTTTTCTGCTTGCCATGGACGGCGGATTATCTTTGCGCAAAGATCGAGCTGCCAAAAACCCTTGAGACTCATAGTTATCTCTTACATTTGGACTTGCGGCTCGGAAAAATAAACACCTCGTCAGTCTGGTTCTCGCCCTGTTTGGCGATGGTAACGCAGGAAATCTTGACTTATTTCCATGATAAGTTGCCACATATCAGCCAGTCTGGTGTAGCTCTTCGGAACAGGCACTTTCACTGAGCTGACTAATAAGTAAATAGATTTGTTAAATATGGCAAGAGGCCATGTATATGTGTAAACCTTGAACCAGCTGAATCCACGAAGAGAGATCGTAGGTGGCGATCTCTAAGTGAACAGGTCAGGAGAGCTTCCGAACCTTCCCTGGTCAAAAGCGACGGAACTCTCTAGATTCAGTTCTCTCCAGAGAGAGAGAATGAGTCTTTAGTGAGAGAAATAATAGATTTCTCTAGGGTGACCTGAGATTATTGTGAAATAAGAAACTGAGATTATTGAGAAAAAAGAAGCTGAGAATGGGATCCCAATGTTGTTGATGAAAAAGCGCTAAGAAAAAGGTCAAAAGGTCTGTCGGACCGTGTCAGCCTACCAGGAGGACCACGGCTCTGTTCTGTCTTTTTGCTTGTGGAAAAAGTTCTTCAAGTTAAAGAGATGGGGGCCTGTTATATTCAAGTTGTGTGACCTATTGAAAAAAATTGAGTAAAGGTTGTGAATAAAAAAGCCTTAAGAATTTGAAAAAAGAGCTCTAAGTATTATGTGAGTTAAACTGCAGTATTTGTTCTTTTATTTTGTTGTTGAGATCTCTAGAATAGGACTGTAAGGATTCTGATGTCATGACTGAAATAACGAATGTCCTAACATATTCAATTGTGTGCACACATTAAAAATTGGACAGCGGCTAAACAAATCAGTAGCCAACTAAATTTCTATTATTATACTGTTGCAACTAAATATATTAAGTCAATTCCTAACATAAGTAATTAAATAAATACTCATCATCCCCGGGGAGGCGTAGGAGAAGGAATAAATACGATAAAATATATAATTAAATGGATGAGTGTTGATGAGGTGAATGATGAATGGCTGAATAATTGGGAATGTATGTTGTGTGTCGTGAAGTTGATCATTCACTGTATGTTCTGCAAAAATCTGGAAGTGCATGTTATGGCTTACTAAATGATTAACTGCTTTCAAAGTTCCGTTGAAACTGTGAATTGCTGTGTTCAACTGAAAAGTTGAAATTGTGCTAATTTTGTCTGCAACTGTTTATATTGGGTACCTTTGCTGACCATTTATAAATATAACAATATACATATTACTTGTCATTAAGTGCACAAACTTTAGAAAACTTTGGAGAGACAGAAAAGAGTTTCTGACAGTTTGCCAAGCGTCTCTTGGCAGGAAATCAACTACCCCCACCTTCTCTACCCGCACTCTCTCTCTCCTTTCCTGTCCCATCCTCGCACCGCTCCACCTCAGCTCTTTATCACTCCTCTTCGCTCTATCGTCCCACCGCTCCACCTCCAATCCCTCCCTCTCACACCGTCCCACCTCTCTCTCTCTCTCTCTTGTTCTCCCCCGCCCCTCTTGAATCTCTCTCTCTCTCTCTCTCTCTTTTTCACTCTGTCCCTTTCCAGTATTAACCACACATCATTGGACCCCTCGGGACCCGAAACTGATCACACCCATTTGTAGTCCAAAATGTCTAAAGACAACCCATTTCCTTTGCTCCTCCTAGCCCCCACCTTTGCTCATTTTGGACTACAGTGAAGCAAAGTTTTTTCTTTTTCTCTCAACTCTGCCTATAACAGGAAAAGTTTGAAGTATAAGGCTTGAAGTTACTCAAATAATAGACCTTAATCCAAATAATCATTGTTTCTGTGACACTGTATAATGCTGAATATCACTGAAGTATATTATACTATAAATATTGTTATTTGAACTATAAAAAACTTAAATAACCATCACTGCTGCTGAGAAATATATTACAAATTTAACTATTTTTAGCAACAATAAGCACATAATAATACAAAGAACAAATATAAGGTGTACAATTAATTAAAATAACTAATTCATAAAAAAAATTTTGTTCAAACTTAACTGAATTAAATAGTGAAACAACTACTTACAACAAACAAGATTAGCAACATACCTACTGTGATCGTTGGTTCAAAGAACCCAGAATATGCTTCTCAAATACCAAAAATTTCACAGAAGTGGCAAAAGAGAACACGAGGACTCCAAAACCCATGGCCAGAGAATGGGAGCTTTGACTTATCCCTATGTGAACAAATGGAAATCCGAATTGCAGACTATAAAGCAAAAGACAAAAGTAAGAAGAGACAAGCTAAAAGAGAATTAAAATTGAACATTTTACAACTATTCAAGGAAGAAGGTGAAAAATACAGAAAGAACTTAAAGCAGCAGCTCGTTGAGCTCAAAAATAATTATGAAAAACCCAAAGACGACAAAATGAATCCTGTTGGATTGTATCCAACCCTAACAGGAGTTCTGAACATTAAAAGCGATTTTGGATACAAAAATGAAGACGAATTAATAAATTCTAGACAAAGTAATGTTGATCAATCTCAGAATACGGACCTAGAAGCTCAGTCAGACAATTCATCCACAGTACACAGAGCACTACCATCAGTAGCTCAAACACCACTTCCAACTAGAGGTGCAACAGAGACAAACTTAAGCTCTCCAGATGATGAATGTTCACCTCCACAACAGTGTGTCACAAAACAGAAGCAGACTGAAAGCGTGCAACTACTGACATCACACGTAAACCTACATGGCTATAAGCCAGCTGGTAGACATTCTACATCAATACCACCAATTCCAGCGGGAATCCAAACCGCTGGTCCTGGATGTTCTACAACACGTACAGTTGGGAACAACAAAATTCTTGACTGTTATGCTGGACATGCAAGTAGACGCAGAACCGGAAACGATTATTGGTTAAGCACAGACCATAATGGCCTTGAATTGCAACGTGAAAAAAATAATACAATGATAGAGGAAGTGGAAATGGAAATTGATGAAAGCCTCTCACGATTCGCTGAGCAGGAACCAGGATATGAAAATGATAACGGAGCATATGCAGCTGCTCTATGCTCAAGTACTCCAATAAAAATACCACATCAAGCCCCAAAACAAAAAGAATACAATTTGAGACCCAGACCTGACATACGCAAACCTGATCGTTACGACCCTTCTAAACAATTACCAATCATTTTGAAAGATGATGTTGCCCAATACTTGCCATTTGCCTCGACGGATCTGGTCGGCTTAGTCTCGCGGCTGCCAGACATTCATAACGGTGCAGGAAAATGGATAAGAGTATTTGAAGAAGAGACAGTTGGCAGAATTATGGCACTGGGAGATATTAAAGCCATTTTTGCAAAAGTTCTTGGAACTACCACCATGCAGAACATTTTGAAGGACCATCCCTGGATGCTTCAGGAACGTGCAGATGGAATTGAATTTAATGCATGTCGAACTGCAATATGGGCAGCCTTGAGGGCAGAATTTCCAAACAAAGTGGACCCTAAGACCATGGAAGGGGAACCAATCGGTGACTCCGAGAATCCAGCATCCTATGTTGCCAGACAACTGAGAAGGTGGAATGAGGACATGGAGTATGATGTTGACAAATTTCCAATGATTGCAGCTGTGCTTTAGGAAATCAATAGTGGACGTGATGCCACAACCAGTGCGCACCAAACTTGAAGAGGTGGTGGCACTGATGTCAATGCCGCACAAAGAATTTCGCGACCATGTGGTGCATGCGATAGAAAAATACAGAAGAGATGAACAAAGACTCGCTGACCAGGACAAAAATGTCCAACGGAAACTGGCTCAACTGCAACTTGGAGAACTTCAAGGAAAAAACAAGACAAAAACTCAGGTTGCAGTGGTAAGGGGGGACCAGCATCCCACCCCAAATGTAGCCAACCTTCCTAACTCAGTGAACTCAGCGCCACAGATGAACACTCCACCTCCACAAATTACTCAACCTTCTCAACCAGTGGTGAATGTTTTCCCACAACCATGGAACTCTCGTCCATTTGTGCCTAGAGGAAGACAGCAAAGAAGCCCCTCATGGCCTAACGGGGGACGTGGTGGTCCACCCAGAGCACCTGGAGCATGTTGGACATGTGGTAATTTTGGACATCATGCTGACCAATGTCGATATGGAGACAACTCATTTCAAAGACGGCCGCGTGGCAGAGCCAGACCAGGTCCACCGACGGCTCCATACAATCATCAAACAGTTCCATATAATCAACAGGGAACCCCGTACGACTCACAAGGAGTCCCATACGATGTACCAGTACAACAAAATTCACCAACCCAATACAATCCACCGAATTTTGGATACTAGGGATGCCCAGAGGACCCTAGGGGAGACAGTCAGTACCCAATTCTAACCACAGGTGCTGAAGACGAACCAATATTGAAAATTCAAATTGAAAACAAAGAAACTCCAATGTTCGTCGATACAGGAGCAGCTTATACTTGTGTAAGTCCAAATTATACAACGCATCTCCCCATGTCTGATAAATTTGTATCAACAGTAGGGTTCTCGGGAACAAGACAATTAATCCAAATGACAGCTCCTGTTCGACTCGCAACAAATGACAATGAAATAAAAATACCAATTTTGGTATCTGATCAAACACCGATTAATCTGCTGGGAAGAGACGCTCTATGCAAGTTAAAGATAAAAATCTGGTGTTCTCCTCAAGGTATGTATGTTGAAAAAGAAGGTTTGGATCTTCAAATGTACATGCAACAACATGAAGCTAAAGTTTATTGGCTAGGAGACATTAATAACTTGATTGAAGAAGAAAATTCTAAATGGGGACAGTATATTCAAATACAACTTCCTGATGCTAAAAAAACCACTCCTAGACTATCATTGCACAATGTACTATGACATTTCGAAAAGCACAGAGTTTGAAGAACAATGGGACAAAGAAACACAAGGTAAAGCGGTGAACCTTGTGTCCCAATACATTGTTGTTGGGAGACAAGGAGCAGCGCTCAACGTAGAGATGAATGATTTCATTTCTCAGTGGTACAATGTTGCAGAATCTGTACCACACATAACATTGTTTGTAAATAAAAATTTTCATGCCAAAGACCTCGGACCAATGATGAAAGTAGCAACACAGATTAAATGGGAACAAACAGAAAGCCCATTAATTTTCCAATCAGAGGATGCAACAATGATTAAAATAATAAATGAAACTTTTATGACAGCAAAACCACAGGTGGTAACAGTACCAGTTAATGACACAGAACAGACAAAAGAAAAAGATGACTTGGATGAAAATCCATTGATGCATGACATGTTAAAACAAGTTCCTGATTCAGTATGGTCAAAACATGAAACAGATGTGGGATTAGTGAAATCCGCTAACCCTTTTAAAGTTGAACTGAAACCAAATGCTAAACTTCCATTCGTCCTCAATATCCATTAAAAACAGAAGCTGAAGAAGGAATCAGCAAAACCATTGAAGGACTATTAAAAGCAGGAGTGTTGGTGGAAGTAAAAAGTCCATGTAATACTCCAATTTTTCCAGTTCTAAAAGCAGATAAGTCAAAGTACCGTCTGGTACATGATCTTCGCACAATAAATGATGTGGTGGAAGACAGATCTTCGGCAGAAATGCCCAACCCACTCACACTGTTAACCGCGATCCCTGCTGAAGCAAAATTTTTTACTGTAATTGATCTTTGTTCTGCATTTTTTTACCATTCCTCTAGCGGAACAATCTCAATACCTATTTGCATTCACTTACAGAGGTAAGAAATACAGTTACACCCGATTACCGCAAGGTTTCAAACACAGCCCACATGTGTTCAATCAAGCACTTAGACAGGATCTAGAAGGATTGGAAATAAATAGCACTTTGCTTCAATTTGTTGACGACATTCTAATTGCGTCACCAACACTGGATGATTGTCATCATGATTCAATGAAAGTCCTTGAACGACTGGCTGAAGGGGGATATAAAGCCTCCAAAGAAAAACTACGGTATTGTCAGACACAAGTAGAATACCTAGGTAGACAACTCTCAGAAGGGAGCATTGGCATATCACCTTCTCAGTTAGAAGGTGTTAGCAAAGCTCCATGCCCACGGACAGTTGGAGAAATGATGACATTTCTAGGCATGACAGGTTTTAATGCTGATTGGATTGAAAGTTACGTAGAAAAAAACAGCACCACTCAGAGAACTCATGAAAGAACCAGGTCTACAAAACCAAAAGAATTTGCTAAAATGGACCATTGAAGCAAAAATAGCGTTTGAAGCATTAAAAAATGAAATGCAAACTGCACCCGCACTAGCAGTTCCAAACTATGACAAACCATTCTACTTATATGTTGCCAACAAAAAAGACATGTATGTCACAGCTGTTTTGATGCAGGAAACATGTACAGGACGGAAAAAACAACCGATTGCTTATTACAGCACTAAATTGGACAATGTAGCACAAGGCTGGCCACCATGCTATCAAGGGCTAGCAGCAATTTACCATGCCTATGAGAAAGCCTCAACCATTACGATGGGTTACCCAGTTACAATATTAACTCACCATAAAATCGCAGAGTTAATTAACCTAGGAAAATTTGTTGTCACACAAGCAAGAAGTTTACAGTACATGCTACTTCTAACATATCCTGACATAAGTATTCAAAGGTGCATCACCAACAATCCAGCAAATGTGATTCCTTTGGATTGTGATGGAGAACCACATGAATGTGTAGCAGAAACAATGAAATACACTAGACTCAGACCTGATTTGGAATCTACACCATTGCCTGATGCAGAAGTCACATACTTTGTTGATGGCTCATGTTTCAGAGATCACCTAGGAAACCACGCAGGTTATGCCGTAGTACAACAAATAGGTGAGAATTTTATTTTGCGCGGAAATACTTTTTATGGAGTTGTTTTTGTGGAAAGACTTTTGGCGTCAGAAAGGTCGATCTGACCTTAGTTTTACTTGGCTAGTACAAAAGTTGGATTGAAACCCGGGTTGAAAAGTAAGCTGTTTAGATAGATAAGAAACAACAATTGTGACTAATTGGCTTATTTTGCAGTTCTGAGATGGAGCAGATGTTCAGATGAGAGGTCAGTAAGAATTCCAGGGAAACTCCAATACACACTCAGTCAATGGGTAGCCAGAAGTCTTGACGCAAACCAACTTTCCTGACGTCAGTGAGAACTATAAGAAAGGCTGACGAACAAAGAACGAAGAGATTTTTTAGAGATTTTATGGAGACTTTATGAAGATTTTGTGAGAATTAAGCTTCTGATGTATCCGTGGTAGACGTGTTAATAAATCTCCCAACCCGTCGTGGCTGGCAGTAAGAACTCGTCTCTGAGTTATTGTTTATTCTTATATTCGAGAGCTTTGCGCCTTTCGATTCTCCAATACTTACTGTATGTTGACTTGTGTCTCTGCTAGGAGTGACCTGAGCAGACTAAAGTTGGCCGGTGATTAATTCCTCTCCCCACCCCATTCATGTACACAAAGCTGTCTTGAGTAACCATTGTTATTAATTGTCGCTCTCCATCTCGCTGTTCTTTCCTGTCAGGGTATTTTGCATCGTGTGCAGTTCCTGGGCCCTGAACAAGCTACTGGAGGGATCTCAAGATCTTCCTCATTGACCAATGTGAAGGCTGCATCCTTTCAGCTGGCTGATCTGAAATCCCAACTAACACTGACTTTGAGCAAAGTTCACGGTGTTGTTTGGACTATGTACTGTTCTATACGTATATATCCACAATACCAACTGCCTTGGCCATAAATCTATCAAATTTATTTAATTAAAACTGCTGACTATCATGTCTTGTCCCATGTATAATCCATTTGCCTCTGGGAATATAAATGCCTCTCAGGGACAATATGGACACTCTACTGGACAGACGCAGGAGACCATGTGGAAGACTACACATAATCTTGGACCTGGATCCAGCATAAACTTACCTGGACAGTCAGTTGATGAATCTAGTTTGCCTGCAATCAACAGGCCTGAACCAGGTCAAACCACTTCAAACATTCATTTACAGAGTACCTTCAATATTTCTGCCAGAAATCAAATAACATACCAATCTTTTGATCACGGTGCCACAACAGAGTCAAGCTTTTCTGTCTCATCAGCTTCTCAATATCATCAACAAGCCAATGTTTGTGGTGGGAGTAGTTCTTTTAAGTTTATTAGAAGTTCTAATAAAGATAATTCCTCCGAGTCTTCGTTAAATCCTTATTACGCAGCTCAACCAATCGGCCAACCTCTATCCCATGAGCTTGTTCTCACACCTTGGATAGCTGAAAATATTTTATTGCATTGTGGATTTCAAAAAGAAGACTTGAATGAACTCGTAAAGTACCCTGACGAGGAAACTACAGCTGAGAAGCTACCCTACACTTTACAAAAGATTCGTATGAAGAATGCCAACAGAGCTTTACCTGCGGCCACATCAGACTCTACGTCTCAACCAAGTTCAAGTGGAATTGTTAGTTTGAAAAAGCCGACAATATTTCATGATGAACCACCATCAGTCAGTTGTCACACATCTAGGGATGAACAAACAAATGTTGAGGGTAGCACTGTTAAGAACTTTCTCATTAAGGCTCAAAGTTGTGGATTCACTGTGCTTATGAACAATGAGGCTAGCAGTCAGGCTAAAAGAGGACCTGAACAATGCTTAGAGTTAAACACCAGTGGTTCGACTTCTTCACGTGACCAGCTGGGCTCTATTACCTGCTTGAGCTCAGCAAGGAATACTGTAGCTCCGGCCCAACAGGTGGAAACTCAATCAATTCAATCAAACCAGACTTTGCAATCAAGCATCCCGGCCTTTTCTCAACAAAATAATAGCAGGGTCATTGTATCACCAAAGTCTGGCCTCTGTGGGTCTCCACCTGTAAAAGCACCGACCAACCCATTTACATCAAAAAAGTCAACGATCACAAAGATGGTACCACAGAAGCTCCTGCAGAAGCAGTCACAATTGACGATCACACAAGCTGTGCAGCCTGCAGAGCCCACTTCTTCGATACAAGTTCCTGCGCCCTCTTTCACCCCCACTGTTGTAGAAGTTTCACATCCCATTCTACCTTCTGGCAAAAATGTCGTTTCTTCATCTGTCCCAACCGTGGCTCTGGTCAAGACAACTGATACACAAGGATCCAAGCACCAATCTCCAGTAAAACCTGCAACCTTCAAGGGTTTGCCGTCACTAGCCAAGATGCATGACTGTACTGCGAGCAAACCGAGAAAGTTTCCACATACCTGTTCTTTATGCAAGACAAACTGTTCTCAATTGAAGGTGAGTCAAAAACAGTTTTCTCTAGTTAACTGTTGCTTGTGATTTGCTTTTCATTTACATGCCCTTATTGTGGTGGTGGTTTCTTTCTCTCTTAAAAGGAAGGTCATGTTTTGGTCACAGTGTAGAAAGTTGTTTACATGGATTTCCACTGATATTTAGTTTATAGTTCACTGATATCGGTGTAGGAATCTGCTTACAAATATGTGCTGTTTGTTGTTGTGACCGCTAGGATTGGACTGACCAACAGCAAACCAGTCTACACGTTGGGAACTGCAAACATCTTCGGGAACAGTCAGTCTTTGGGGTTTTTTTCTGGCATATTTTTAGGTTAAAGAGGAATGTTTTACACAATTTTTGTAAATGGACAGCAATATTCATCAAAATGCAATGAAAGTATTTTAAAGAAAATTGTACTGGAATGATATACTTTTCTGATCTGTTGTTGGAGCCTAATATGAAAATTTGAGTACCAATGAACCTTTGGTACTATATAGAAAGGCTGTGCTTTATGTCACCCCATAAACCCACAGACCACTTTAGCTGGTCACTTGATATTGTCCATTGTTCTAGGCATTCTGTTTAAACAGAGATTGGCTTTTTAATCGCAGTGGATCAGAAGTTTTGGAAATACTTGGACCAGACCATCTGGCACCAACAACTCCACCATCTTTAAACTAGTTTACATCTCCTTGCTTTTCTGATTCTGGTTCTTGGCTTGATCTTCACCGAATTTGCCTTCCCCTTCGCAACTAAGTCTAAGTGGATGTACTTGCTTTCCTGTGATTGGCTGATTTACTATTTGTGCAATATAACAATTGACCTGGGGTATTTTATAAAGTGGAGTGGTTACACCTTTCCTCTTAAATCAATGTTATTTAATAGTGTTCTTAAATATTCCACAGATACCCAGAGTGGGATGGCAAAGTACCAGGGCAAAGGTATACTTCTGTATTACACAAATGACAATGACTGATAGTGAATATATCTCTGACTGATGTTAAGTTTTACTATTCTTTGCCTGTATAGTGATGCCATTAGAAGTGCCAAGCTTTCTTCCTCAACTCCACACCACACTGCCCATGATCACAAAAAGAAAACCAGTGATGGGACTCATTCCCGGTCTTACTCTCACAGCCCACGCAGTAGAAGTACCACTTCCAGCAGTAGTTCTAGATCTAAAAGTCCTCACAAACTCTGCAGTTCTGGGCATAGAAGAACGTCCACCAGCAGTAGTTCTCCCTCTAAAAAAGTCCTTATCGACGTCGTAGTTCTAGACATAGACGGGCCATTACCAGCAGTAGTTCTCCTCTAACAGCCCTCGTCGACGCAGCAGCTCTGAAGGGCGAAGGGGAAAACAGAACAACAGGAAACAATCACTTCCCAGTCGCAGGTTTGTGTCAATGAAATATTTAAGTTTAGAGATAAAGATGTGAATTTATATGCATAGTTTCAGGTTTGTCTTTGCAAGAGTTAAAGATTATTAAAACCTGCCATCATACGTTTATTTTTTTAGAAATTAGAACTTTGTTTCCATCAGGTCTCGGTCTAGATCTACATCTCCACATCGCCATATTTTCTCCAACTATCGGAGACATTCAAGTGATTGGGATAGACGGTTGTCACCAAAAAGAAGGTTTAAGACTCTTGGTTTACCAAGAAGGAGCTCTGATATACCATCGTCTCCAAGGAAAAATACTGAGAAATTACGTTCGCCAAGGACGGGTCAGGAGCAACTCTCACGTACTACCAGAGAATGGGAACATAGTGATAAAAAACAGCAGCCGAGCAGGAGTCCCAATCGAAGGTTGTCTCCAAGAAGTGAGGAGAGAAAGAGGTCACGAGGAAGGAGCCGTGACCGACAACGTTCACCAAGATGGAGCAGTGAGCAACAGTTGTCTCCAACAAGACCAGTAAGGACTGATAAGCAACAGTCAATATGTCATGACAAACAACGTTCACCTCAGAAGAATCAGAAGCCAAAGTCATCGCCAAGAGGAAATGATGGGAAGCAGTGCTTATCCAAGAAGCGTGAGGAGCGGTCTTCAGTAAGTGGAAGCCATAGGCGACAGCTGTTCCTGGAGGAATCTCCGAAACAGAAGCCATGCAGTGAACAAATTCCAACAAAGCAACTCATGAATTCAGGTTTGTTTTTACAATATTTGATGCATATCAGTCATAAGTCTGTCACAATACGCAATAAAACAATTAATCGCATGATTGATTGATAAATTGAATGATTAGTAAATCATGAATGATTAATTTGGCGGTTCACCAGTTGCGCTGCCAAATCATCACATCTGCTCTTGCACGTCCGAATTTTTGTAACTTTTAACATTTAATATGTTATGGTGGGCCACTAGCGCCCCCTAGCACCAGGTTTAGCAGATTTTCTTGGGGAAACCGTGGCATTCATCTGACGCTTCCAGTATTAATCTATTGGGCACAGATGGCCAAATATTTTTAAATGCTTTCTAAAGCAAAATGCTAGTTGGAGTTACTTGAACTGTGTTGGATTTGATTTTTTAGGTTCGTGCACCAAAACTAATACTTTCTTTTTGGTTTATTATTCAAGCTTCTTCTGTACCAGAGCAGCTCCACACTGCCCCTGTGTTTGTACCTTTGGCTAATACTGAGCAAGCTAAAAAACGGGCATCTTCATCATTACAATCACCATCAACGACCAACAAGATGGAGGCTTCAACATCATCAGGAGGCAGCAGCCTGAGATCTGTTACCTCATCATCTTCCGTCAATCCAACAAAGTTAACGTTGGACCCAAATTTGAACCTGGTGCAACCTAACCTGCCAAGGAGGGAGGAACGCTCTACGACTACACCCAAGGTTGGTGTTTGGGTTTCATATTCTTGATATTTGTAGGTTAGATATTAGTTTCCTATTAACCAATCAGAAAGTTGCATCAAAAGCTTTAAGTCTTAGACTCTCTTGCTACCCCACTGCCTTCACTGACTGCAGATATGTATCAATATATCACAGAAAAGACACTTTTCTCTGACTTCACTATTACCCTCATGTTTTGCCCAGCAATGAGAGGGAGAATATATAAATACATGGGATTCCGATGCCTGTTGTGGACAATATTTAAATCCAGCTCTTATATTTCATCACTTGTCCTTCATAACAGCAGCTGCAGTTCTTTAACAACCAAATTTACATTTCAACTTTTATTTCCTTCTTTGCTCCCCAGCCTCCATTTGCTCATCGCAGTAAACCGTCACCTCCAACTATGTTGCGGCTCAGAGGCAATTTTGATTCTCTCTCGCATAGTGATGTGATCGCAGCCATGGAGTCCTTTGGAAAAACCAAATCCCTCTTACTGTTTAAGTCTAAACAAGAGGTATGGAAAATGTAGAAAAAACCCTAGATCTGTCTCTTAAAGCTATGTGAATATTTTTGCTTTGCTCTGTGCGTATTTTACTTTCCACAGTATCTTTGCGTGAGTCTCAACAAGAGAATTGGAGAAAAATCACATTTACTAAAACTTGTGATTAAAGTAAAACACAAAATTTTTGGTCATATTTTAACTAAATAAACTTAGTTGAATTAAAATATTTGCATACTTTGTAAATAACACTCTGTATTATTTGGTCCCCATCTACATCTACTTAATACCTGTAAATAATTTACATAAAACTAAAGTAAAAATGTTAACTCTCACACAGTCAGAATTAATTCTGATCATTTTATATGACTATGGAATATGAGACACTGAGGCTCTTTATGGATGTGAGTCATTTGTTCATGCAGTAATCGCACTAGCCTAATAAACCGAGTCGACGATGCAAATTTCTTTCAAAAGGATCCACGATTAGTTGCAACAATAGACTTTATTTGAGAAATATTTATTTTAGATGTAAGAACAATAGCAGTAATACTGTGGGCTGTTTAGTGTTTATAAATTTTAATAACAGCCAAAACAGTGATGAGTAACGTCTATAAGCCTTTTCAAATTGAACCGGAGCGCGTTGAAATCAATCGGGATGTAGAAATTATAAGAGATAATGAAGATGAGGAGGACCAAACAGAGGAAGAGGGCAGAGTTAGCTGTAGCCTGTGTTTGCTGCCGCTGCCACCTTCAGCTTCTGAAATGACACAGTGAATGACTCTGACCTCTGGTCAGACACTTACCGCCTGCTGTGCCGGCGGTAAGTGTCCCGCCGGCACAGCAGGGTGTTAAAACTCAAACTCATTAGGGCGAAACTTGATCCTGGTTGGTTTAAAAAAAATAAATAAAATAGAAGTTTGGTTTCCATGGAAACCATAATTCTAGTCAGAGTACTTCACCGGTGTAAGCTAACAGTTTAGCAACCTAACAGGAGCTACAGTCTCAGATGTAGATGATCCGTCATCAAACAAGTCGCATTACAGAATAAGAGAAACTTCACTAAAACGAGAAATAAAATTGATCAGTTAAAAAACTGGAAATAACCTAAAATGTATAACTAAAAATAAACTAAGAATACTTTGTTCTGAAAATGAGGAAACCAAATAACACTTCTGTGAAAGCAGTTAAATAAGTCCTGTTTTTTTAGGTGACTGTGTGTTTTGAAAAAGAAGAAGATGCTTCCAAGCTCAAAGGTTTAAAAAACCTTGAGATAAAAGGAGTTTCCCTCACATTTGTTGCAAAGCAGGTATGTTTCTGCAGCTAATATGAATTTGCTTCTGCTTAATGCTCTCATGTTACCAATAACCTGACCAATTCACAATGAATTAATTTGTAGGACAGCGTTTCAGAGGCACCTTTGTCTGCGACTCCAGAGGATCAGAAAAATCTTAATCCAGAGTAAGTTCTTCCACAATCACACTCATACAGTAGCTTAACATATTCATCACAGTTTTTGCATTTCAACTGGGGTCTACAGCCGAACACACTGTAAAAACTCCTAAGGAGAAAAATTTTTATATCCACAGCAGTCATAAACAAATGATAATAAACAAGAAATTCTTAATATTTTGGTATTTTTAGTATTCTAATTACCCTTGTAATTTCTGGATAACTTGGTTGTCTTGTTTAGTTCCTCTTAAGTTTTATTTTGCATTTCAACTTTTGTCCTTGATTTATAGATTGTCAGATAAATAAGTTTTAAAAGCACAGTGAACTGTGGCGTGTCGGAGTATCTCTGTTACGTCAGTTGTGGTTTGTTATTTTTGTAGATTCATAATTGCTTTGGTTAATTCATTTCATGTTTGGATAAATCCTTCTGGTTAAGAATTATTATTATTTTGTGTTTTTTGGACAGTTGCTATGACATTTTTCAACTGGCACAAGCTGATTAGCATCGCAAAAGCTCAAATAAATCAAGGGTTTAAATGTCAGACCACCTCACATTTTTATGTCAATGGTATAAAATTCAGACTCAAGTTCCAGTTTAAGAAGCCTAATAAATAAATAAAATATAAATAAGAGTATATCTGAACTGCGACTCCAAATCCTAGGAGTATATATACCCTACTCCAACATCTTTCTAGCCAAACAACCAGGCAGATTTAAAGAGAAACAGCAAAAGCAAATGAGGTGGATTAGCATTGCCAACAACTGGTGGTGTCATCCAGCGTGTCATGACCGTCATAAGACTTTGAAAAAGAGATAGTAACTGTTTTTAATATGATTTTAATAAACCTTTTTGTCTTTCATTTTCCTTCACAGAGAGCCCACTGGGCCCCATCAGTCTGTTTCTGCTAGAAACTTGGTTCTCCTGCCACTTAAAACGCTTTTGTCTATCCAAAAAAAGTCCAAAAAGATCCCAGCAGTCAAGCTTGTGAAAAAAGCCAAAGTCTTGGCTTCCAAAGGAAAGTGTGTCTCCAAGAAGAAGATGGTTCAAACTGACAATGTGGCAGCAAAACAGTCTGTAAAATCAGCTAAAGTTAAGAAAGAAGCTCCAAAGCTGGAAATGACACTCGGTTCCAGTAACCTTGGACAAAAATCAAAAGGCAAGGAAGAGATCCCAACTGCAACAAAACTAAGGGTGAAAAAAAATAATGCCTCTTTGGTTGGTAAAGTGGAAAAAATATCAGAAACAAAGATCCTGCAGGGTGAAAATCTTCCTCCCAACAGCAAGAAAATGGAAGAAGTTGAAGCAAAACCATCTGAGTCTGACACACAGACTCTCAATGCCAAAATCTCAACAACAAACCTTCAAGACGTTGTTGTACCTGAACAGTCTGAAACAACAGAACAAACCCAAGTTAACACAGTTAGTAGTGAGATGGAAAATGTGAAAAATGGCAAGTCGGGAACAAGTGGAGCGCCAGAGTCAATAAAAAATGAAGAACAAGAACAAAAACGTGAAGAACCTGCAGTGGGGGGATTTTTAACCGGTTTGCCTCTGAAACGAATAGCCAGTGAAAACCCAGAGACGTCTGTCCAAATAAAAACTTTGACAAATCCAGAGTCGACTGCAAAGAATCTGAGGTCCAACGAAAAGCAGGCAGAACCACAGACTGCAGGAAGCTCTGCTGACGCTCCAATCGAGATGCAAACAAATCAAACAGGTAAAGACAACTGGACAATAAAAATATATCTCTACCCTTTTCATCTGCAAATTAATTTGCATATTTTATATATATATATATATATATATATATATATTTTTTTTTTTTCTGTCCTTTAAAGATATTGCAAAGCCACCCAGTCCAACCATTGAAACCACCACAGAAGAGAGTGAAAAGCAGCTGACTGTTGGGGAGAGGATTGTTCCTGATTACCTGAATCAGCTAAACCTAAACGGCAAAGGTGATTGTCAGACATATTTTGTCTTGGTAAGCTATTTACAGGGACTGGATTTCACTGATTTGAACTATTTGACTTCATCCACAGACTATGTTCTGGCAACAAGCGTCCTGGAGCCCAGGGTCAGTTCCATCCTTCTGTCTTTTCTCTTCACTTTGACCAAACTCAAGTTACCTTTTCTAATGAAGTCACATAAATAAAATGCTAGTTTGGTTTATAATGTTATGTGGAGGTTTTCTGCACTGATATGTTTAATCAGTGTCTATTTCTAAGTGAATCAGTGATGGGCACCGCTAGCTTAAAAGCTCTAATCATAAACATTAGCTCCTCTAATGCTAAAGCGCTACACCAACACCAGTAAGGTATTTCCCTCTATTAATTGGTTTTTGTTTCTTTTATTTCCTCTCAGCTGTTCGGCTTCGTTTACCCAAAGCTGCTGCTCATCACCAACCTGCCCTCGTATGACAGCTGCAGCTACACTGAGAAGGACGTTGTGGATCTGCTCTCTACATTTGGATTTCAATACTCGGATCACGGCATCTTTATCTGTCCTCAAGGCTGCATGGTAAACACCAGGCTGCTTTAGTTATGTTTATCACTAGCGTCCAAGGTTCCTAGACAGTCTGGAAACGTCTGAAAATGTTATCTCAGTATTTTCCCGAGCGGGATCAGTCAGCAAGTTTCTCTCTATTACTTTGTCTATAAGTTATCTATTCTCCTGTCCAGTCTTTTATTTGCTCATTCTGCTGTCAAATAAGTAATTTAACAAAATCTTCCATAAATTGACTTTGTCTACATGTCTGTTTTCTATTTATATGCCTACTTCTGTAATGTTTTGCTTTCACCAGATATAGTGAGAAGAGGCTTGAGTGCTTTTAAAAGCTTTTTGTGGAACAAGAATGACTTCCTTGGTGGTTTTATGTATTTGCTTGCTTTAGCAATGTGCACTGAGGATTTTAGCACTTAGTACTTACATCAATTCTTGTTTGATTCTGGAGGAATATCTACATTTTTCTTGGCTTTTTTAGACCTGAATAATGTTAAAATATCTCATTTCTGTGCTTCTCAGCCCTTTCAGGGCTCACAGTCCTACAACAGTTCCAACAAATTAAAGTTGATTTTACCTGTTTGACCAAGCTTGTTAAGATATTGGTGTATTTCAGTGTAGAGTTATCAAATACATGTTTAATTCAGTACATTTACATCTGTTTTTTTTGTTGTTGTTTTTTTTTAAAAAGAGACATTTTAAGTTAATTCAACGCTGTTTTCTGCATTGGATCAATATCTGCAGATGCTACACCTCAGATATCTGTATCAGAAGTGAAAAATGTGCATTCCTAGTTGAAATAAAATGGAGGAATCTAGAATTTTATTAGTTTCCTTTAAAAACTGACTAAAGATGACAAAAAAGTCTGGAGATTTTTCACACTTGATAGGTAGACTGCACGAAATGCAGTCAATTTGACTGTCCTGGGCTTTAATGACATCAAATGGTCCATCAATTGTGAAATACCTGCCAAATGTTTTGCCATTAAAAATGTCAGTTTTTTAAAAATGTTTTATTCTGTTTTAGGCTTTTGTGCTGGTGCCCAGTAAGGAGTCATTGATGGGTCTGGTTAAGGCTTCAGAAGAAAACCACCTCATCTTCAAACAACACAAACTTTGTTTGTATGTCATAAAAAAATACATTTCAATGACACTGGTAAGTACATGTCGGTTATTTGAAATGTAAAAATAAAAACCAAAAGCATGGATGTCTGGGCCTTAAAGTTGGATTTTTATGTTTCCTCTGAAAGTGGTGTTTTGGGCTGGCCCAGTCGGAATCTGGCAGAAAATTTGTGGAGGGAGATAAAGTTTAGGTTGATGGCAATTTGGACTTCCAACCTCAATAAGTTAAAATACCAGTGGAAAAATGTTTTATTTTTCATTGCTCTGGTGTCAAAAATGTTTTTTTGATTATTACAAAAACTATAATCAATTTTCATCATGCCAATACACGTTTTCTACTTTTGTTTTTTTCCTCTTGAGAAAGATGCCAGGATTATTTAATTGCTTTATTGACTGTAGATAAAAACATGTTCTTTATTGTTACTCAGAAACACCTTTTTGTGCGCTCTGGCTTTCCTTCTGCTCACTTTGTTGTTTTCCTTTCAGGCTGGTCTTTATGAATTGATCATGAATCTTGCATCTTTCGTAAGTTTGACGATCAGATCTTTCTTTCTTCTTTTTTTGACTTCGGTCTTTAAATAAATGACAGCTGCTGAAATACAGATGCATTTCTCAGCTGAAAAATCAGTCTGCAATCCAGCATGTTAAACTTAATGAACGAACTACTGGATAAAGGTTGAACTTGCATTCAACGGTTCTGTAGTATTGGAGTCAAAATCCAGTTGAAGATATGCTGCTGACTATAAAGACCCTAAAACTCAAAATTCAACTAACATGAAATGAAATTCAGGAACTGGTGTTTTTGTTTGTTTTCTGTGTTGTTGGTGCAGAATGTCAAGGTATCAAATGTGATCTTCATCGAGAACATTTCGCCCAGTGACGCCATCACTGTCAGAGAGGCTTTGAGAAAGATTGGAGGTGTCAGAAACGTCCTGCCTCTGCTCAACAAGGTTTAAACTCAAAGTTCATGTTATTCCTCCATGCACAGATTTGTAGTGTTTATACATTTTCTTCTGATTTTTAGGTTTTCATTGAATTCGAATCTGTTTATGACGCCGATCGCCTCGGAGTTTGGTACAGCCTCCTGAAGGTGGGCTTTACTCACATGATTAAACGCCTGATTGTACCAACGAGCTCCGAGGAATCACAACGTAAGAAATGTTGATCTATGAAAGTATTAACTAAAGTATGGAACTTTATAAAGAATATGTTTTTTACATGAGAGGTGGACAGAGTACCAAAAAATTGTGCTCGAGTAAGAGTAGAGCTATTTCAACATGTCTTTACTCAAATAAAAGTAAAAAAATAACCATCCAAGACTTTAGTCAAGTAAGAGTAAAAAATATTTGGTAAAAAGTCGACTCAAGTACCAAGAAACTGATCCAATTATCATTTGGTATTTAAAAATTACATCATCAGATGGACCAAAATACAAAGTCAAGTGGAAATTTTGGTATTTTAAGGACCAAAATGATAATAACTCCATAAGTAACAAAAAAATAACAAAACCAGGCAAAAGGAACACTTTCCAAATCTGTGCCTTTCAGTAAGAAACTTTAACAAAACTGCAGGTGTGTCTGTGTCTGGTGAATTTTTGGTTGAAACATGTTTGTTTTTAATTAAGTGGCTAGAAAACCTAGAAATTTTACTCAGGTCAGAGTAGAAATACTTCACAATGAAATTACTCAAATCAAAGTAACAAGTATAGCCTAGGTGAAATACTCCTAAAAGTAAATTCTTTCTAAACGGTTCCTGAAGTAAATGTCACTGGTTACTACCATTAACTGGTTAAAACTGCCAACATGTCATCACAGCTTATGAGACAGATAATCTGTAAAAAGATCAATCTCCTGCTCCTCCTTCCTGAGGAGCTTTAGCATTCGCTACAAAGAGCTAGATGGATGATTGACAGCACTAAGACCCGCCTCCTGGTTCTGATTGGTTGTTTCTTTGGTGTTTCTTGAGGTTTTTCTCAGTTTGTCCAAACCATTTTTGTTGTGATAGTCACCATACCCACATCTTAATCACTAAAAGTTTCTCTTTTTTGTTGGAAAAATCAAACCGTTTCTTTACAATCTTTCTCCACTGATCTTGTTTTTGATTGTTCAGCACCATTACTGCCACTGAAAGCACTTCCAGACCAAGATGTTATCATTGCTGGGGCAGAAACACCAACATTGCAATATGGCATCCCTGTAGGCACATGTTCGCCGTTTTGGGTGACCATGACAACACAACCTTATGTTTTTCCAACTGCCTCTCCTTGGTTTAACGTCCCAAGTAAGAGAAACACAATTTACATGTTTTGATCTAAATCATTTTTTTGGATTTACTCTTTTTTGTTGTTGTTGCTTTTTGCTTACAGATTATCTGACAATCCACTGGAATCAAGTCTTTTCGGTGAGGAATCGTCACACACAAACTTTATTTTAAACCTACTGATTTCTAACCAAAACAGGAAAAAAATGGTTCACATATTTGCAAAAACACAAAATCTTATCAAGTTTTTTTAGTCTAGTTTCTTGTGCAAATAACACCTGAAAGAAGAAAACACAATTTGTATGGGGAAATTGTCCTGCCATAATCCAAGAGCACACATTTTCATTTTGAAATAAGGACTTCTTGTCTTGGTTCTCAAAACTTGTAATGCTTGTACTCATAGCTTCTCCTCCTGCTCACACGTAGTGTCTACTCAGACTCTTCTCGCTTTTGCAAACGCCGTTTGGCAAAGTCGCCTAGCAACCTCTCAGCCAATAGAATGAAAGTGTTGTACTGGGTGCGTTTGCTTCCTTTTAGTGGTTGTGCCTCTGTAAATCTGTATCTTCTTCTGAATTTTAGTTTTGTAATGTGTTTTATTTGCATGTGCTCTGCATTACATTCTTATTCATAAACATTTCACCTTCTATTACTTCAAAAATATTTTCTTATGAACTGTGCGACAGGTAATTACCCACCCAGCCTCTGTGTTCTGCACCGTAATGCTGACGGGATTACCAGAGGGATACTACAGACACAAAGATGTCGCCACACTGGTGTGGCCTTATTTCCCCAACCAGAACCTTCAGACTCTCTGTTACAACATCGTGGTTCTTCCTCTGCAGAGGAGGGTAAGTAACAGTAAAACCACTACAACATATTTTACTAGAGTAAAAGTAAAAGAAGAGTAAAAAAGTATTTGACAAAACGTCTGTTCAAGTACTGAGTAACTGATCAAATTACACTGGTTAACAGTCCAAAAATTGTCTGAGGTTGTTTTGTGCTGTTTAGTAACATTCTCTTTTGTTTTGATAAAGGGAGACACTGAATCAATCAGAGAAATGCGCATTCGTCTTTAGATATTTTATATAGAAAATCAGAGTAAATATCAGAGATCAGCATGTGAGAAAAGTAAAGCAAGAAGGGAGAAGAAGTGTTACTGTTTGACCTTGTAACACATACAATTCTCTTATCAGTCATGTACACGGTGCCGTCTCTGTCCTGTAGGGAGTTTCTCTCAGTTTCTCCCATCTCTGGTTAGTTGGTAGCTCTGTCCCTAAATTAAACCCAGTTCAAAGGAGTTTCGGTTGGAAAGAGAAGAAAAAACATCTTCACTGAAACCTCTATTATCAGTTCCATAAGTATAACTCAAAGTCAGAAACCTTTATCAGTTCATTCCTCTCAGTAAATAAATGAAAGTTTTTATTATTTTAATGTCAGAGTGTTTTTGTACATTAATGATGATAAACTTATTGACAGATTGATTAAAATGCACTCTGATGTTTGGCTTTAATTAACCCAAACTTTTAGATTCTCTTTGCTTTTCCCTCTTTGTTCTCATCCGCTCCAGGCCTTTGTGTTTTTCTGCGACTGGGAGGCGTTCAGCAATTTTATCCTGAATATCCGCCAAGAGCCGTTTCATGTGAAAAATTCGCCTTTGTCCATCCACTTGGTCATGCAGAGTATTCGACCTGGAAACACCGAGGTATGGAAACCTGTCTGGCTCCATTATCCTTTAAAAACAGGCCATATTTGCTGCTGATTTCCAAACTGTTGAATTTAATTGTGTACTTTTTGGATATATATGGGTGGAAAAAACTCCCATTGTTTTAAATAAAATGCGGTTTTGTAGAAATTATTTCCCTTTGCTCTGTCATTTTGTTTTCACAGGAAGTGATGTACAGAACGATGATGAAATGGAGCAACGCGGTGAGTTCACGCATCTTTCTGTTGAATCTGCAGTCGCACTACAAAAAACACAAACTATTACTCCATACAAGACAAAACTAACTTGCATGTAAGTTTTTAGCAAAATATAGGAGATGGTTTAAGTAAATAATTCCTTAATATTGATGAAAAAAATACTTTCTCATTGGCAGATTATTTCACTTATAAAATGGGAAAAATGTGTCTGAACATTTTTCCCATTAACAGATAAATTAATTTGCCAATGAATAAGTAATTATTTCATCAATATGAAGGAATTACATCCCTTCCAATATATTATATGCAATAGATAAATCTATTTTTTAGACTCGCTGTTAGATATTTTTTGGTATTATCATTTTGTTATTACTTTAGTTCATATTCAGTCTAATGTTAATCAGTATTATTGTGATTTTTAGTTTAAAGTGTTCTCTTCCTTATGTGTGTATAAACTGACCTGGAGGTTACTACTGTCTGTTTATCTTCATGTGAGATAGTCAAACTTTGTGGTTCTCAGACCTTAAATTCTTCTCGTGTTTATCTACCCATTCCTTAGTTGATAGTTTGACCTAGAGCTGAACTGGGCTCAGATTGTAGATCAGATATCACACCTGGAACTGAGTTGCTGGTTTGTTTAGGTTAAATGTTTTACGACCTCTGTTGTTTTCCTGACTGCCCCCTGTGACTGTTTTTCTTTGACAATAAAAGAAGGAGCTCACGTGAAAGCAGATCAGAACTCTCTGTGAACGGCTTGAAGAAGTTGTTCATGGAGACTTCTCCTTTTGCAAAAGCTTGACCATATAATTCATATACGTTGTCTGTGGTTTTTATTTTTGTAGGTTCGAGAAAAATACCTTACACTCGCCTACTAAACAATAAACTGAACATGTAATAATTTAATTAAGCAAATAAAGTGTTGTTGAAAAGGGATGTGTAAGGTATAAAAAATATTTTGAGATTTTCAGTTTATTTAGGTGTTAACTGGAAAAATGTAACAAATTTTAGTCAGTTTTGAGCAATAAAATCAGGATACGAGGCATTGCTCTTCTTTAAAAAAAAACAAACACTGTTTTCTATGAAGTTTAATAAATTATTTAAAAGCAGCAAAGTCAGCTTTAAATTAGAGGTCACTAGATAGATGTGGAGCTTCAGGAGAATCCAACTTGTTTTTATTTGGAAAAAAAAATTGGTTCTCTTGTCAACATTTTCAATTGTAAGAGAACTTTTAGTTTCTGTGATCATTTTTCTCTAAGTAAATGTAAAGTCTCCATCGACATCAACAATTCATTCTTGAATGAACTCAGGGGCCACACACAGTCAGTAAAGGGGCCGCAAAAGGCCCCCGAGCCACACTTTGGATACCCCAACTTAAACAAGCTCGTCGATCGTATTGAAAAGTTACTTGTAAATTAGTTTTATCAAATGTCACATGTCGAGATAAAAAATACTTGGAAAGAGTGTGTTTTTGCGGTTCACATAAATAAAGTGAGTCACTTTAACAAATTACCGTTGTTGTTTTTCTCCAGCATGTTGCAGATCCAGGTTCCCTGGAGGAGCGGCTGCTGTGTGTGGAGATCACAGAACTACAGCTGTGCGTCATCCAGGACGTAATGAAGGAAGTGGCTTCCATCGCAAACTTTGTCAACTTCCTGCCGCTCGGTAACCGGGTGAGTGAGTCAAACACTTTCTGAAATACTTTTTAAACGTTTCTTCACAGCAATGTGATGTTTGAAAAACGTTTTTATTGAGGTCATGCTTGTTCTAAAATGCAGGTTTGTTGCTGTTTGCTTTTCATGAATTTTGCAGTTTTTTAATTATTAATTTAGATAATTAAGAATTTTATTACTAAACGATATTTTTTTTAATCCATTTATGTTGTAATAATTTTGTCAAATTTTTGTAAACCATATGTTTTCTTTGAGCAAACTTTAGTTAGTTTAGACCTAATGGTTTAAAATATTTTGATAACTTTTAGACCCTGCCATTACTTTAATTTGGGCGTGATGCAGATCTTTTGTTTGGCTAATGTCTGTGTGATGACCACAGTTTTTCGGAAAATGATTTGTTTTGACAACTTTTTGAACTTGAAACATCAGATTAAGTTAACTTTCCGTTTCATCCAAGTTATATTATACTTTCAGTTGTACTTTGCCTCTATTTTTGCATGATGTGATTATTTAGAGTCCAAGTTGAACATATTTATGAATTATTTCACACAGAAGGTATGCATACACACAAGCTTTATTAAATTAGCTGACTGGAAGTTTACAAATATTTCACGCCACTTATTACTTTGAATTACTCTTTGTAGTTTGCATTTGTTACGCACTAAAGCTGTTTTTAAAATTAAGTTGCACTGAGACAATATTTTTTTCTACATAATGTTGTGTTTAGACGTTTATTGAAAACATTATTTTGCCTCAGATTTGCGTTGAGATGCTTGACTCCCTGGGCGTGAAGAAGGTGGTGGATGAAATGGCCTCCAGAAAGAAGTTTTCAACAGACAGGATCTGGTATGTTTTTAAAAGAAAACAGTGAAGAAAATTAAAATACTTACTCATCTACTTAAGTTGAAGAGTTATGGAGACTTTTTAGTAGAATAAAAGTTTTGTTAGATGTGGTGCGTTGACTTGTTAAAATCTGATGTTGCATTCTTTTTTTAATGTTTTTGTAATTTTGTACAAATACCTTCTAAAAAAACATCTTAAACAAAAAAATATATAAAATAATTTTGTTGTTGTTTTTTTGGTTTATTTTTCACTTCACTTTTTCACTTGACAATTTTTGATTGTAAATGTATAAAAAGCACCAACTTTTCCATTTTTTTATTATGACTTTTTTTGGTCGACAGGAGCACAGTTGGACATGTGGAGTCGTGAGTATTTTCTACTTTCTTCTCAGTTTCTTCACTTTAAAAATAAAACCAGTTGGAAATGTGTTGGCCTTTAAAAGTTTCCTAAAATAAACTTAAAAACAAAATTTTGTTCAGTTATTACAACTAAAAACTAGCGATCAGGCCAGAAATCTCAAAGTAGTGATGGACTCTGACCTGAACGTTCAGAGCCACATAAAGACAGTTGCAAAGTCGGCCTTCTATCACCTGACGAACATCTCCAGGACTAAAGGACTAATGTCTCAGCCAGATCTAGAGAAACTCATCCATGCGTTTATCTTTAGTCGCATTGAAGCAGCTTTCAGCATCTATGCACCAAAAATTTGGAACAAACTTCCAGAAAACTGTAAAACAGCTGAAACACTGACTTCCTTGAAATCTTGACTAAAAACCCTGTTTAGAATTGTATTTGAAACATAATCAATTATAAATTTAATGATGGAACTTGACTTAATGTCATGTTCTGATTGTTGATTCTATGATTCTATGACTTTGGTTTTTGTGTTTGTTATGATGTAAAGCACTTTGACATGTCTTGCTGCTGAAACGGGCTATACAAATAAAATATGATTGATTGATTGAATGACAACAGTTTTTCACGTTAAACTTCTAAGAGCTATTTTTTTTATGCAATACTCAAATTCATACAATTTTCTTTTGTCCCTCTATAAGGTTATATTTTTGCATTAGTTAAATGTTTCATGTTTTATTACAGTTCGACGGACTTCAGAAAGCGTCTGCAGAGCTGTAAGGAGAGGACCTGCGACCTTCATCGTCTCTCTAAGGCATCCGCTAAAAAAACTTCATCAGTTTCCAAACCTGGAGCAAAAGGTGACGAGACTCCAAATGTTTACAAACTTGAAGTTGAGAGATTTCCTGAAAAAACATTTAAACCATATTAATTTATAAAGTAATATTAAATCAGTTAGATTATTCATCCAGATGACTCTTGTTTGCAGAGTTGGGTTGTAACTAGTTAGATTTACTCAATCATATTTACTGGAGTAACTTTAATTAAACATATTTTAATTAAGCTAACAATCTGTAAATATGTTCTACTCAAAACTAGTCAAGTAGCGCAATTAAAAATCTGTAAAACAAAACAAGAGATGTCCTATTAGCACGTTTTCTATCTACCGGTAATTATTAATCCATTAATAAACAATAATCAATATATCAACTCTGCAATGTATTTTAGCTACAATAGCATGCTTGGCTGCAAATGATCAACCATGCACTAAAGGAATGCTCTTATTGTATTTAGGTAATCAAAACTTTTAGTTTCTTTTTTAAATAAGGGATTTAATTATTTGCATGTTTGAATATATTTTTAATACTGTATAAAATAGAAAAATCTGCAAAATGTGCAGTAATTTTCAATTAATCGTCATTATAATTGATAAATAATTAATTAAAATTTTTAGCTCAGGAATTTTCTAGATGTTGTGATTTAATTAACTGTAAGCAGAAAGTCATCATAATTGTTACTGGAGTTACTGAAATCAATAACATTATCACTTATTGAATGGATCTGTGTGTCCATCCTCAAAAATCCTGTAATTATCTGTGAAAATGGTTGACTCTAAATTCATTATACACTATTTTTCACCAGATTTTGTTTGTTTTCTTTGGATGTTTGTTGATAAGACAAAACCTTATCGAATATAATCTTGTTTTTGTTCCCTGAAGTTCCTGTGAGAGCACAGAAAACTCAGACAGAAGCTGCTCCAGCAGCCGTCAGCGTCGTTTCCCCAACATTGATTGTAGCGTCCAAACAGCAGCCGGCTGCTTCTTCTTCCTCTTCCTCCTCCTCTTCGTCAGCTGCCGATCACTCCCTGACCGTCGGAGAGAGGATGGAATGTCTACTGGTGCCACAAAAAATTAGTAAGGAATCTGTTTGTACAATGAAAAATATACATTTTTATGCTAGTTCTGTTTTCACTAATCTTCTCCTTGTTACAGATTGCCTTGCTAAAAACGCTGTTATATCACCAAAAGTAAGTTTCCTTTTTTTTCTAAACAAAGTTTGTTCTAATTAAGATGGAGGTCGAAGCACTTTTCCCCTGATTCATCTCATTAAAAAAAATAATCATCTGCTGTGTGATATCTGGCTCAATCACGGTCTGACAAATTAAGCAAATTTTGTGAAACCATAAAATATTTATCATAAAATAAGTAATCAAATAAGTAACTGAAACAATATTTTAAAAATATTTTGTATTTGTTTTGCTTTTATTTTATTTTTTATGTATTTCAAATTTTTCTTGGTAAAAAGTTGGTATCCTGACTTTTTCTTCTGAGATGAAAAGTCAGAATTCTTTTATTTTTTTTCAGTGGCCCTAATGTTGTTCCGTACAACCCCATTCCTAACATGTTTACAATTTTGAGTTCTGATTTTTCCAATGTTTTTAATTGGACCAACATGTGCTGGTAGAATAGAAAATATATACATTTTTTTGCACATCTCTGCCACACATTTAACACATATTTTTGTCTCTCTCTCTTTTAGACTCTCAGAAAACCTTAATATATTTTTTTTCTCATCAATTGTATTTTAATCTGTTTATTAGTCCTCGTAAGATTTGGTTATTATAAATGTACTGTCTAAATGATTGCTCATAAAACAGACTTGAAGGCATGTTGACTAAATACTCAAACTTCCTTCCTTATGAACTGCTAACCAACTTTGTGCAACTCTTGTTTCTCCCGTTTGTTTTATTTCAGTCTAATTCAGTTTACACCAGGCTGCTGTTAATAACAAACCTGCCAATGTATCACGACGGCTGCTACACTGAGAGCGACATTGCAGATCTGCTCGGATTTCAATACATGGAGAAAAACATCTACGTGATTCCTCAGGCATGCATGGTGGGCCTGACTTTTTTTACTCTAACTCTGGTTAATCTTTATCCTGATTTATTGTTTTAATCGACTACATTTTTTTATTTCAGGCTTTTGTGCTCATGCCCAATCATCAAGCTGCGCAAGAAGCTTCCCAAAAAGAATCCTTGACTCTAAACGGACAGAAACTCTGCGTCCAGATTGTCGTCAGCAAGATTTTTATGGCTCCAGTAAGTCGGTTTAATATAGTGAACCTTTATTACGGTTTAGTTAATAATGACGTTGTTCATTTTAATAGTTTGTGGGGCCCACGAAAGTGCAAGCAGTTTGATATATTTGCTGGAGAACTTCTTCAATGGCCCTAAGGGCCAAATATATGGAACCCCATAAGGGCCATAGGTGGAATTACTTTCGTTGCCTAGCAACAGCATTACATTCCCACTCAGTACTTTTCCGTTCCGTCACAAAACTAAAAGCCTTTCTGCTACAACAGTTGTGTCCGAAACTTCTTCATTTTGTGGCCTAAAATGCGAAGTTGAAGCTACTCATTGTTTTTTTTCCTCTCTAAATATAATTGTAAACAGCGTTCAACTTTTTTTTAATTTTCACTGGCTAAATAAACAAACTAAACACACAATATTTTAATGAAATAAGCAGAAAACAAAAAGGCACCTGCAGGTTTTGTCAGATCAAAGCCATGTCCTTCATTTTAGAAAAAACTATTGGATGGTTTTGGTCCCTTTTACTCATAAATTAAATTAAAAACAAAAACCTGGATGAAGACTTTCAATCCTAACTCTAAAACATAAACATGACAGAAACTTGCACACAAACTGATGCTGAATAATCCTTGTGACTCGATTCTGTTCTTGTTTCAGTTTGAATTTTATAAATCTCTGATGGACCTGGTCGGATTTGTGAGTATCTACACCTTTCTTCATCAGCAGAACTTAAAAACTGTTTGTTTACTGTATAATCAGTCTTGAAACACAAAAGTAAATTTGTAAAAGGATAGGGTTTATATCAGTAACATTTCAAATGAAAAACTGACCTGATTTATTTTGTATGTCTGCAGTGGATAATAACAAATCCTTTAAAATCTCGTTTTGCCTTTAATGTGACATGTATTTTGTATAATTCAACTGAAAAACAAAAAAAACTATCAGAAATGTTATTTTTACTATTTTTTCCATTGTTTTTTCAATGAGTATCAATAAACATAGATATAAATACATTTGAAAATATGAATAAATGCAGTTAATGTGAAATTGGACGTATTATGGAAAATTCACATTTGGCACGTTTTTCAACTTCCATTTCTACTGTTTCTAAAAACGACCCAGGAGTTTAAAAAAGCTGTTTTGTTTTTTTTTACAAAAAGTCAATGTTGTCTGGAAAACAAGCCATTTCACAAATGGGAAAGCACCAACCCTCACCTAGCAACCCCAGTGAAACTCCAGCCCAGTTACCTAGCAACCCCAGCAAAACTCCAGCCCAGTTACCTAGCAACCCAAATTGAGCTCCAGCACAATGTGTCAGCAGGTTTTATCACTTTATTCGCTGCACAGTGACTGCTGGTAAAGGAAGAAAAAAAAAAAAAGTCTGTGATTTATGAAATTTTTAAAGAATTTTTCTTTGTCTCATTCAAAACGATTTTTACTGGTTTTTACATTTAAGAGACTATCCACAATGAATATAAGAAAATATATTTGTTTTAATAAACAGTTGCACAAAACATTTTGCGTAAACATTTTTCTCCTTGAGCAGCCAGTGACTGATGACGGAACCAGAACCATCTACATCGAGAACATCTCACCGAGGGAGGCCCGGGACCTCAGGGAGGTGCTGCGAAAAATCAGACATGTTACAAATTACCTTCCTCTGCTCAACAAGGTAGGAACAAACACTCCTCCTATGAATGCCTTTGTTAAAGTAAAATGCATTCAGTCTGACTCTGCTGTGTGCGGTTTTTATTTATTTTATTGTTCAGGTGTTTATAGAGTTTGAGTCTGGCCGCGATGCTGATCGGATCGGAGTTTGGTACAGCCTCCTGAAACGCTGCCCTGCTCACCACATCTACAGGATGAAACTGCCCCGAAGCACCAACACATCTCTGCGTAAGGGTCATAAAATATAATAATAATAATAATATATAATTTCCTTCTCACCCACCACGGGTGGTTCTTATCCTCTGAGCTCGGGTCCTCTACCAGAGGCCTGGGAGCTTGAGGGTCCTGCGCAGTATCTTGGCTGTGCCAAGGACTGCACATTTCTGGACTGAGATGTCTGATGTTGTTCCTGGGATCTGTTGTAGCCACTGCTCCAGTTTGGGGGTGACTGCCCCGAGGGCCCCGATGACCACAGGCACCACTGTGGTCTTCACCTTCCAGGCCCTCTCCAGTTCCTCCCTGAGGCCCTGGTATTTCTCCAGTTTCTCGTGCTCCTTTTTCCTGATGTTGCAATCGCTTGGTATTGCTACATCTACC
Organism: Poeciliopsis turneri; assembly: GCA_922788865.1. Taxonomy (NCBI): domain Eukaryota; kingdom Metazoa; phylum Chordata; class Actinopteri; order Cyprinodontiformes; family Poeciliidae; genus Poeciliopsis; species Poeciliopsis turneri. The sequence continues at coordinate 364,917 of CAKLNU010000923.1, forward strand.
ACAACGGCTTTCCTCTGTTGTTTATCCACTATGACAATGTCTGGTTGGTTCGCCATTACCATTCTGTCTGTCTGGATCTGGAAGTCCCACAGGATCTTAGCTCTGGCATTCTCCATCACCTTTGGGGGTGTTTCCCACTTTGATCTCAGGGTTTCAGTCCATATTCTGCACAGATGTTTCTGTACACTATGCCTGCCACTTGGTTATGTCGTTCCATGTACGCTTTCCCTGCCAGTATCTTGCACCCTGCTGTTATGTGCTGGACTGTCTCAGGGGCCTCCTTACACAACCTACACCTTGGGTCTTGTCTGGTGTGGTAGATCTGGGCCTCTATTGCTCTGGTGTTTAGGGCCTGTTCCTGGGCGGCCATGATGAGGGCCTCTGTGCTGTCCTTGAGTCCAGCTTTTTCCAGCCATTGGTAGGATTTACTGATATCAGCCACTTCGGTTATTTGCTGGTGGTACATCCCATGTAGGGGCTTGTCCTCCCATGATGGTATCTCTGGCACTTCAACCTCCGTTCCCTGTTGTCTGAGACATTCACTGAGCACATTGTCTGTTGAGGCTTTGTCCCTGATGTATTTATGGATCTTAGTTGTTTGCGTCCTGGACACTGGTTCTCACACTCAATAGTCCTCTGCCTCCCTCCTTGCGGCTCGTGTACAGTCTCAGGGTGCTGGATTTGGGATGGAACCCTCCATGCATTGTTAGTAGCTTTCTAGTCTTAATATCTGTGGCTTTTTATCTCCTCCTTTGGCCAGCTAATTATTCCAGCAGGGTATCTGATTACTGGCAGGGCATACGCTGTTTATCGCACGGATTTTGTTCTTGCCATTGAGCTGGCTTCTCAGGACTTGCCTTATTCGTTGGAGGTATTTAATAATAATAATAATATATATATATATATATATATATATATATATATATATATTTTATTTTTTTTATTTTTATATTTTTTTTTTATTTTAATTAAAATTTTTGTTTCTCCTGCAGCACCCAAGATGGCTCCAAACGCTTTGCCAGACGGCAACAACATTGTCACTGGGGCGGTTGTCCCAGCAACAAACTACGGTGTTCCACAGGGCAGCTCACCGCCATTTTCAGTTACCTTGACAACCGCTCCTTATGTCTTCCCGACCGAGTCTCCTTGGTTCATCATCCCAAGTAAGGGGAAGTAAAGAATAAAGTATTCAACCTCTTTTGTTGAGCAAGCCACTAAAAATAAAATTGGCTTTTTTATCACCAAAAAAGGTTTCAAATAAAATTCTTTCTGTGAAATCTTATTTCCACAAAGTAATAAATAAAAATATCACACAAATATTCAAGTGAAAGATTAATCTACTAAATGAAGTGGTGAATATTTATGGAGCGACTTACTATGTCTTATATCCATATTTTTATCCGTCATTGTTTTGTAGAAATTAATGTCAAGGTTTGTTTTTTTATTGGTCAAACCCTTGACGACCAATTTTGTTGATCATGACTGATATGTCCAAGCAATAAAACTGGGTAAAACCTCAAAAGGGGTGAATACTTTTTATGGGCAGTGAAAGAAAAGACTTAGTATTTCTGAAAAAGTGACTCTTATTTTTGCCGTTTAGATTTTACCACAATCACAACCAAGAAGAACCTGTGGGTAAGTGTTTTTATTGACCTTTTTATATTTTACATCCCAAAAAGTCAGGTCTGACTTCTCTATTCAGCTATAATTAGCTAATTTCTCTGGTAAAATCTCAGTGTATCACAAAAATAATCTTGTTTTTGGCCCCTGCAGACACCTGCCAATAAGGGCCCCGGGGCCTCCGTCATCATGCTGACAGGTTTACCTGAAGGAAACTACAAACACGAAGACGTTGCCAAGCTGGTGTGGAGTTATTTCCCCAAGCAGAACCTTCAGACTCTCTTCTACAACATTGTGGTCCTCCCTCTGCAGAGGAGGGTGAGAAAAAGACTCTGCTGTTCTTCCATTACAGCGTTTTTTCAGGATCACTTAACCCATTTAGGAATTTTTACAACATTTGCACTAATATATGATGTTAAATGTGACTTTGTCTTACTTGACATCAAGTAACGCTGAGGCAGCAGTTAATCAAACCAATATTTTGAACCAATTTTCAGAAAACTTTGCAGTAAAATTAGAAAAAAATGTGAAGATTTTGCTGCTTCGTTGAAAGCTAGAGGGACTTATTGATGTAATTTGGAGTCAAGAAGGCCACATAAAATACTACAGTGGGCCAGATTTGGCTCCCAGACCTTGAGTTTGACACAAGTGTCTTAATATATACAACCTGAAATGAAAATCTTAGTCTCTTAAGTCACTTGTTGTTTTCTTTGATCATCTTAATGAGGAGGCTGGTGCTGTATAGTAAATGTGAAACCATGAACAAGTCATGAGTCATTTACAGATTCTTAGTGTGGATTCTTAGCTTTCCAAAATGTCAAACATTTTGTTGGTTGTATTGTAACATTTTAAGACTATTTGTAATTTAGAAACATAATCAAAGAAAAATAGACCTGAAATAAAAATCATCTTCTGCACCACTAAATCTAAAAATTTGAGAACGTCTGCTCCATCACTATGCGTTTTGACTTTATGCTTTCATTGTGTTTTAGGCTTTTGTTTTCTTTACCGACTGGCTGTTGTGCTGCAGTTTTGTTGAAGATTTCTTTAAAAGTCCGGCTTCCATCAAAGACTGCAAGCTGTTTATCCACCAGGTTTTACAGGAAATGCTTTCTGGCCACACTGAGGTAAATTTTTCTGGGCGGAAGTCATAATAATCAAGACGAACACAAACATTTGATATATGTCGCACTGTGTGTAATGAATATATTAGATCCCTTTTGAATGAACTATTTTATGATATTGAGCATCTCTATATTGCTATGTATAAAAGTAAAATGTAAACAGTTTTTTTATTGATGGTTTTTTGCAGGGGGTCATGTACAGAAATATGATGAAATGGAGCAACGCAGTAAGTCTCTTCCTTCATCGAAGGTCTCCTTCGTCTGATCGGTTTTTAATGAACTGTCTGTTGTTTTCCAGCACGTTCCGGAGCTGGAGGGTCTGGAGGAGCGGCTGGTCGTTGTGGTGATGGCCGACATTTCTGTGTATCTCATCATCCATGTCTTGAAGAAGGTGGCGTCCATCGCTCCGATCGTCAGCTTTCTGCCGCTCGCCAACAGGGTACAACGACACCAACACCTCCACTGGCGTTTAATAACGTGTATCGATCGATCAATCAGTCAGTCAAGTTTATATACATTGCATATTTCAGCAACAAGGCAGGTCAGAGTGCTTGACTTTATGAACATCATTTAGTCAACAGTTGTGAAAACCAGTAACAGACAGTGCATTTTATCTAGTTAAAAAATAAGCATCAAATACATTGATCGATGTTTGACTGATTATGTTTCAAAGGAACTTCAACCAGGTGAGTTTTTAGTCTAGATTTAAAGGAACTCAGTGTTTCAGCTGTTTTCCAGTTTCCTGGAAGTTTGTTCCAGATTTTTTTATGCATAGAAGCTGAGTGCTGCTTCCCCGTGTTTGGTTCTGGTTCTAAAAGAATCAGATGCATTTTTGGCCGTTTGTTGTTTACAAGTGTTTTTTTGTTCTTTTTATAAATAAAACTTATTTCCTGTTTTTATTTTTCATTTTTTAAACTTCTTTTCATATTCTTCTTTATCTTTTTATTTGAAACATGCAACATGACAATTTCTTCTCGTCCTAAATCAAAGCACTTACAAATAAATTGTTTCCTGTTTTAATGTGCATGAATGTGTTTCTGTGTCAGATTTGCATTGAGATGGAAGATTCAAGCAGCGTCACAAAAGTGCTGGAGAATACCGATAAAGATTGGTGCGTATTGTAGCAAATGATTAACTTTTTTTTTTTTTTACCAGTTTCATTCATCTTTCAGTCTAAACTGTTTGGTTTTTCCCTGCTCAGGCCAAACATCCAGAGCCTTGAATCGTGAGTATTTTATTTTTAGCTTTGTTATCAGTGACTTACTGCAGCTGTCAAAACACTTGAATTTTAATCATTTTTATTGAAGAACCTTTTTTATAATTTTTTTTTATAACCTGGTTTTATTTCAGAGTGAAGAGCCTGAAGCAGCATCTCAACGAATCCGCAAAGATCACAGTAAACCTGAACCTGGACGCTGAACATGCTGGGGCTAAACCTCCAGCTGTAAACAGTGAAGCACAGCTTCCTATTGCTGCTGCTGTTTCTGATGAAAAGACGCAGCCTGGAATCCAAGGACATGTCGGAGATTCTGCAGAAATGTCCGGCATTTTCTCAGCAGACAAAGAAAATGTATCGTCAGAAACAAAAACGCCTCAAACCTGTAAGGAAATTGTGGCTGAAACAGAAGCTAACATGGAAGAAAAGGCAGAAAAAGCTGAGGCACAGAACAAAAACGTAGCCTCCATATGTACTGTTTCAGAAAAACAAGAGGGTATCTCTGAAAAGGTTCAAGAATCTGCAGAAAAGACGGCAGAAACGAGAAGTGAAACAGTGACTGAAAAGAAGGAAGAGGCAGAAGCAGTTAAAGACGTCCAGCCACAAGTTAGCGAAGATGCTAAACCAGCAGAGCTGAAGGAGACAGAACAAACAGAGGAAACAGAAGTCAAAGGTTCTGCTGAAGCCAAAGAAGAAGTGAAACCTGCTGAAAATCCGCCACTAACAAAGAAAACTGCAAGCAATGAAACTTTGACTGGTCCATCTCAGGGACCACAGGCCACAGTAAAAACCCAGCAGCAGAAAACAGAAACCGCAGGTAGTTTTAGCTGCAATATTTATTTATGAAACTGCAAATTAAAGTAAATTAGTCAATTAAACTGCAGTTTGGGTTTAAATTTGAAGTAGTTTACTTCCAATTTAATGTACTTTTTAAAAAAAGTTATTATTACTATTGTTATTATTCAGAAGAGCTACATGTATTTTATGTTTAAAAACTGCTTCTTCTTTGAGTCAGTAATTGACTAGATAAAGCTCTTTGAAGCTTTTTTGATACATAAACTAATTTTTTTTTTTTTTCAGCATTTAAGGACCAGAAAGTTTCAGCTGTGACAACTGAAGTTCCTGCATCTGACAAAACTTCTGCTACAAATTCACCTGATTCTTGTTTAACTCCTGGAGAAACGATTGAAAATTACCTGAACATGACAACAATTTTCAGTAAGAACTGCAGAGCTCAGCGATTTCTGTTGAATCGTTCCGGTTCGGCTCTTTATTAATCTCTGGATCTTGTTAACAGGCTGGGTCTCTCTGTGCATCTCTCCTTCAACAGTAAGCATACTTAAACAAGCTCTGCTCCTTATGAAATCCTTTTAAAAATCAATTTTTAAAAACTAAGATGTTTATATAAAAAAGTAGATATAATAGGCTTTGTTTGTGTGTCTTTTCTGGTTGTTAATTTGTAGAAAAGCTGTTTTTTTTTCATTCAGTTAATGCTGACATATTTGCTTTCGGGCTCTCTGTGGTTATCACCTCCATGACTTTATTGTCCTGATTCAAAACTCAGAAACCGATTAAATAATGTACAAACCTTTAGCAAGTTCAAAAGTTGAATAGGGATGTACAATGTGGCTAAAAAATACATTACAATAAAAGCGTTTTATATCAGTTGCTATCGGTAATTATTAATTATAAATATCTGAAATGCTGCCAAACTGAAGATGTGACCTTAACCGTTTTATCCACTTTTCACTTCAAGCCCTTGTTTTTTATATTTTAACAGTTATAATGCAAAACCTTGAACTGCTGCCGTGCCTGTTACTCATCAAGTCGTTGCTAGGTAACCAAAGAGTGAGAGAGTCGTTTCTAGGTGTAACCAGAGTGAGAGAGTTGTTGCTAGGTAACCAAAGAGTGAGAGAGTTGTTGCTAGGTAACCAAAGAGTGAGTGAGTGATTTGAATTCATCAACCTCCCTTAGCTAGTCGTGAGAGTTCAGTGAATATTGTATACTGAATATGAAATAATCCATCGGACGTATTATTGACATAGATCACGTAATATTTGAATTAATTTTGAGAACATCTTTGTCCCTGACATTTGTCTTTAAGCTAATATTTCATGTGAAGCTTGAAAGAGAAGTCAAAATGATGCTAAACAATGCATTGCTCCTTTAGCTCAGGCATCAAGAAAGTTGCTGCTGTAGATCATTCATGGCTATGAAATCTACTGATTTTGATTTTTCGGAATTCTGTGCTGATATTTTGTGTTTTTTACATTCTGAATGCAAAGGGGAACCTCAGTTACGGCTGTTAAATCGATTATTAAAATGCTACGTATACCGGTAATAATTTCCCGAAACATTAGTTGCTCTAGAATAAAGTTTTTTTTATCATTTGTCTCCAGCTGCTTTCACTCAATGCGACTCTGGTCATCCAGAACCTGCCAGAGTTTGGTGACGGCTGCTACACAGAAGCCGAAGTCCTGGCTCTGCTCCAGACGTTTGGGATTCACTGCAAAGATGACAAAATTTTCATCCTTCCTCTGTCTCAAATAGTAAATGCCATTCTTACTTTTCTTTCTCAACGGATCTATTTTTTTTCTGTGAATAACTTTTTTTTTTTTTTTCCTTTCAGGCGTTTGTTGTTTTTCCAAATATAGAGGTTGTGCAAAATCTGATGTCCTCCTTTGAGGACGTCCTCTTCAAAGGGTCCAGGCTCAAATTTGGTGTCATACAACGCAAAGAACCCTCGAATTTAGTAAGTTTATCTCAAACTTTGCATTAGTGATATACATTTAGCAATTTTTGATTTGTGTTGATGTGCTCGAATCAAGAAAAGGTTAAATCCCCATGACCTAAACTTTAGCTCAACAAACTGAACTATGTTTGGAGATGACATTCAGATTTTTATTTTGTTTTTTTTTTCCAGTTTGGCATTTATAAATTCTTGATGAGTTTCACTGAATTTGTAAGTATCTCACAACACTGACTCATTCCTTGATTTCATGTAGCTAAAACCACAAAGAAAGAATCGATTCACCACGACTCAAACATTTACGGCAGCAAACCAATTCTCTTGTTGATCTCCTCTGACAGCATCTACAGAATAACTGCACTCGGTCAGAAGTCGTTTACATCCAGAACATCTCAGTAAATGAAGCCAAAGATCTCAGAAAAGAGTTGCGAGCGACTGGGAGTGTTACAAACTACCTGCCGCTGCTCAACAAGGTGAAAAACAAACACAAACAGACTCGATTATAGACGTCTGTGTGAAAATGTGACATTCTGTTTTGGGCGTTTCAGGTTTTTGTTGAATTTCAAACTTTTTTTGACGCTGATCGGATCGGAGTTTGGCACAGCTTCCTGAAGGATCGGCGCTCCTACAAGATATACAGGCTGGGGCTGCCAGTGTCAACCTACAGATCAAAGCGTGAGTCTTAAAACACTGAAGAAGGCTCCTTGTGAGACAACATAAACCATTAGCTAATGCGCTCATTGTGTAACTTACTAAGAATCAAAGAAATTGAAGGGATATTTCTCCTGACTGCAAAAACGGTGGTATAACTTAAAAAAGTGGAATTTCATGGGCATAAATGTAAAAAAAAAGTTATTATTCATCAAATTTTAAAGCGACAACTTAATTAGTGAAGTGTATAAATGGGGCTCAGAGATGGAGGATTTGAATAACATGAAAAACTTTAAATCAGTAATTCCATTCAAATAGTAACATTTATATTTTTCATTCGTCACATACAGACTGATACATTTCAAATTTGGGGTTTTCCTTAGTTGTGAGTTATAATTATCAACATAAAAAAAATTATAATAATTTGAAATATATGAGGTACCGTAATATAACTATACAAGTTTAACTTTTTTAATGGAATTACTGACTTATATTGACTTTTTTTAATGATATTTACATTTTTTGACCACCACCTCTGAATAAATATATTTTTTATCATTTTTTTCTCACCATTTGAGGTTGAATCAGACCAAGATTTTCTTGTTGTTGCTTAACTAGAATTAACTAAATTATTTCTGCTAAGTGTCAGAAAACGTGGCGAGAAAACGTTTTTGGAAATTTATCTGAAGATGCTTTAGATGATTTATATTTTTTTTGTCCCTGCAGCACCAAGACGTCCAGAACTGGCTGTGCCGGACAAGAGCCTTTGTGTGGCGAATCCAGTCATCCCAAAACAAAATGCGCTCATCCCAATTGGTTCCACGGCGCCATTTTGGGTTACCATGACAACTAGACCTTTTTTGTACCCGACTGCATCTCCTTGGTTCAACTTCCCACGTAAGAGAAATTTAACGCATCTCATAGCAATGTGACTTTTACTTCTTTTCTGATCTGATAAATAATGTCAGGTTTGGGGGTTTTTTTTGAATATTTTTTCTTGCTTACTTTTATATAAAAATATATCAAGAATTGTTACATTCTTATTGCTTGTTATAAGCATCATAGCATAGCTAATCTGGCTAAACAGAAAGAAGTTTTCAAATTAGGATTTATTTTATAAAGCAGGGAATAAAACTATGCTGGATTTTGGCCCACTCTTGTTTGCAGAATTGTTTTAATTAAGCCACATTCAGTAAGAAAGGTCAGCTAAAACGCTAATTGGGTTTGGATCTGCAAAATCAGAGCAAACTAAAGTTAGTTCATCTGTCCGATTTGGGAAACTCATACAAATGGACATCTTTTAAAATATTAAAATGTTATCTTTTATGTTTCTCTGCAGGTTGAGTTTGTGTGTTTCACTTTGTAATTAAATTTTTTTTTACTCCCAGATTATGTGAAAAAGACTTCACCAAGAAGGCTAAGGGTAAGAGTTTTTTTTTCTATTCACGAGATTTTCATACAGTCTGCACTAAGTTATTCTGTTGTTTTGCTCTATTTGATTTTGTTAATTTTAAATGGCTTTCAAAAAAAGTTTAATCTGCAGCACTTTCTGTTCTTGTAGTTGTTTTTTGTTTCTTTGCATAATTGTTTAACTTTTTTTATCTTGATCCCTGTAGAAGTATATGTCGAAAGGTTTCATGGAACCAAAAATCCTGTTGACGGGTTTGCCAAATGGAACCTACACACACAAGGACGTAGCGGCGCTGGTGTGGAAATATTTTAATGTGCAGAATCTTCACACGCTCTACTACAATGTGATGGTTTTACCTCTACAGAAGAGGGTAAGGAATTACTGACGTTTGTCTGTAACATTCCTGGTTCGTGAAACATGGTTGACTCTCTTCTCTTTTTTTCACCTCCAGGCGTTTGTATTCTTTCAGAGCTGGCATGCTTGCTTCGCCTTTTTTGCAGATCGATTCGTAAAGCCAATTACCTTCAAAGGCTCCACTATCTACGCCTATTTGATGCATACTCATTTCCCCCTTCCAGATGACGAGGTATTAAAACTTAGAGGTCCCACAGATAATTCAATGTACTGCCCCAGTGGCACATTTCTGGTAATATTAGGACAAATTTTTTTGTTTAGCGCTTTTGCTGTCCTTGAGCACGTTTATCGCACTTAGCTTCCCCTAAATAAATTTTCCAGATAAATTCTAAAGTATTTATTTACTTGGTTGTTTTGTAATCTTTTTTTTTTTTTATCTTGTTTAATCAAATTTGACATCTGTGAAGTTCTTATCAGCTGTTGATCGTTTTTAAAGTTTACGTTCTTATTTTGAAGACTTTTTTTCCTCCACTATTCGTTTCAGTATGCAAGAAATGTACGAAAACAAAATAAAATATGTACCCTGGAAAACAAGAAATAAACATGAATACAGTATCTAAGGGAAAACATTTAAATTATATTGTCAAAATTCAATTGGTGCCCTTTCAAAGGCAGATATAATTTGAAAACAAGTTAGCGCCTTAGCATTAGCTTCTGCCAAATACCGCATTGACTTAGTGCTTTTGTGCTGGTGGTTACAACTTTTGACAATTTAGCGCAGACTAGTTTTTATAAGCGCCATATTCCAAGTATTTACAATGACAAGTGTTATAGTTTTAAAGTAGTAGCTTTTATTTTGGACACGATTATAATCACACTTCTAGTCATTCCTGCTTTTTGTCCTGTTGATGTTTATTTGCGTTCTTCCTATGTTTTTATAGGTGACCTTGTACAGAGCTCTGATAAAATGGAGCAACACTGTGAGCGATTTTATCACCTTCTGTCATTAGTTTATGGTTCCAAATCAGCAATTTGTGGAAAAGCAAGATGTTGCTTTGTTTTCCCAGCCTGTCCCAGAACCAGAGGGTTTGGAGGAGCGGCTGCTCTGCATTGGGATTTCAGTGTTTGACAAGCATATCATCATGATGGTCATGGATGAGGTGGCAAACATCGCTACGTTTACCAACTTCCTGCCGCTTGCTGACCGGGTACGACATTGCCTGATCTGAGTTTTACTTCTAAGTTGCAATAATACGGGAACAAAGTCGCAATAAAACAGGAACAGTCATAATATTAAATTCAGAATAAAAACAGAATTTATGAGAATGAAGTAAAGATTTTGTGAAAAAAGTCAAATTAAGGAATGTGATCAAGTTATACTTAGCAGGAAAGTTTTATTTACTTTGATGCTGATGTATTAAAATATTATGAGTGTTTTTTTTATCTTTATCACTGGACTTTGAAACTGTTGTGCAAATGAATTTGCCTAGTTCAAAAGAAGAACCGGAAGGACTTACAGAGCTAATCATTTCAGATCTTGAAGTGTTTTTTCTTATTAAAATAACTTTTGTTCTCGTAGTTTTACAACTTCCTTCTGGTAATATTGTGTCTCTATATTAATAATGCATAACTTTATTCTCGTAATTAAGACAACTTTCAAGTTTCCACTTTCGCTGATAGATGGCTCATTCCGGTCGGACAATTTCTGGAGTTGTTTCTATTAGAAATGTTACGTCTTTAGGCTCAATTTCCTTCATTATTGTCAAAAATCAACAGAAAAAATGAAATACAAATAATATATTTAGCTACACTTTTTCTTTCTTGAAGAAAAAACATAAACTGCAAACCTAGTATGGTCATCTTTCATTTATTAATTGTCTTTGTCCATGATTATCTTTTAACAGATTTATATTGAGATGACAGCATCCAGTGGAGTAACAAAGGTGGTGGAGAACATGCTGCTACCAAAATTGTGTGAAAAATGTAACGATTGGTAAGTTCAGGAGTTTCACTTCTAGCAGTCAAGTCTTAGATGAAACGTCTCTCTTCCTGAAAGTCGCTTCTCTTTGTCATTCTGCAGGAAGAAAGTTGGACCCATTGAACCGTAAGTATTTAATTTTCTGTAATTTAGACCAAGATTAATAAACTATTTGGATGTTATGGCTCTGGAGTTATTTTTAGTATGTTTCTCCTGGCTGATACGTTCATATAATGAGGTTGTTTTGATCTTTTGGAACTTCTTGGCAAACCAGCTAAAAGGACGTGAAGGAGCAAATATTCACAGAAAGCTGTAGCTTTATGTGAAGTTAATCAGACTCCATAGAGGTGATTTTAAAGTGCAACTGGAAAATTTAGAAAGAGGGGGCAGAGCCAAGAAACACAGAGGGGCGTGGTCAAGTGTGTAGCTAAGCAGAGGGGTCAGGGCAAGCAAAACACTGTTGCCACCTTAACGAGTGTCACTATGTTTAGCTAATTTTTTGAAGCCCTTTTGCATTTTTTTTTGTAAAACTAACTAGTAACAAAGATGGCAGCACTGAGACAATTTTATACAAAAATTTGCAGAACAAGTCAAAATTTGCATGAAAATGTCAAATTTTGTGCATACAGATAGTGCCCCTAAAGCTGCAGTATATATGTTAAAACATTTTTTTTTATGTTTAAACAGTCTCTATGGTAGTTTAATCTGTCAGATTCAGGAGAAGGGTCTTTAGTGCTGTCAATCACTCTTCGTACTGCGAATCTCCCAACCCTTTCTGTCTGCTACTCTACAGCTAGCATCATGAATGCTAGGCTACTTAGCATGGTCACGATAAGCGGTTTTCCTGTGATGGTAAGTCGTTTCTCTGCTAGGACCACGAGGATGATTGTTGGCGCTAAGGTCCACCTTCTGGCTCTGGTTGGTTGTTTTTGGTCAGGATTTTGGCATTTCTTCAGACGGCACCAGCAGCTTTTGACCGCTGATAAACTCATAAACAGTTCATCAGGAAAAAAAAACTGTTGATTTGGAATTTGGTTACTAATTGAAACTCTTAAGATCCAACATTGAAATTTGATCACAAGCTGCATAAAACAATTAGTTGCAGTCTTTTGATTTGTTAGATATTTTTTGGTATTATCATTTTGTTATTACTTTAGTTCATATTCAGTCTAATGTTAATCAGTATTATTGTGATTTTTAGTTTAAGGTGTTCTCTTCCTTATGTGTGTATAAACTGACCTGGAGGTTACTACTGTCTGTTTATCTTCATGTGAGATAGTCAAACTTTGTGGTTCTCAGACCTTAAATTCTTCTCGTGTTTATCTACCCATTCCTTAGTTGATAGTTTGACCTGGAGCTGAACTGGGCTCAGATTGTAGATCAGATATCACACCTGGAACTGAGTTGCTGGTTTGTTTAGGTTAAATGTTTTACGACCTCTGTTGTTTTCCTGACTGCCCCCTGTGACTGTTTTTGTTTGACAATAAAAGAAGGAGCTCACGTGAAAGCAGATCAGAACTCTCTGTGAACGGCTTAAAGAAGTTGTTCATGGAGACTTCTCCTTTTGCAAAAGCTTGACCATATAATTCATATACGTTGTCTGTGGTTTTTATTTTTGTAGGTTCGAGAAAAATACCTTACATGATTACAGTCTGAAAAGTGATTGTTTAATTTTTTCCATCTCAAACTATTGGATTGTATTCTATTGCGTATATTTTTTTGTTTGCTTAGTTTTTTTCTGTGAATAAGCCAGTTTTTCCTGATGTCACTTTCAGTGTAAAGAGCAGAAAACTTCGCCTTCTGGGTTACAAATTCATCCCAGAACATCTGGAACTGGACCCAGAGAAAACCCACACCAATCCCAGTGCTGTGAAAAGTCCAGAACCGCCTCTTGATAACAAGGCAACAAGCTCCAGAACCCCAGATCCTGCTGAGCCCGTTCCCTCTGCTGAACCCACAGCAGGATCAGCTGATGCAGCGACTCATGAGAAACGTGAAGCTGAGAAAGCAGCTGACTCCACATCAGCTGTGTCTGACGTGGAGACAGCAGGTGGAAAAGAAGCAGATTCAAGAAGCTGCTCTGCGCCGGAAACCGCAAATCTGGTCCAGTCAAAGGACGAAAACGTTGAGCTTCCTAAATTGGATATGAACAGTTTTAATGTGATTAAATCTCTAGTTCTTCAGTTCAAATTCCAACAAAGTTCCACACAAAGACAACAGGTGACTTTGTTTTTTATACGAGTTAAGTTTCTTCTTCTCACTCCATTTCAAGCTAAATGTTTTTATTTTATATAGGTTTACTTAATAGCAGTTCCATGCTTGTTTTATAGTGATTATAGCTTGAGCTACAGTGCATCTAAAAGTTAAATAATTAAATTTTTTTTATTTTAAAAAATGTAATCATTTTAAAAAGTCTTAAATTTGAGTTTGAAAACCTGCAGGTGCTTTGATTGATTTCAGCCTCGTGATTTTTAAATAACATGAAAGATATTTTCTCAGTTGCTCACTGTTGTTGTTGATCATAACATATCTTTATCAAAACAGAGTCCTGAAAAGAGAAGTGAGGAGCAGAGCTCAGACGAGACGCCTTCCGCTAAAAACAAGCGCTCACCGTCTTCATCACCGTCACCCAAATCTAAAAAAATTAGACTCTCACCCAAACCCTCTTCATATTCAGATTCAGAGACTCAGGGAGTTCTTTCATCATCTTCAGGTGTCGGGATGTCACAGGAAAACGTGAGTGAAATGGTCAAATCTGACTGCAAGGAGGGAAAAGCAGCTAAGTTCGAGCCAGAGACCTCACCAGATGGAGAGAACTTGGATTTAACCAACCAAAACCAGAGTCCAGAGGCAGATTCTGCAGATCAAACACTCGGAGAGATCACTGAAAAGGAGACACAAAAAGATGAAAGTGGCAAAAGCATAGCGGACAGGGTAGATGAAAGTTATGAAGGAACGAATAAAGAACCTGAGATTAACTATGATGTAGATCAGGAAGGCATTGAAGGCAAAGAAATAAACGCAGCTATTCGTGATGAGGAGAGAGCCACTGAAAACCTTGAAGTTTCTGAGAAAGACAAATATCAGCAGGTTGAAGAGGCAAGTTTGACTGTAAAACCAAACCAGGACACCATTGTTTATGTGTCTGAAAAGGAAGAAAATTCACCAGATAAACAATCTGACACTCAAACAAAGGACAGCAGTGGAGAGGAAGAGGTGGGGAAAGAAGATAAAGACTCTGGTGAAACGGTTGAAGATCAATCTGTCACTAAAACCTCAGCTAGAGGATCAACTAAAAGTTTAAAACAAGATAAAGTAGATGCTAAAGAACCAACTATCACAACAAGATCTACCAGAGGACAGAAAATAACTCCAGATGAAGGAAAAGAAGACAAAACTCCAGCAAAAAGAAGGAAAGATGCCCAAGATTCACAGGAACAAACCAAAAATGAAGAAATGATTTCTGGAGATGTTTCACCAGTAAGATGTGAACAGGAACCATCATCAGGAATCTCAGACAGCATCACAGGGACTGAAGCCACAACCACCAGGAGGCGCAACCGAGCCAAGAACGCTGCGGTGACGACTCCTGGTGAGACAGGCGGATTTAAATCCATCTCTTATTCTCACACCAGAACAGAAAAACACGAGAGAAGCCGGTTAATTTATCGTCTGTTTCAGTGAGGAACTCCACCAGAAGGAGGGAGTCTGAATCTCCTGGTGGGCAAACCCTGAAAGAATGTGAGGAGGACAGAAAAGAAGACGCTAAAGGTAAAAAAGAGAAAATATTTACCATCGGCTTCAATAAATGTAAGAGGTAGTTAGCGCTTTAGTTACTGAACAATGGAAAATCAAAAAAACACCGATTATCTGGTTGCTGTAACTGGATTGGCTAGCAACTATTAGCTATTAGCTTTGACGCTTTTCAACGACGTCACTAAATCATTGGAGGGTTCATGATGGATGTCGCTATAGAAATGAGGATCTGAAATTGTTTTTCAAAGTTGTTTTTGTCAGTTTATTCCTGGCTTCTTCTTGTTAAAGTCGGGATAACTTGTCTGTGAACGTAGCACACCTGGTTGGGGCTCATGGACGGCGGTATTTACAGAGGTCCGAAACAGCGAGCTTAGAAACTGACCCGAACCGCCTCCCTTCTGACGTGTTCATCAAATTACCGGCTCTGAATTCACACCACGTGATTTGTCACCGTGTGATAAACAGCGTTTCCTTAAAAACGAACAAAATACGAGACGCTAGCCAGGTTTTTTCCATCCATGCTAGGCTACATGACATTGTCTCCATGGTTACCGACGGTTAGACACGTACCTTCTCCACAATGCGACACTTGAGATCTTTCTAATCATGCTTATAAAGTTTGTGAACGTTAAGTTTCCTTACCTTGTGAAAAGGCAAATCCATGATTACACCGAGGGCTGCCGGTCATTGTGATAAACGGCTGCTTGTCGTTTTATCTCATAAAACCACACAGCCACGTCCATTGCCATGGCAACCTGCTGACAACGGCACAGAGAGACTACTGAGCTGAGATTATGTTCAAGTGCGTCAGTAACATCCATACCAAAAATAAACAAACAAAAAAACAGAAGAATGCAAATATTTTCCACACAGAGTTATTTTCTAATTGTTAAGTTAGTGAACGTCCACCAGCAGAAACATAACTCTGCCTCGGTGCTCAGAACGACCTGTTTGATAGATCCAGCACTATTATGATGTTAATCAGTCCTTTCTTTTCAGTCCCCAGTAAACGGAAGATGGAGATTTTGGGACCTGAATCAAAGAAATCTTGTGTGGACACGAACGTCAAACTTCCTCCATTCAACCCTAATGAACCTTTAGGTGAGATGCGCACAATTTACTACAATAACTGTTCATTAAAAATTGCACGACCTGAAACCAGGGAGTGGTTGACATGGCCAAAATATCTCGTTATAAGTGAAATAATTTAAAATTATTGACTTGAAATAAACTCCTATATATTGCTGAAAAGTTATTTGTAACTTATTTCAAGTTAATTGCACTAGAAACTAGACCAAAAATACTTGGTAAGATTTTGTGTTTTTGCAGTGTTGAAGTTAACTTTGTCACTAAGTTCTTTTGATTTCAAATGTAAACAGAACATGTAGCACAATGTATTAAATGTAACAATGCTGTTTCATTGTGTTCAGTGCAGAAATCTCAAGTCACTGCTGTCCTGCAATATTTGATAATCTGTAGTTTTCAATTCAAAAATACTTTATTAATCCCAAAGAAAAATTGAATGTTGTTGTAACTCATGTTAATTCAAATTCTTCAAAGAGTTATTGTAGATATAGAAATATCAGACTGTTATGAAGTTAATTCTTTTATGTAGACTATTGGGATACACTTCATTCACCCATATGCCCATACGTGACATATGAATGAATAAATATATTTCATTAATTCCAGAGGGAAATTCACAATATTTCATGTTTTTCTAATCTGCTGCATATTTTTTGTTTTTACTAACTACATTGTGTTTCATTTCCATGTCATATACTAACATTTCTTTGGAGTGTCCCTACAGGTGCTAGAGATGGTAGAGAATCCAAAAATCGTACTTGAGTAAAAGTAGCACTACTTCAACATAGTTTTACTCAAGTAATGGTAAAAGGCAACCATCCAAAGTATTATTCAAGTAAAAATGTATACTCAAACACTAAGTAACTGGTCAAATTATCATTTAATATTTAAACATCACATAATCAAATGAACCAAAATATAAAGTCAAGTGGAAATGTTGGTATTTTCAGGACCAAAATGACAATAATTTATGTAATAAAATAATGACAAAATGTTTGTTTCAATAAAAACTTATAAAGCTTCAACAAAAACTGCAGGTGTGTGTTTTGTGAATTTTTGGTTAAAACATGTTTGTTTTTCAGTCAGTGGGTAGAAAATCCAGACGTTTTACTCAAGTAAGAGTAGAAATACTTCAATATGAAATTACTCAAGTTAACAGAGTAGGAAATAAACTCCTAAACGTTCGTTGTTGTTTTTTCAAAAAGGTTACTTAAATGTAACTGTACTTCATTCCTACCCCACTCTGGGTACAGACTAAGCAACACCAGAAGTTCTCGTACTGCGCCATGAGTCCATGACTTGGTGTTAAAGTATTTGTACCTTTTAGTGTCCAGATTTCATAATAAAAGTTCTATTTACCTCACTAATGACCGACACTGTGAAGTTTGATTAATTACTCGTTATTCACACATTTTTCTTGTCTATTCTTAACTTCAGGGAAGGAGTTTGTGACCCAGAAGTGGGGGTATTTCTGCAACCTGTGTTGTGTTTCCTACCTGAAGGAGGACCAGCACTGCAAAACCCAAACCCACTACAACAACCTGCAGGTTCACATAAGAACACATTAGTAACCAAAACACTGTTGCATGTTTGTGGCTCATGCTTGTTTTTTATGTTTGTTTGTCTTTCACTTCTCAGAGATATTACCAGAAGCGGGGAAAGCTAAAGCCTTCAAAAACACTGAAACAAAGCTGAGGGTCATCTTCCTGTTTGATCAGCTTGTTGGTTTTTGATGAAGAATGTGTTAGTGTCGATATTACTTGAACATACATTTTGTTTACATTTTCTGCTTTTTTCTATTTTTCATGATTATCAGATTTAATCTAAGCAGTAATTTTCAAATTGGTTAACTATAGCTAACGAAGCATTTTTTGTATAATCAATTTGTCACAATGTGAAGTCATTTTGAAGAATTGTTCTGGATGATCTAAATGTTATTTTGAGATAAAATTACTTTTCTGACAGGATTGCCATTTTCTTTTACAGGAAAATGTCTTTCGGGGAGATTTGTTTTTCCCTTTTTCTTTTGTCATGATGAAATTTTTCAGGTTAAATCCATAGTTCTCTCAGTAAAATAAAATATAATTTAACACTAAAACTCGATGTGTGTGAAGCCTTCTTTTCTATTATGTCTTAATTTAGCTATTTTGTTTGTTTTGTCTCTAATGATGGTAGAGGATGTTACCCATGATATATTTAGACCTTGAGATAAAATACTAATTCACACCATTTCCGTCTTCTCTCTTATTAAAATATATATAATACCAATAAGTAAATATCTTGTTTTGATCACTGGTTCTGCTTATCGGGTAAACTCACTTGAACATCTAAATTGTCAACAGTTACGCTCTTATTTTGAAATTCTGCACCTGAACCGGATATGGCTAAAAAGATTCGTCATCTTCAAACTGGCTCACCTGCCTGTTGATGATGAACGTAAAAAAAAAAAACAAAACACACAAAAAAAAGTGACAAACGGTGGTTAGTTTTGTATGAGTAAGCTGAAAGAAAACCAGCTAAAGGTATGTAGCAATTCATTGTGAAAAATAAACGTGTACTAAAACAGTTTAGATTAAAGTGCCGTCGCCGCTTGCGTCGTTGTTAGCATGTGTCGTTAGCCTAATGGCTAACTAACGGTTTTTGCTCCCGCGCTAACGTTAGTCTCTAATTAAAATGCTGTTTTATAATGTTTTCTCTCACACTAGGCTCACATGTCTAACTTTAACATTGATAATCCACCTTAATTAAGAATGTAGTCATAGGTTCATGTTTTTTGTGTGAATGACAGATTTCTCATTAGCATAATTTAGTTACCATTGTTTTTATTTTTTGTTAAGTTACCATTGTGGTTGTCAAGTTAACGTGTAGTTGTAATTTACGCTACCCTATAAACTTTTTCTTTTTAATCTTTGCACATTTCACACATACATACCACTCAGTTAATTAGAATGTAATCAAAAGCCAAGAAGCTAATTTGTTTGGGCAACTCGAAAAGCCAACAGGTAATTTTGAAGATTGCATTGGTAATTAAATAATTAGCTAACACTGCAGAACTAAATTGTGTCTTGTTCTATAAACATAATGCAATCAGTAACATGGTGCGAGTAAAAAATTGTATAACCTGGTAAATAGTTCTTAAGATAAAATGTGGTTAAACCAATAAATTATAGCAAGTTTACAGATTTTAATTTTCTTGGTAGAAAAATCTATAACGTTCAGTTTCATAATTGAAATTATTATAGCTCTTACACCTGTCCATTTACAGAGCAATTACTGTCTATTTGAAAAATGATAAAAAGTTACATTTTGCATTTAATGAATATATTTTCTGTAACATACTTTTTGTGCATCACTTCATTATTGCTTCATTTTAGATATTTTTTTGCATATTCTGACATCCTGAGGAACAGAAACTTCCATTTAACTTCTTTCTTTACCCTTTTAGCGCCGTGGCTGCTGGAGCATTTGCTACAAGGAAGATTTGGTCATTTGTTTCCTGTTGTAGCTGGTAGCTTTGCACCGATGTGGACAGTAAGGCTATCAGTTGAACACCAAGCATTGTAACAACGCCAAGCTGTGACACAATAATGTTTTCATTTCTACTTCTCTAACCATCAGCCTTCATTCCTTTCCTGATATTTGTAACATCCACACTGGGAAGCACAGATTTGAAATCTTTTCACAGTAGAAACACTTGTTTCTAAAACATAAAAAAAAAGATGCTTTCTTCTTCAAATTACTCTTCTTCTGAAGGACCTTCAGACTTGGATGATTCTAGTTCTTGCGCAATAAATTCATCACGTTTTACAGATGAAACTACAAGTATAAATGATAATAGAGTCGATATCGGCAGGAAACAAGACAACCATGACAAAGCTGGGACAGAGCAACCCTATCCTTACCCCGATAGCCCAGAGAATATTGTAGAACTGGCCACCAAGATCCTTCAACGGTTTGGGCTTGAAAAAGAAGATTTAGAAAATCTCCTCTCCTACCCTGAAGACCAGATCACTGTAACAAATCTGCCTGCCATTTTGGAGCAAATCTGCATTATGAAGAAAAAGAAAACAACTGATGGTTCAAACTTTCCACGTGTCACAAGCACAACTGGATTTAACCGTTTTTGTTGTTCAGAAGGTGAACAGATTCACAGATTTGATCAAAATTTTGGATTTGATGGAGTTTTGGAAGAAACCAGTAAAAGGAGGAGCTCAGCAGAGGGGAAAAACTGGGGTTCACATAATCAGAAAAGCTCTTCCACCAGTTCTAGCTCAGTCAGGACCTTTGTGGACCATCCACTCAGTAATTTGAATAACCTGCAGATCCAACCAAATCAGAGTTTACAATCCATTTTCTCCTCGTTTCCTCTGGTGACGCAAGAAATCGATAGAAGTTCTCCCAACTCTGAAGGATCTGAACCAAAATCCAACTGGAGTTCAACACCTGAAATGAAACAAATTGCTGAAATGAAGCAATTTGTTTCAATACCTGGAGACGGAGACCCTGACCAAGCCATTAATGATATGTGCAAAAATGACAGTATAACTCACGGACAAGTTACAAAAGTTGTTGAAACAAAGAAGAATAAAAAGTCAAAGCAGAAATACCAGAAAATACAAAGTTACTCTGATTTAAATCCAGTTCCTCCTCCATCCATAAGGCCAATGTGTCCGCCTGAGGCAGCGTCCACCCAGTGGCTGCTGCCGCCTTCAGGCAGAGCGTTCCTACCTGATCCAACTGGTTTCAATGGTCTGCCTCCACAAGCCATGATGGAGGATTATGTTGCTACCACGCCGAGGGCGTTCCCACACATCTGCTCTCTCTGCAGAATAGTGTGTGTTAATATGAAGGTGAGTTTGGGACTTTTCTTCTGATCCCTCCATTAACAAGTTAATTAAAAGTTAAAGTTATAATCTTTTCAGTTGTAGAATTCACTTTTACTTTAGCTAGTGCTGAAATGATTATTCAAATCTTGAAATAATAATCGATTTAGTAATTTATTAACTGGTATATACAGTCAAAAAAGAGAATTTGTTGAAAAACAATGTATTCAGAGCAGTAATTCAGCTTAAACTACAAAATATTCAATTTGCATTTAAGATAAGAACACCATGTTTTTACATTGACATCAAAATGTAAATGGCATTTTTCTATTCATCCAGTTCAAATCCACAAAAGAAATGTATATTGTCTTAATAAAAACATTATTTATTTATTGTATTTCTAATGTTGAATATAAAATGAAAATCTGAAGAATGTGTCAGTTTATCAGAATATCGATTAATACTTAAATAATTATTAGTTTCACCCCTAATTGTAGCACAGCAAGGTTTTTGCTCAAATAATGTAAATAACTATTATTTCAAATAGAAATATTAAAATTTTATGTTTTGTAGAAATTTATCACAAAAATTAAAAGGAAAACTAGCAGGGTCCCCGCACCCCACCTTTTCTTGTTAAAGGAAACTATAACCATGATTATTATTCTATCATTTATCATCGTAAAAATTTATTCTAATGAAAATATATTCCAATTAATGCACCCCAAAACTGTCAAATTTGTAAAAAAAATTTTCATGCTATTTTCTCCAGTTTTAGTTTCATAAAGACGTTAATAAATATCAAATTCAAAATTATAATTAAATGCGGTTACTATGTGGAACCTAATAACATAAATCACACCTTTTTATGTCATTGGTGTCCTGAAGAATTATTTAGATACAACAGACATAAAACTTACAATAAAATAAGAAAATAAACAGAAAAAATTGGTTAAATGTTCAAAATGAGCAGCCTTTATAAAGAAATGATGCTCCTTCTGGCTGCACTGATTAAAATGTTTTTTGTTGAGTCTGCTGTAACATTTGCTACTCTTCCTGCCAGGACTGGATCATCCACCAGAATATCAGCTTTCATATCCAGGCCTGCATTCTCCTCCGCAAAACGTCAGTGTCCTTTTTTTTTTAAACCTCAATTAAAAATTTGTTCACTGCGTTTTATGGATGTTTATCTTCTTGTGGAGTTATCAAGAATATTTTAGCATTTTTAAGAGATTTTTGATGTTGCTATAGTAGAAACTCCTAATACAAAATTCTTTTTTTCCCTTTTCTTTTTTAATGTTTTGCCCTACCAAGAGGAAAACCAAATTAGGACTTTTTATTGAAGAGAATCTGTTAAACAAAAATTGGGATTTTAAAAATTTTTCTGTTTTTCTACAGATTCCCAAACTGGGATTGTACAGTACCACTGTTTGAGAGGTAAGTCAAATGAAAATCCTTTGGCTTCATTTTTAAAAAGTATCTTTTTAGGTTATTTTCTACCAGTTAAATGATGTTTTATTTTTGTAGTTTTCCTGATAAAGACGCCTCCACCTCTGCTCAGACATCCGAGCGTTACGATCACAGAATTGGGTCCAAGAGCTGGTCCAGATCCAGATCCATCAGTCCATACAGACTGGAGGATAAATGTTACAGATCCAGGAGCAGTTCCTGCTCTCCAGACACTTATGTCCGCAATGCTTGGATGGATAGAAGCAGACCAGAGAAGTGGGAGGATCCAAACATTCGCAGGTTGGTGAGATACGAGAAAAACAGCGAAATTCTCATCAGTAATGCTGGAAAATCTCAGCAGAAATTTAAATATGACCCATTATGCTTCCTTGAAGACATTGGGATACTTCTATGATCTATTTATGTTCATTAAATTTTTTTGCACAAAATAATTCTTGGGTGATGAGATTTCAGTCTGGCCAGTTCAGTGTTAGTGCCTCTGTCACTTTAAGTCCAAATAAGTTGTTGGTGGCTACGAGTTCTGTTTGGGTTGCTAGGTGATGAGTCTGGGTGTGGCATCTGTTGCTAGGTAACGGGGCAGTGCCTGCTGATTTGTTAGGTTCCAGTGGTTTTTGAAACGTTTTGCTGAAAAGTGATTTTTAAATTTTTTTTTTAAGTGCTGCTGTTTCTAGAAGCAGTAGAAACCTAAATGGAAGCACAAAAACAAAAAAAGCACAAAACGTGAATTTTGCATAAGAGATTAAAGCCTTCTTGATGTCAGAAAAACTGCTGATAATTTACAGTTTTTAAAGTCTTCAATGTGATGTTGGTTTCCGGCAGATCTCTCTCACCACCTTCGATGTGGCGTGACCGTTTGGATTCGAGGAGCCACCGGAGGGGATCTTCATCCGAGAGGAGCAAGAAGAAAAAGTCTTCACCCAATCAGAGACACAAGAGATCAACAATGTCGTCCAGTAAACGGCTGAGGTCGAGCACAGTAGAGCAGCTAACCAAAAAGCTGCTGAGAACATCAGGTTGGAGATGCAGGACAGCTTCTGACCGCATTATTATGAAAAGAGATCAGCCACACCGATGAGCCTCTGAAACAAACGTTTTCTCTCCTGCAGCTGTCCAGTCGCTTATGAAGAAACCGAAAATCAAAACTGTGGTCAGAACTCTGGTTCCCATCATCTTGGCTGAACTCAAGAACCTAAAATCCTCTTCTTCATCATCATCTTCTCATTCATCAAAGAAGAAATTGGATTCAAATTTTCCCAAAGTGAAATCTGACCTTCAGATCGGTGAACCTGGTTCTTCCAGAAAGCCTCAGGTTAGTGCTAAGATGCTTTTTAAACTCAATTTATTCAAATTAACTATTTGTTTTAGTCTTGTCTCCAATTTTCTGAATGTACAAATGCCACATCTTGCATCAAGAAAAGTAATATTTATTTTTTTATTCATTTTTTAACTTTTCCATACAAAAGTAAGAAAATAAGACAAAAAAATAAACGTGTACGCCATATTGAAAAAAAGACGACGAAATGGATAAACAATTTTATAAATTCACAAGTTTTTAATTCTACTGCAGATATAAAACATTTAGAGATAGATGGAAAAAAGAATGTAGTTATTAAATTGTTCATACTTTTTTAGTTATTGTACAGATTTAATTTCATTTTGCACATCAAACGACAATAAAATGGACTATTTCTGATTCTGTAAAACAATCGACACCCAAAGAACTAAATGGAAAGAAATTCTTACTTCAGTTGTTTTAACAATTTATTTCTACAAACTAAAGCTCTGCATATTTTCACAGCTACCAGATAGGAATATTTTGTTAAAAGGTTTTATGTACTTTACTTAAATTGTTTTGCTGTAATTTAATTTTTGCTCCAAATGATCACAAAAATTATGTAATCATCAAAAACATTCTGCTTTTCAGGAGTAATCTGTGCTATAAATTATCTGGACTAATACATTTAAATAAAAGTAAATGTTATTGTGTATTTTATCAGATCTGTTTTTACAGCCCAGACATGTTTTTTACAACTTGACTGTTGTTATTTAAGCTATAGAACATTAGTTTTGCTCTTTTTGCTCTTAAATGTCTTTAATCTGTTTGTTTTAAAAACCAGGTCGATGCACCAAAAGTGAAAAGGATTAAGAGCCTCGATGTTCAAGAAACATCAGTCACTGTGGTTAAAGAAAAAGAGAAGCAGTTTGTATTTAATTTTATTCACACCTACATCTTTACATCAACATGTTAAAATTTAATGTTTATTTTCATAGAATATACTTCCTAGAAAATGTTTTCCTACTAATAGGAATCAGAAAATGGCTTTGCAACAGTAAGTTGCCATTTTTCTACAGTGTCTGGTCTTAAGAGGAAAAATAGATTTTCATTAAAGTAAAATAGAAATATCATGTACTGTCTGAAATTGAGGTATACCAGCAGCAAAGTAACAAGAAGGAAAGAAATAATTGGATGACTTTATGGAAAACACAAGAGAAACATTGATGTTATTAGCAATAGCAGACCCAGATTAAAGAAATGTACAACAGATTAGCGCTAAATGTTTCATATTATTAAAAGCAACAACCAACTATAAGCAGACATTACTGCAATCAAAGAAAGTTTCTCTTACATTAATTAGACCATTTTAAAATGGACATATTCAAACAGTAAAGCTTTTCTTCCTTCAGCTCATTTTCTTGTCTAATCAGATTGCCTGTGGAATCAAAAGTCTTCAGAAGACGACCAACAAAACGTGTGTCCAGCACTGATCTGGCTCTACATTCAACTAGAAATAATGCGTCTTTACCAAAAAGAAGGATGACAAGAATCAGATGCATCTCAAAAACAAAAGCTTTGCTTTTCAAATCAAGAACTATCCTATCCCGGCAGATTGCCAGATCTTTGAAGCTTCCAGGATCTACAAAGTTGATGTTTACAAAGAAGAAAGTGGCTGGTAGAGACTCTAGAAAAACACAAAAAAAGTTGAAACAATCTCTAAAGGGACTGCAAGAGAGAACTACAGAAGAAATGAGACAGAAACCTAAAATTGGAGTAAAACATCTACAGGAAGATGGGGGTGTGAGGAAAGAAGAAAATGAAGATGTTATCGAGACAGAAAACCTGGAAACTCTTTGGACCAAAGAGTTGAAAGATGCTGAAACTCTGAAACATCTGCAAATAAGATCAGCACATTGTGTGGAGTTTAAAACTGCAACTGCAGGTGAACTACAGAGGAGTTTATGCAGTAAGCCAGCAGAGAGTTACGCATCAAGCTGCTCCGTTTTTACACCAGAACCAGCTGATCCGCCTCAGACCGAACAGAACCTCCTCAAAGCTTCAGTTGGTTCATCATCACAGAGTCAGAGTGAAAATCTGATTTTGGAAAAGGGAAGTTCGCCTGATTTCAAGCAACAGGAGAAAAAAGAGAAGAAAAAAAGAAAGAAAAAAGGTAAATTTAACAACAAACTGATCAAAGAACATCTGATGGTATTTTTCCTTTCTGGTATGTGAATCCTATAAAATTCAGTGGTTTTTGGTACTTTTCTGTGAATTTGTGGGTTTTGGCTCATCATGGGATCTGCTAATAAAGACATCATGGTTTATTTACCAACTTCATAAAGTATTGGTTTTATTCTTTATTTTAGTACAACTCATTTTATTTTCATAGGGCCAATTTACAACATGACCAGAGGCAGTTAACAGAAAAAGAAGTTTTCAATCTCTTCTTGAATCTAATTTGATCTCAGTTATCAGGCGATACAATAAAGTTCAGATTATTATTCAAAGTAGTTTAAAATGTTTTTGTTTAAGGGACGCAGCGGATTGCATCGAGTCATTAACTTGCAGGACTCACAACAAACACAGATGTTTACTCGTTTACTTTAATCCCTCAAACTGAGCATGCATGGAGTGACAGTGTAGAGGAAAACCTCCCCCTTAACAAGAAGAAATATGGCTTAAAATCTTTAAAAGGTTTTTTTTTTCCCCTCAAAACAAAAATTGCAAACAAAGTATATTTAAAAAGTAGCTTTTATTTCAAGGATTTCCTCTGGGAGTTGATCTGAAGTCGGAATAAATTAAAGTTGTAAAGTATGTCGAACTCTTGAAAATCAGAAAATTTGATTAATCGGTATATTTGATGTATTTCCTGCAGCTACCAAAAAGCGTCCTTCAGCTGCCATCCTGACTTTCAAAGAACACCTGGTGAAATGTCTGAGTGAAAAACAAATTGGTAAAAAAAACAGTAAAATAAAAGAAAAGCTAGAAAATCTGTAGATTAATCTTAACTGACCTGTAAATCTTTGTTTTGTCTCTCTTCTCCAGGTTGTTTAAGCAGGAGAACCATTATGTCTCAGAAGGTGAGTTTTTATTAACCAGTTATGAAAAACGCATCTTGAATATCCGCTTTCTAAAGCTAAAACGTTTGCTTTAAACTGACCCAAACTATAAATTTTTAGTTTAAATTGTAAGCTTGATGCACTATTTAATATGTCTTAGGATCAGTAATGCAAATATAACCTAATGTTTCGTCATGTTTCTGTCATTTACTCTAAATTATCTCCCAACCTTTTGGCTCCACATAAAGCCTAATCTATAGTTGAACAGAAAAATGTAAAATCTGTGTGAACATTTCTCTAATAATCTGTTTTTCTCAGCTGGTTTCCCTCAATGCAAAGGTGCTGCTCATAAAAAACCTGCCCAGCTATTTCGACGGCTGCTACAGAGAGGATGAAATTGCTGATCTGCTCCGCCCGTTTGGCTTCGTCTTTAAGGGGAGCAACATCTACGTTATTCCTGAAAAGTGCATGGTGAGTAGCAAATACATCGGAGATTTACCTTTTTCTCTTTTTAACCAAGACGCTGGAGGTAAAAACCTGAAAATCAAAAGCCTGAGAGACTTTGGCCATTTGTGCAGTTTTAATTTGTTTTTTGCATTTCCTGAACCAGAACGGAGAAATATGAATAAAAATATGAAGAAAAGCAGCGGAGAATTCAGGGAAAACCAGTAAAGACGCAAAAAGCAAAGATTTGTATATTTATATATGCAGTGAGGAACAGGAAGTCAGCAGAAATGTGGTCTGAGGTCTGGCACTGGTGGATACCTAACAAACAAACACTCGTAGAAGGGATTTAAAAGCACTCTATATGTAAATGTACATTTGTTACAAAGAAAAATAATATAGATTAAAGTTTCTCTTGAGTCAACAAATGATTTTTAAAATGTTTCCATCTTTGTGACAAAAACATCTTCACTTCTGCCATATAAGTCCAGTTAAAATGTAAGAATGCTATAATTATTAAATTGACTCCTTAATTTTTTTGTTTTTAGGCGTTTGCCCTGATGCCGTCTGTGAAAACTGTTCAAGACATCGTGGCTTATTCCGACCAGAACCACATAGTTTTCAAAGGAAATAAACTATCAGTCGAAGTTGTTCACAACATGGTTTCCATGACGCCAGTAGGAATATTTACATTTTATGTCTTTACGTATCAAAATATGGGAATTCACAAATTTATTCAGTATAAAAGCTAAAGAATGTTATTTTATCTATGAAAATCTGATAAATAAATGAGCGTAGGATATAGTTTGACGCAAAACATGCAGTAAAAACTTTAAAATGTTATCACGATTGCTTAAGTAAGAGCTAAATAGTTGCTATTTTTGAACAAATCAAGACAAAATTTACTGAGATTTTCCTAAAGATCAGTGAGTTTATCGTAGTACAAATGAATCTGAAGAAAAACATTAACTCTGTTCCTGTGTTTGTTTCAGTTGGGCTTTTATTCATTTCTGATCAAAAGGACCCATACTGTGCGTATCACATTATTTCTCACTTTGATACAGATTTTTATTTCAGAATAAGTGATTGCAGAATAAAATAACACATCTGTGTTAACAGAAACTGAAGTACGATGGAGGAAATTTGATCTTCATCCACAACGTCTCCCAGAGCGAAGCCGGCACTCTGAAGGAAACGCTGATAAAAATCGGCTGTGTGAGACGATACCTGCCTCTTCTCAACAAGGTGTTGAACTGCAGCGTCTCACACACGTGTGTGTGTGTGTGGGTGGGTGGGTGGGTGTAGAAAGAAGCTGAATTATTCCTTTGTGCGTTTCAGGTGTTTGTTGAATTTAAAAACAGACGAGAGGCGGACATGTTGGGAGTTTGGTACAGCCTGCTGAAGCGCTCTCCAGGTCATCAAGTCTACAGGATGAAAATACCTCAAAGCAACAGTCTTCCTCCATGTCAGTTTCTATCTTAGGATATAAATGTTGAAATGTTGCCACCCTGAAAGCAACGACCTTTTATGGAGCCATCAGAACCAAGAATGGAGGGATAATCTGTTAAAAAAAATTTATCTACCCACCTCCTCCTTAAGCTGCTATAGCCGTCTGAAGACATGGGCCAAAAACAACCAATCAGAGCCAAGAGGAGGGTCTTAGCGCCGTCAATCAATCTCATGTACTCAAAGCTAAATGTGCTAATGGTGGAGAAACAACTTACCGTTACAGGAAAACCGTTTATCTACAATCATCAGAGGTTACGCTAACTTACTGTTAACATACCTTTGCTAGCTAACTAACTTTTTTGCAACAATCATGAGTATTTGCAGATTCATCACCACTTGCCTGGAAAAAAGTTTCACTTTTTTGAGGTTTTAGTCTTAAATTTCATTCATAATGGTCTTAAAAAACCTCAAATTTGAGTTTTTCCAGAAACCCTGGTGGAGAAATGTTCCCTGATTTCAAAACTTTGACTTGTAATTCAAATCTCCATTCAACATTCAGGTCAACATTAAAATCCCGAGAAATTTTACTGCAGACGCGTTTCAACATGTCATGGACAGACTTGAGAATCTACATCAGCAAAGCACTGACCTTCATTTTTATTTGTGCAGCACCAAGAGTGCCAAACAAAGCTTTGCCAGACGGCAATAACATTATCGACGGCGCCATCATCCCATCTATAAAACGTGCCGTTCCTCTGGGCAGCACTCCTCCGTTCTGGATCACCATGACAACAGACCCTTTGGTGTTTCCCACCCACTGTCCCTGGTTCAATATCCCAGGTAAAAAATGAAAAGAAACGGAAACCATTTGGAGGCTTGATGTAGCTTGAAGTGACTGCGTTACATTTTGTCCCATAGATTATCTGACAGTCAGTCCGAACGTTTTAAAGGTAACTTCTTTTTTCTGCCTAATTTTGATCAAGAAGCAAAATAATTCTTGTTTGTAAAGTGGAGTCTATAGCTATTGAGGAATACAAAATCTTACCAAACATTTATCATCTTGTTTCTAGTGCAAATATTTTAGTACACTTTAAATAAGACTAAACTAATCTATAAGTAGCTTTTCAGCAGGATATAGTAGCTTGTTTTAAGTCAGTAATTCCTCAACATAATGAGAAATTCCACTGGCAGATTATTTAATATATAACATGGAAAAAATGTCATGTTATAAGTGAAACGCTCTACCAATGGAACTAGTACGTTTTTCTGCAATTTTAAGGAATTATTGACTTAAATCAAACTATTATCTTGCTGAAAAACTACTTATAAATTAGTTTTGTCTTATTTTAAGTGCACTAAGAAAATAAACCAAAAACACTTGGTAAGAGTTTGTTTAGTTTGTTCAGATATAAAACTTGATTTTTCCATGCAGCAGAAATGTGGTCTGAGATGTAGTGCTGGTAGATACCTAGCAAACCAACACTCTGAGGAGGAATTTAAAAGCACTCTGTTTATGTAAATGTATTCATTAAATCCCTCTGAATATTTTAGACCTTTTTTTTCTATTTGTGCCTTTAAAACCTTTAGAAAACCATCAGACAGGCCTCAAAGTTCTGCACCGTCATGCTAACGGGTTTGCCTGAGAGTAACTATACCCACCAGGACGTCGCTAAGCTAGTGTGGAAACATTTCCCCAAACAGAATCTGCAAACTCTGTTCTACAACGTGGTGGTTTTACCACTGCAGAGGAGGGTAAAAACATCACATTATAGTTACTTACTAGATTTTAAAATCTCCCTGCGGCGTAACTTTTCAGTTTTCTCCCTCTCTGCTTCAGGCCTTTGTGTTTTTCAGCAGCTGGGACGACTGCAGTGATTTTGTCATAAATCACATCATGACTCCAGTTTCTGTGAAGGGCTCCATGCTCAGTGTTCACCTGGTGTTGGAGGACATGCAGCCTGGATTCAGTGAGGTACGAGTTCGTCCCGAACACTGAGGGAAATTATCAGCATTAGAATAGTTCCGGGTTTTTCATGACGGTTTTTATTTCTCTGTGACTTTCTGTCTGGTTCTGTCCATGCTTTGTTTGCAGGAGACAATGTACCGATCTGTGATGAAGTGGAGCAACGCTGTGAGTCGTTTTGAACCGATCCGAGAGGAACCAGCAGCAGCAGCTTCTAAACCTGCAGCTTTCTGTCTCTGCAGCACGTTTCTGAGCTGCGGCCTCTGGAGGACCGGCTGCTCTGCGTGGAGATCTCTGACCCTTCAACTCAGCTCGTCATGACGGTCATGAAACAAGTTGCAAGCGTTGCTGCTTTCGTCAACTTCCTGCCGCTCGCTAACAGGGTAACGACCCAAACCTCTGCACTAGTCCCATTCAGGGCAACTCGCCTCATTTCTGTTGTAATATTTGGAACCACTTATAGGATTAATTAGGAACATAAACATTTAAAGGATCCTTGATTTGTTTGCACAGACAGAAATTAAGGAACTAGATTTTCTTTTGATTTTAATCTAGTTTGTGGAGGCAGGACAGATTATTTCATCCATCCATCCATCCATTTTCCGTCACCCTTCTCCCTAACGGGGTCAGGAGTTGCTGGTGCCTATCTCCAGCTGCGTTTCGGGCGAGAGGCGGGGTCACCCTGGACAGGTCGCCAGTCTGTCGCAGGGCAACACAGAGACAAACAGGACAAACAACCATGCACACACACACACTCACACCTAGGGAGAATTTGGGAAGGCCAATTAACCTGACAGTCATGTTTTTGGACTGTGGGAGGAAGCCGGAGAACCCGGAGAGAACCCACGCATGCACAGGGAGAACATGCAAACTCCGTACAGAAAGACCCCGGGCCGGGAATCGAACCCACGACCTTCTTGCTGCAAGGCAACAGCGCTACCCACTGCGCCACTGTGCAGCCCGGACAGATTATTTGTGCAGCATATTTCAGGAACAAAGCAATTCTACGTGTTTTATATGATGAAAATAAACATATTACATCACAGTGATATACTGAAGCAAAACATAAAGATAAACGCATGGTTGAGTTTCTCTAGATCTCCTGAATACTTGGAAATGTTCTTCAAGTGATAGAAAGCCGACTTTGTAACTGTCTTTATGTGGCTCTAAAGGTTCAGGCCAGAGTTAATCTGCTGTAATAACTGAAGCTGTGCATCGACTCTGGATTGTCCCTCTTTAGGTCCAAACTGCAGTTTTGGCATTGATTGATTTGTTCCATTAGCGCTTCAATGGGTTCCACGTCACCTGATGACATTGTAATGTAGAACAGTGCATCATCTGCATAGTTATGATGGCTAATCTTATTTGTAATATGAGCCAGTGGGAGCAAGCAGATATTAAATGAGAGGGACCCCAGGATTGAACCTTGTGGAACCCCACATGTGAAGAGAATAATTGTTTTCCACTTGTCTTCTGTCAGATTGTGATTGAAATGGCTGAACCAAGCGGAGTATCAGCAGCTGTTCTCCAAATCTTACTGAACTCCTCACCAGAACACCAGCTGTGGTACGTGTGGGTTTCAGTTGATCTGAGTGAACCCAGATGATATCGAGATGGTTCTGATCCATCTCATTTTTTATGTTTTTCCCTCCCAAACAGGAGCAAAGTCACACATATTGAACTGTGAGTATCAGATGTTTATTTGATGATCGGGTCATTTATATAAAATTATATAACTTCAGCTGTTTATTTCTTTGCAGTTTTTTTGTTTTACACTGAACTTTTTCTGAGACACTCGGTTCTAAAGTCATCATTTATAATCTGCTCATAGTTTACAGTGAGACATTCTTACTCTAGTGTTTAATGTTTGTACTTGGTGTCAGACTGGTTTGACTTACCGCTGACTGTCCTCAAACCAGTTTGGATTGTAGTTGGTGGAAATGAAGGGAAATATAAAATCTTAAGTGAAAGTTTAATAATTTATCGACAACTAATGGAAATAAACAGACAAAGGATTGATTTGGAAAGTGTTGGGGACCAAACGGGGTGTAGGAATTACCAAAGAGCGTAAATTGAGTTTGTATGTTTAATTTTAAACTCTTAGTTACGTTTCAAATATGAACAACAAAACCTTTTGTAGGTCAATTATTGTTTTTATTGGACATCACATTTAGCTGCGTTTCCATTACAAATGGACACAAAACTGTCAATATTCAATATTCAGGCAATTTTGCAATTGCCTTGTTTCCATTGAATAAGCATTAAAACATGCAGTACCATCATCACCCTACCACTTCCTGTCGTCGTCTTCGTCATTTCCTCCAGTAGTAACATCCGGTTGTTGATCATGGGACCATTTGGTACGTAAAAGTGTTTGTGGAAGAAACCACTTTTGATTCAGTTGAAGAACTGAACAGATAAACTTTTTATACAAGAACATAAATTTTTTTTGGTGCGTTTCCATTAATCAGATTTATTTTTTTAATCCCAACAATGGAAACGCAGCTACTTTTACACAGAGGTGACAGCCAGGAAAGACTTTCAGTTTTCAGGGTTTTACCTGAAAATACGACCTTTTAACTAGTTTTTAATGTTTTTAAACCAAAATGAAACCATGAAAAGAACCATTTTTCAATGTTGTGCAAAATAAACACATCAAACTTGTTTCTGCTCTTAATTTAAGTTTGAAGACTCTGAATGGGCGTCTTCGAGACTCCAGTGAGGCTGTGATAAACCTTGAATGGGACTCACCGTTGAAACCAGCTGCTGCATCAGAATCCAAACCAGACAAGAGAAACCTTCGTTCAGAACCAGAAACGCCATCAGAGAATTTTTCTCCAAAGAGGAGGAAGCTGGAGCTGAGTGACCAATCCCATATTCTTAACAATAAATATGAAAATGAAACAACCTGGATAAAACGTGAGGAAAACCTTCAGGTCCATCCGAGTTCAACTGAAGATCAGACCAAAAACGAGACGAAAGTCCAGAAACCAGAACGTCTCTCCAACCTTCTGTCTGAAGACTTTAAACTTTACCAAACGATGAAGTCAGAAACTAACGAAGAGAGCATCGCTGCCGCCTCAAGAGGCAAAGAACCAACCAGAACCAAGCGACCTAAACATAAAAAAATGGTTCGCAAGATGCATAGGTCGAGTTTTCCTCCACAAAGACGAGCTGGAAACATTTCCTATCAGAAAGCGACTGAAGTCGATGAAAAGAAGGAAACAAATAAGGAGGAAAATCCAGCAAACAAAACAAGAAAGCTCCCAAAGTCGTCTTTGAAAGTTTACAGGAATCTGGATGGAGTGAAAGAGGAAGACGATGCGATGGAGGAAGAGTTGAAGGAAGATTTATGGAGGGAAAACCTGCAGAATGAGGAAAACTCAGGTCTGGATTTCTATCATCCATAATCAATGTTTCCATTTTGTCACATTTCCACAGAAAACTTCACTGTCATTTGTCTGATAAATTACACTGAAATACGCATCTGAAAAGTGTGGCATGCTTTTGAATCAAAGAAACTGCATCCTTAAAAAATTAATCTAAAATTAAGGCATTAAAGGAAAACCAGGCCTGTTCTCAACTAAATCCAAATGAAACAAGAAAAACTTACACAACAGAAATTGTAATAATGACAAAAAGTGAGAAGTTAATCCAAAAGTTTTCATACTGTAAACCTATAAAATTGACAGTAATGACGAATATATTCTTTCTTCTTCGTCAGTCATCAGTAAACGAACTGATTTTGCCTCCAGTCTTTGTTTCCGTTTTTACTTGAAAGATAAAATAATTTCTGTCAAAAAGTCTGGAAAGGTTTAATTAATTTGACTTACAAGAAGAAAAGTGGACATTCACTGCGAAAAAGTTGGAAAATTGTCATTTGTTTCTTGCAAACTGACGAGATGAAAATGCATAAAGAGATGAGATATTATCTGATGGGGTAAAGTTCAGTTTGGACCCTGGGAGGATTTTGATACAAATATAATAACACATCTTAGTTTTAGTATCATAAATTAATGCAGTAAATCATGTAAATTATATTTTTGAGGTAACATCCACTGATATTCAGTGAATCCAGTTTTCTAAGTCTCCAGGTTTCGTTTGTAATTCGTCGTCGTTTCTGCCGCCTGCAGCCGCTGAGTTTGTGGAGCCCATATTGGGTTTTTTCTGCTCCATTTGTTCGGTTTTCTTCCTGGCCGAGAACGCAGCCGAGGATCGGCACTGCTGCAGCCACGCTCACCTCGACAACCTGCAGGTTCGCTTCAAAACTTTGAAATCCTTAAAGATTTCTGTAGAAAATCCTTGTAAGTGCTTCATATTTAGATCTGAAAAGATTGGAAAACATTATTTACAGAGTTACTACCCAGAGTCGGACAGTAACTAGTTACATTTACTTTTAGGAGTATTTCTACTTTTGCTCGAGTAAAATGTCTGGATTTTCTCCCCACTGAATGAAAAACAAACAGATAAAGTTTCACAAGTTTTTATTGAAAGAAAGTGATTTGGGAAAATGTTTCTTTTTCTACTTATACAAATTGTCATTTTGGTTCTTAAAATACCAAAATCTCAACTGTAAATTTGGTCTGATATAATTTGATCAGTTAGAATAAGAACATTTGTTGAGATTAAACATTTAATTTGAGCAGGAAGATAATTTACCTTAACATGATTTATTTTATATCTGTTGTAAATTGCAGAAAATTGCAATGTTATTTAGTTCATTTGTGTTTTTATCTCCAGTTTGAAAACTTAACTTGAAAATGGTTGAACTTTTCTGAACATTTTTACCAAACTCTGATCTCTGCTTGTCTGTTTTTCAGATTCATTACCAGAAACTTTTACAACATTCATCTGATTAATCTGAGGAAGGATGTGAAGGTAAATCCAGTGTTTTAGTTTTTTTGGCTGTAAGGTTTTCCTCCCCCTGCTGGATGGAAATGAACTGCAGATTAAAGTTTCTCCTGTCATTTGGGTCCAGATCAGATCAGAACCAAATCTGTTCAAGCTACAAAAAGAACAAAAAATTGTTCTCTTTCTGACTTTTAGTTGTTTATAAGTTTATGTAATCAAGTGCATGTATTATTATAAATGTATCTTTTTGTTTAAAATATCAAATAAAACTCAGGACTGTTAGGTAAAAGTTCACTTCTAAACCACTGCAGTGAACTTTAGTCTTTTTGTGGAAATAGTTTTGGAAGAAAATAGACTTTGTAACATTTTTCAGCAAATTATTTAGCATAAACTTAAAACAGTAAAATTCTAGTTCCACTGGTAGATTGTCTCAAGTGCGGGAAAAAAAACGGGAATGTTAGAACTAGTGATTTATCTCGAGTTAATCGTAAGTTAGTTTGGTCTTTATTCTCACGCAGTAAAATATTTCAGGTAGGAAATAAGCTCTACAAAGCGAGCAATTAAAAATGTACAGGAAAATCCTTGAGGGCATTTATTTTATTAATTAAACCCGACAAATCCAATAAAAGGAAAAAAAATGTACAAAGTTCAGTCATCAGATCTGTTCCATTCATCACTGAAACAAACTTTTTCTCCATCATTATTTTCAGTCAGAAATCCAACCCTGGGAATTTTCCGAAGGTTCCTGCTGGATCTCCTGGTAATGTTTCTGAAACGAGAAAGAGAAAAGCGTCAAGGCGAGGCGGCCGACGCGCCAACGTCACGTTTTCTACGTCTGTTTCCTTTTACCTGCAGGTTGTCGTAGTGGGTCCTGCTGCAGCAGTGCGGGTCTTTCTCAGCGCCTTCGTTGAGGTAGAAAACCGAGCAAAGGTTACAGAAATACGCCAGTTTCTGGACCGTGAACTCCTGACCTGAATCAGCAAAAAAAAAAAACATTAAAATGTTCAAAATGAAAGCCCACAGACTAACGTTATCATTTATGCTAACTCGAGGTGGTTTGGTGGTAAAAAGAGATTTCCAGCGCTGGTCGGTTGGGGTTAAACCCAACCGACCAGCAGCAGCTCCACCCTGAGCAGAGGAAACGTCTCGTTCTCACCTAGAGGCCGTTCCGGGTCGAACGGCGGCAGAGTGACGTTGGCAGCAACAGTGGGAGACTGGGATCGAGATCTCTTAGCTCCAGGTCCGACCGGCTCGCTCCGCCGTCTGCCAACTACTGCAGAAGAAGAAATTAAAACCCTGATGCTCCTTCCTGTGGCAGCCTGCATTTCTCAAACATCAGTTTATGTAGGAAACTTTGAGGAACAAAAACCTTTTATTTGGAACATTTTTTGTTTCATAAATGCTGGAAGTAATCAATATGCACCTTTTTACAAAAGTCTTAACTGGCAATACATTTAAGACTTGTTGAGATCAAGTCTGCAGCAATAAATCAATTATAAAGTTTATTGATCTTTTAAAGTGTTTTTTGCCATTATCAATATGTGACTTGAAGATGGTCTAAAACAACAATAATGTTTATCTCAATAACTTCTGGGACAATTTAGCAACATTAGTAAACGTGACAGGACGAGTTCAGACTCCAAAATACATTTTGGTTTCATTATTTTGGATATTAACAGAATGTTCCTCGTAGTTGAGTAGAAAACGGTGAAAACGACGTTATTATAATTTGTTGCAACTCATGTCGTGTTTCTATGATGCTATTTTCATAATTCCCTTTTTTTCATGGAAACGTTTGATTTTTCACCTTTTGTCTGAGCCAAGCTGGATTCTTTCTCCTCCAAACATTCAATGTGTGGCTTCTGCTCACCAGAACCGCCGTCCGTTTCCTCCAGATCCTTTTGGACCTCAGACGGAACGTCGCTTGCAGCAGCAGAAAGCGACTCCTTCTCTTCTTCTGCTTCTAATTCGGGTTCAGCGCTGACCGTTTGACCTCTGGTGGATTTTCTCACTTTAAAAGAAAGGAAAACATCCAGTGGTTTTTCTGGATTTATCTCTATTTCTCTCCGTTTAAACGTCTCGCCGGTACCAGGAGTCGACTTCGCCTTCTTTCTGGGTCGGCCTCTGGTTCTGGGAGCTTTTACTTCCTTTATTTCTTCTTCTGCTGTCACGACGTTCACAGTTTCATCTGAAACGACAAATCAAAGTTTCAACCCGGCAGCAGCACTAAACCCGATTATTTTCCTTCACAATGAACAGATTTGTTTCAGTCCAGCATGAAAAAAATCCAATAAAAAACTGGAAATTTGTCATAATAAAATTCAATTTTTGAGTCCAATCATTTCAGAAGGGAATCCAAATGCAGAGTTTGTATATTTCTATCCAAAGACCCGTCTTTTAGAGACATAAACAAACTGAAAAAGATCGTTTTAATTCACTAATATACATTATTTGTGATAGTATTCAGCAGCACAGACAAGGTAAATTAAAATAAAGCTAAATTTAATGTTTTTAATTGTCTCTCACACCTTATACACCCAACTAGTCCAAAAACCAAACAATTTAACAACAAAAGAAATCTGCTAATTATAACTATCATAATAAAATATAAGCTTGAATACTGAGAACTTTCCAAATCTAGAGAAAAATTTATAGAAATTCAACGATTTTCAATTATTTCCATCCAAACCCGGTAAATAAACAATCTGTTGTTGAAAACGGACATAAAACAGGAAACATTCAGACACACCAACCTGTGGTGTCTTCATGTTTGCGTTTAGCAAATTTTGGAGTTTCGTCTGGTTTTATTTCCGCTTCATTTCCATCCAACATGACCTAAAAAAGATTATTTAGCCAAATCCTTGACGAAAACATCAATATGAACCCATTAGTACATTATTATCATCACCTCAGACATGAGGGAGCCATCTTTGTCCTCCATCTTCTCCTCCCGGGGCCCAGAACTGGTTTTAGTCTCAGGTTCTGGTGTCATTTCTTTTGATCCGGCTGCAGAGGTGAGCTGATCCAGACTCTGTTCCTCTGAAGCGTCCCGTTTTGTCCCTTCAGGATCAGCATTTGTTAAATCGCCAACTCCGACTTCCTGTTTGGACTCTTTTGCACCAGCTAA
This sequence comes from Poeciliopsis turneri, assembly GCA_922788865.1. Taxonomy (NCBI): domain Eukaryota; kingdom Metazoa; phylum Chordata; class Actinopteri; order Cyprinodontiformes; family Poeciliidae; genus Poeciliopsis; species Poeciliopsis turneri. The sequence goes on from CAKLNU010000923.1 coordinate 403,321, forward strand.
AGCCTCATTAGCATCGCTAACACCAGCTAACAGAGTCAAACTCTGTTCCTCTAAGACTTCCTGTTTGAGGTCTTCCATACTAGCCAATGCTACTTTAGCATGTTTCACATCATCAGCAGCCTTGGTCAGACTCTCTTCCTCTGCTGCAGGTAAATTCTCAACATCTTGTTCATTAAATTGAGATAAAAACTCTTCTAAAATCTTTATTTTGGATCTTTCCTCATCAGATAAATCTTCATTAGTGATATTTACATCTTCAGCTAACCGAGTCAGACTTTCTCCTCCTAAGACGTGTCCTTCCGACTGTTCAGCAGCAGATGAATCCACACTGACTTTTGTTGCATCACCTGGCAATCGACTCAGACTCTGTTCCTCCAAAACTTCTTGTTTGGACTCTTCTGTACCAGGAAAGTCTACTGCAGCAACGCTAACAACACCGGCTAACTGAGGGAGACACTTTTCGTCTTCGACTTCCTGCTTGGCCCCAACACTAGATATTGCTACTTCAGCATCGCGAACACCACCAGCTAACAGACTCAATTCTGTGCTCCAAGACTTCCTGTTTGATCTCTTTTCCATCAGGTAATCTACTTTAGCATCGCTAACATCAGCTAAAGTCAGACTTGGTTGCTGTAGGATTTCCTGTTTGAAATCTTCTGTTGGAACTAAAGCTACGTTAGCATCTGTCACATCATTAGCAGCCAGAGTCAGACTCTGTTCTTCCAAGACTTCCTGTTTTCCCTTAGAACCAGCTAACGCTACTTCAGCATTGCTAACACCAGCTAACAGACTCTGCTCCTCTGTGTAACCAGTTGTTATTGTTTCTTCTCTTTCAGCTTTAACTTCATCCTTTGCTCCAATTTTTTCTTCTTTGCTCATCATCTCCTGAACTTGATCATCGATAGAAGCTACAACTTGAAGTTGAGGATCCTCCTGTTTCTCATTTCCTGCCATCTCCACTGTTTTCTCTCCATCTTCTTTATTAGCAGTTGAGTTTGTATCGTCAGTAGGTTCTCCTGCAGGACATTCTTCCTCAACTACTGGACTGGAGAGACTCTGTTTCTTCAAGGCGGCCATTTGTTTTCTAGTTGCTCTGGTGTTTTTCTTCGGTCTTCCTCTCCTTGTTTTCTGTTGTACCGCTGGTTGATCTTCCTCAACCTCCTGTGCCTCTTCAGCATCTTTTACATTATTAGCAGCCTCAGTTGGACTCGGTTCCTCTGGTTCTTCCTGTTTGGACCCTTTTACACCAGACATCGTTACTTCAGCATCGCTAATGCCTCCAGCTAACTGAGTCAGACTCTGTTCCTCTGAGACCAGCTGTTCTCCAGAAGGTATCGTGTCGTCTCTTTCCTTTTCTCTGATTTCATCTTTTGTTTCATTTCTTTCTTCTTTGTTCATCATCATCTCCTGAACTTGATCATCTATAGAAGCTACAGCTTCCTCATTTCTGACTGAGGATGTCCCGTCGTTAAGTTCTTCTTCGTTGGCAGTTTCATTGAGATTCTGCTTCCTCAAGGCGGCCATTTGTTTTTTCGTTGCTGTGGTGTTTTTCTTCGATCTTCCTCTCCTTGCTTTCCATTGACCCACTGGTTGATCTTCCTCTTCTTTCACATTATTAGCAGCCTCAGTTGGACTCGGTTCCTCCACTTCCTGTTTGGACCCTTCAGCATTGGCAACGCCACCAACTAACTGAGTTGGACTCTGCAGCAGTTCTCCAGATGGTATCATGTCGTCTTTTTCCTTTTTGGTGAGTTCATCTTTTGCTTCACTTCTTTCTTCACCCATTTGTTTTTTAGTTGCTCTGGTGTTTTTCTTTGGTCTTCCTCTCTTCGGTTTCTGTTGTACCACTGGTTGATCTTCCTCAGTCGCCTCTTGCTCAGCAGCGTCTGGGTCACTTAGTAGCTCTTCCTGCGTCTTCTTGTTCCGTTTTGACGGTTTTGGCTCTTGTCGTATATCTCCTAGCTGTCGTCTCCTGCTTCTCCTCAGCTTTAGATGCTTTGCTCCTTGTGCTCCTTCTGGGCTTTTCCTCTGGCGGAGTGGAAGTATCGTCTGTTTTTTCTTTCACGTCTTCCACTGCAGATTCAGTTACGGACTGATCACCAGTTAAATTCACTTCCTCTGAGAGTTCTGCTTCAGGAAACGCGTTGGAAGAGTCTTTCTCGTCTTGAATTGGGCCAGAAACTTCTGAACCGTCACGCTGATCTCTACTTGATGCTTCTTCTACCAGAACCTCTGAAGTTACAGTCTCTGACACCTGCTGGTCGGTCTGTGCCACTGCACCCTCCGTGGGTTTATCTTCCTCTTGAGGAATCTCTGCTACGTTTGGAGCAGCAGGCTCTGGTTTCTCGCCGTCTTTAGGACGTTCTGCCTTCTTGGACTTGGAACCAGCAGCTCCTTCTTCTGTTTTTGGAGGAAAATGACATTAAACGTTTCCAGAAACAGAAACCTACTTTTTTTTTACTGCATTTTACCTTTTGGAGGTTTGGGTTTCGGCCTCACTTGTCGTTCAGCCTTAATAGATTGCAAGTGTGTCTCGAGGTCAATGGTAAGGTTTCCAGTTAGCTGCAGTCGCTGTTGGAGAGTCACCAACCTAAAATGAAGAAAGAAACAAGTTTGATTTCCAGTATTTTTGGTTTAGTTTCTAGTCCAGATATGTTAGTTCAAGTGTGCAAAGATATTGGCACTTAAATTATACAAAAATATGGAAAGGAACTGGTGGCAAATGAGGTAGGGCAAGCAGTTTCTGTATTTATTCAGTGTCGTTACCATGTTGTTACAGTTTAATTAGGGTCACTAAACTGGATTTTTAATCAACAAGCATTCGAGCACCACAACACCAGATGAGTAGACAGTATTTGAAATGCTTTCTAACTGGTTATATGATTATTATTATTCTCTCATCATCCATCAATGGATAATTGATGAGCAGGTTTCATGTTTATTGGTCATAACTAACAACAAGATAAAACCAGGCGCCAGTGGTCAGATTAATAGCAGGTTTAAAGGAGATATAAGATTCATATGATTTAGACATTTAGTTGTAGTCAAATTCATGTTTGTTTGGGTAATTGGTACCACAAATGGAGAACTTACGGTTCGATGCGTCCAACTTTCATCCTACAAAAAGACAGGAGAAATTTATCAAATTAAATAAATAACTAGGTAAATAAAAAACATCATCAACCATTTTCTCAACTTCTGATCAGAAAAACAAACCAGTTTTCATCTTCAGTTAAATCGTCCAGGAAGAAAACTTTCTCCACCACTCGAGCGACGGCAGCGGAGTCGAACATCTCAATATAGATCTGAGGAAAAACAGAATCAAGACCATTAGCAAAATAATCTGGTTTTTACATATTAAACGTGAATCTGAATGACTGAGATTTATGTTTATTTAGGGAATAAACTCCTGAAATCCCAGGTTTTAAACTTAAATGCTTCATTTTGACTTTTGTTGCTAATCTGAATTTTTTTTTTTTTTTACAGTAATCAAACGTTTTTTTTGAGGTTTTTCCTCTTTTATCCCCAGTTGAACCTTAAAGTTAATTTATCCCAGTGTCTGTATTTCGGAGCGTTGCGCCTCATCGTACCCTGTTGGCAAGATGCAGGAAGTTGACGAAGGGAGTGACGGACGCCACCACCTTCATGACCACAGTGACAACATCTGGAGACGCGTCGAAGGTTTCCACAGACAGCAGCCGTTCCTCCAGGGAGTCCGAGTCGGAAACCGGCTGAGAAACGAACCAACCAGAACCTCAGGACGGATCCAATGGAACCAGAATGAAACCAGAGTTTAAACTAGTCAAAACTTACAGTGTTGCTCCATTTCATCGCATTTTTGTACAACATCGCCTGCAAAAGATGACAAAACACACGTTTGTTTTTGGAAACAATGTAAAATCATTTTAAATGTCTTTCAGAGCAAAACGGTGGAAAAAGTAAACATATCTGAAGTTAAATTGTGGTTTAAAAAGTTAATTTCTGATTGAACTCAGGTGTTTGTGACGGTGCTGAACCTCGCTGGCGCCGTGATGCTCCATGTTCAGGGCCAGGAACGCTTTGAGTTCGCATTCGTTGATGCTCAAAACTTTATTCAGATGATCTTTGATAAAACAGTCGCATGTCGACCAGTCGCTGAAATAAACAAAGGCCTGGAGGGCAGAGAGAGAGAGACGGTTCTTTATTACAGTCACAAATATCAATCCGTGTGTCATAATGAAGATTTTAACTCCTGGTAAAGAAATATTTTTCAGAAAAGTTCCATGAATGATCAGAAACAGAAGATCTGTTTAAATTAATGCTTAAATTACAAACCCTTAAAAAATGTAAACAAAACACGGCGTTGTTACGTTTGTGCAGCAGAAATATTTGTTATATTACTTTAGCTTAAAAATTATAACAGCACAAAAAACATTTTTTGTATTACGTGAACCGACTGGTTAACCTTTGACCTCTGGGAGCATTTATTGATAGTGTAGCGGTGGAACAATGCTGCACAAACGTTTGACACCAACTTTGCTTAATTTGCTTAAAGTTGGGGAGCTAACATCGCTCAGTCACCTTCCCTCTCCTTTTATTTCCTGTTTTCACAATAATCCTAGTCTCGTAAAAAAAAAATCCTAATCCCAGACATTCCCAGATTAACATTCCCAGATTCCCTGCAGTGATTTCCCGCTGGCTGTCGGCTCCTCACCCTCCTCTGCAGAGGCAGGACGACCACGTTGGAGCAAAGCGTGCTGAGCGTCTTTTCTGGGAAATACGGCCAGGCCAGGCGCGCCACGTCCTCCTGCGTGTAGCCGGCGGCGGGCAGGTTGGTCAGCATGATGGCGGAGGACGCCGCGCTGCAGCCGTCCACTTCCTGCACAACCAGGAAGTTCAAAATATAAACATCCGTTTAAGTTCTTTGGCCACAATATTCAATATGTTTTACAGAAGATTAAAAAATAACTAAATGATGAGATTTAAGTCAATGTTTAGTGGCCTTAATCATCTTCTGTGAATAAATGTTAAAAATGTGACAGTTTTTTAATTTCATGTTATTTCCTTTTAAAAAGCATAAACGTCTAAACATCTGAACTCAGCTACTTGTGGTAAAGAAAACAGAAACAATCCAGATTACCGTAAAGCGGGAGACTTTTCTAAGTTTGATATAATCTGAGAAGAAAAAGAGAAAACAAATGATTAAGCCCAGTTGCCTTTGGTGAGGGGGATTGTGGGTAAGTAAACGGCGTCTCTTACTCGGGACGTCGTACCACTGAGACAACGTCGGGAAAATAAACGGGTCGGTTTTCATGGTGATCCAAAATGGCGGCTTGGTGTTTGGTGGGACGTTGCATTTCCCTGTTTGGGAGAGGAGAGAATATTATGGGATGGACAACAATAAAACCGAAAGGTTAAAAATTCAGACGCGTCGTCAAGTTTGGGATGGAAACAGCAGAGAGGAATTAAAAACATTTAGGTTTTCAGTACATTTTATTTACAGCTTTCAAAGATTAAAACCGTCTTTTCTAAAAGAGCAAAAGAATTAAAACAGAATAAATAGAACATTTTCAAAGTCATTAAAAAACACTAAAGGTTTGTTTTCTATGCATTTGGTTATAAATCAGGTTATTCTCTGTTAGTTGGTAGTTTTCTCTTTTTTTACTTAAAAAAAATTCATCTTTCATTTTGAGGATTTTTCCTGTAAAATGTAAAATACTTTTTATAACCTGGTTTTCATTCTGTAATAACAGAAACTATAGCGCCCCCTGAAGGACACAGCAGACTTTATTTTTTGCGTTTGATTTCAATACATTTGCTAAAACACGCTGGTCTATTTTATGTCCAATCACAATAACAAATTATTATATTTAAATAATATATAATAACCTTTAAAATGTGTTCAAACATTCTTAATTATTTGTTCTTTATAGTCAAAATGTTTCAAGAATTAGACTGAATGACAGTGAAATCGTAATCTGGGAATAAACTCAAAATGCGAAAATAGTCGCAGAAAAAAAGTTGTAATATGAATTTATTCTCGCATTTGTATTTTCTGTCCTACTCTGGCCGTCAGTCTTTGTATCCTAGAGATGTAAGTTGGTTTGATCCCTACAGGAAGTCGCACCTCGTGAATCGCCGATGGCGTCCGCCGGCATCATCCTCAGCAGCTTGTGAGAGCGACCGGCTTCCTGTTTGCTGTACGACAGCCCCAGCAGATCCGCGTCGTTGCTCGACTCGAATTCCACAAACACCTGCAGACACAAACCGGTGAGTCCAGCTGGAGCTCGGTGGGACGCACAACACGGTCCAGGTGTGTGGATACCTTGTTGAGAAGCGGCAGGAAGTTTTTCACCGCGAAGCCGTTGATGAGAAACTCTCTGAGCTCCTGGGTTTCACGCTGAGAGACGTCATAGAAGAAGACGGTTCTGGACCCGTCGTCTGTGACGTTCTGGTGGGAGGAAAGCAGCAAACATGGATGAACAATCCACACCGTGTCGGGAACGTTGCATAAAAACAGCCGATTTAAATGGCATTTGATTGATTTGATCTGATCGATCAGAGGCTCTGAAGGCTTTAATCGTCTCCATGACACATTTTAAAAGTAAAAATAGACGAGAAAGTCCAGGGAAGAGACTCGAGTGTTTCAGAAAAGGCCCCAAAGAAAAAAGAAAGAACAAGGAACTTGTATCAATAGAGTTAGACAATCAATCAATAGATCAATAAATAGATTATTAGAATATTCAACATTATTCATTGAACTTCGATCCAGAACCAAGACAGGAAGAGGAAAAGCTTCACTCGACCAAAACTAACGACCTCTCACAGCCAGACGAGAAACGTTGGTGAAATCAACCGACTCGCTTTTTGGTTGCCTAGCAACGACTTGTAGAGTAACTCCTGGTTACGTAGCAACAACATGTCAAGTGACAGGCACAGCAGCAATTTAAGGTTTTGCTCATAACTGGTTAAAAGTAATAAAATTGTGGTAAAGAAAACAGAAATAATCCAGATTACCGTAAAGTGGGAGACTTTTCTAAGTTTGATATAATCTGAGAAGAAAAAGAGAAAACAAATAATTAAGCCCAGTTGCCTTTGGTGAGGGGGATTGTGGGTAAGTAAATGGCGTCTCTTACTCGGGACGTAAGAGACGCTGATATTTCAGATAATTTTAAAAACCTGATCAATAATTATTGATCTGAACAGACATGAAACCATCACATTGTGATGTCTCATAAAACTGCTACTTTATTCAAATCATATAATGTCTGGATTCTTGTATTATCATGATTTTACTTAATTATAAAACCAATCTTAACCATAACGCAGCATCTGGCTAAGATGCTGCGTTATGCAGTTAAACTCCACATGAAGGCAAATTAACAGAAACATTTCTCTGCAGTCGTTTCCTGGAGTTGCAAACATCACTGCAGTCTCAGCTTTTTAATGACGCATAAATTTAAATCTCCAAACAGCAACGCAGACGGGCTGAAGCGGAGTGTGTGGCTGTGTTCACTTACACAGTGAATCTGTTTCATCAGAGCAGAATAAAACTGGAACTGGAACAGAAACGAGACAAAATGGACAAACACTTTAACAGCAACTGGTTACAAACAACAAAACCAACGACTGAAATGAGAAGAAACAAAAATAACTTCTACTTTAGTTCATGTTGCAGGTAAGTAGATTAAAAAAAGGAAAATGGCCGCCAACAGCTAAACCTAAATGTTAAAAACTAAAAGCATCGTTGGTCATTTATTTATTTTAAACATGAACGAGACGATCTGATGCTCACAGGCGTCATTGGGAAGCCGCCACCAACAGGCCTGATGTGGATCTGCTGCCCCCTAAAGGCAACGCCGTCCCACGTCGCCATCAGGAGGTTTCGTAGATCTTCGCCGCTCGGCATGAGGCCCAAAGCCTGATGGGAAAGTTAAACCACAACATCAGGATTTATAAACCTGCAGAAACACAAAAGATTTGCTCCTTTTGCGCTTCAAATTCAAAACAACATAAATTAACTGAACAGAAACGTTTCAATGCACTGTTATATTATTTATTAGCTGATCAAAAAAAGATTTAATGGAGGGAAAAAATGTGAGTGTCTTTTTGTGAGGCGGATGAAAATATCTGGTTTCAACTGTAAATAATGTTTTCTAAATGTTCGCTTTTAATCAGCAGTTAAACTGAACTCAATTACAAAACCATGCAGTTTGTGTGAAAAACATCAAAAATCAAAGAAAAGGACAAGGTTGGCTGTAATGTGTCGCTCACCAGGCCGGACTGAGGAAGGCAGTAAATGGTGTCGACTTTGTGCTTGAACCCAAACGGAGCGAGCTGCTCGGTCAGCTCCGCCTCCGTGTAGCTGCAGGCTTCAGCGTCTGGGAGGCCACTGATCAGAAACACCTCAGGAAGCTACAGGAGAAAACAGCTGGGATCAAACAAAGTCCACGAGACTGTGGGAAAAATGGAGGCGACTCACTTCTGTCGCCGACTTTATTTCTTCGTTTGTCAAACAATCTGAAAGCAAAAGAGAAGAAGAGGTAAAGCTGGAGGTTACGATGGAGAAGCAGCAACAAGGCAGAACTTCGTTTCTTACTGAAAGTTTCTGTTAGCAGCAGCGACTGCAGCTGATCTCCCACCGTCTGGGAGGTTCCCGGGTCCAGGTGATAATCTGGACCCGCTTCAGCCGGTTCCGACTCCAGCTTCACCTCTGAGTCTGAGAGAGAAAAACCTTTTACCCAACAAGCTGCAGCTTCAGAGGAATCACTGAATAATCAGCAATGCAAACAGTAAAATCCACACATCTCCTCCACCAGATCATCCGTGGTTCATTATTTTAGATTTTCTGAGCTGAAATACCAAAGAGAAAATCAAGACACATGCAGGGATTCATACCAGCAACATGAAGCTACCAAAACTGATCATAAAGTTATTTAAATGATTAATTTAGACACAAACTAATAGCTGAAGACATTAATTGATTATTACTTATTTTCAAATAAAATGGACCGTTTAGGTATTAATATTGCTGTTTTGGCTGATAAGTGATATTATATACATTCCTCTACTGTTTCAACACCTTAAATAAAACAAATAAATATCAGTCCAGGTTTATTTATGGAACCGATGCTGACATGTTTAAAAGAAACATGAGTGTAGAAAGTAAAACATGTACCGTCTCCTGCATCCTGACGTTCTTCTTGTGCAGAAACGTCTCGCTGGTCGTTTTCAGGTTTTCCCGTCTCGGCAGCATCAGGTTTCTCATCCGACTCTTTGGGTTTTTTGGTTTTAATTCCTGATTCGTCTCCCTCCGTTTTATGTTTCCTTGCAGCTGAAGACGTTTCTGCTTTAGCCGCGTCGTCTCCAGGGCAACTGAGTCGGCAGAGAAAACGGAGAAAGGTTAAAGTTCAACGAGAAGAAACGGAAAGAATCGGATGATTATTAAAATGTAACTCACGATTTCTTCTGCTGTTTAGAAACAGAAGTGGAACCAGGAGGTATGAAAACACAGTCCTGTAAATACATGACTGTTAATGCAACATTTCAGAAATAAATGCAGTTTTTCTTCACTTGCTGGTATTTGTGGCGTTTCTTCCAAACATGAACATTTTCAGCTTTCCGTGAAGAATGAATTAAAGAATGATGATTTTTCACACACATCAGTGATGACGGTGATGGTGTCTCCTCTGAAGTCGAAGCTCTCCATGCTGCGAAGAACCTCTGCATCCTCTTCCTCCTGGAAAATGACGGTAGCCTGCATGTGCACAGCAAACACAAAGACACATCGCAGCACGTTTTATTGAAGCATTTTATTTCATTCTTCAACAATAAGCAGTTCAGTTTGGAACCAAAACTTTTATATTTGGAACTGAGATGACTTTGGGAAGAGACATGTCCCCCACCAGGGGGCGTGGCAGAGACGTCTTCTCTTTGTCAACAGAAGGCTGGTTAAAACATTTCTATGACCATTTTTTTAGTTTTTTTTAAGACGCACCTCGTGTCTGGATCTGTACAGAACAATCGACTCGATTTTCCCAAACGACTCCATGGCGTTCCACACGTCGTTGTACGAGTGATTGCTGAAAATCCCTCTGAGCTTCACCGTGTTCGGGTCGTCCTACACACCAGACAGAAACTAGACAGTGAATATTTACAGAGGGCAGACATTTAGTTTTTGTCATCAGAAACCGTACTCTGCATTTTATTTCATATGTTTGAATGTTTCTGTTTTTTTAGGCAGAAGATGCAGAAATTAATGAGTAAAACTGATTGGAAAAACACAGAGAAAAGAGGATAAGAGACCTTAATACTATGAAAAAAAACTGAAGACTTAAATTGATGATGCAATCGTATCAACTGATTTGTAATTTCTCCACTTTTTCGGTTTTATTTGCATTACTTGCCTCGGTTTCCTTAGGATCAGGTTTTGTAACAAAAAATGATGGCGATGTCGACTTCCGCTTTTTGAGTTCAGCCAGTAAAGAAGGGGTCATGGATTTTACCACCGCCTCCAAGTCCGACTGCTTCGACAGAGACTGGACGCCTGGAAAAGGGTCAGCAGAATCACTGGGTTGGTGCGATCTTTATGTTCACAACAATCAGTGGGTTAAAAAAACAAAACAAACCGTAAAAACGTGGAACAATAGGCCTTTCATCAACAAAACCTTACATGCTAATAATGTCTGTCGTGTCATAAAACAAGATGACCCTTTAACCTGATGGTGTGAGTAACTTTAAAATACAAGACACTCTTATATCCTTATTATATTCCTAACCCAATGTAACCTGATATGCTGATGATGTGAGTCTCTTCCTAACCAAAGATAATCTTACATACCAACAGTGAGTTTCTTCTTCTACCAGATATCCTATTAGATTGATGATGTCTCTATTTCTGTTAAGTGTTCCTAATTCAAAAGAGATCAGATTTCTTCAATGTTCCTTTTTTTGGCACTAGTGGCTTTTATTCAGAGCATGTACACAGGAATCAGGTTGAGCAAGAAGAGGCAGAAGACAAGCAGCAAAGATCCTAAGAAATCGAACCCTGAACGGTTTTCTAGGACCAACAGCCTCAGCCCAAAAATGCTTCCTTCACTGCAACTCCACACACTGAAGACATTTAATGGTTTGATGACGTCTGGGAAACTAATCCAGGCCTGATGGAGAATATATTGAGGCTTGTTTTCACTTTGAAACTGAAGTAACCATTTGCATTTTTTCAAAACTGTGGATTCTAAACTATTGATCAAACCTGATGCTTCCAGCAGTCTCTTCGCCAGCCTCTCTGCGCTGATCGACCTCCTCCGCTCAGGAGTCGATCTTTCCGACGACGATCGTCTCTCTTTTCTCTTTCTCTGTTCTCTCTCGCGGCTCCTCGATCGTGAACGGTAACGGTGGGCTGAGCGGGACTTGTACCGAGGACTTGAGGAACGAGACCGGGACCTAGTCAAAGTTTGTATGAGAAAACTTGATGTGTTTTCTTGAAACTTTTTGAGAAGTTTTAGAATGCTTTCAGAAAAACGCAGTGTTTTTAACATTTCTAAATCTAAGTACCTGTAACTCTGGTGTGTCTTCTTACTCTTGGAGTCATGGTGACGTCGAGGGCTGCGTGAGCGCGAGCGCGAGCTGCTGCTGTCCCTTCTTCCCTTCTTGCGGCTGCGGGGCGGGAGGAAGAACGCGAGCGGCGCTGGGCGCTGTGGGAACGAGAACGACTCCTTTGCTGGGTTGTAGGTCTTTTAGCTCTACAAAGAACAGAAAATAACTTATAAACATTGCTTGTTCTCAGTTTAAATGGATGTGGTTTCATTTGGGAAATATGTACAAATATTACCTCCAGTCTTGACTCTCACCATCCCAGTCTGGATATCTGTAGCAATGAAACAAGAGGAAACGCGTCACAATTTGGCAAAAGACGAATATCTGCACAACTTTGCTCCACTAATAATTTAGTAGTAATTTTCACTGAAAAGTATCAAATTTTCATATTGAAAGGATATTTACAGGGAAAATATTTTTCTATATTTTGTTCTCTTCAGGCATGGAAAAAAAAAAAGGTGAAGTTGATATAAAACGAGACAACATGTTACACAAACTGAGGGTTCTCTAAACCTCACAGATGAAAGTCAACAAACATTAATCATTAATTAATATTTCTCTCTTTAAATCATCCAAAGGTTTCTGCAGCACAGTCCAGTGCTGGACAGAAAATACAAGACAAAGACGTAGAACCGCAAGGTAACAAACACACTGCTGCTATCAAGCTGAACTGCATGATATGAAACACAAAACATGCCAACAATTCAATTAACTTCCTGGTTGGGTTATAACTTTTTTTAGCGCCTGGTTATAAACCAGCGTTACACATTTATACGTTGGACAGGCAGCAAATCAGACACCTAACTTTAGAGAGGCTGGTTAGCATGAATCCAATACTCAAGCTACAAGGAGAAAACTCGTGACCACTTGAAATAATAACATCAGAGATAATGAAGAACATTGAGAGCAAAATACTGACTGTCTCCGGAGGAGCCTGCGGTTCTCAAGGTGGATGGTGGAATCGAGGTGGAAAAGCCAATGCTGGTTGTCAAAACAAAGAAAAGTTAGGAAACACAACCAACAAGCTTTAAAAAATGATTAAATGTTTTTTCCCCTCCCAACACCAAACCCAACAGACATTTTTTATTAACCTTTGAAGATGTTGACTTCTACTGTTATTACCGCAATGTTTCCCACTGTTTACAATTTTAATGCATATCTAAATAAGCAGGCATTGTGTAAACAACAGCTCATTAAAAATTACACCCGACAAATTGGCTTCATCATTAAGAAATCTTTATAATTTAAACCAGGAAACACAGAAGTCACACAGTAGATAAAAACAATCTTCTTGGGCTCTGGTCAGGTCTGATGTTGCCATCCTCAGTTCTGTGTCATCTCAGCGTTTGGGAACGGCTTTCCAGGCAGGTTTGGATCAGGACAGATCACAACACAGAACCTGGGACAACTACAATGCGAGTCAAGGGCAGGAAGAAGAGGAAAATGGAGAACCGGACACTGGTGTACTGTAGAAATTGGAGGAAAAGTCACAAACGTCCACTTTATGCTTATTCTCTCCAATTCACTGAATTGGAGAAAAACAGTTAAACACTGGATTAAATTTTCACGTGATTTTAATTATTTAGAGTGACTGAACATGAGTTCTCTCCAATATTCAACAAATAACAAAATAATGTAAGAATAATGAACACACTGCTCCACTTACCTTTACGGTCTCAAATTTTCTGTCACACAGAGTGCATCGATGAGGAAAGGCTGGCGGTGCGACGCACGCGTAGTCGTTGATCATCGACCTTGACGGCAGACCCCTGAAGGTCGCTACCTTCGGAGTTGAGCTGCTGTACACAGACTTTGATGAACTGTAATGCTTCTTTGCTTCAGTGTTTGCCTGAGATGGAGGATTGGTGAAAGACCTGGAGACAAGAGGACGCGGCTCCTCAGGCGGTTTAGTTCGCTTCGTTGTGTCCGTTGCAGCTTTGCTTTGTGGAACATTTGCCAGCTTCTCTTTCCTCTGCTCTTTAAAAACCTCTGGCTGTTGCTCATGAGTTTTACGAGGATTATCGGTACGATTATCTTGCTTACAACCAACTTTTCCGCCTTCACTTGAAGAAGAGCTAGACCTTGAATCTTGCGCCTGCCCTTGTGGAGAAGTGTCTTTCAAGAAGTTGGCACTTGAAAACTTTGGTCTCTTCCTTGTTTCTGCATCTTTCTTTAGCAGAACAAGGGGAGTGAAGGACAACCCTGGTGCCTGGACTGGTAGGCTCAGTAGTGGTTTGGGTGGATCTGCTCCTGCCTTTGGAGGAACAAAGGTGGGGGTTTGGTGAGCCACTGGTCTTTTAGGTGAAGCTTTGTCGTCTTCTGGGGAAATGAAAGGGATGTGGACCTTTTGAGGAGCCTGGTTTGATTGCGTTTGTGGCAACTTGGGTAGGTTGCTGCTTCGGGGAGTCACAGGACTCCTCTCTGAGGCGAGAACCTCTGACGTACTTTTTTTGAACGGTTCTTTGTAACTGGTGCTGCTATAACCATCGAGTACGCTTTTAGTCCCACTACTGGTGATTTTACTGGCGTTTTTAATTTCCTCAACCACAGTGTAGCTCCCAGTATGCCCATAGTCAATCACCTTGGCAGGTTTAAAAACCCTAGAGATATCGTCCTCATGTAGCTCTGGCACTTCTGGGCTGCTATGCGTCTCCGGCTCACAGAAGCTTGTGGAGGGCTCGGGGTCAGAGGCTCTCTTCTCCTTCATGCGGCGAATCTGCTTCAAGATCAGAACTAGGTTATCAGCGTTTATCTCATCTTCAGGGAACATCAGGAGATATTCCAAGTCCTCTTTTTCAAGTCCAAATTTCTCAAGGAGGATAGCGGCAAACTCTGGCGTATACTGCGACTGAGAAGGCTCATCAGGATGCACTGGTTCGCTTGGAGTTGGGTCTTCATAACGTCTGGAACCGGACACAGACTGGTTACTTTGCCGTCTCTCGCTGGATGCAAAAAACCTACCATCGCTGCTGCTGGGATAGTCGGATGAAGCTGGCGAATGAAATTTCACAGGAGAATCCTTTGTGGGCTTTTTCAAGATCTGCAACCAGCTCAAGGAGCTGTTGTCACTGTCGTCCCGTTGCTCCCCATCTGTGCCCATATCACCATACGACTCTACACTGGTGGAAGGAAACTCGTCTCTTTGAGTGGAGAAAAAGCGAGAACCATGGCTTAAATGCGGAGGCACCAATTCTTCTCTGGTTCTGCCAACAAGTGATCTTTCAAGGTCCCTTTCTGACCTGGCCATCATCTGTTCAGGCCTGTAAGTCATCGGCAGCTCTGACAATTGAGGGATAGTTCTTCCTGAAATTTTACCAGTTCCAGAAAATGATGGAGTAGAGATAAAGTCTGAATCAGGTTCCATACGGTGCCGCGCCATCCAGTGGTCCATGTCTGACTCTTCACTATAGACTGAACGATCGGGACGTTGGGTGGGATTTTTATTCCTGGAGGAATAGGGATTGTACGGTGGAAATGACATGGCTTTACTAATTCTCCAGCAGGGAGGTTGCTGAACACCTTCACCACAGGGAAGGACGGTGCGGACGAGAGATTCTTAACAATTATGGTACCAGTTGTGACAATGACACCAACAGCGCATTGGTGATCTGTGTCAGTGCTGCCTAAACAACGCCGAGAATGAAATGGTGGAAGCCGTTCTTCTTCTGAAGACGAGAAGACAACAGTCGAAAAACAAAAGCTGAAGACAAAGCAGGTCGTGGAGTAGAGCAGGTATCAGCCATCGCCTGGTGAGCGTTGAGGTCTCAGCAGCTTCACATTCTTCCCAACATTAAGAAGTTCAGGTCTTTTACTGGCGAGAGAGAACAAAGAGGGTGAAACATCACAGGGCTGATAAACAGAGAGAAACCAAGAAGAGGTAAAGACACAAATGCTTGGAACAGAACATGATCTTTTTTCCTTACATGGAAACAACTAAAAACACAGAACAAGTGCAGAGAATATCAACTGAACTGGTGATATAGCAAGACAAACTTCAAACCAACTCTGAACCAAACTTTATTGATTAAGTCAAAAAACATGAATCATTGAAGAGATTCAAAAATACATGTGGCTGCGGATTCACATCCTCTTTAAACTCACTTCAGTCTCTTCTGTGATGCAATAGAGATGCTGAAAGTTTCGGAGCCCTGCGCTTCGCCGTACGACATTCAACTTGAGTCTGGAGAAAGGCGACGGACAATCTGCTTTAAGAGATATTCAAGACCATTACTAGAACCTTACACGTTCAAGAGACATCCATTTTATTGGAAAAGGATCACCGATGCTCTGAAGAGAAACAGGAGAACTTCAGCTTTGTCAAACAAAATCACAGCTGCAAACCATTCCAGCAATGACAAATAAAGAAAAGTTAGAGGGAACATAAGCAAATCTCATAACCAGGAATGGGAAAATCTGCAGCAGCAGGATGACATTAAACAGAAATAACGGGGTTTCATGCTCCATCTCATCCATGGCAGAGCTGCGGTGGGGTGGTGCCAACTTCTGTAGTCAATGAATGAGAGGCGGGGTACCCACATGCCAGGTCATCAGGAAACAGGAGAACCGATGGTACAGTCGGACACACATCTAAGAGCAATTCAGAGTATCCAGGTAACCTTACATGTCTGCTGGACTCTGGGCGAAAGCTGGAAGAAAAACACACAAACTCCACATACAAAAGCCTCAGCAGGGTTTATGTGCCAGGATCTTCCTGCTGCCACACAGTTTGAGGAAAAGATCACAAAAATGGAAGAAAAGGTGAAAGAGGACAAAACTATAATTACTTTGTCTACTACTAAAATAAAAAACCTCCAATCAGGGTAAATTTGAGTGTAATTTATACCAAGAAAAGAAGCTAAGATTGCATAGTTGGAACAGAGATTAGGGTAAAGAAACAGTGTTTGATTATTTTATAAGTAACTCAGAGGGATCCATGTAGGTTTACAGGTTAAAACACACTATCAGTCTACGAGAAACATCATATATGCTAAATACCCAATAGCAATATAATATTGCAAGCAGCAACAACACTTTAAAAAGCAGAGAGGATCATTTTCATTTTGTTTGAATTGTGTGTTTTTATGATGGACTGTTATTGGACAAAAAATAGTCTTTGTGCATGATGAAACTTGGTGCATGATGTAAACTAAAACGTTGCTTTAATTTAGCAGTAGCTTCCAAGTGGGCATGTTTCTTCATTTAAATGTTACGACTTTCATCTCTGTCCCAAGCTGACCTGTTTGTACTGCAGAAAAAAAATATGTGCAGAAAGAGAAACAATGTATGTTTAATCATTGAAAACATCAAGTTGCTTCAAATAAAGGATTTAATAAACAGGAACAGCATTAACTGCATCTAGCCCCCAGAAGTTTGGCAGAGAAACGATCAAAGTGACCATCATCCTTTATTTGCAACAAATATTCTTAGTGTAAACTTTGTTACAAATGTGGTGCTAAAACTTTGGCTTGAAATAGATTTGCATGTCTTACTTGTTGCCATTTAGATTGAATAGATCATGAAGTGAATGTTACAATATCTACAAATAATAAAAGGAGATGATACAAAGCCACAATAGAAGAAAGAAATTCTGCAACAGACCTGATTTATCCCAGTATAAACAGCAATACATCAGCATCACAACCAACCTCAAAAACTGGACATTATACTTCACCAAACCAGCTCAAAACAAGAAAACATGTTACAGATAAATGTCCACATCACACTGCAACAAACTATGATGGGTGTGGAGCATTTTTGTATCAATTCCCTGAAGCAAACATTGTTTGATGCAATTTTTCAACCCCATTAGACCCTCAGTGTTTCAAGTGATGGAAGCTACATTTCTACCAACATTCAAAGCTTCAGAGACTTAAAACCAGAAAATCACCACATTTAGACCAGAGTATGACTGATCATTTTAATGTAAGCGAATCAGAGGAGCAGCCTTTACTCCAAAGTCCACCTACCTCCACATTTTAAATCCCAAAGCAATTGAACGCACCGGACGGTTAAACTCATGCTAACAACACGATTCAGCAGGAGCTAACGTTAGCCTCCTGCGGCTAGCTCTCAGACCGGTAAAAACCGGAACCAGCAGGTTGAGAAACACGGAGAAGAAGAAGCTACATTTAAACTTTTATTTGAAAGTTAAATAAACGTTTAATGTAAACATACCGATCGTGGTTCACCCTCTGTAAGCGTTGGTCTCAGCTCTTCTTCGAAATGTGTTGGTGACCGACGCAGCAAAAAAAAACGCCTCTGCTGCCCCCTGCTGGGCCGGAGTGCTAACCGGAAGCAGTTAACGCAAGCTCAAAAATCCAACACAAAATCAACGTCTTCGGTTACTTTCGATCACTTATTTTCTTCTTATTGAACTTTAGTATTTGCATTAGTAAAACTTCAATGAGTTCAATTTTAGTTCTGTAAACATTTGAACAAAGAAATAAAAAATAAAAAATCTAAAATAAAACCAATAACACGTTCAGAAGTTTGCATACTTCTTCTTGATCGAATATTATCAAGTATTTATACTCTTACTCGAATAAAATGTATTCAATGAAGGAATAAGCCAAAACACAACAGACATAAGCTTCATTATTTTAATATTATATTCTCTCAGTACAGATTCAGTTATTACACATCAAGGTTATGACTGTAGCACATTTAAACAACAAGGCATGAATGGAATATACTTTGTCCTGAAAAATATTCACATCCAATCAAGGTGCAATTTATCTTTCTAAAGGTGCTAAAGGTGCAAACACATTGACATTGGATATCACTTTGTTCGATCAGCACTGTGTGATGGAAAAATACTGTTCAACAACAGAAATGGCAGCAGATATTTTAACAAAGCCTGTAACTAAAATGAAAACAAGAGAAAAAAAAAGAGAAATGTAGATTAATTTTGATGTCTGCATAAGAACAAGGATGGGTGTTGAATTTTATTGACTCCCTGTTGTGGGTGGAGATTTACACAGATGGATGCAACTGATAATAAACGGCCTGCATTCAGGCCAAATGTAACTGAAGGCTGTTATTTTTACCCCCGTCACTTACAGTCGTTCAAAGATGGCAGCGTGAACAACCTGAACATTATAAACAATTATGTAATTATACAGATAATTACAAAGTCAGCCTTCTACCACATGAAGAACATTTCTAACGTCCCCGCTAGAGAAACTAAACGTGTTTAGCTTTTCGTCTACCTAAAAAAATCAATTGGGTTTGATCCAGAACGCTGCTGCTGGCGCTCTGACTAAAACCAGGAAGATAGAAAACGTCACTCCAGTTCTAAAGACCTTACACTGGGAGAAGCAGCATTCAGCTTCTATGCACTGCAGATCTGCCAGACAACTGCTGAAACACTGAGTTCCTTTAAAACAAGGCTAAAAAATAATTAGAAACACTGAATGTGAAGGGAATCATCTTCATGAATTGATCAGAAAGCACTTAAATAAATTCAGAGTTTAAAAATGGAGCTGCCCAATCCAAGCAGACTAGGAGTTGAACAGTTTTAATACTGGAGAGATAAAAACAGGATCATCAAGAGCGTCTGGTTTTCGTTTTTCGAGGCGGTGAAGGTTGCTCTTCTTTCATCTGCGAATGTTTCTGAAAATCAAAGAGCATTTAGACGCCACATGGTGAACATGTGTGTGGTTTTATTGCATTATTCGGGTTTACCAGCAGGTTGTCGTAATGATTTCTGCTGCAGCAGTGAGTGTCCTCTTCGTTGCTCTTCAGCACGTAGAAAACAGAGCAGAGGGAACAGAAATATCCCAGTTTACGAGCAGTGAACTCCTCGCCTGAAGAGGAGGAGAGACGAGAACATGAACAAGAATGTTTCTAACTGGCCGGCGAATGTCTGTGTTGGTTTCTCACCACAGGAGATGTCTGGGTTGAAAGGAGGCAGGAGAAAGTCAGCAGCGGTGCAAGGAGACTTCCTTCGTTTTTTACAAGCTACTGAAGAAAAACAAATGGAAAAATATTTACTTTAACGTTGATATTAAGAATAGGGCTTCTACAAGTTTCACAAATGTAAAACTTTTTAAGACCATAAATAATTCAATTTAAGACCTATATCACAACAGAAACATAAAAAATAAAATCATTTTATTTAATAGTACTGTCAAGCTTTTTAGCAGAGAAGAAATGTGGCGTCGTATGAGTCGGCAACAGAAATGAGCCATGAAAAAAGCAAAAACGCTAGCTAGCTAAAACATAATAGCAGCTAGTTAGCGGTAGCCATAGCCGCCTCGAGTCACAGACACCAATGATTGTGTTTGCTGGTGACAGATATACGACATGTACGAGATTCTTTTTAACTCCTGTGATTGACATATTTAAGGCCGCCTTACATTTTTTCTAATGAATCTAAGGCATTTTAAGGCTTTGATTTTAATTTTTTTTTTTAAGGACGTGCAGAAACCCTGAAGATAATCTACTCCAAGAAAACATTTTCTAAAAGGTCACCAAGACCGGTACATGTTACTTTATTGCTTTAAAACTGCAGTATGTAACTATTATAATGTTTTTTTTCTTTTACATAATTGTTGGAACAGTCACGGCTATGTAGCATAGGATGACATACTAATAGATTATATATGGAAAAAATTGAGCTTCTCTTCCTCTTCCTAACCTTCTTCTTCCTCCTCGTCTTCCTCCAAGCGTCCATCCAGGTTCTGTTTGTCTGGACCTTCAGGAGTTTCATCCTCCGTCTCCGTCTTGACGTCCCCCAACAGAGCAGAAGAAGAAGGATCCAGCGACGCACCAGGAAGTGATTTGGTTTCTTCTTCTATGTTTTCTTCATGGTTCTCAGATTTTCCTCCAGCAGATTTTCTCACTGAAAACAAGATCAAACATTGATCAATCTTTGTTTTTCAGCAATGTGCCATCACAGTGGAGCAGACAGTAGGTCGGCTACCAGGAGCCTTTCTGGGTTTCTTCCTGGGTCGGCCTCCTTTTCTTTTTGCTGTCACTTCCTGTTCCGTCTGCTCCGTTTCCTCCAGCTCACCTGCTGCTGCAGCGTTCACACTGAGATCTAAAACTGAACACAGAAAACACAACAATGATGGAAAAACTATCATTGTAAACTGAAGTGAAATAAGAAAAAACATTGACCACCTAATTATATTATTCTGAATAAAAAGATTTTCTTTAAATCTAAAGGTAACGCCCTCTACTGGCTGCAGTAGGAACCGTGGGAAAATAAGACTACAATAAATCGTCCTGCCACAACATAATTCAAGACCACCATATTTTTTTAATTCAACACATTTTAAGGCCTTAACATTGGACACAAATTTAAGTCCTTTTAAGACCTTTTTTTTTTTTTTTAAGCCACCCGGAATTAAATTTAAAACAGAAAAAAATCTAAAACTGTAGTTTTCTGACAGGTTCTGTTTGTCTGGACCTTCAGCAGCTTCATCCTCCGTCTCCGTCTTGACGTCTCCCAACAGAGCAGAAGAAGAAGGATCCAGCGACGCAGCAGGAAGTGATTTGTCTTCTTCTGTGTTTTCTTCGGGGCTCTCAGGTTTTACTCCAGCAGATTTTCTCACTGCAAATAAGATGAATTATTGATCAATCTTTCTTTTTCAGCGATGTGCCATCACAGTGGAGCAGATTGTAGGTCGGCTACCAGGAGTCTTTCTGGGTTTCTTCCTGGGTCGTCCTCTTCTTCTCAGTGATGTCACTTCCTGTTCCGTGTCCTCCATTTCCTCCAGATTACCTGCTGCTTCAGGGTTCACTGGCTGATCTAAACCTGAACATAAAAACACACCAATGATGAAAAACCAGAATAAAAACTCAAAATGCATCTTTGTTCCGTGGCCTTCAACATCATTAGAAGAAAAATGGCGGCTGTTTTTACTTTTGGGAAACTGCTGTAGCTGAATTTAAATATGTTTTGTTTTTATTCATATTCCTATTTTTTTTCCGGCCAATTTTTTAATTGTCATTCTTTTTACCAAACTTAAATTTAGTTTTTGCGTCATCATTTATCTACCCGAGACTCTTGATTGTTTGAAAGTATTAATGATCAGCTGATGTTGTTTGATTTAACTTGAATAAAAATAACTTGGAGTGAAATAGAATAAATTTGACCGTCATGAAATCAAATTATTTATATTATTCCGGACGATATTTTTATTAAATCTAAATAAAATAAACTCATTAGGACTCATTAAGTTCAGTCCAGAATGAACTCAATTTAAAATAAAAGGACTGTTTGGTTCTATTTCTTGACCTAATAAAAGTTAAATTCAATCTAAAAATTATTCAGAGATGCATCAATGATCTTGTTCCTTTCTATTGACACAGAAACATCATAGTTGATTTCAAACCAACCTAAAGTCTCCTCTTCCAAACCTTTTCTGGCGGCTCTGTAGCGTCCTTCATCATGCTCCTCTTCCTCCAAGCGTCCGTCCAGGTTCTGTCCATCAGGACCTTCAGCATCCGCCTCAGGAAGTGCTTTGGTTTCTTCTTCTCTGTTTTCTTCATGGTTCTCAAGTTTTCCTACAGCAGATTTTCTCACTGCAAACAAGATGAAGTATTGATCAGTCTTTGTTTTTCAGCGATGTAACATCACAGTGGAGCAGACAGTAGGTCGGCTACCAGGAGTCTTTCTGGGTTTCTTCCTGGGTCGGCCTCCTTTTCTTTTTGATGTCACTTCCTGTTCCATTTTCTCTGTTTCCTCCAGATCAGCTGCTGCTGCAGTGAGACAATAACACTACATTAAATACCTTCCACAACATAATTTAAGACCTGTGATTAATTTATTTGAGAGCAATTTGTCATTTTTAAATTAAGACATTTTAAGGCTTTAACTATAGATAAATGAATTTAAGACTTTTAAAGAACTTTTAAAAGCCACCTTGAATGAAATTTTAGACGGATAAAAACCTATAAATGTAGCTTTTTAGATTTTTTAGGCACTGGTAACTTACTGCATTTCAATTAAGCTTAGTAAAAAATACGAACCTGGTTTAGTGCCTTGGATAAAAGGCCAAAAAGTTAGCCATCTATCTAGCTAGCAAAGGGATATTAGCAGCTAGCTAAAAGTAGCCTCAACTGCACAGCAAACATGTATGCACATAACAGAACATTTCTGCAGGAAAATAAAACATTGAACAGTCCTACCATGATATAACTTAAGACCTATGATAATTTATTGAACACCAACATATTTTTTTCTTAATTCGATACATTTTAAGGCCTTAACATTGGACACATAAATTTAAGACCTTTTTTAAAGCCACCTGGAATGAAATTTAAGACAGTAAAAAAACTAAAACTGTAGTTTTCTGACAGGTTCTGTTTGTCTGGACCTTCAGGAGTTTCATCCTCCGTCTCCGTCTTGACGTCCCCCAGCAGAGCAGAAGAAGAAGGATCCAGCGACGCACCAGGAAGTGATTTGGTTTCTTCTTCTATGTTTTCTTCATGGTTCTCAGATTTTCCTCCAGCAGATTTTCTCACTGAAAACAAGATCAAACATTGATCAATCTTTGTTTTTCAGCAATGTGCCATCACAGTGGAGCAGACAGTAGGTCGGCTACCAGGAGCCTTTCTGGGTTTCTTCCTGGGTCGGCCTCCTTTTCTTTTTGCTGTCACTTCCTGTTCCGTCTGCTCCGTTTCCTCCAGCTCACCTGCTGCTGCAGCGTTCACACTGTGATCTAAAACTGAACACAGAAAACACAACAATGATGGAAAAACTATCATTGTAAACTGAAGTGAAATAAGAAAAAACATTGACCACCTAATTATATTATTCTGAATAAAAAGATTTTCTTTAAATCTAAAGGTAACGCCCTCTACTGGTTGCAGTAGGAACCGTGGGAAAATAAGACTACAATAAATCGTCCTGCCACAACATAATTCAAGACCACCATATTTTTTGAATTCAACACATTTTAAGGCCTTAACATTGGACACAAATTTAAGACCTTTTAATACCTTTTTTCTTTTTTTCAAAGCCACCCGGTATTAAATTTAAAACAGAAAAAACTAAAACTGTAGTTTTCTGACAGGTTCTGTTTGTCTGGACCTTCAGCAGCTTCATCCTCCGTCTCCGTCTTGACGTCTCCCAACAGAGCAGAAGAAGGAGGATCCAGCGACGCAGCAGGAAGTGATTTGTCTTCTTCTGTGTTTTTTTCGGGGCTCTCAGGTTTTACTCCAGCAGATTTTCTCACTGCAAATAAGATGAATTATTGATCAATCTTTCTTTTTCAGCGATGTGCCATCACAGTGGAGCAGATTGTAGGTCGGCTACCAGGAGTCTTTCTGGGTTTCTTCCTGGGTCGGCCTCTTTTTCTCAGTGATGTCACTTCCTGTTCCGTCTTCTCCAGCTCACCTGAAGCTGCAGCGTTTACACTGTGATCTAAAACTGAACATAAAAACACAACAATGATGGAAAATTTGAATAAAACTAAACTGGAGTGAAATAGAAAAAAAACACCTTATTATTATATTTACCCAGATTTTCATTAAATCTAAACATAATGAACTCCACTGTTTGCATTAGGACAGATTGGTTACATTTTTATGAATTACATAATAAAATCTGTTGAATTTAGTAGAAAACTAAAGATTATTGTAATAGTAATGCTTCAAGTGTTTATGGATTAAAACAATGTTTCATCTATTTAATGTCTGACATTTAATAGGAGCAGATTTTAGAGGAAACTCAGCTCTGGATCATCCAACCTGCTCTGGACTCTGTAAAGTTTACCAAAATGATTAATTGGGTTAATCGTTACGAATCGATTACTAAAAATAATTGTCAACTAATTTAGGAATCAATTAATAGAAAGACTCAAAAAAGGCTATTAGATGAAAGAACAACATACTTAGAGCCATAATTAAACCGAAAATGTACAAAAAATACAAAAATAAAAAATGCCTTCCCTGTAAATATATTTTCTAGTTTTAGCTTAAGTTGATCCAAATTCTGTTTTAAAAAATCCCCAAATCTTTTAATGACGCCTTTCTAATATTGTATAAAAAAGGCTTTGTTGGTTAAATGAAAAATAAGCAGAAAGGGACAATTTTTTGATCCGATTAATCTTCAGAGTAATCTACTAATTGATTACTAAAACACCCGTTAGCTTCAGGAATAGTTTGCCAGTTACCATAGTAACGTGCCCACTCCCAAACCGAAACGTTTGAGGTCCTGAAACACCAACCTGAGCTGCTGCGATCTGAGCCATCAGCAGTTTCTGCTCCCACTTCCTGCTGAAGAAAAACAGAGAGGCGTCCATCACATCCAGCAGCAAATAGTCTTATATAGTCTAATTCTCGTCTCAAAAATAAATTTACTGAAGCAGCTAAACATCAATAAACCGCCCGTATAGATCCTTAAACCCAAAACAGGCCATAAATATATAAAGATAATTTAGAAAAAGATAATATCTTTGCAGAGATACTGCACTCTATTGAATCAATATGCTTTATTCTACCTTCATGAAATATTTTATTGTTTTCTTAAAAATAAAAATTGATCTGCTCTGTAATATTCTTTTATGTATTTTAAAAATGACTTGCAGAATAAGATAGTAAACCAAGTTGTGAAGTTGTATTGGTTTTAGGGTGAAGATGTTGGAGTTCATGTCTGATTTCTGATTGACTTCATTTCTGCTCATTTATTTTTTAAATAAGCAGAAATACAAAAAAAAATATGAAAACAAACTTCTCATTTCTGGTGAGAATTCTACTCAGAAATGTGTAAAATAAATAAATAACTTTTATTCAGTTTTTTAAATACAAAATCAAATTCTACAAATTCCATTTTTCTATTTTGTAAAATAAAAACAGAATTTGTAAACACTTTCCCAGCATCCCCCAGACTCCTACACAGTAGATATAAGATAATAGAGATGAGAATATTCTCACCTCAGGCTTTGTGGAGGCCTCCTTTTCTTCTTCTTCTCCTTTATTCCCCCCCGCTGTCATGGCGTCTTTGCCGCTGGTCGTCTCGTCCTCTTTTGCTGCAGATCCGCCTCTCATCTCAGATTCTTCACCAGCCGTTTTCTGTTTCTCTTGTTTGCCTTCCTGATCCGTTACACAATCGATCAGCTCTTGTTCCTGCTCTCCTTCCTCTTTCGTCGGCTCGTCTGCAGGAGTTTGACGTTGCTGAGTGTAACTTTTGTTTTCGGTCCGATCTTCGGCTGAATCTGTTCCAACATCCTCTTCCTCAGCTGCTTTGGTCTGCTGCTGTTCACAGGCTGCAGCTTCAACCTGAACACCAGCAGGTTGGATCTTATCTGGAGTTTTAGCCATTCCTGAAACGGCGCCCCCTGCTGGGGGCTGCCTCTGCACACTGAAATTAAAAAGGGAAAATATTTCATCAGCTGCTACTAAACACAGTTCCTGCAATGTCTTAGTAACATTTTGCGATGCTTTAAATCTAAACCCTTAGTAATTTTCACTTTAAGATTTATTTTTCACATTCTGTAAATATCTGAGTATTTATTCTTATCAATCCATCATATTGTAAGAAAGTGTTTTAATTTTATGTGTATATAATTTACAAAACAATTAATTATTTAAAGATAGAAACTTCTGACAATGGAAAAACTAAACAAAAACACCAATAGTTTTGTTGTCTAATTAAAATATCACAAAATACTAGAGAGATATATATAGAGGTTGCATTGAGCTCTTTATTATTAAGGGAGGCGCCTCTGAATTAGTCAACATTTAATCTAAATTAATTGTGATCTCAATCATTTTTCATAGTTGAAGTTAAACCCACTGAAGCACAACATTTTAACGCCCCAATGAAAAACAGACCAACTTTCAGATACTCACAGTCGGACATTTTTAATCCTAAACCTGTGGAGCAAAAACAAAAACTGTTATTCAGGTAATTTAGGCACAAAAGTACTGAAGGTCCAACAGCTGAACTACTCATGAGAGATCAGACTTTATGGTGACTGATCAGGTTATCAATCATTTAATGTTTGAAAATTACATCATGAGACAGAGAAAAATATAAAGTTATGTAAAAATGTTGGTATTTTAATGATGAAAATGACAATAACTCATTTGAGTAACATAAGAAAATCAGGCAAAATGAACAAATTTAAAAATCAGTTTCCTTCAATAAAAAAATCTTAAGAAATTTTAACAAAAACTGGTGAATTTTTTGTTAAAACATGTTTATTTTTCATAGCAAATCCAAAAATTTTTACTCAAGTATGAATAGAAATACTTCATAATAAAATTACAATTTAGTAAAGACACTCCAAAACTAAAAGTAAATTTTTCCAAAAAGTTACTCCAGTAAATCTGTTTAAATGTAACTAGTTACTGCCCAACTCTGCCTGTCTCTCGCAGAGTGTTACTTAGTTCACATGGGAAGCGACAAACGACAGCAAAATGTCAAAGTTTCCCACGACAGCAACAAAAGTTGGGACTTTTTTAACTTTCTTGTGTCGAGTCGCTAACCTGCGTCTGCAGGTCCAAGTCCAAAAGCTCAAAATTTTTCTTCCATAAATTGTTTGAGGACAAGTCGCCTCATTGCACAAGTTTCATAAGACATGAATAGAGAGCGACATTTCTAAACTAATGTTTGTGTTTTTATGCTGTAAAGCACTTTGAACCGCCTGGCAGCTGAAATGTGCTGTGAAGATAAACTTGATGATTGGAGTTAAATCCAAGAGAAATGGATGGATAAAAACAGAGACCTCAAAATGGACAACATCCATACAGAAACTAAGGGATTCCAAAGGTTGACTGTGTTGATGACCTTTGAACTGTGGTGACCTGACAAAGACCAACAATACTTTCAGATACTCACAGGTAGACATTTTGACGCTTCCTCCTGTGGAGCAAAACCAAACAGTTACTAAGGTTAAAACGACCTGGAAGTACAGAGGATGTGGAGACCAGCGTACCAAAAGCCTTCCTCCTTCTTCTGATCACAATCACTCATCTTCTTCCTCTTCTCTTCCTCAGACAGAAGGTTAAACATCAGAACCTCCAACACCTGAGCTGCACTGCTGGAGTCACACATTTCTATGTAGATCTACAGCAGAAAGAAGAGGCAAAAAAATGAGGAACAAATTATTTTTCTTCATTTCTCATTAAAAGTTGTAGATTTGTCATTTGGCTTGTTGACCGACTTAAAAATTCAAAGAATGAATCAGTGGCTAGTGGAAGAAGATTTCTTTTAAAAATCTTCATCTTTCAAAAATCTTTCAGACCAGTGGTGTCCAAACTTTTTGCACTTTGTTGACTCCAAAGTGTTCGCAGGCTAAAAACCCCAACCTAAAATCAAGCAAATAAAGTCGATTGATATTTATTGTAGGTCAAAAACCTGAAAGTGATTTTTATGATAGTGTATTATAGATGTTGTAAATGGTAAAAAAATGAGCAAAATTTTGTGATTAGTCTCAGAAATTTTTAAGAAAATAAAAACATGTAGCTCTCAGTTTCTTTTGTGCTTGACTGAATCAATTTATTTTCAGTCATAAGAACAGGATTTGCGTCACTTTGTTTCAAAATGCTTGCTATATTTAGTCAAGTTTAAGAAAGAATAAAAGCTGATTTGGGTGAAGCAAAGTTGGCTTTTCAGTAAAAGTCTCTTGTTTTGTCTTTTCTTCAACCTTTGTTATAAATACACAAATACTCTGTGTTGTACTTTGTATGAAAAATATTTTGGTAACAATTTTTACCCCGATTACAAATTAAAAATCTCCATTTGCATCTTTGGGCCAAATTTGTAATATTTTTAAATTGTAGTTGCACAAAATCAGTCCCACATTTTGGACACCCCTGATGTAAAATGCTCTGCAGCATCAGGTTAGCAGCTGCAGGTGGTGAAAGCCGACATACGCGATCAGTGAGGACCAGGTAGTTGACAAACGGAGCGATGGAGCCGACTGCCATCAGAAAGCTCCGGATGACGCTCAGGGTGATGTCAGAGAAAGTCACACATATCAGCCGCTGACTGAGGGACTCTGGCTCTGAAACATGCTACAACAAACAGAACAAAAAAATAACTAAAACAAATACAAGCCAACAAAGAAAAGATTGGAATAAATGACCAAGAACTTACAGCGTTGCTCCATCTCATCAGATTCTTGTACATTGTCTCCTGTAAAAGCAAAAATAAATTTAATAGTGAACATTCTGAGCTCTAATTGTGAAGGTTTCAGCCGGTGCCGGTACCTCAGTCTCTCCAGGATGCATGTCCTCTAAGACCAAGTGGACTTTAAGAACAAAGTCTTTGCCAGAAGGTTTAGAAGTCAAGTAATCCTCGAGAAAGCTGTGGCAAGAATCCCAACAAGGGAAAAACACAAAGGCCTGCGGAAGACGAGAGGGTTGTAACGTCAAACCTGGTGTCTCCAATGCCTAGATATGTTTTGATTAGGGAAGTCTGTATCGCATCAATAGCAAATTTGCAACATTTTTGAATTGCTGTTGGGGGCCACACAAAATCAGTCCAAAGGTCCCAAATGGCCCCCAGACCACACTTTGGACACCCATTCTCATTTTTTTAAATTTAAGTTGGATGTTTCACATTACATTTCCACTGCAGCAAATAAACAATAAATAAATCTGGAAGACTGAACAAGAGGTTTCCTTACCCTCCTCTGCAGTGACAGGACGTTCACAGACTCTGAGGAACCTTTGGTGAAATAACCTGAGACCAACTGGGCCACAAGACTTTGTCTCCTTATCGATTGAGGGAAACCAGTCAGCATGATGGTGGAGAACTGGGAGGCCTGAGGGAGAGCTTTCTGTATTAAAAGATGAAAGAAATAGTTTAATATTTAAAATACTTTAAACAATAGCACACCAAACATCTCTTTGTTGACATGCTGTGGGTAAAAATCCCTTTTTTAGCACAATCCTGTGACATATGCACATGTTTGTTAAGGCTGGTATAAATAAGTATTTAAAAGCACACAATATGGGTTAAAGCTACATTAAGAACCTGTAAAATGTCTCATATGGTAATGACAGTAAAGATGTTAATTGCTGCATAATTTGAGTACAAGTTATTATTATTAAAAGACTCGGACATTAAATGGACAGGTCGACATAAAAACTACAAAAATAGAAAGTTGCAATCACCTTTATGTCGCTAACTTCTTTCACTGTCTGGAAAGCTAAAGGTGAAAAACAAGAACAATTATTCTGTCAGTCTGCCATTAGCCTCTTCTGAAGGTTTCTTTTATTTTTGCTTTTTTAGTAGAAAGTTGTTTTTACCAGGGATGTCGAACCACGGAGACATAGTGGGAAACATGTACGGCGCCGTTGACATTGTGACCCAAAATGGAGGAACAGCACAATCTTTAATGACACCGTTGGCAATAGGGATCCTTGCAGTAGCGACAGCATCACTGGCGTCCGGCAGAGCCTGAGCAGGAAGTTTGGGGGCTGAACACACAGGAAATTAGTTGTCAATATAAGGTGCTAAATCTTAAATGTACACCTGATATATGAAAGTAAAAGGGATGCAGTGCTTTGCTAGTAATTCTCAACTGTACAATAACTAGATAAGGTCAGGAAAAAAATTATTTAAAAAAAAAAATTAACACTTTTTGAAGGGAAGTAGGTCAGCTATGCTAGCTTGACTTTGACAACATAACATGTAGATGTGCTGTCGAATTCTGTGTTTTTCGGTTCAGCTACAAAAGTTCAAAAAAAGGCGACGTATACACCAACTCTGGCAGATCATCTGTAGAGCCGGTGCTTATAAGCAGCTCTATGCTATTAGCTCTTCTGCCACAAGAAGAGCTAATAGCAACGGTAGCTAATCTACCACAGCGATCGCTTCTTAGTAATCACAAAGTAAACATCAAGCCTGAAAACAAAACTGACAGAGTTTTCTGTTCTTTGTGTGGGAAATATTTGAGTGTTTTTTGGTGTTGAATCCTGAAACGTATGGCGGAGTTGTTGTCAATGTGTCTCCTTATAGTGTAGCCAACATGGAGAGCGAGAAAAAAAGCTATTTTGAGTTGTTCTTCAATGGTTTTTCTGCTGTGGCGTGCTGCACAGAATTAACAATGCGAACATCTCCATGTTTCATTTTGTTAAAGGAATCATTCTGTTGCTGCAGTTGGACAGCATGTAAAAGAATCGTCCCCAGCGATGTGCGCATGTGTGACACAAGGAGAGCCGCTGGTGTGAACGGGAATGTTTACATGTCAACTGCAACAAGAAGCCAAGCGTGGAGCTGACTGCTTCAGATTTTCTGAATAATGGTCGAAACTTATATTTTTAGAGTAATCTAAACAGCGTCTATTGTGTGATTGTTTATTTCTTTAAACATGTACTCACGCAGAGCTATACTGGTGGCCACAAACATTTTCAGCCTTTCCACGGTGTGTTTACGGCCTGGTTTCAGGAAGCTGTACCAAACTCCAAGCCGATCCGCATCGTGCTTCGACTCAAACTCAACAAAAACCTGAAACACACACACAAAACTAGATTTGTTACCAAATACTTTTTTTACTCTAACTTAAGTAATTTCTTGGGCTTTTAACTTCAGTAAAAATAAGCTGAAGTAGTCTTGCTCTTACCTGAGTACAATATTTGGATACTCTGTGCTTATGGTTAGCGCTTTATGTTTAGCCCTGCTAAGTCTTTAGCTTGCAGTGTCCAAAGCTGATAGTAACTAACAATTTTAACACTTCAACCGTGTTTTGCATAATGAATATTGTGCACAACGACATTATATTCCTAACATACTGTGGAGCCTTGTGCCTGTTGGCCTTGTGTGTGTTTGTACCTTGTTGAGCAGAGGCAGGAAGTTTCTCACAGAACCAATTTTCCTCAGAGCCGCCCGGAGCTCGCGGGTCTCGCTTGGTGAGATGTGATGAATGCAGATTATACCTTCTCCATTATCAGTCATGTTCTAAAAACAATGAGTGAACAATCAGAGCCGATACAAAACAATCCTGCACCCTGATTATCACAGCTATGGTTCTCAGTTCATTTTAGGAGGATGATATATAGTGGATCATTGCCTGAACACACAACCTATGCTCAGATCTCAATTAAGCATAAATACATTTTTTTTTATGTTTTAAGACGTTTTAGTATTACTTACATGTTTTAAGCACCGCATCAAAGCTTTGTAAAGGCCAAGCTGAAACAGAAAGTATCCAGAGTCAGTCTTGAAGGTATAAAACATGAATAAATAATATTATTTATATTAGGTAAATCATTTATACACACTTTATCAACTTATTAAAAGTATTTAGTCTATGTTTGTTCAAAGTGTGGCCTGGGGGCCTTTTACTGTACTTGGAATAGCTATGTGTGGGTCCCTGATCTCAGCTCAACAGTGGCACAAATTTGGCCCTCAGGATTTGAATCCAGGACTTTCCAGGACTTTCTTTCTTGCACTGGTGCTAGTCACTCAACTGTGTCAAAACATAAAACTGTTAGCAGCTACAGACATCCTGACACCTCATCTAAACAGAAGCATGAAAGACTGGTGAGGCTGGACATCATCTCCTACCAATCACTATGAAAAAGTCAATTATTTGGTCACTTGTTCAAACCAGCATTTTCACATCTTAATGGTACTTTTCTCCCCATGAGAAAACTGTTTTTTTAGGGAAGAATAAAATGAATAGGCCTGTCACAATAACACATTTTGCTGGACGATATATTGTCCAAGTCATTGTGATAAAGGATAATATTTCTTAGATTTGAGACCAATTTCAAGAAATATAATGGTAATAAAGGCATAATAATGCAACAACAAATTCTCAAAGATCAATAAACTTTAAATTCCAATGAATATTTAACTCTGGAAGACATTTTAAATATCCAAAATAAATAAACAAAAACAACAGAAACAACAAATAAAACAAATTATGAAGCCCGCAAATAAACTTATGCTTTGCATTTTTAGTTGAGACCAAAACACCAGACTGAAAACCGACAAATCATGCAAATGGAAATTATTGAGTTTTTTGATTCATTATGCAATAGACAGATTTATTGATTATGGAGACAGAAGTAATTTACTACAGAACATGTGTGTGTACTAACCGATGTAGACTTTCCGGGTTTCCAACAAGTCTGAAAACAGAGTTTAGATATTTTTTTTTACAAAATGGTCATCCAATGACGCACTGTTCATCACCCAGCGCCCACCACTGAAATACTTACCACGATTCTACAAGCCTGTAGGCATAGTTTAGATCCTTTGAAAAACATGCCGCTTCCAGACTGTGTGAGCGCTTCCTTCAGCCCTTTCACATGTGGCATAAAAGCTACAGCCTACAAGAAGAAGAAAAAACAGGAAAACTCATCAAGACGTGGATGATAGGCATCTATCAATTGTGGTCAACCAGTAAAAACAAAACTTGAGTGATAAAATGCAGATTTGCCAGCAGATGTTTACCAGCTGTTTCTGAGGAATCACATAAATGTTGGAGCTCTTCTCAAATCCAAAAGGACGAAGGAGATCGACGAGATCATCCTCTGTGTAGCAGCAGTCGTGATAGTTCGGAAGGTTGGTTATCAAGAGCTTCGGATTAAAAAGAGCAGTTATGTTAGGAAAGGGAAAAACTACATCAGGCGTCGACATTGTGTTGATTAGGACACTGTTTGTGTGCTTGTGTATGATTTAGACCAGAGGTGACCAAAGTTTTTTGCCCAGTGACACAAACTTGTAGACTCCAAAGTATTCGTGGGCCAAAAACCTCCAACCCAAAATCAAGCAAGGATTTTTATGACAGTGCATTAGGGCCGTTGTATACAGAAAATAAAGGAGTAAATTTCCTCCTTTCTGTGATTAATCTAGTCAATTTTTTAGAAATGTAAATTTTTCTAGAAAGGTTTTCAGAAACTTCCGAGTTTTTTTGTAACAGAAAATGTTTCAAGTTCATCTAAAAATTGTACTTTTTCTCCTCACAAATTTTCTTGTTTTTCTAGACATTTTATGATATTACGCTCAAAAGTTCTGTTTTTTGGAAAAAATTTTCTTTTCTTTTTTTTTTTTTTTTTATAATACGCCATAGTAGATTTTTCATGTTTTCTCTATTGAAAGAAAGTCGTAGTTTTCAGTTTCTTCTGGGCTCGGTTGGGTAAATTTAAGTAATAAGAACAGGGTTTGCATCAAATTTTTTCAAAATGCTTGCTATATCAAGCCCAGTTTAAGAAAGAACAAAAGCTGATTTGGGTGCAGCAAGGTTATCTTTTCAGTAAAAGTTTCTGAATAAACTTGGTTTTATCTGTTTATAACTTGCTGGTTATAAACAGACGAATAATTAGTGCTGTTCTTCACATTTTCCTATTCAAGAAAATTATGATGGTAATAATTTTTACCCTCATTTCGAAATAAAAGTCTCTATCATTTTTTAAATTGCAAATAAACTTTGGACACCGCTGATGTACATCAGATGACAGAGACCTATCTGGGGGTTATTTGTGAGCATAAAGTTTCTCAGGTGTTTCACTCATGGTCTGTGTGTTTAGTCCACCATTCACAGACTTTGACTTCAATTAATTGCTGTTTCCGAACATCACATACACACTTATTATGTAATGCTTGTCCAGGGTAGAAAATGGGACCATCTTTAAATTTGACTGGCTTACGTCTTGATCAGGGGGGAAAGTGAATTCAGTTTTCAGGAATATTGATAAAAATAGATGGAAAGCTTACTTCTGGTTCTGAAATGGAATCTGTGAATTCAACAGGCCCTGGAAAGAAGAGGAAATAAATAAAAGTGAAAAACAATTTTTTTTTTTTTTTAAATGAACAGAGTCAAACTGTAATGTTTTCATACAAATGTGTTTGGGGTCAAAGCACTTTTCTATCTTCTCCCCAACAGTCAGATCATCTGAGGAAATCACCGGCGCCGGCTTTTCGACTGATGCTGGTTTACTTTCAGCCGGTGTGACCGCCAGACCTTTAAATGTGAAAATGTGCCACAAGTGAAAACTGATATTAATCAAATATCTCATTTGGGTCGTCTTAAACCTGACAAAAACAAATTAACCAAAAATTCCCGACACAAACATTTCGCCATCAGCCAGTTTGTTCTTTGTGTCACCAACAATTAACACTAAATTATAAGAGAAAAGAATGGAGGCTCAATTTCAAAGTTATATTTTTATCATTTATATTCATAAATGTCACAGTTCTAAATTAAAAAATAATGAATTAGCAAGCTAAACATTTAGCTTCAAACTAAATATTGAGCAAACAAGTTAAATAGAAGTTAAATATACAGTCTCAAACTACATGTATTGTGCTATCTAAATCCTTGATAACCAGATATTTAGTCTGAGGTTAAATACTTAAATTTCCAACTACTTAATTATTTTTCACATTAAATATGTAGCTTTCAACTAAGTACTAGATTTCTAACTAAATAGCTAGCTATCAAACAATTTTTTTAGTTAGTTAAATTTTACAAATTAAATATTTAGCATGCTGACAAAAGGTTAAATATTTAGTTTGAAACTGTTTTATTTATAAATGAGCAATTTTTTTTTTGCTAAGATTCCTTTCTAAACCCACTAAGTAGTTTCCAACTTACATTTTTGCTCAGTTTCATTCTTTGGTTTCTCCTTCACATTTAAGGCTTCAATTTTGTTCGATGGCTCAGATTCCCTGTAAGGAACAAAATGAACTGTCAGCTCAGATATAAACATATACTAAAGGAAATGGGTGAATTATCAGAAATATTACAAGGAGGACAGATTAAATTAAATATTAACATACATTTCTGTAGCCGTTTTCTGCTCAGTTGAAGTCACAGGAGGCTGTAAATAAAAAGTATTTTAATCAAATTAACACAAGTAAACTGATTAAAAGCCAATAAAGAAGCTTTTCATATGACAGAAATCTCTAATGTATGAAATTTGCTTCTTAAATTGTTGAATGTTGTATTTACATCTTTGAAAGTCTTTAAATTCACATTAAAGCCTCAAACTTTAGTGGAAGGAAAGCTGTGCAGTCATAAAATGTAAGTAGATTGGCAAGTTGCGAGTTGGAATAGTAGAAAAAGAAAAAGTCGCTCATCGATTTCTGGAAAAACATCACCAATGGTCTGAAAAGCTGCTAAATGTAGCAACAAAGTTGTTAATTTTTCTCTGTTCCCGTTCATTCCCACATTTGGTCACACCCATTGGTGTCTTGGCTCCGCCTATTGCAGTGGATTTATTTTTGTTGTTGTCAGGGGGCGGGGCTTATGCTTTCACAGTGGGGGTTAGATACACTTTAACAAAATGTAACAGCTGTCTGCAGTTTGTCACAAATATGCAGTCAAAATAATAAGTTTTGTCACTGGATGAATAACAAAAATAGTTTTAACAATAAAACATGTATAGCTGTAATTTTAAGTAACGAAACCTCGTGATTTGGCGGGAGGCCTGCTGTGCTTTCAGTCTGTGGCGCCTCTGATGATCCAGGTGTTGAGGTTAACTTGCTGAACTCGTCCAGGAAAATTGGAGTCAGAGTTTTCACAAGACTCTCTACATCCATCTGCTTTGACAAAGACTGGACGGCTAGGCAGACAAAAATAGACTTTAGTGGAGCAGAGTTAAAGAACTGCAAACACTTCAGTGCAAAAGGGGAAAACAAAGGCAAAAAAATGAGAAAATATAACATGTTTTTAGTCTGGATTCTTCTGGTTAAAGCTGAAGTATGTAACTTTTATTAATAAAAATGTTTTTGTTCTTTTTTACATATTTGCTAAAAGTGTTACTATGTCGTGACAGTATGAGGCAATATGTCCCTTAAACATACTACCCTCAGTCAGAAACAACCAATCAGAGCCCCGACTCTGATTGGTTGTTAGCGCTGTCAATCATTCTGCTCACACTGGTTCACCACAGCAGAGTCTGCCATGAGTGCTAAGGCTAGTTAGCATGACCACTGATGACGATGGATAAAAAGTTTTTCTGGAACTTGTTTCTCCACAATTAGCACATTTATCCGCACAAACATAAGTTTAACTGACAGCCAACATGCCCATCTTGGCTCTGATTGGATGTTTTTGACTGGGAGAGGTGAGCTTTTTTAGAAATATAGTAGCACTATGAGGAGGTGGAGGAATTTTCTCAGATTATCTGCATCACATTATTCTGTTGCAACATGGTGACAATTTTAAAAAATATGTTTAAAAAAAACTTTCTTAAAAAGTTACCTATCACAGCTTCAACAAAATAGTAATTTAATCTTAAGGAAGCTCAATTAATGCTAATCCAATTCCCAATATGTGTCTAACCTGACGTTTGAAGCAGTTTCTTCACCAGTGTCTCTGCACCACGCTCATCCTGAGGGACCGATGTCTCTCCGGATGTTTGTTTCTCGCCGCTTCTGCTTGGTGACGGCGAATTCTTGCTGCTGCTTTTGGGTGGAAGTTGTCTCTCGGAAGGTATTCCTGGAGAGTACAGCTCCTCCTCCTTCCTGCTGAATGAAGAAGGTCTGGAGACCCAGGAGATAGGAGGTGGACACGGGAGAGAGGAGGTGGTCCCAGGAGTGAGGAGGTTATTCCAGGACAGAAGATGTGGACCTGGGAGATGTGGTCTACATCTCTCCTGGGAGGAGCACAGAGGTGGACCCTGGGAGGAGTTGGACCCATGCGGGAGGAAGTGGTCCAGGAGGAAAGAGGAGGTGGACTTCTTGTACCGTGGAGAACGAGATCGAGGCCTAAACGGAATGAAAAGTCATGGATGATGACACAGATCTCAACTGTTGGGTCCAACGTAAAGTAATAGTTCCTCCAACAGACCTGAGGGTGTGTCTATAACTGTTGGAAGACCTGGGTGGGCTCCTGCACCTGTCTTTTCTGTCCTCAGAGCTTGAACTGTATGAGGTGGAAGTCGATCTACTCCTGGATTTACGGCGCTGACAATATGGGCTGTGCGAGCGAGAACTGGAGCTCTTCTGTATCTGCGGCCATGACTTCTAGAGCGGGAACGGGAAGCGTTTCTCCGGCAGGGTGAACCGGAGCTTCTTCTGTATCTGCGGCCATGACTTCTAGACGGGAACGGGAATTTTGGGGGGAGTACTGAAGCCTCTTATGTGACTGCGTTCCTGACTTCTGGAACTGGAAGCGTTCCTGCAGCGCAAATAACTCTTGTGTTTGGCCGTCTCCGGACACCGCCTCCAGATTGCATCTATTCTATTTACACATGTGGAAAAACAAAAATAAATTTGGATACATAGGATAAAGTGGATCGCACTTGTCTGAAGACAGACTTTTACCTGTAGAATTGTTGCTCACAAAACAAGTCTGGGTATCTACGAAGAAAAAAAGAACATACACATACAGCTGAAACCAGATGTTCAAAGATTTACATTTACATTTTTTTCTTTTTTGTGCAGATAACCCAAGATTAAGAAAATCAGGGCTGCAATCAATATGTGCAGCCCGGATTCACTTATCAGCAACACTAAGATAGGTTTCCAGGTTAAAACAGAAACAATGTTCAAAGTAAAGCCAACATGGTTCCTTGAACAGGTAGGATAGGTCTAGTGGCTATAAAAACATTTCTTTTTTTTTTTGCACAAAATTATACTTCGAATTTTGGTTTATTATGAGCTTTCAGAATGAGCCGTTTTAGAGCGTCTTGTCACTACAATAAGCTGCTGGTGGTCACGCCCCTCTACCTCAACCTTTACACACACATGAAAACGGTTCCAAACATTTCTTCTTACTATGAAGAAACCACTTCAACAAAACACTTGTCTTTTCCAGGATTCATTGTAAAGCGGCAGAATTAGCTACGACAACAGCAAAAGAACAGCAAGCTGTGACTCTAATACATACAGCGGCATAGTGGACAGGAAAAAAAGAGGCGTACACTTCCACCAAAAAACTCAGAAAGTTTTAGATTAAATTTGGAATATTTTGAGACAACTCTACTTGGTTTGGATCTCTGGAACTCTACTTGGGTTTCTAGGCAACGGACAGAATTCCATTGGGGTTGCTAGGTAACGGGCTGGGCTACCCTTGGTTGCTAGGTAAGAGGTTTGTGACGTTCCAGATACTATAAAACATGAACTCACTGCCAAAATTTAAAAAAAAACTTGTGTGTTTTCAAGCACTTGGGGTGTTTTTAGAAGCAGAATCCCAAATTGAAGTACAAACACAAGCAAAACGTGAAATTTATATGCATATTAAAAGACTAACATTAAGTCTAAAATCGTGGTCTATTTTACTGGTCAACCATTGTGCACTCCTAATTAGAAGGTATTTAAGATTAGATTGATTTAGTATTTTTTGTAAAGTTGAGATAATATGTTTTGTGAATTAGTGCTATAGAAGTAAACTGAACTGGGAAAAATAGAAAGAAAAAAAACAGGGAACCACTGCAGCAATTCAGGAACTGGTGTTCCTAAAATAAATACATACTATGGAAATCACTACAACTGTAATAAAATGCTTGCTATAATATTTTAGGGTCTGTACGAACAATTATTACGTTTCAGTAACTAGATGTACCACATTTAATTTGAATGTATTATGAAATTTGTTAGAGTTTTTACTAAACATTATACTGTGGGAATTTCATATCTGACTGGTGAACCATTAATTGCAACTCCACTCTTAGTTCCATATCCATCAACACGAACCTATTCTTTCTAAAATGTCTATATTTCTAAAAGCAATAAGTAAAAATGAGTAAAATCTTAAAAAGAAAGAATAAACAAAGGCTGACTGTGCAAAAACCTTACAGAGTTTTGCACTTCTCACGATGATCAGTGGTCTTCATGTGGGAACACCAAGCCTGTGAAAATAAAAAAAAATTTAAATGACATTTTATCAGTTTGTATTTTCAACATGAACTTCTAAGTTTTTAGCGAGATACAAGAGCTTGTTTTAAGCCAATAATTCATTAATATTTGTGAAAAAGTATTAGTTCCATTTGCAGATTATTTCATTTACGGGAATGTTGTTATAAGTGAAATAATATGCCAATTAAATACACTTTTTAAAACTAACATTAATTATTGACTTAAAACAAGCTGCTACATCTTGCTAAAAAGTTTCTTATGAGTTAATTTTGTCTTAATTCAAGTGCAATAGATGTTTGTACTAGAAACTGGTCTAAAATACTTGGTAAGGTCTTGTGTTTTTGCAGTGTAGATCACTCACCTTCATGTCACGACTTTCCTTGTTGCATATTGAACAATAATGTGGGAAAGATTCTGGTGAGATTCCTTTGCAGTCTCTAATTATGGCATGCGAAGGATCATTTTTACAAGATGACCCCTTAAATTTAGTCTGCATCACTGGCTTATCCTGTCCTTGCTGTCCACGTTTCAACTCAGTCTGAACCTCAGGGTTCTTCTCCTCTGGAGGTTTCTTTTCTTTTACTTGAGTTTTTCTTTCCTTGCTGTCGGATCTCTTGTGTTCTGGTTTACTAGCTTTGGATGATTTAGATTTGGACTCTTGTTGCTTTGGAGAAAGAGGTTTGCAGAGTTTAGGCTCATCAGGTTTATGTTTGGGTGAAACCGTTTTATTTTGCTCACTAATCTCAGACTTCCGGCTTGTTTTAGAGTCCAAATCTCTGCTTTTGCCCTTTAACACACATCTTTGCAATTGGTCCTCACTGGGTTTGTGAGTTTCCACCAGTGACTTACCTCTATTCTTATCTGTGCTAGCTTTTCCAGTCTCCTTTTTAGTCACACTACTACCAAAATCACCGCAATCAATAACTTCATTTGACTTTATGGGAGTTTTATGCAAGTCACTCTTTAGATTGATAGCTGGCTGCGATTCAGAGGATTTCTCTCCAGCTCTTTTCTTCTTATTAATGGAAATCTTCATCAGGATGCATTTCAGATTTTCAGGGGTGATCTGATCCTCAGAGTAAGCACTGAGCTCTCCCAAGTCGTTCTTGTCGAGTCCAAACTGGCTGAGGATCTCACTAGCTGTTTCTGCTGTGTACTTGGGTGGATCCGATCTGCCTGGTTCTGGAGTTTTAGCAGCACCTGAACATGAAACACTTATGCTTCTGTCTGTCCAGCCAGATGATGGGTTATTGTGATCCTTTTCGGTTTGTTTGCATATCGAAAGCCAGGCTAAGGAGGTAGTGTCCCTGTGAGTATCATTACAGCGACGTCCATGTGGGATTGAAGACATTGTTCCAGCTGTGTTTGAGGAAGATGACTCTTAGTGGAGGTAAAGATTAGTGATCTAAAAGATGACGCAGAAAACATTTAGGCAGTACCTCGGAGGAATATTTGGTAGTAAACATAAAGCTCATCCAAACTTGTAGCAGCCATTCTATTTTAATGTCTATTTGTATCGAATGAAAGTTAAATTCTCGATGAAAAAATATAAATTTAACTTACTTTCAACAACCAAAGCCAGTGGTACTGAGTCGCTGGTTTAATTTAGTCACATTTAGCCAGTAAATGTTTAAAAAATTACATTTTAACAGGTTATTCTCCAGTTTCTGCTTCCATCAAGCTAGCAAGCTATTGCTAGCAAACGCGACCGTTGGTCACAAGAGACGTCATGACGCAACGTTCCAAACAGTGTGCGTGAACGGGAAATAAGCTCGCGCGGTATCCTGAGAGAATCCCGTTATTTTCTTGAACTAACCTGGTACTTTACTTTGATTCATTCTAACGACGAGATATCACCACCTGCTGTTGTGAGGATAGATTATACCACCAAACAAGCTTGTTTATTCAAATTAAACCAGTGTTTTAACACCTTTTATTTATTCAAATTCAGAGTCAATAATCAATACTTTATTGATCCCATAGGGAAATTTAATCTCAAAGCGGAAAAAGTTCAAAACAAAACAAATGGTGGCGTAGCACTTATCCACCAAGTTATTTTGGTAGTGACACCAAAAAAGAAAATAGCAAGTTATAAATTATATAGTTAAAAATAGTTTCCACTTTTTCTTTCATTGAAAAAACTAACCCAAGGTAGAGCACAAACACTTCAAATATTTTATTGTTATAGAAAAACTGTGGCTATAGTTGAGTATTGATAAATAAAAACAGCTAAATAAAATTTTTCCCACAGCCAAAAAGACCTTACTTCTGTTATGTAATTTTTAAACATCTGAATCTGCATTGCTGGTCAAGTTTGGGCATTAAAACAAGGAAATTGACTACAGTTCCACTTTGCTCTCATTGTTCAGACATTCAGCCCAGAACCATTCAGTCGGTTCTGGCAGGCTGGTCATCCTGTATTCTGCCTCTGACTCCAACCAGCTACCAGCTGAACGGCTCAAACACGCAGTCGTCCGAGCGGCCCTGACAACTTTGAACCAAAGTTTCCTGTTTGAGAAAAAGACTAAAAGTTTATTTTAAGGCATCCGCAAGTGGACATAGTGGGAGACTTTTGCCTTCCATTTGAATAAATGAGCAATTTCTATTTATACACAGTCACAGAAATTACAAATGTCAACTTAAAACCGCAAATACCTTTTAAGTTCCTCAGAGAAAAAGTGTTTATACAGTCTTAATCATAACTATTTTTGTCGCTTTCTAGACAATAAGGCCACATTAGTAAAACTTTTAAAGTAACATTTGTGTTCAAATAATGTTTTATCAATCAAATCAAAGCCGTCTTCATTGTATGCTAGAGCTGCCATTTGTAAAGTTATACACTAAAAAAATAGCGAATATTTGATTTAATTTGGCCCATCATGTCTGTCACAAATTTATAAAGGTAAGATTTCCAAACTAAAGATTTAATTCACCAGATAAATATTTATCCAGCTTTATTTAGCTTTCAAATTTAATATTTTGAATTTTGATTAGCTTGAAAATTCAAAGCTAAATTTGAAATTTAACAATAAATTTAACTAATTTGAAGCTTAAAAATTAGGTAAATTTGAATTGAAAATGTGAAATATTGAATTTCAAATATGTTAAATTCAATATTTGAAAGTTAGGCAGTAGTTGGCTTCTATTTGGGTAATAGTTTGGA
The DNA here is from genome assembly GCA_922788865.1 of Poeciliopsis turneri. Classification (NCBI taxonomy): domain Eukaryota; kingdom Metazoa; phylum Chordata; class Actinopteri; order Cyprinodontiformes; family Poeciliidae; genus Poeciliopsis; species Poeciliopsis turneri. The sequence continues at coordinate 445,776 of CAKLNU010000923.1, forward strand.
ATCTAGTTATTTAGTTTGCAAACTAAATACTCCTGAATAAATCTTTAATTTTCTCCCAAATAAATATTTAATTTGGAGCCAAATTAACCAGAAGTTGTTTGGCTTGTCCATTTGACACAGAGGTGTCAAAAGTTCTCACTTTTTCTACTGAACTAGACGTACAGGTACTATTATGAAAAAATATTTTATTAAAAGTACAGGTTGTACTGTTTTATTCCAGTAAAAGTACGAAGTACACATTTTGATATGTATTTAATTAAATAGGTTTAATCTCTGTCAGCTCCCACTTTCTGAGGAAAAGCAACCCAATTTGCTGCTGTTCGCCTCACCAGATACACCATACTGGACTCAAGCCCTCGGATATCAATTGGCTGTAATCGTCCCAGGATGCAGAAAAATGGATCTGACTGAAGACAAACATGAAGTCTGCGATCCAGGGCGTCGTTCTTCTGGCCTGCATTACTATCTGCACCTCACAGAGTAAGTGAACTGCAAAGAATTTCCATATGCAATAATTAATAACATTTTTCAAAATCATTACACTGCAAAAAAAAAAAAAAAAAAAAAACATCTCTAAGTTATTGTAAAAATATTGGCAGCTGTTGTCGACCGAATTTTACCTTATGAAAGTCTGTATTTATAAGGTAAAATGCTGGCAACACACAGCTGCCGATATTTCACCATAAATTAGAGACGGTTTGTTTTTGCAGGGTAACTATGACTAAATATCTTTGGTATTTAGTCAGATCGTCAATTTAGACAATAAATGGCCTTTCTCGCCCTGTAATCCCAGCTGTTGTTCGCTGCCGTTGCATCAAAACAGTATCAGCAATGAGGCGGTCTCTCGTCATGGATGTACTTGTGTATGAACCTCATCCTGCCTGCCACAAGCGTGAAGTGATGTAAGCATCCGCAGAAACAATTTGTCAAAACGTTCAAAACCAAAACTGAAGAGCACTGATTATCTACCATTCTTCTATTGCAGAGCCGTCATGAAAGATAAGCGTGAGCTCTGTCTTGACCCGGAGTCAAATTTCACCAAAACACTCTTGCGAGTTACAGGAATTCAAGTGGAAAAGTAATTATTTTAGCGTGTTTTTCATTTAAGCTTAACATGAAAATACAATGTCAACTCGCAAGCTGCAGCAGCTTTTTCTAATTGCCCCCTTCGCTTTCTTCACAGGAACCCACTGCCAACTCCACCAGGATTGCCCAATTCCTGTCTTCTGCCATAAATGATGTAATATCATAGAACTGGCCTAAGGTAGTCGGCGGGCTTAACAATGTTCATTTAGTATAATCCAATGAACAGACAATATGTCTGAACCCATTCTTCTTTATGCATTGTTAAATTTCATGCATCTGTCACATTTTGCTGCCATTCTTTTATTTTTAAGACTGAAATCATATTAAAGAAAGTTACTCTCTATCCACTGTGTTGTAATTAAATGCTTCAGTTGCATTAAAAAACATGTCATCTTTGTGGTGTGGTTGTATTTTGCACTACATTAATGGCTGCTGTTCAAGCTTAAAGCAGCAAAAAGCGACAACTTACAGCTTCTACTTTGTCTCATTGACTTTCCAACACACACAGAGTCGTTGATTTGACCTTATTGGGTCAGTTCATCTCGACACTTGTTTACACCTCTACAAACGCAGTGAGTGTTGAAATAGAAAAACAGAGAAACGAGACTGAAGAGCACAGATTTACAAGAGATAATCATGAAAAGGACTGAAGAACCGTTCAGAGTAATACACATCCAGGCTGACTGAAGCTGGAGAGATTCTAACCAGAGGAAACTGAGCTCACGTTGGTTTTTAAATCAGGCATTTTGGTCAGAGCTTCACCTGAACAGCTTTGGGTTGGCAACATCTAACCAGGTCAGAAAAGAACGCCAGACGTTCTGGAGAATCCCTTTACTCCCCTTTATGCATGCATTAAACATGTTTTTATTCCTGGTAAAAACGAGTTTCTCACTATCTGGAATGAAGTCCAAGAATCACAGAGAACTCTGTTGTTTGTAAGACATTTTTTTTCGAGGAACCTCAGTTCTGCTTTCTGAAGAAGTCCCCACAAAAAGAGAACTGAAGGAGCTGACCATTCAATAAGCTGCAGGAGAGAAATGGTGTAAACAGTTATTTGCAAATATAAATGATTTACTTTAAAGACACTGATTAAGGCTCTGATGAGGTTTGATTCCCAAACCATTTTCTGCATGTCGTCATCTTCTTTCTCTGACTTCTTCCTGTCCAGTATTAAAACTTAACAAAAAATAAAAAATACAACATAAACTTGGTATCTTGTCAGATGATACTGGATTTAAAAACTGTATAAAAACAGTTTATACAGTTCTTATACTGTATAAGAACTGTATAATGTTTGTTTGGACAGATCAAGTAACACAAAAAGACGATGGAGAGGAGACTGTGAGTTTGATTTAATGTAAAAGTCATAAAAAATGGATCCATCCTGCCTTGCATCAATGGTTCTGGTTGCTGTGGTATAATGATGTATAATGTTGTGCAGAGCAACTTTAGAAAGTGACACCAACACAAAAGCAGAGAGGACTTCCTGTTGCAGATAAACTCTGCTATCTAGGCATTTGACTGACATATTGTTTTATCATTTATACGTTCAAGCATTGAATATCCTAGCTTTTACTAATTTATTTATTGAGAAAAAATCTCCAGTTCTATGCATTTCACTTGTTTAAGTTTTCCAAACTAATGGAATGTAGTTCCTTTTAAATATTTGCAAATGGACAAAGAAGAGCAACTCATTGAATCCAAACCATTTCAGATTTCACACCTTTTCATTTATCAAATGTTTGTCATCTGTTTTAAACAGCACTTTTCTTTTGTGCCTCATCAGTGATGGCTGTCGGTCAAACCAAAAACTTCTCCGTTCTTCACTGAAGGAGTTTTTCCCTCCAGAGCAGGAAGTCCATAAAAGGAAGTGGGACGCTCCAACTGGTTCAGAACGGGGGCAGAATCATTTGTGGATCTCTTCTACACTGAGCAGGAGAGAATCACTGCAAGAAACTTTATTGTTGCTCCATCTGAGACAAATATGAAGTCTGCGATCCAGGGCGTCATTCTTCTGGCCTGGATTACTATATGCACCTCAGATTTAAGTAAGTGTACTGCACCAAAAATAATGTCCATTCAATTGTTTTATAAAAAATAAATAAATAAAAAAATTCATGGTGTGGTGTAAAGAGTTTTTCTTGACGCTGGCATCCCCCCTCAGTTATGACAATGCCGTTGTATGAAGACGATCCAAACAGTAAGGCGCTCAATCATCGCTGAAGTGAATGTGTATGAACCCAACCCATTCTGCATGAAGCAAAGAGTGATGTAAGGACCTGCAGAAACAATTTGTCAAAAGATCAGAAACCACGCTGAAGGCTGAGCACTGATTTATCATTCTGTTATTGCAGAGCCGTCATGAAAGACAGGAGTCGGCGCTGTCTTGATGTCAAAATTCACCAAAAGACTCCTGCAAGACATAGCAAAGAAAGAAAATTTTATAAATGTTTTTCATTTAAGTTTTACGTAGAAGATTAAAGGTCGACAGCAGCGCCTGTAGCAGCTGCAGTGCATTAAATGGTCAGCAGGAATCACATCGTCACATCTAACGTAGTAATAGTTTGATGCTGCCACCAACAGGAGTCTGCAATTTGAAATTCAAACACCCTCATCAACATTAGCTCATTTTTAGGATGTGAACGTTTCACAGTGACGTTTTGTTTTTCTGGCAGGCAGAGGAGCGCTGCAGGCACGCTCTCAAAACCAATAACTGCAGCAACAACTGCAGCAACAACTACAGCTGCTGCCACACAGAAGGCTTTAAGGCAAATATATGTGTTTGTGTGTGTTTGCGTGTGTGTGTGTGTGTGTGTGTGTGTGTGTGTGTGTGTGTGTGCAGTGGCTCTCTCTACCTTTAGCGGCTGCTGACGTCTCTCTCTGCTTCAGCAGGGCGTATTAATGCTTTCCAGAGCACAGCGCCACCTTCTGGACACTATTGAGAATGAACCAGATGTTTTTCAGAGAGCAGAGAAACGAAAGAGGACAGAAAAGACAAGAGCTCTTGGAAAAACAGATCATGTGTTTAGTTTTGAGATTTCTTCAATGCAATATTGATGTTTCTGTTAACATTTCCTTAAAACCAGGACCAAAATCACACATCAACAACTTTACAGCTGGTCTAAGTTGCTGGAGATAAATTTGGGTTCGTTAAAAAATATGCAAAAATAAATACGTTTTCCAGTGTTGTATAGTAACGAAGTAAAAATACTTCACTACTTTACTTAAGTATATTTTGGAGTACTTCATACTTTCCTCGAGTAAGAAAATTTTTGATAACTTTCACTTTTACTTCACTACATTTCCGAACTTAATTGCATACTTTTACTCCGATACATTTTCAATGTGTGGTTTAGTTACTCGTTACAAAAAAGCGAGAGAGAAACGCAAATGTTTTGACCCACCTACTGATTGACTGCAACAAAGCCTGCTTACCTGGGCTTGTTCATCACCACCAATAGGATGCACAGGTTTCGCACCTCCCCACTACGTCAGAAAGTTCAGCAAACAGTCTGATTGGTTAGTGCTCCGTTTGTGTAGGTTTGTGCCGTTAAAATGTTTGTTTGTGCAGCTTTGGTTTCCGAGATATTAAAATGATTTTTTAGGCCATCCGGAGTTCACCATCCCCCTATTTTGCTCCAAAACAAACCAAAGTGGGCTGGTTCGTTAGTGCTCCGTTTGTGCCGTTAAAACAAACGCAGCAAAGTTGTTTTCAATTTGGATTTTGGCTATTCCGATATCCGGTGTGAGCGGCGTCTAACTCGAGGTTGATCCGATTCATGAACGCTAATTTCGGCCAGCCGTTCTCTCGGTCTCCCCTTCCTCAAGGTGTCGGAGTTTCACTCAGGGAGAGTCAACAAATTTTACATAATGGAAATAGATTTCTTGCCTTGTGACCAACTGACACAAAATTCATTTTACTTACTAATTAAGTAAGTAATGGATGGCCTAAAAAATAATTTTTAATATCTCGGAAACCAAAGCTGCACAAACGGAGCTCTAACCAATGAGACTATTTGCTGGATTATTTGAGTAGGTGGGTGTCAGCATCATGGAGGTCTGTTTCGCTTCTCCCATTAAACACCAAGTTAACAAAAAAGCTCTCCCTTTCAGATGCCAAATAAGCTGCATTTCCCTCCCAATTCTTTTTTTCTTTTGCATAATGACCAGTTGTGTGCACCTATAGTTTGTGAAGTAGAGTAATCGTAACGGCTTTTTTTCTTCATGTTGGCCGCATTTTCTGTACTGACTATTTATTTTTCTCATTTTCAGCACTGACCTTACTGAAAGGGAAAACTTAAGGCTTACAAAAACTTTGTATTTTCTGTCCTGGAGGGTTTACTAAGAAGCTGGTTCAGTTGTAAAGCAGGTTAAGTTAACCTAAAGCAGGTTGAGTTAACCTTGTGGTTTAGGTAAAGCACCTAATTTTCTTAACTAAATGATGCTGCAGGTTTATCTATTAGCAGGTTTCATTTTGCCTGCACTTGGTTGTGTTCATTATTTTAAGTGTATTTGACAAGTTTACCAAAATATAAAAAATGTCATTCAAACTGCATTTGCCTTGTTTTACTTTTTACTTGTACTTTTCACTACATTACTTGAGTTCATCTGAAACGTCTTAAGTACAAGACGTTTCAGATACTTTTAAGACTTTAACTCAAGTAACATTTCAATCAGTGACTTTTACTTTTACCAAAGTCATATTTTGGAGCGGTAACTATACTTTTACTTGACTCCGAGATTTCAGTACTTTATACAACACTGACGTTTTCATTCAAACTTGATGAGTTTGCCCTTTGATCTACTGAGGTTGTGACATCAATTGGTGACATCACGCTTTTCTGCATGACATCACAACTGTGCATTCTTAAATCTAAGTTCATCACAAGACACATTCAGTCCGTGAAGAGTGCAAACGTTCCAGACTTGTGTTCAAACAGACAATGATCAAAATGAAGACCAACTCAGAGTTATCGAGGGAGATCAATACCCAGTTAGATAAGATAAACGACGATGTCAACGATATCAGATTCATGTTGAAAGACCAAGATATAATGTCACCTGACAATGATATGGTTCAAAGACCTGATGATATTTTTGCCGAAGACCTTTTTAATATTACCTGCTTTGAAGCAAAACTGTGGAGAACAGCAGAGAATATTGATAAACTACAGCAGATGGACATCAACGTAATAGATCAATATTTAATTAGAAAAATTGAACTAATACACAAATTACTAGCAGAGGGAAATTCAAGTTTGAATTCACGGCTGAACAGAGCAGCAAAGTCTGTGAAAAAATTGGAAAAACTGGAGAACCAGATTAAAGATGTTCGGGAAGAAGTGAAAAAACTGAAGGATGAAACAGAGACTGAGAGAGCAAAGGAGGAGATGGAAATGACCAACAGATCAGAGAAAAAAAAGAAGACTGAAATAAATAGGCAGCTTAATAAGCTAATGGATCACATCTTTGATGTTGGATACATTTTAAATGATCCAAAAATAATGTCGGCCGACAACTTAGGACAAGGAATTAAAAACCGTTTTTCAGATGACCATTTTCAGATGAGATGCATCAAGTCTAGACTTTGTAGAGCAGCAGAGGGAGTATGCAAGCTGCAAGATGATATCAGCCTCGTGTCTGTGGATAAATACAAAGTGAGGAAAATCGAATTAGTTGAAAATCTGTTGGAAGAGGCCAGTTCAAGTTTACAGTCAAGGATTAATACAGCAGTGGAGAAAATGAACACGCTGCAGCAGCTGGCAAACCAGCTCGAAAACTTAGGAAGGGAGGTGATGGCGTTCAAGCAAGAATCAGAGATAGCAAACCAAAAGGTAGAGAAGGAAATCCCAAAGGAACAAAAGCAGATCCAGGCACAGGTAGAGCTTGCTGGGGGGATGAGGAGCCAAACGGAGAACCAAAAGGAAAAGAATGAAATCCAAAAAGATGTAGAAATTAAACCAACGCAGGATAAGAAAGAAGGAGACAGGAAATTCCTGAAAAATATCACAATTGGTATTGGTTCGGCTGTGGGGGTGGGTTTGCTAATTGCGGGGGGATTTTACATTTGGAAAACATTTGCAAAATAAACTAAAAGGAGACTAAATCTCGATTACATCCTGAGAAACACAGTTTAAACCCTGCCTCAACCCCACACAGTTCATCAGCCTTGTTTCCAACCTACCACGATCCTGGCACCAGGGAGGGCGGGTCCAGGGTACGGATCCAAGGGACCCGGCTGGGGCCTTGGATCCGTACCCTGGAGCCCCACATCCGCACCATTGCCACCTTAATTCACCAAGCTCGTTCTCATTCATCAAGCAATGTGTCAAACCCTTGGCATGAATGTAGACAGCCGCTCTCTCCAGAGGAGCTGAATGCTGCCAGTAATCTCATTCTCAAGTCTGTTCAGAAGGAAGCGTTTCCTAAAGAGTACACTTCTCTCCACGTCACGATGGAGCTTCACTGCTCAAGCTCCATCGTAACTCTTGACCCCTATATGGATGAAGGCCTCATAAAAGTTGGAGGTCGCCTCAAACATGCTTCATTGGATGCAGTATCCAAGAATCCAGTGAAGCAAACATCAAGTTGCTTGTCTTCCACTATCATGTCATGGTTGTGCATCAAGGAAGGCAGTTCACAGAAAGTGCGGTTAGGCAAACATTAATATGATACAACAAACAGACCAAGGTGAGAAACTCTGTTTATCTGTCTTAGCCATGCTAACTAGCTTTAGCATTCATGACAGGCTGACCTGTCATGAATATATATATATAAATATATATATATATAAAAAATTATAAATATGTATATATGCTTACATATATACATATATATGTATATATATGTATATATGTATATGCTCAAAAAAATAAAGGGAACACTCAAATACCACATCCTAGATCTGAATGAATGAAATATTCTCATTGAATACTTTGTCCTGTACAAAGCTCAATGGGTTGACAACAAAATCACACAAAAATCATCAATGGAAATAAAATTCATTTACAATGTATTCAATGAGAATATTTCATTCATTCAGATCTAGGATGTGGTATTTGAGTGTTCCCTTTATTTTTTTGAGCAGTGTATATATATAAATACATATATATATAAGCACCACAGCTTAAAAAAAAAAAAAAAATCCCTTCTCACCCACCGCGGGTGGTTCTTATCCTCTGAGCTCGGGTCCTCTACCAGAGGCCTGGGAGCTTGAGGGTCCTGCGCAGTATCTTGGCTGTGCCAAGGACTGCACATTTCTGGACTGAGATGTCTGATGTTGTTCCTGGGATCTGTTGTAGCCACTGCTCCAGTTTGGGGGTGACTGCCCCGAGGGCCCCGATGACCACAGGCACCACTGTGGTCTTCACCTTCCAGGCCCTCTCCAGTTCCTCCCTGAGGCCCTGGTATTTCTCCAGTTTCTCGTGCTCCTTTTTCCTGATGTTGCAATCGCTTGGTATTGCTACATCTACCACAACGGCTTTCCTCTGTTGTTTATCCACTATGACAATGTCTGGTTGGTTCGCCATTACCATTCTGTCTGTCTGGATCTGGAAGTCCCACAGGATCTTAGCTCTGGCATTCTCCACCACCTTTGGGGGGTGTTTCCCACTTTGATCTCGGGGTTTCCAGTCCATATTCTGCACAGATGTTTCTGTACACTATGCCTGCCACTTGGTTATGTCGTTCCATGTATGCTTTCCCTGCCAGTATCTTGCACCCTGCTGTTATGTGCTGGACTGTCTCAGGGGCCTCCTTACACAACCTACACCTTGGGTCTTGTCTGGTGTGGTAGATCTGGGCCTCTATTGCTCTGGTGTTTAGGGCCTGTTCCTGGGCGGCCATGATGAGGGCCTCTGTGCTGTCCTTGAGCCCAGCTTTTTCCAGCCATTGGTAGGATTTACTGATATCAGCCACTTTCGGTTATTTGCTGGTGGTACATCCCATGTAGGGGCTTGTCCTCCCATGATGGTATCTCTGGCACTTCAACCTCCGTTCCCTGTTGTCTGAGACATTCACTGAGCACATTGTCTGTTGAGGCTTTGTCCCTGATGTATTTATGGATCTTAGTTGTTTCGTCCCTGGACAGTGGTTCTCACACTCACTAGTCCTCTGCCTCCTTCCTTGCGGCTCGTGTACAGTCTCAGGGTGCTGGATTTGGGATGGAACCCTCCATGCATTGTTAGTAGCTTTCTAGTCTTAATATCTGTGGCTTTTATCTCCTCCTTTGGCCAGCTAATTATTCCAGCAGGGTATCTGATTACTGGCAGGGCATAGCTGTTTATCGCACGGATTTTGTTCTTGCCATTGAGCTGGCTTCTCAGGACTTGCCTTATTCGTTGGAGGTATTTAGCTGTGGCTCCTTTCCTTGTGGCCTCATCGAGGTTGCCATTTGCTTGTGGTATACCTAGGTACTTGTAACTGTCCTCTATGTCTGCTATTGTTCCTTCTGGGAGTGAGACCCCTTCTGTGCGGATCACCTTCCCCCTCTTTGTAATCAGCCGACCACACTTCTCTAGTCCGAATGACATCCCAATGTCTGTGCTGTAGATCCTGGTGGTGTGGATCAGTGAGTCGATGTCTCGCTCACTCTTGGCGTACAGCTTGATGTCATCCATGTAGAGAAGGTGACTGATGTTGGCCCCATTTTTGAGTCGGTATCCGTAGCCAGTCTTGTTGATAATTTGGCTGAGGGGGTTCAGGCCTATGCAGAACAGTAGCGGGGACAGAGCATCTCCTTGGTATATGCCACATTTGATGGACACTTGTGCAAGTGGTTTGCAGTTGGCTTCAAGGGTGGTTTTCCACAGCCTCATTGAGTTTGCAATGAAGGCTCTCAGAGTCCTGTTGATGTTATACATCTCTAAGCATTCAATGATCCAAGTATGCGGCATTGAGTCATAGGCTTTCTTGTAATCAATCCAAGCCATGCACAGGTTGGTGTGTCGGGTTTTGCAGTCTCGGGCAACTGTGCGGTCTACGAGGAGTTGGTGTTTGGCTCCTCTGCTATTTACACCGATACCTTTCTGTGCCATGCTCATGTGCTTATCCATGTGTTTGCTTATCTTGGCCGCTATGATGCCTGACATGAGCTTCCAGGTTGTGGAGAGGCAGGTTATTGGTCGGTAGTTGGGTGGGACTGGACCCTTTGATGGATCCTTCTGGATTAGGATTGTCTGCCCTTCAGTTAACCATTCAGGGTGAGTCCCACTTTGTAGCAGCTGGTTCATTTGGCCTGCCAGTCGCTCATGGAGGGCAGTGAGTTTCTTTAGCCAGTAGGCATGGATCATGTCAGGCCCTGGTGCTGTCCAGTTTTTCATACCTGAGACCAGTGTTGTATAAAGTACTGAAATCTCGGAGTCAAGTAAAAGTATAGGTACCGCTCCAAAATATGACTTTGGTAAAAGTAAAAGTCACTGACTGAAATGTCACTTGAGTTAAAGTATTAAAGTATCTGAAACGTCTTGTACTTAAGTACAGAAAGTACTGTAAAAATGGATGTACTCAAGTAATGTAATGAAAAGTACAAGTAAAAAGTAAAACAAAGCAAACGCAGTTTGAATCACATTTTTTTATATTTTGGTAAACTTGTAAAATACACTTAAAATAATGAACACAACCAAGTGCAGGCAAAATAAAACCTGCTAATAGATAAACCTGCAGCATCATTTAGTTAAGAAAATTAGGAGCTTTACCTAAACCACAAGGTTTAAATAATTAATAAGAGAAAAAAAATAAATAAACTTGTAATCCAAAAAATACAATAATCCATGAAACAGCCAACACTCAGTACGTTCTGATGAGCGTCACCACATCGCGCAACTCTCTCTCGGTGCGTCACGATCCGGAAACAATAAAGCTAATTGAAAATAAAGCCGGGAAAATGTTTGAAAATGACAGATAAGGATTAATGTGAACTGAAGCGGGAACACCGCGTGGGACCCACAATGAACCGCGGCAGTTTAAACTGCAACAAAACGTAAGTTAGCGATTGTGTGTGTTTGCGTGTGTTTGCATGTGTTAACGCGGCTCTTTAATTAGGGCGTAACTCGTGACGCTCCTCCGTCACAGTAACGACTAACTAAACCACACATTGAAAATGTATCGGAGTAAAAGTATGCAATTAACTTCGGAAATGTAGCGAAGTAAAAGTGAAAGTTTTCAAAAATTTTCTTACTCGAGGAAAGTATGAAGTACTCCAAAATATACTTAAGTAAAGTAGTGAAGTGTTTTTACTTCGTTACTATACAACACTGCCTGAGACTCTTTCTTGGACATCTGTCACAGTGATGGTTACCGGGGCTTGCTCAGGGAGGTTGCTATGGTCCTCTCGTAGAGAGATCAACCACTGTGCATTGCTGTTGTGGGACGCCTCCCTTTCCCATATGCCTTTCCAGTATTGTTCATAAGAGACTTTTTTGTATGTCCTGAAAAGATACACATGTGTGTGTATCTTTTCACACACATGTGTTTCATAATTGTAGGTTAAAGCATGGCTTGGGGCTGATCATTTAAAGTTTTCTAGGGGGCGCTATACAAAAATTAGGCCACGGCCACCAAATGTTGTGAAGGATTCCTGTCGGGGAGTGAATGAGGATCTATCCTAGTGAGTTTGGAACAGCTCGGCCCGAAACTGTGGAATTTAGAGCCAAACGTATGGCTATGGCGTTACAGGTCACTTCGCCACGCCGCCACACCCACCTGCTTCATCGAAGCTGGTCAGGGTTGGAATCCTCAACACACCAACATGTCTTCTGTCTCTGGGAACAGTTTCATGTTGATGAGGTTAAAGGGGTCAGATAGCGACCGTTCACAGTAAAACATGACACTTCCTGTTCTCAGGGGGCGTGGCCTAAGTGATGTCATCATTCGACCATAGGGTATTGTAGGAGACCCGATGATGATCAATCACAGTAACTTTGGTGCTTCTGTGAGTTTCTGTGTCGGAGACATAACAGTTTTTTTTTTTTTGGCGAGTCGGTGAACTTTGACCCCTGCTAAGCCCCCTTCAGCATACTCAAAAACTCACCGTTTTGATAACTTTAGATGGGACATGCCTTATGAACAGACTCACCGAGTTTGAAGCCGATCAATCGAAATCCCTAGGAGGAGTTCGATCAAATACGAAGGCTGAAAACGGCAAAAATGGGATCAAAATGGACTTCAATCCAAAATGGCCGAATTTCTGTGATACTTGCACTATGACATTAATTGTAAATTTTGAGCGTCTTGGGGAGCTCTAGAAGTGTACCAAATTTCATGTCTCTACGATGAAGTAAGTGAATAGGAAAGGGTCCTTTGAAAATTTCTAGGTGGCGCTGTAAAGCCATTTCTTGTGTGATTTTTGTGTTGACCTTAAAAATCAAAATTTTTAAACTCCCTTTATGCTTCCGCCAAGTTTGGTGAGTTTTTGAATATAATAAGGCCCCCAAAAAGCCCCCCAAAGAGGTGGGAAGAAAAATTAAAGCCGCAAGCGGCGTCGGGCGGCCCTCGCAGCCAAGCGCCGCTCCGGCCTATTGGCCACCGCGGGGGAACTAGCACCGCTGGCCGCCAGCCACCACAGAAGCTCTCACGCAATTTTCATCACCTCCGCCCGCACGGCACCGCGGAAGCTGTTGCGCAGATTCCAGCACCGCGCCCACGTGCCAACGCAGAAGCCGTTGCACTGTTTCCGCGCCCGTCCACCAGGCGGTACGACCCACAAAAAATGTGTTGCAGATTGGTTCATTTAGTGAGGAGATATAGCTGGTGGATTAACCTAGGGGGCGCAGTGGAGTCAAATTACATTTCAATGCTGTTGTGCTCCTTAGAGGTCAACAAAGGTCATACATATCCAGTTTGGCGCCAGTCGGATGATCCATGAGTAATTTATAGCCGATCTTATGCACATGGCGAAGCACTGCAGTTCGCCATTTCTACACCCAAATTCGTGTTCGGTCAGCAGCCAGCATTCCACAGAGTTCATCATTTTATCATTTTAAGTCAGTTTTCAGATCATGAAACTCATATAAATGATAGAATAACAGTAAAATATACAGCAGAAAAAAACAGGTCACTCTATGCTAAAAGTGGGCGGGGCTAACGTGATGTCATGAAGTAACCATGTAAATGTGTTAAGGACTGTTCTGCAGAGAGAATTAGAAAGTCTGGTCCAGCTGTCGTCTTGCATTTGGAAGTTATTTAATCTTCATCTTTCATGGCAAATATTCAGTTTCACACTAAGCCACGCCCACATGCTTTCATGCTAACTACAACTTAGATGTAAATGCAGTGCAATTTCAACCTTCTTCTAAAATCAGAGGAAAATTTTTAAAGTTCAAGATGTTCCAGCTTAATAAACCATTCTGGTCAGTAATAAACCAAGGGCAAAGCACATTAGCAGAGCACAGTTAACTGTCAGCAACAATAGCACAGGTTGAATCCCAGCCATTAATTAGGTATTAATCACAGGAAGCGCTACAACTAAATATTATAACCCCAATGGATCGGTAATAAGATGCGTAGCATTTTCTCAGAGCTCTTTTAAACAAACCTTTAAACACGTTTCTATTCATAACAACAAACAAGGCTCAATTTATCAAACTGGATATATCAAACACACTATTCAGTCTCTTTAATTATAAAAGCGCTAGCATTACAAACGTTGCAGGCCTGACAGACTCGGTTAGCATCGTCCTCGGAGTTCCAAAACATGGCGGCTCCTATAATCAGCGTTAATCACCTCACCGCGAGTTACCAGTTTTTAAACGAATGGCAATAAAACTGCTCCAACTCCGCTTCAACAGTCCGTTCCGGCTCACCAGAGTTGTTCGGATCTGCAGCTCAAAAAACCCAAAGCAAAAAGCGTTGAGCGTGGTCCGGTTCTGTGGCTCAAAGTCCGTGCAAAATGTTCAGGAAAAGTTAGCAGCTCCAATTGGTTAGCAAAAAGCAAAAATCCACAGCGGAATACGCCGAACCTCGTACGTAGCAGCTTGCTTCTGCAAGCTTGACTGATCAGTAAGATAGGGACAAGTTATATAGATGCATTTACTTGCAGTAGTAAATAACAGTTATTAACAAAACGCTACATTTAGTGCGTGTTTTAAGCCAACATAAACGAACGGCAATAAAACTGCTCCAACTCCGCTTCAACAGTCCGTTCCAGCTCACCAGCGTGGTTCGGGTCTGCAGCTCCAAAACCCAAAGCAAAACGTTGAGCGTGGTCCGGTTCTGTGGCTCCAAAGTCCGTGCAAAATGTTCAGGAAAAGTTAGCAGCTCCAACTGCTTCGCAAAAAAAAAAAAGAAAAAAAATGTCCAGTCCACAGCGCAATACGCCGAACCTCTACCCTGAACGGCCGGGCCGACTGCCAGTACGTAGCAGCTTGCAGGCACAGCTACAGTACGGTTCAGTCCATCATAACCAATCAAATTGCTTAAATTTGTTTTTTCCCTTTACTGACCAGTAAGGCACAGACGAGTGAAATTGATGCATTTACTTGCCGTAGTAAATAACAGTCATTAACAAAACGCTACATTTTCTCCGTGTTTTAAGCCAACAAAAACTATCTGAGTGTTTACATATAACCCTACTGTCGAAATACTCATATAGTTATTCATCATTTACTTGTGCCGAAAGAGCGTTGTTTCATTGGTGGAGTAACACTGACCCCAAGTGGCGAATTACGGAAATAGTTTCTAAACAGTGACAGCTGATCAATCACGTACTTATTATGTTAACCAAGAATAATCAATATTTTTAGTGTAAGAATTATTGGAACAAACCAAAACACATATCTATGTATAATTAAATAATTATTATGTTAAGATGGCCTTCATAAATTATATTTTCAGGGCTGCATTAATGTTGAAGAGAAAATTACGTCTTTTACCAAAATGGCCGACTTCCTGTGGGGTTTAGACCATGGCTCCAAGAGACTTTTTTTGTACGTCCCTGAAAAGATACACATGTGTACCGAGTTTCATAATTGTAGGTTAAAGCATGGCTTGGGGCGGATCATTTAACGTTTTCTAGGGGGCGCTATAGAAAACTTAGGCGACGCCCACCAAATGTTGTGATAGATTCCTGTCTGGGAGTCGACGAGGATCCATCCTAGTGTGTTTGGAGCATCTCGGCCCAAAACTCTAGAATTGAGAGCCAAACGTATGGCAATGGCGTTACAGGTCACTTCGCCACACCGCCACGCCCACCTGCTTCATCGAAGCTGGTCGGGGTTGGAATCCTCAACACACCAACATGTCTTCTGTCTCTGGGCACAGACTCATGTTGATGAGGTCAAAGGGTCAGATAGCGACCGTTCACAGTAAAAACATTACACTTCCTGTTCTCAGGGGGCGTGGCCTAAGTGATGTCATCATTCGACCATAGGATGTTGTAGGAGACCCGATGATGATCAATCACTCAAACTTTGGTGCCTCTGTGAGTTTCTGTGTAGGAGATATAGCAGTTTATTTTTTTGTATGGCGAGTCGGTGAACTTTGACCCCTACTAACCCCCTTTCAGCATACTCAAAAAACTCACCGTTTTGATAACTTTAGATGGGACATGCCTTATGAACAGACTCACCGAGTTTGAAGCCGATCAATAGAAATCCCTAGGAGGAGTTCGATCAAATACGAAGGCTGTAAACGGCAAAAACGGGGTCAAAATCGGAGCTTCAATCCAAAATGGCCGACTTTCTGTGATACTTGCACTATGACATTAATTGTAAATTTTGTGCGTCTTGGGGAGCTCTAGAAGTGTACCAAATTTCATGTCTCTACGATGAAATAATGGTATAGCAAAGGGTCCTTTGAAAATTGCAAGGTGGCGCCGTTGAGCCTTTTTTTTTGCAATTTTTGCAACGACAATAAAATACGAAAATTTTAAACAGGCTTAAGGCCTCCGCCAAGTTTGGTGAGTTTTTGAATATGATAAAGCCCCCAAAAAGCCAATTCATTTGGAGTGAGAATCGTAATAATAATAAGAAACAATACAAAAACAATAGGCCTTCGCAGCGCTTAGCTGCTCGGGCCTAAATAGTTAGTCTGACCTCATATATACTAAGGAAAACCAACACAATCCACAAGCTAACAGACTGACAAAAAGAAAAAAACCTCTAAAGTACAGCAGGAAGCAGTGATAGAAATGGAAAAACCACAAAATATAAACATTTCTAAATGCTTATGTGGCAGGAAGTAGGTGGAGACTGTGAAGTGCACAATTCAGAGACCGAGATCTAGACAAAAGTCAGGGAGCAAAATCAATCGTTAACGCGCTAACGGCCGGAGAACAGAAATATATGCACTGAGGAAAAATCTGCTCTAACGAACTCAGAGTTACATAATTGCTTTATTCACCTCTCTCTCAGCTAACAGAGGCGGAGATTTAATCTTCAAGGACCAAACAAAGGAAAACAGACAGACGGAACAGTTCAACCTTGTACGCTCATTCACTATCATGTCTACGGGATGCGAAAACTAAACACTTTATCTCCGTGCAGGGAAGGCCACGGGAAACACAGCAAGTTCCCACACGACCCGTCTGGGAAACTTCAGCAGACACATCTTGTTCAGTTAGTTTGTACCCCCTCTGCAGCTGCACGGAAAAACATCTTGACGATGATATAATTACATATATGTGACACATAAAAGAACACTGTATGATGCACATAAAACATTTTCTCTTCAAAGAACAATCTACTTCACAAGACTTAACCTGCTGGCAGGGAAAATGCTGGCGAGCCAACAACACTAAACCACAGAGCTCAGTTCTACCTGCATCATTCAGGCTATTTTAATCACAATCAGAGCAGAAGCTAATCCGTCTGAAAAGGCAAAACATATTTAAAATAGCAGCCAAACAAATGATGGCGCTCACTACAGCTGTTTGTTAGACCCACGTTTTAAAAATAGGTTTCATTAGAATCTGGCTGATCCGTCCATGAAACACCTTCCTGTGAGTTTATTCAAAACACGGATTCAGTGGAAACCTGATATTTAAATCCACAGTTTCAGAGGATGGATGACCTGACAGCCAGTCGGCCAAAACGTTTGATGTTCATTGAAATGTCTGGACAAAAAATCACTAAAATTACTGAGTGATATAATCAGCAGGCAGAAGAACAAATTAAAACATAATATCTTTAAATAATCTGATCATCTACAGATTATTTAAACATTGACTGTATAACAAGGTTTTCCACCAAACTAAGTAGCAGTTTAAAATTCATCTGGAAATATTGGTGTAAAAACAAGCAAACAAAATCATAACATGGATTATATGTCAGATATTATTGGTGCAAACTGCAGAGATAAACTGCTGGTCTGCAGCTATTAAAGTCTGTATCTGGTGAAACCAGTGGTGAACTGGTATTGATCAGCTCTGATCTGTGAACATCTCAAATATTCACTGAAACGCAAAAACTGACCAGGAGAGATAAAAAAATTAACCTGGTAGTGCTGCAGGATTTAGAAAACTGAGATGAAGCAAAAATAGATTTATTAGTTTTTAGTTTGCAAAACAAATTTTACATTCCAGGAAATGATTTTCTGATTAATATGAATCAGGTGTCTGACATTTCCTGGTTCATTATGGAAATACAGTCCATGGAGATTTTCCCATGTTTCCATTAATAAACAGAGAGAATAAGGAGAGACTGTATAAAGTCGTCTGTCTCTGATGATCTTAGTTTAGTAGAACTGAGTCGTTCATCATGTTGCTCCCTGTGCTGCTGCTGCAGATGATCAGCTGGACAGAAGCTGGTTATCATGGTGCTGTGGTTACACACACCACTAAAGATGTACAAGGAAGCAGTTGTACAGTAAGTTCAAATTTTTTTCATGCCCTTTTTTTATTTTTATTATTTTTAAATTGTTTTTTATTTAACACTTCTTCACCTTAAATCTTCAGGTTGTGCTTCGCGAGAAGTTGAGCTGCAGCTCATGTGCAGAGGTTGAGTCATACGTGGGTTACACTAGTAAGATCGATGAAAGCAGCGGTGAATGGTGTCTGAGAGAGCGTACCAAGAAGTACACTAGTTGGAGTTTCGACTATCACCAGGGCTGGTAACTGAATCTCAACATCATACAAAAATATCCAACATTTTCCAGTTGTTCCCAAGAAGTAACTAAATCTAAAATTCCTACTGAATTAAATCTTTCTGGTCTCCTGTTCTGTAAAGTTTTCTGTGTTTCTGAAACTCTGAGTAACATCAGAAATCTTCCCAATATCTTCTGCTAAAGGTGGAATCCTCCAGCCTGGGTAAACAACAGAAATGGTGTTTCAACTGCGCGAATTTGGATCGCATATGAGCTGAAAAAACGATCCGACATCAACAGACCGAACTCATCACCACAGACCAGCATCATCCCTCTTATCAGGTTATTCAGTTTTTACATCATAACAATAAATACCTGAAACAATTGGTGTCTTTAGCTGAACATGAAGAATAGTTTGATTCTGTTAATATTTTACATTTTTTTATTGTAAAGCCGAACCATAGAGCTTTAATAATTAGAAATAGTTTCCAATTAATATCCAAATTTTGTGAATAGATTTTATCTTTAAAAGAGACTAAAGAGAAACAAAATAAACTAAAACATAATGAATAAAATACTGAAATACAAATCAGTCAAGATATTAAAGATTCATCATGTGAATAAGATCATTTGAGCAGATTGTTTGTTGTCAGGTGACTTTGTGATGTTTTCTGTTTCTCTCAGAGTTCCCTCAAACTGTCAGAGGAATATCAACTTGTTGACCTTTGACCCTGATGGAGATAATGTTAAATGCAGATATGGATCCCGTAACAATGAGTGCTACACCTGCACAGCACCGTCTGTCCTCAGTCTCTCATCAGTGAGTAATAAATGTTGGTGTCAGTTTACAATAATGCAGTAGAAAATGATCAAAGGTAAATAAACTGAATTTATTGATTATTTAACTATAAATCACTAATGATGAAACATCCCTCTGAAACTTTTTAAATAACAAATATTGTTGTATGAACAAAAAGACACATAAATCCATTAAATATAACATTGTTAATCTTTCTCTCTCTGTCCTCTTGCAGGCTTGTTCTCTATCATTCAGTCCAACCAGCAGCAGTTATGAAGGTTCATATGCAGTTCAGCTGATGATGGAGGATTTTCGCAGATGGACAATCACTCTGACTCGTTACAATGGTTCAACTTATTCATGGAGCACAAGCAGCTTGATGAGCCAAATCTCTGTCCAGTTTGTTTTCAGAGGTTTGATTTTATGTTTCAATCAATCAATTAATCAATCAATCAAATTTTATTTGTATAGCACATTTCAGCTACAAGGCATTTCAAAGTGCTTTACATCATAAACACAAAACACAAAGTCATGCAACATAGAATAAAATACCTTTTAACACGGAATTTAAGCGCCTGTTTTCGCCGGACTCCGCCGTCCGTTTAACCACGGATATTCGTCGGGCCCCGTTGCCCACAACAGGAAAAAAAAAAGTATATTGTTACATATTACATTTCAAATGCAATTCTAAACAGGTGTGTTTTTAGTTGAGATTTAAAGGAAGTCAGGGATTCTGCTGTTTTACAGTTTTCTGGAAGTTAAAATCAGTTTGTTTTATCTCACAAAGAGAAACACTGGTGTAAATAAGTTTAATTTTTAATAATTGTCTGTTTAAAGCTAATCAATAATTAAAGATTATTAAAGGACATCAGGCTTTTAAAGTCCAGATACAGGAATGTAATACAAGAAGAAGAACATTTATTATCAAGACAGATTATATGACCAAAGTGTAAATTTACTAAATTTTATCATTTAAATGAACTGCCCACTTGTTCATCTGGACCAGGAGTCACCAACATAGAGCAAGTTCTAAAAATAGCCATTGTCATCAGGGAGCACTGCCAAAGAAATTATTTCATTTATTGTTTTTACATTGAAGTAATAACATTTGTTAATATTTAAACTTTTCAAAGAAAGTAAATTATAAAAAATGTTTAAAATAAATTGCTTTATGCATAAAACTCATTTCTATGGCTAAAGTTCAGAGCTATGCAGACGCCTGCAGCTGTCTGGCTGCTGCCGCTCTGCTGACCTTGAGATTTTCCTTGAAGAAAAAAAACAAAAGAATTTCTGAAATTTTTATTAACGAACCTTCTTTACAATGAACAAATTGTGGAGAATTAAAGGATCTCTTCTGGAAGTCTGATACCACCTGAACCTGCGATGAACATCCTCCTCTTTCCGTGGATCACACGGGTCGCTTTGTTTCCACGTCTTTACTATTTGGCATCGTTTGTCCATCCATCATTGTCTGCCACTTTATCCGGGGTCGGGTCGTGAAGGTAGCAGCTTCAGAAGGGAAGTCCAGTCTTCGGACTTCCCCTGGAGGAGCTGGGAGAGCCCAGCCACCCTGTAGAGGAAACCCATTTCGGCAGCTTGTGTCCGAGATCCCATTCATGAGCCAAAGCTCATGACCATAGATGAGCGTCGTTTGTGTAAAATAAATAAATAAAGGGTGCGCTGCTTTATTGGTTTAGGTTCATGCTGGTTTTGTGCGACGCGCACACGATGCGTTGGAGAGATGGTTGTGCTCCTGCAGGGCAGGTGCAGTGATAGTTTAGTGTGAACCTTCTGATCTGTATGGCATTTTTTTAGACGTGTGCTGGTGTCATCCAATGGATGAAGGGAAAGCAAACTGACCAATAAGATTTAAGCTTTGGCGTGCCCTTTCATCCCCACAGACTCACACTGATGTGTGCTACATTCAAGATGTTTTGGCACAAAAGATCTTTTTCTTCTCTCCACAATTTTGTTTATAGTAAAAAGACTTATTCCTGATATCTATTGTCAGTTATATTAATATGATCAGGAAGCATGTAATCATATTTATACCTAAATTATTATAAAGGCTGAGCCAAGAAAATTTCTGCCTGTATCAAACATGTGGCTCTTCGTGTTGCTCTGAACCCGTGAAGTACAGTCTCAAAGAGGTCGGTGACCCCTGATCCAGACAAACCATTTCAATATGTTTTATTAGTTTCTCTGCATTATTTTTCCCTCGTTGCTCCAGTGGATCCTGCAGCTCCGTCCTGCACAGCAGGTGAATATCTGCCCAGGTTTCTGCCTCCAACTCCTGAACATGGAGCTCAGTTCTTCATAGACGTTAATGAGATGATAGAAATCAGCATCAGAGCAGAGGCGACTCAGTCTGTGTGAGTAGAAAGTAAATATAGTCTCTAATCAGAGGTAAATTTTCATGGCAAACATTTTGAAGATACTCTTTAATGCAGGTTTGAGGGCATTTTGCACATATAACCAAACAGACTGATGTGTTTCCTGTGTGTTAAAGGATCACTGGGCTCCTGTTCAGCGGACCGTTCAACATGACCAAGAGTTCATCTGGTTCAGGATATTTCACCCTGAGATGGACGCCGTCTGTCAGTCAAAATGATGATAATGAAAGTCATCCCATCTGTTTTGCTGTCCAGGCAAAGTCAGTATCTGATCTGATCAGAAGTTTCAAATGTTTTCATTTTCTCTATTTCAGTAGAAACACAGAAACGTATCTGAAAACACTGATAAACATAACTAGTTTACTTTGTTAAAGGAAAAGGTTCAGTGATTCAAAATGTCTTTATGAAAATCCCTCCTGATTCTGACAGGTTGCTGAAGCAGTGATCCATTAGATCTGCAAAATGAGAGATTCCTTAAAAAATAAAATCTGACCAGATCCTTCAAAGAGGCTCTGATTTTGGGAGGCGATGTAAGAAATCCTCTGCATTAATAAACACTAGAACCAAATGTTTTGACTTGTTTACTTCAAACTTTGCACAACTGAACTTGGATCATTAAATCGCTGAGGGAAAAAATGGTGGATTCACAAAACTGACCAGCTGGAAGTCATGACCTCCTTTATCAGTTCCACTGAAAATGTGGCGACATCATAACTGAGATAATATTATAACGAATAGAGAAACATGAACAGAATGAAAAATAATGTCTGTGCAGCATCAGGAGAGAATAAAGTTACATTTTATTTTATTAGAAACTCAAAGAAATTATTTAAGGACTAAAAATGTAGATTTTTCATAATATGTCTCCTTTATGGTTATTTTGAACATTAATAAATGACCATTTCAAAATCAGTTTAATATGAAAGTTTTGGTGCTAAATTATCTCCCCAGTGCCTCCAGTTCTGTCTTCCAGTCTGAGCTTCGATGTGTCATTGTGAGGGTTGGAAACAGTGAGTTTTTCTTTTTGATCATTGATTTATCTTTTATTTCCTGAACTCATGATGTTTCTGCTCTTGTTATCCCAATACCCTCCATAGCAACTCCTCCTCCTCCTAAAACATGTAAGTGGGATGAAAACAGGACTGAAAGTAACAGGAAGTTGTTCTTTACACCATGTTGATCTCTTGCTCTTCCAGCTCATGTTAAGGTTGTGAAGCTGAAGATCAAGACTTCGCTGCCTCTGAAAGACAAACAAGATGAAATGGAGAAAGCGGTCAGTGACGTCCTGGACTTTAACACAAACCATCACAACCTGAGTTTAATCCTAATTAATTTATCCCAAATGTTATTTCATAACTTAAATTAATCTGTAAAGTAAGAAACAATTAACTTCCATGCAATAAAGATGAAGCAGCTTAAAAATTTATTTTAGTAAACTTCACTAAATAAAGCAAAAGTTTATAAAGAATGAGTGATCCAGATCTTGTTGCTGAGAAAAAACACAAAAAATCCAAAGACAATAAAAAACTATCAACATTTAATATTTAGTTTGTGGAGTTTTTAAATGAGAAAAACCTGCTAGATTTTATGTTTCATATCTCCAATAATTTAAAGTTCCTCTTCTGTATAAATCTTTATTTTATTAAAATATTGTGTTGTGATGGTTAAATTCAACACTTTGACTTTTTTCATTTTTAACTAGAAGATTTTAAATGACTGTATCTAACATAGATTTCATGTTTTTTTCTGCAGATTCTACATGCACTGATTACAGGAGGGCTGCCTGCAGACATAAAGGTTCACCTGCTAAGCGTCGGTATAGCTAATAAAACAGCTGCCCCCTAGTGGCCAAACAGGAGAATGAATCTGATCCCTGCAGGAAATTTGATTTAATCTTCTTCTATATTTTAAAAACTTCAGGGAGTTATGGTTGTTTTCAGTAATTTAGTCTGTCAATGCTTTAAAAAAAAAAAAAACATAAACTTTCACAAATTATTATTATAGATTATCAATATAAAGTAAATAAGGTCAATATTTGGCATCATGTTTTTATTAAAGTGGATATTTACCGAGGGATTGCTACTCTGTGTTCATGTGCAGCATTTGTATCTCTGGGATTTTTATTCAGCTTAAAATCTTAAATGCACTGTAAAACATTTGAGCTGCATTTAGTTGTGTCTACTATCTTCTACTCTTTAAGTGATGTTACTCAGCACTTAGTCTTTCATTTATGGGTTAATCAGTTGTAGTATAATTAGTTGGGTTTTCATCCATTTAACCTTTTTTTTTTTTTTTTTCCTCTGAAGAGTTTTTGTGGCGCTAGTGGCTCACATTTTAGACAGTAGACTGACAGGAAGGAGGGCGAGGAGAGGGGGGCATGTGGCAAAGGTCGCCGGGCCCGGGAGTCGAACCCGTGACATCCGCGCGAGGACTGAGGCCTCCAAACGTGGGCGTGCTAACCACTGCGCCACCACAGCACGCCCCCCATTTAATCTTTTTAATTTGTATTGATCTTAAACTGATTGTTATTCAATTTTCTTCATGAACATTATATGGTATGTGTATCAATTCTTTGTAATCAATCTTCTGTTTAACTCCGACATGTGGGGTCACAGAGGGGTCATCGAGGGGTCAAGGAGAGCACCGTGTGGTCTCAGAAACCAGTCTGAGGCTGTTTAGGACGGCAGGGAGGAGAACTTAGTGGAACGCTCCAGTGTACTGATAAACTCAGTCCCACGTCCTTGAGAAGAATATTCTGTTGAAAATAAGTCCTGGATTATCTGTGGGTAGAAAATCATGATGAAGGAGAGCGTCCATCTCCTGCCTGCCAAGGTCAGGACGGCCCAGGTAGAAAACCCACCTGGACACAGCCAGGTATAAATGTATGTGAGCTACAACAGTTGGTCAGATCACTGGGTGAGACACGGTGCTCTCTGAAGATGCTTCTCTGTATCTATCAAGGTGATCAATGTTTCCTTTTGTTTGTGATAATCAATAATCATGTTGGGATGTTGCTGTGATTTCATGCTTTTGATTGATTGAATAAAATATTGATTGATCTGTGATTGTTGTCTGGGTTTCACTTTAACGTTCGGCATCTAGAGACCTGGAGAGACGAGAAGAGACGACGAGCAACAGCAGAAACATCTCAACGGTTGTCAGACAGTTCCTGTCTGAACTAAAAACCCACCTGAATAGAGTCGCTTTTGAAATATGATCAATGAAACATTGAGCAACATTCTGATGTGTAATTAGGGCAAATTGCACTGATTCAGTTGTTTACTGTGTTTTATGACTTTGTATTTCTGTGTTTTCATGATGTAAAGCTCTTTGAATTGATTTGTTGCTGAAATGTGCTGTAGAAATAACTTTTATTTGATTTGCTTTTAGTTCATGTAGAAAACAAGCACAGGAAAAGCATAATAGCTAAGAAAAAAAGTATTAGCTGAGTTTATGTAGTAGAAATCCTTCTTTGAAGCAGGATCTCGCCCTGCTTTTGTTCTAGCCCGTAAAATACAGAGTCGTCCCATATTCGGCCGTTAAATGAGCCGATACATAACTGTCCTATATACACGCCTAAAATATACACATCAAATAATAAACATATAAACACTAAGTTTAACAATAATGGCCAAAATAAAACACAGGCAATATTAAGGTCAGCTACACTCATGGCGGGAGCTGAAGGACCCCTGAACGCTACGGAACGTCGCTGAACGTCACGGTTGCCTAGAGACGGACACTGAGCAGCCGCGGTGAGCTGCTATCAACCCGCGTCTTTTTAAATCTTCCTCTACCCGATTCCAAGAAGAAACGCTTTAAAAAATACAGACATGAGCGAAAAGACGCGCACTATAAGCTGAACAATTTGAGTAAAGATGGGTATTGTGTACTTTGAAAGACAAAACAATGTGTCCGTCATGGCGCCGCTGTTTAACAGGCAGAATGGATCAGCTGAGGAACCTCAGACCCGTCAGAACCTGAAGAACCAGAAATCAGCGTCTCTTCGTCCTCTGATATGGTACAGAACATTTTGCTATGACTGATTCAGTTTCTTACTGTGATTTTAGTTTGATTATTATTATTGCTTAGATTGTTGAGTTTGGAGCTTTAATAAATAATAGCATTAGCCAAAATAAGTGACCAGTTAAAGAACAAGTCATACTGATAGATTAACACTAAATACATCAATATTTTCTACATTACATTACTTTCCATGTGTTTTATTCACAAATGTTGATATATTTTATGAATAGTTGTTCAGTGGTCATTTGATGCATTACTTCATTAACATTTTATTAATATTATTTAGCAGTTTGGATAACCTGACTTCCAATCAAGGAAGAAAAAAACATAGGAAGCAAAAATGCCCCAGACCTGCAGGCCAGGGGCGGTTCCAGACGGGGGCCAAGAGGGCTTCTGAAGAAATTATACTAAATAAATGCCTTTTTAAAATATTTAGTGGTAGATATTTTTTTTTAAAACTTTCACAATTTTATTTTAACAATTTATTAAAAATTGTATTGCTGCACTTTTAGCTGCTGTATTTAGATAGGATCACACTTTCCATCTTCTAGATCAGGATCTGCAACCTGAATTTCTGGAGATACAAGTGGCTCTTTGGTTCACCTGTTAAATAATGACATTTTGATCTGTTTGTGTTTAATTCTTTTTTAGTGTCTCCATAAAAAAACACTGACTACACAGGCCCCTGTGGTAAATTTGGTCTTTAACCAGCCTCTAAAGAAAACAGTAAAGACCATTTTTTGCAGCCCCCTCTAGGACTGTGTCACTTCACAGCTGCATGTGTCTCATTAATGTTAACAGATGTTGGCAGGTATGATGTCTTGAGATTCTGGTTCAAACTGAGTTTATACACCTCTGGAAAAAATTAAGGTTCTCTGATTTTACTCTTTATAAGTATATGTTTGAGTAAAGTGAACATTGTTCTATTATTCTATGAATTACTGACATGTCTCTTGTAAATAAGCAGTTAGATTTAGGAAACACACCAACGAATATCTTCTCATGGGTCTCAGCCCTGCTGGGGGCTGAGCCCCCCTAAAGGTTAGATCCTAGAATCGCCCCTGTATCCATCCACCTAAAAATATTAAATTATTATTTTTAGATAAAACAGCTGTATTTTGTTTGTATTTTTTGTGCTTGGCTTGCTTGTAGAAACAGGAGAGACTCAAATGGAAGTACAAAAAGTGAATTTTGCACAAGTGGTGCAACAACATACAATGTGGGGTCAACATGCTGAGCTTTATCCCCCACTCTAAAGTTAGCAAACTTCCCACCAGGACACACACACACACACACACACACACACACACACACACACACACGCACACACGCACGCACACACACACGCACACACACACACACACACTAAATGCCTGCAGCCAAGTGGGTCGCATTATAAATAGAAGGGCAACAGAAATCCCCTCCTGACATATTCCAGCCTGCGCTGATTTGCAAACCTCGTTTGTTCTTGTCTGAATGTATAAAACTTTGGTTTTTAATATTGTTCTTTGGCAGTTGGTGAAAATGTGTGAATTGAAGTTTTACAGTCTGTAAAGTCAAAAGTTTAGACCGTGAAATCCCCTAACTGCCTTTCTCTCTGACCGCTTTGCTAATTGATCCAAACCATGAGATTAGGATTATCTCAGTCTTATGGCACAAAGGGACAGGCTTCTGGGTTGGATTGTCTCTTTCTGCTTTATGTTTTAAGCCTTACTACAGTTTCTGGACTGCGTATTTTTACCACAACTGTTTAGTTTAGAAGTAGGACCTTAAAAAACTTCATCCATGGATTGGATATACATAGAGTTTAGTTTAAATAAATGAAAGGAGTGCTGTTTACTTTGTACCAGATGATCTATTCTACACTGAAAACCAGCCATGAAAATTGGTGCAGCCCTTCTTTCTTTTAATATCACCAATTAGTCTGTAGAGAAATTCAATGATGACTGTTAATACAAGCTATTTAACAGCTATTAAAGAAGGACTCAAGCATGTTGTGAATATGTCTACAATTTGATTGAAATAAACAAAAAGACAGTTTTTGTCTTGGTTTGTCACAATTAGCAGTAAATCAATTAATCGTGTGACCAACAAAAATGAGCTCAATAATTTCTATTTGCCTGATTTATCGTGTTTAAATGTTCATTTTAATTTAAAGGTTACTGACTTTTGAAAGTGTTTTTCTTGCTTTATTATGACATTATCATTATAATACTTCAAAATGGTCTTTAAATAACAATATTATTATTTATTGCTACAACGTCTGGGACAATTTAATGTCCAGTAAGTTTTGTAATTGTGACAGTTTTAAAAATACATAATATCCTTTTAAAGATTTAAAGTGGAAAATTGTGTTATTTTTCAAGGGTTTCAAAGGTATAAAATTAGCCTTTATTCACTTTTACTCTTTTTATGCACTCAGCCCGGCGTTAATCAAATCATTTATAAACTCAGAGCTGCTCTGCTTGTCCAGTACATGTCATCCAAATTGAATCTCCAATTAATTTCCTGTATGATTGTTCTAGCAGAGGAGTGTGGATAACAGTGGCACGTTGTTTGGAGGATGATGGTTGGAAAATAAAGGCCACTCTGTGAGTGAGTAGCCCTTTAAGCCAGTTGTGATTGAAGGGACGGTGTGTATCCAAGCATGAGTCAGCTTGTGGACGATTGCTCGGCTATGCAAGTGCTGGAGGTAGGAGGGGGCGAGGCAGCTGCTCCACCAGTCGCTCTCCAAGCCCTTATTCATTCCTCCTCTTCTCATTTCCTTCACTATCTTTAAATGGATCTTCCCTGATTTCCTGGATGTCTCTTTGGGATACATGGACCACAGCGTGTGTGTTGGTGTTCATGGGATCTGAAGGACTTGTGCTTGTGTGTGCCTGAGCAATGCTGCGTGTGTTTATTCTGTGTTCGGAGCGTCTACAAACGCCGGACGACGACGTCAGTGATGCCTACTGCAGTGTCACCTATGAAGGTATGGATGGCGACCATGTGCTAGAGTAAAAGTCAAGGAAAATTATGGGACAAAAAGCTGAATATCTTTGCTTGCTTTTTCCAGTTGAAGTTGTCATCAAACTCTGACATAGCTCCAAGGTTATTAGATCAACCTTTCTAATTTTAGGTGCGGCCGACACAGAAACGTGTTAGGATGATGGGAAAGAGCGAGCAGCTGAATTGGGGATGAAGTGACAGATAGGGAAGAAAAATGCCACTGTGTTTCCTGTAAAGCCTGGTTGTGTTTATAGTTAGCACCAGTCTGTCAGCAGAGTTTATCCTCTGGGAACCCCAACACTCCTCCCTCTCATAGTCATGCTAGCATGAGGCACTGAACTGAAGCAGCTGGTCCAACAGTGAGACCGAAACCAACAAAAAGTTACTAGACAGGCAAAATTTCTTAAACTGACCATGTTTCAGGTGTTATACCTAGTATCTGGGTAGAGCTGGACAGCAAATCAATGACAGTATACTTTGCGATAGACAATTGAGCAAAATCAATAGATAATACACCTGATAGAATAATCAATATATAGAAGGGATGTGCTATGGTGGTGCAGGGGTCCTCGATGCAGCTGTCGCAGGTTCAATTCCTGGCCTGGCAACCTTTGCTGCATGTCTTCCCTTTCTCTCATTTCCCACATTCCTGTCAATTATCTATCAAATAAAGGCCAATAGAGTCAATAAAACCTTGAATATATTTAATATATTGAATATTCACTGAGCTGATAGGCAGAAAAAAAGGCTTTAGCTGTTCAACCTCTCCTGGCTAAGCCAGCTGGGCGGAATCAACTAACTCACTTGTTCTTTGGTTACCAAGCAACTCAGTCATTCTTTGGTTACCTAGCAACAAGCTGTTGAGTAGCTTCCGCAGCAGCAGCATTTTCAAGTCCCGCCACCCTGCCTAAAAACAACGGTGTGTTAAACCTAACAGTCACTGTACTTTGTCAGTGATTGTTAGATTGAACAATCACTGACAATTGATTGTCTGGGATTGATTTGTCAGTACAAAGTACACCACAAACTAATTTCATCAACATTTCCAGGTGCTGAAAATACAGTTTTATCTACAGATTGGTTGTTTTGTTCAGCTTAAGTAAACATTTAGTGCGACTGAGTTCTCTAACCGTGCATTGAACTTATGACATGTTGGAGCACAAAGGTTTCCCTGTGTGATATATGCCAGAGCCTGCAGCACAAACACCAACTTGTGACTATCCAGGCAAAAATCTGGACCTGAAAAAACCTTTATGAACGCTTGTTGGATTATTTGCCACTCAGCTGTCAGTAGTACATTTTTCTACTCTTTATTTTCATATTTGCTTAACATACGTCATTGAAGACCCTGCTAACACTGTGCTAACCTCGCTAACACTGTGTACACGTATGCACAAATATATACAATAAATATATACAGACGAGACATTATATAAATCATCCACTACTAATATTAGCATATTAGCACCAACATTGCTAGCGCTAATATTTCTCCTCACTAGAACCAGATTAGCATCTTTGCTAAGCTAAGTAAGGCTAATATGCTAGTTTAACTCTGAAAATGGCAGATGCTGACAAATACATGAGTGAAAACTCAGCAGTTTGCAAGACTTTTTAGAGATTATCAATTTCCATGGCACTGATTTTATTTTTGTCCTTTTTAAATCTTAAAGGATTTTATTTGGTAAATAATTTTTTATTTATGCTAGGCTAAAAAGGCTAATATAATGTATTAACATTGTATTAGTCAAGTAAAAATATGAAAGTATTAACAGAAATGAAAAATTTGTAGTGATAACTGACATTATTGCTTGCATAGAAATGTAAAATTTTATTTAATAAAGTAAATTATTAATTATCAAATAGGAGTGTTAGACGACATTCGTAACTCCCACTCGCTATTCATTCATAAATTGTGTGGTTGCCTCTGGAATTGTTAATGTTTTAATTTGTTTCATGTGTTTACCTCATTGTGTCATCATAAATATTTTAATATTAGTATAATTTCTTAATCATAGTCCATATGTAGGCTTGCTTTAAAGTAATTATAATTAATTTGAAATTAATTGCATCGCTTCTAAGAATTGTTTTTATTTGACCAATTTTAGTTTTAATTGTCTAAAAAAACTTATCAAAAAGTATTTTGATTATAGCTTCTTTACTAAGTATTAAAAAGTGTTCATCAACTGTACTAAAGCTGCAGAAATTACTTAGTTGTGAATTTTAGTTTTGCTTTCTCTCCAAAGTAAAGGGATATTGTGGACACAGTTTGCCACCAGTAGGTGGCGCTATTTTACTTTGTGCACTTGCATTTACCCTGGTATGGACCTAAAAGTGGTGTTTTTTTCAAGTAAAATGAAATAAATGTTCAAATAAAGGTGAGTCAAACAATTTGCCTGAGAAGTTAAATAATGTTTAAAACAGTTGATAAAAGCAAAAACATTTTGTTTTGTAACTACATTTCTAAACCAGTTACTGTCTCTTAAATCAATTTTGTATTTCTTGATTTTTATTCTTTCATTTTCAGACAATGCGTCTGTTGAAATGTCAAGTAAACCTGCAGATTTTCTCTAATGCCGTAACACATTCCAGAGGTTAAAAAAGGTTGTAATTTGTAGGCTGCAGTTTTGAAAACAAGATTTTTAGCCATTTTGTTTTGCTGAAAACATCAGATTAAAATCAGACCTAAACATTTACCAAAAGAACAACAGAGACAAACTGAGTGAAGGGAGTAGAAACCGATATTTTTCTGGCAAATATTTGGCTGAAAAGGAAACAATCAGGAGATAAGAGAGGAAAAGAGAACAGGAAATGTTGAGATTTCCTTTGAATGTGAGGTGTGTGTTCCTGACAGGCTCGCTTACTGCAGTTTTTCTCCACAAGAGATTCAGAGAGAGAAAGAAACCGGAAAAGACAGCCTGAGAAATAGACAGCAATAGAGAAATAGAGAGCAATCCGTGGACAATCGGCTTCATTTTTCTACCATTACACAACTTCATCTGGTGGAAATTTTTCTCCAGAAGAAGCAGAGAAGATCTTTATTTCCCATCCCAGGCTGGTTATTGTGGATGCCTCGTTATGTAAGCCATCGCTTCTTCCGCCCTGGATCCTTTCGACCTTCTGAACTCGGTCACTTCTCATTCATTCAGATCTGAAACTGTTAGATCCCAGGGACTTTTTTCAGCTGGATTCTGCTGTAGCCATGTTGCGCTGCGTTCTCCAGCGGGCGAACAACCTGAGGCGATCTGACCCTCTGGCCAGTGTCACGTTCAGAGGTAAGGGGACAGCGCCGGGGCTTTGGCGAAATGCGTCAAAAACATCCAAAAACTCCTGGTTTTAGAAGGGAATCATTCATATACAGGATAATATTTTTAAAAAATGAACACAGTGAATCAAATCTCAGGATTAACCCCAAATGTTAAGAATTTAAATCATGGATTTCTCTAGAAAAATTGCCATTTTTTGAGGTGTGTGTGTAATAATAATATAATAAATAAAGTAAAAAAGTACACATATACACACTTTAAGAAGTGTGCTAACCTGCCTATGTCTTGAACTATAACTACTATAAATGTGTTATTGTTGTTTCTCCTATCCACTCCAGTTTGGCTCAATCAAGATGCTAATTTGCCTCATTAAATAAAATTGTAGAAAGGAAGCATTTCTATGCTGGCAATAAGATTAATTATCACTAAATGTTTTTATTTATGTTGTATTACTATAAACCTTTTTATTTGAGTAACATGTTGTCCAGACATTAGTCTTCTTTAGCCTAGCAAAGACACACATTTATTTACCTGATAAAATGGTTCAAAAAGGAAATCTGTTAGTTGTAGTGCTAAGCTCCATAGATTTTCTCTTATACATTTGTCAGAGTTTAACATTTGTCTACTGCTTTCAAAGATAAGCTAACATGTTAGCCTTGCATAGCTTAGCGAAGATGCTAATCTGATTCTAGTGAGGAGAAATATAAGCATTAGCAAAATCAGTGCTCGTATGCTAATGAGCTTCAATCTTTTTTATTTGCAGTGTTTCTGACACCAATTTAATTGTTTCCACATTTTAAAACTTAAGCTAGCATTTTAGCCTTCTGTCTTTTGCCTCATTGCATAAATAGTAATGTAGGAGTTCGTCTCGCTGAGTTGAATGGAGGAAATAAAATTAAAGGAACGTAAAAAGTATTAGTTGGATGTTGCAAAACATTCTTGTATGGGAGGGTTAGAGAAATCTCAGCGAACATTAAGGTTCATTTTAGGCCGATCTGAAGTCATGGGGAAGGCTTTTGAAAGGCATTTTTGTATTTTTGCAGCGCGGTAAGGGATGAATCCACTGGTGGTAGATTTTCACTATTGTCACAAACAAATAGAAGGAGAAGAGCCGATTTAGTCTCTTAACCTCCCAAACGTTGGTTTTTATCATCAGTCACAGCCATTCTTAAAGTACAGATGTAACATCTTGAAACTAAAGTGTTGCATAAACACAAAGCAAACCAAGGTGTTCAAACCAAAAACCGGGTCTTGGATGTCACATCAAACCGTTCTGGTTTGATTAATTCCTCAGTTTGCATCCATAATAGATGTAATATTCGACTGAATGGGTAACAGAGGTAAACAACTGTTCTACCTGCCCTCCATCATCTTGTTTGTCCAACTTTTTTTGTACTTTCCATCAGTCGGTGTTTGCCTCCTTAATGAGGTGAACTCTGCGCTTAACTTCCTGCCTTTGTCCAAACACAATTTCCTGGTGCCATCATACATTTACCTCCCTGCTGCAACCAGAACTTATATCTAATCTCACTGCTAAAACAAAGTCTCACACCAAGACCAGTGAAAAATGGACATTCAAACAAAACACTTCAGCCAGAAAGATTAATTTCTACTTCAGTGACTGACCTAAAACTGTAGTTATTGATGTGGCATGTTTCCTTTTCCTGATAAGTGAAGTCTGATTGGATGATGCGCTTTAGAAAGTAAAGCTTCTTAACATATTTTGACAGAATGTAGCTACGATTGATTAGAGACTCTATATAAATATTAATTTTAGGTATTTCCCAAAGATTCTCAATTGGACTTAGGTCTGTACTTTGACTAGGCCGTTCTAATCCATTGATATTCTTGATTTATACCACCTAATAGTAATGTTTTCATCCACTTTTCATGTGAATTGGTTTCCATTTTCCTTCTGAATTATGCTCCTTGTCTGGCTAAGTACCCAGCTTTGGGCTGAGGTTTTCACAGAACAGCTAAATTTATACTAACATGATGTCACACTTTACACTTTCACACTTTATTTAGTTAAAAATTCTCTTCCACTTCACAGTTCTGCATCATTTTGTGTTGGTCTATCACACTAACCGTGTTTTCACACCTGATAGCCCAATGACTCGGTTTGATTTGGGACTAAATTTGCAATATTTGTTACATTATCAGTCTATAGGACTATCAGGTGGTCCTGTAAACCACTATAGTGGCAAACCTGCCCCCTGATAGTGGGCAGGTTTGCCACTATCAGGGCAAACCTGCCCACTATCAGGTGGGCAAACTATCAGGTCTGCCCACCTGATAGTCTACAGGACTATCAGGTGGGCAAACAACCTCAAACCTTTTAAACTAATGCGAAACAATGTACAAAAGGTCACAGGGCAAACAGCTTATTACAATTTTACACTGACATGTTCTTTGTTATGAACGTCACAACCCCAGATATTTGTATTTTAAACCATTCAAGGACTAGCAGGGAGCATTTCCTTCACTCATGTCCATTTATAGAAATTATAATAGAGCAGCAAGGAAACATTGGGAGGAGAAGCAGGCAGATCCGTCGTATGGAGGTAATAAATCCCATTTGGGATATAAACATAGGAAGGGGCAGATAAGAGTGCTGCTGTCAGTACTGGAACCTGAAGGTTTTCCCTCCTGTAGAAGATTATTTACATGAAGAGAAGGCTTTGGTTTATGGAAACTATTTATTTATAAGTTATCAAGTCGCTCAGACCACTGATGCTGGAATTTAGTAATGTTTTAATGATATTGTGTGGACTGTTTTTCCTCCTTCCTTCCTGCATCTGTTTGTCTGCAGGTGCAAAAGTGATTGAGTTTGACAGCAAGTGCTTGTGTTTGTGTGCAGAGTGAAGGATTTCCAGAGAAACAATAAGTTTTCTCATCCATCCAAACTTGAAACGCTGCTGATTATAATCTGAGACTGTAGTCTTGTATCTGCTGACTGTGTAATTTAATTTCCATTAATCATTATGAAAGCAAATTTGCTCCATGGAAAGTTGCCAATTTTGGAAAAGCTCAACATTTTTGAGTTTTTGCAAAGTGTACATTTTCCTGGCTAATCTTGAAAAATAAAAAAATTAAAAAAATGCACATTTTCACCGTGTTTCTATTAAATAAGAATTCAAATCACAGGTGAATAAGTTTGTTCACATAAGTCTTTAAAAAAACTTGCTTCCTGTTGTCTTCTTTGCCATTTCCAACAGTAGTAACATCCGGTCATTGATCACATGACTTGTGCGATGGAAAAAAAAGTGTTTTTTACGAAACTTGTGGTTTCGCAAAATAATACAGCTGAAAAAACACGCCTGCGTTTACACTGACCAAATTAGAGTTACGAAAATAAAGTTTGGATTGGAAACTTTTGCAACACAAGGAGTCACGTGATCAACGACCGACCGCAGCAGGAAGTGGTACAGGGGTAAATTTGTTCTTTTATCACATAAATAAATTCATTTATATGTGATTTTCATTGCGTAAGGGAAACACCGCAATTGCAAAGTTGTGTTTTTACGGCAGCAGTGGAATATCAACAAAGAATTGCGTCACATCCACAAAAACGTAACAAAAATCGGCATGCTTCCATTTAGCAAATTTAATTCCAATTTGTACAATTTGATAAAAAAATGAAAACGACTGCAGCTCCTACCATATTGTGCTATAAGAAAAGAGCCAGCTTCTCCTGCTCCTTAAATAGCACGCGCAGTAATGCTGGCTGACAGACAGACAAACACTGTGCAGATCTAAACTTGGGTTTCCCAGGCCGGCTTCACTCGGCTCCCTGTTCTATTCTCAGATCATGACAGAAAATGTGCCAAGCTGAACCAGCCGGGAAGTTAATGCTGCGTTACTTCCTGTCAGATCCAAACTCAGATACCAGCCCGAGGGACAGAAAGTAACGCAACCTCTCGACCTGTGTGTGGAAGGGTGGAGATGTTTTTTAAGATATCCTCTAAGAACGGAGGCCCACTTACGTAGGAGCTTCTCAATGTGCGTGTGTGTGTGTACACTTTGTGGGCGTGTGTGGGTCCAACGTGTGTGTGTGTGTGTGTGTGTGTGTGTGTGTGTGTGTGTGCGTGTGTGTGTGTGTGTGTTTGCACTTTGTTGGCCGTGTGTGGATCTAACCTGTGTGTGTTGGGTGATAGAAGTGGTAAAAACAGGAAAGAAAACAAGATTTTGAGGGTGTGCATTACAAGAGGTGGAGAATGGTGTGTTTTTGTTTTCAACTTTCGGAGTTGATGTAGATCGGGAGTGTCCAACGTGCGGCTCGCGGGCCATCCGTGGCCCTCTGAATGATTTTGTGTGGCCCCTCTCTACAGTTCCAGTGACCTGCAAGCACAGCTGATTGATTCAGATGAATAATTTTGTTTTCAATTGTTTTAGATTAACGATTAGTGCAGACAAATAAAATCTTAAATTTACAAAAACGTTACAACATTCATTTAAGTCTAAAGTGATTTTTGCATTTGTAGTGATTTTGTGTTATTTTAGGACTACAACCATAGCAACTCTTTCTCAGTAAATAATCAAACCCTCAACCCCCCAGAAATATTTGCTTTTTATGACCCTTTGTTAAAAAAAGTAAATAATTAGTTTATTATTGGAGCAGATAAAATAATGAAAGTCACGCAAATTTTTGCATTTAATAAAAAACATAATGAAAACCTGCATTTTGAGAATTAGGACAAAATGTTATAACACCTCTCACTCAAGAAAAAATGCTTAAAGATTGATAAAAGTCACGTTGTTTTTAATCAGTAATATAATAATCCTGAATTTATGTCCAGTTTTACAAAGAAATGTGTTTTACTCATGTGTCAAATTCTGCAGAGATTATAATTTTAAACATTGCAATAGTGTAAATTTAGGTTTGATCCTAATTATATTCATTAGGCATTTAAGGAAAGAAACAATTATATTGTGTTATTTCACTTACACATTTTTTACCCCAAAAATTATTAATTTAAACATTTAATTGAAAAAGGAAACGTATTTTTTAATTCCACTTCTCTGATTTTTCTTTGTTTAATGGAAGCGCAGTTCATGATGGATTACAGTCCTTGAACTTTGGGACGGTTTCTTCGATCGTGTCCAGTTGCATCATGAACGACACAATGAGCATTGTTTTTATTTCCTTCTGTCTGGTTGAATCATCTGGATTTGTTCCTTTTATGCACTGAAACTGAACAAAAATAATAGTAAAGCTTTTCATCAATAACCGGCGATGGTTCACATCCCGGTGTGTGTTTATAGTTTGTCCTGGGATGACCTCTGTACCAATACGATGAGCTAAATTTAGATGTTTAGGGCTCCTCTGTGGTTGATAACCTATTCTGGCTGTTCATTGTCCCGTCTGACTTTCTGCCTGACAGGGCAGGAAATCAGAGCTCAGGACTTCATGTTGCAGGAAGTGACAGAAAGATAACACACACATACAGACATTGTTTGTTGGTGGTTGTTATTTGAAAACCGATAAAAAAAAAACAAGCTTTGAAATCAGAGTTGGGACTGATTTGGTTTTGGTTTCAGATGTCAATAAAATGTCCTATTGAAGACAAGAAAGACTAGAAGACAATGCAAACCTTCTGAACCCTAAGAACATTAAGTAGAAACATGTCTGCATTAAAAAACATGACAAAGTCAAGTTTATTTATACATTACACTTAGTCAATAAAAATGATCAATAAACATCAAATAAATTGATTAATGTTTAATTTATGATGTTTCAAAATCAGCTCTTATCAGCTGAGTTTTTAGCCTAGATTTTATGGAAGTCAGTGTTTCAGCTGTTTTGCAGTTTTCTGGAAGTTTGTTCCAGATTTGTGGTGCATAGAAACTGAATGCTGCCTTTGCATGTTCTGGTTCTGGCGATGCAGAGCAGAACCAGAACCAGAAGACCTTTGAGGTTCCGGAAGGTTGCTATGACAACAGTAGATCTTTAATGTATTGTGGTGCTGAACCGTTCAGTGATTTCAAAGTCCATTCTCTGAGCTACAGGGAGCCGGTGGAGGGATTCAGAACTGAACAAAAATAATAGTAAAGCTCTTCATCAATGTTCTCTGACTTCAATCAATAAAAGCTTCTCTGACTGGGTGATGTTCTCTGACTTCCTGGTTTTAGTCAGAACTCCAGCAGCAGCGTTTTGGATCTGATCGATTTTTTTAGTCAGATCTGTGAAGACACTGTTGCAGTAATTGATGCGACTAAAAATAAATGAATTTCCGTAGATCTTTCTGAGACATTAGACCTCTTATCCAGGAAATGTTCTCCAGGTGATAGAAGGCCGACTTCGTAACCGTCTTTATGTGACTCTGAAGAGTCCAGATTTTAGACCTGATCTCCAGTTTCTGGCTGTGGTATAGTTGAAGTTCAAAAATAAAAACTTTAGCTTTGTTTCTGTTCAGCTGGAGAAAGTTTTGGCAGATCCACACATTTATCTGTTCAGAGTCACCTGGTGACGTCATAATGTCGAAATTGTGACAACAGCAACTTTAAGTTGATGTTTTTCTGTTGCTGGTTCGATGACGATGTAGCATAAAGCTGAAAAGTGATTGTATAACAAGAGTTCAGCTATTTTTCAGCTTTTATTGATTGAATTTTCACTGGAAGCTTTATTTTCCTGGATTAAAAACGAAATCATGTTGCAGTGTCAGTTATAATCTGCCAATGTGACTATGCTACTTTTCCAACATTTCTTCTTTCTGCTTCAGGGTCAAAGAAGAAGACAAAGGTCATTAAAAACAACCCCAACCCGGTCTGGAACGAGGTGAGTTGGGGTTAGTGTCATCTAACCCAATTATCAAAATATCAAACTTGATGAGAAACTTTACATTCTAATATGTCAGAATATATTTGCAATATTTTGACATATTAGTATGTTATATATATATTACCTTTAATTATACAATTAATTTGTATTACTGAATAAATATATTGTTTGTTGGAGTTTCAGGTTTTAAGAGTAATTTAACACATGTTGGTCTGATTGATAATCAAAATGGAAACATTGTAATTTTCTCATACAAGCTTATTTATATCCTCCAGAAGTCTGTAGAATAAGTCAAAGATAATGAACATTCCAGTAAATACAGACTTTAAAATAAAATATTTACACAAACAGCTAAAGTCCAGCAGCACCATAAAACTCATGCAAAAAGCACATTGGAATAATTTTAACCAGATCTAAGTGATGATCAGAGTTAATTATTCTATTTTTTTTTATGGTGATAAAACATTTTCATGCTTTTATGATGGTATTTTCTCTCTGTTAGGGATTTGAATGGGACCTAAAGGGGATTCCTTTGGACTCTGGAGCAGAAATTCACTGTGTGGTCAAAGACCATGAGAAAATGGGAAGAAACAGGTACAAAACTTAAAATGTCTCGCTGTTAGCTTTTACGAAGAGTTCATATTTGCACATTAGCAGTAAGTCAGCAAGTTGTTTGATCAGTTTTAGCTCCAGTTATTATTTCTAGAGGAGAATATTTTGATATCGATCCAAGACAGATAAATACAGGCCAGTATTTCCAATATTCTTACTTTTTACTTTTCAATGTTGATACATCAAACTACTGACACTTAGGTGTATTTGTGTATTTTCCTTTAAATTATCTTGTTAAACCCTAAAACGTTTATAGGCGTCTGCAAAATATGTTAATAACACATTAATAAGACAAGTAGAAACATTAAAATAAAAAAACTAATTTATGTAATTTTTTTTTCTAAATGAACAACTTGCAAAAAATTATAATTTGAGAAAAAAAAAAACTTTTTTGAGGTGACGGTGAGAAACTCTAACTCAAAAATAAAATAAAATGTCACCAGGGAATTTGAAACTACAGTATCAATCTTACAATTTTAGTTTGATGATGTGACTTTGCAATGAGTAAAGCTTCGGCATTAAACAACATTTCCATCAGCTGCACTTCTGCTTTGTCTCCAGTAACAAGAGTTGGGTAGTTATATTTACATTCACTAGAGGAAATTTACTTATATGAGTACTTTTTGTTTTTACTTGAGTAATTTTATTATGAAGTATTTCTGCTCTTACTTGAGTAAAACTATGTTGAGTTCTGTGGCAGGTTTGGATGGATGCACTTTACAAATAGGAGTAAAACCATGTCATTGTGTGTAATGTGGGTTTACTGAATGGGATTATTTAGAAAGAAAAATCCATGTGAATGTTTGCCTTCACTGATGTGATCAGGTTTCTGGGTGAATGTCGGCTCGGTCTCAGAGACGTCCTCAACTCTCCCAACTTTGCTGCCACCTTCACCGTCTCCCTGCTGGACACAAAGAGGAACAACACCGGGGTGAGCCGGTCGACCGATACGACTCCAACACGCCGGTATCACTGGTCCAGAAACACCCGAGAAACAATAAATCACTCTATACGCCATGTCACCAAACCGCATTTAATTTAAGCTAATATACATGCAGCTATTAAACATAAATTAAGCTAAGCTAAATAAGACAATTGTTTTACCTGCCGCACAATTCTGTTAACTAAATGAAATCTGGAGATGTTGGTATTATTAGTTTAGTGCAGTGCGCCACAGCAAAAGGAAAAATAAAGGACAAAAAACATTAAAGAATAACTCAAAGCCACTTTTTTCCCACACAAAGAGCAGAACGTTCAGTCCGTTACAGTTTTATAGTTTTAAGCTTGATGTTTATTATTGCTAACAGCTAATTTAAACGGCTGCTCTACTGATAACCTGTTATAGTTGGTGTTTAGGTCGCATTTTTACTTTTTTTTAACTGAACCAAAATAGAACAAATCCCACATCACAGCTAAGGTTTTCAAAGTCAAGCTAGCATAACTGAACTGCTTCCCTCTCCATCGCCATTTGTTTTTTCTTAATTAAAACTTTTTTCTGACCTTACCTAGTTGTTGCAGTGTTGACAATTAGCAGCAAAGCACTAATTTATTTTTTATAGTAAATGTAAGATTTAGTGCGTAACGGCTAAAACTAATGCTAGTCGTTGTTAGTAAGCAGCTTTTGGCCCTCCATTAACGAGATGGGGGTGTGACATCAAGCTGCAGGGGGTCCATATTACTGATTTTTCACAGATTTGTGATGGAAACGAAACTACAGTCTGTGCCAACCCACAATGCTTTGCGTCCACCAGGCCACGCTGACCCTGCAGGTCTCCTACATCCCTCCTCCAGGATCGGCTCCAGTTTTCCATCCTCCCTCACAGCCGGAGTCCCTTCCTCACAGCAACCCCAACATAGAGCTGGACACAGTTACAAGTAAAATGAGCTGCATAAAAGCTAAACAATAACAGCACAGATGATGACAGTTGGGTTTTCTTCTAATAAAACATGGCCGCCTGTTTTCCACCCAGTGATCTCTCTGGACACTCTGGGCGAGGAGGACACAGAGAGTATGATCATGGTGGAGCCTGCAGAGGAACCGGGAGTCGATGACAGTCGGTCCCTGGTGATCGTCGGCCCCCCGGGGCCTCCTGGCCGGGAGTCGCCCACCAACCAGACGCCCAAACGCTCCCCGCCGGCCTACAACACACATGGAGGGCTGAGGAAGAGGAGGAGAGGCTCCAGCAGTCAGCCCAAGCAGCTGGCCAACAAACCTCAGGACATACAGGTGGAGCTTTAAAGCATCCAAACAGGAATGAAACGTAACGTCACTGACTGCTGTTAAAACTGCAACACAAACTCAACTGATGCAAAACTATGACTGAATGTTGCAGCAAATAAAATAAACTTCAGAGAATAAAGTTAATATTAAGAAAATTAAGGAGAAGATAATATTACAAATTTATTGTCATAAATTTATAACTGCATTTTAAAAATATTCTGATATTATTGCTGTTTTTTTTATTTATTTTTTTATTTTTAATTTTTTTCAAATTATTTCAATTTATTTTCAAAATCTCCATTATGACTATTCTGCCATTATTGCAACTTTATTCCTGTATTATTTTGACTTTAATTCTATATTATTTTATTTTTCTAATAAAACAATACAGAATAATCATCCATCCATTTTCCGTCACCCTTCTCCCTAACGGGGTCGGGAGTTGCTGGTGCCTATCTCCAGCTGCGTTCCGGGCGAGAGGCGGGGGTCACCCTGGACAGGTCGCCAGTCTGTCGCAGCAGAATAATCATAATAGTCATAATAGTCAAAATATTATGACTATTCTCAAACTATTACTAATTTGTTCTTCTTTATTTCGACTCCATTCTCGCAACATACTAACTTTGTTGTGGTGATTTAATGAGTATTCTTGTAATTTTATTTATTTTACTTTTTCTTAGTATTGCCCTAAAACTGTCATACAAAAACAGACAATGGAAGCTTTTTTCAAGTAAAATCTTAAAAATCATAAAAGCACAAAAGATACTTTTTGCTGCGCATTTGATTGACTCAAAATGTGTTTGATTTAGTAAATATGGACAAGATGTTTGACCTTTTCTGACCAATTAATAGTTTTAAAAAGATATTAATACAAATGCAAATTTTTGATTCAGGAACATTTGACAGCAGCTTGGCTTAAGAAGACCGGTTTCACTCAGTGTTGAAAGGAAGCCGTTGTTTACCAATTCTCGCTCAACAAACCGTTTCTGCTCAGGTTCGCGTTCGGGTCGTCGAAGCTCGACAGTTACCTGGAGTCAACATCAAACCCGTAGTGAAGGTGGCAGTCGCCGGGCAGACTAAGAGAACCCGCATCAGAAAGGGAAACAACCCGGTCTTCGATGAGGTAAGCAAGGGGTGTCCAAAGTGAGACCCGAGGGCCATTTGTGGTCCTTGGGATAATATTGTGTGGCCCCTGACTGCAGTCAAAGAATTGCTCAAATCTGATTCTTAACCAGAGGAGGGCAGAGTATCTAAAAAACACTTCAACATATTTTTACTCAAGTTAAAGTAAAAAGCAGCCGTCCAAGAAGTTATTCAAATAAGAGTAAAAACTGATCAAATTATCAAAATTACAAAACAGACGCACCAAAATATAAAGTTAAGGGACCAAAATGACAATAATTCATAAAAACAAACAAACAAAAATCAGGTGAAAGAAAATGTTTCCAAACCAGTTTTTCTCAAAAGAAAACTTATACAATTTTAACAGAAACTGCAGGTGTGTGTCTGAGTCTGGTGGATTTCTAGTTAAAACATGTTTGTTTT
Organism: Poeciliopsis turneri; assembly: GCA_922788865.1. Lineage (NCBI taxonomy): Eukaryota > Metazoa > Chordata > Actinopteri > Cyprinodontiformes > Poeciliidae > Poeciliopsis > Poeciliopsis turneri. The sequence goes on from CAKLNU010000923.1 coordinate 488,512, forward strand.
TAATTCAATGGGCAGAAAATACAGAAAGTAAGAGAAGAAATACATCACAATGAAATAAATAAAGTAAGAATAAAAAGTACAGCCTAGTAAAAATACTCCTAAGAGTACAGTTTTAAAAAAAGTTACTTTAGTAAATGTAAGTAGTTACTATCCAGCTCTGTTCTGGGGCATATTGAGCCAATATTCACACTTTATGTCATTAGGTTGAGATTTCCACAGAAAATACAGAAGTTTTATCTTCTTAACCTGAAAATGTTAAATGCAACACAAAGAATTGTTGCTTTTATTTTATTTCCTAGAATGGCACAAACATCCAATGACTTTTCACCCAGAGACACATCATCCATTAATTAAACACAGCTTTTAGGTTTTAGAAGAAAAGTCTTATTTTTGTTACTGGAAGTCAAATAAAAAACATTTAATAGAAAACAAAGTAGAATTTAATTATCCCAACTGTAAAATTTAGGCAAAAATCATATAAACATATCTCTAAAATTAAAATATCACTTCTTTAATGTTTAGTAGTGCAGGTCAAGGATAAAACATTCACAATAATATTATTTTTACATTTTTAATTTGGGAGAAAAAGGCTTATTTTGGACACCACTGTCTGACTGCAAAGGTCTTTATGTTTATTTCCTGTCAAACTCAAACATTTGTCCATTTCCATCTGCAGACGTTCTTCCTGAACTTTTATGAGACGCCGTCAGAGCTGTTTGACGAACCCATCTTCATCACTGTAAGCCTGAATTTAGATTCTGAATCACATTTCAGGGCAAATATGTTGGCAACATATTTATTTAATTCCTTACAAGCTTCAGTTTTCTGTTATTTGATGATTTGGACATAAAAGAAGCCGATTTTGATCAGGTATTTCCCTCCGCAGGTGTGTGACTCTCGCTCACTAAGAACTGATGCTGTAATCGGTGAATTCAAGGTAAAACGTTCATCTCAGACGTTTAGAACCAGATTCAGTTTTAATTTCATTCTGAAAGCTTCTGCGATCGAATCGGAGGCTCAGAACACAAAACTGAACATTTTGTGTTCAGTTTTTATTGAACAAACAACGGCAAGGACTGTTCGTATCCTAGCAACCCAGAACATACAAGACAGTGACAAAAGACAAAACAACATCCTGTTGTTTTCAAAATAAAAGACTTCCTCTCTCCAAATAAATAATGTTTTGTACTTAAATATGTTTCACTTCACCTTTTTGTAATTATGTACAATAACAAGTCACAACAATTTCATTTTAAATCTATTTTGTTTCACTTCAGTTGGACGTCGGCACTGTCTACAATGAACACAGTAAGAGTGTTTTTGTTAGTTTTTATACTTATTGCCGTTTTATTGGCAGGTAATTTTGATTTTCCCTCCCTTCAGGACATTGCTTTTTGAGGAAATGGCTTCTGCTGTGTGACCCTGACGACCTCTGTGCCGGGGTCAGAGGTTACCTGAAAGTCAGCGTGTTTGTCCTGGCAGCTGGAGATGAACCACCGGTGAGCAAGAGGCCTGGCTGTGGATGTGGAAAATATTTCTCACGTAAAATGAGAGGATCCCCTTAATGTGCTTCTTTTCAACTTTCCAAGAGAAAGATTTTTTTTTCTTAAAACCGTTAACCATTAAAACATTACTCCCTGAAGCGCTTTAATAATCACCCTTGCTTTTTGGGATCCTGTCTTTCCGTCATGTTCTTTGCGTTATCTCTGTCATTTCCTCGCTTTAATAGTTTTGGTGAACAAGTTGAGCTACTAAGGTGATAAATTAAGCTGAGTGATTATATTTCAAAACAAAACAGCTTGAAGCTATTTTTCCCTCCCACTCCAGGCTCTGTTTGGACCTTTGCTGTTCTGGCATGGCCCCGCCGTCTTTATTTCTGTTTTAACTAGCTAAGACTAAAGAGCAGCACCCTCTTCTGGACGGCAACCAAACTGCAACACTGAAAGAATCCCTAAGAAGACATTATTAGTTAATTGAGTACATCTAATTTTAATCTCATAAACAATTTATCCACATTTCATTATAAGTTGATTAATTGTTGGCATCTCCATTCAAAAGCCCAATGAGATAAATGTTAGATATTCAATCTGGTTGCCTGTTTGGTTCTAAATGATGATAAACTGACGTTAGTGTGATGAAAGTAGAATAAATTTAATTTAAATTTAGTTGTTTATATTGAGAAGTAAACTAGTTTTAGTCAACAGTTTGAGGCTGTGACATATAAATATAAAAGTGATAATAAAAAGTCAAGATTTTGGTCTAAATTTTTATATGAGCATCGTTTAATGTTTTGATGAACATTATATTTTCTGTTCATTCTCCTGCTGAAAAGCCTGAAAAGTGAAGTAAAACTAGTTAATTTGATTTCGGAGCAGTTAAGAGCCTTAAACTACTGCTGTGGCAGTTACTCAGCAGGTCGTTGCTAGGTAACCAAAGCAAGAGTGAGTTGCTAGGTAACCAAAGAGAGAGTCAGCTGATTCCACCAACTTAGAGACTGAACAGCTAAAGTCTTTCCTCTGCCTACGTCTCCCATAAAGCTGCGCTGTTCTAGATTGAAGTCCAATAAAAGTTTTATATATTGACTATTTATCAGACGTATTATTGATTGATGTCCTTCGCAATATATATTGTTACTGATTTGTTCGGTTCTCAAGAGCATGAAAACAGCAGATAGTTACGTAATTTTGTATCATTTTTCTATCCAGCCTGCTTACTTTGAGCATATTAGTGAATATGCTAATATTTAAAGTGTGGTTCTGCTGGTGCTGATGTAGTGAACGAACCCGACTGAGCTTAACTTCCTGTTTGCGTTGTTGTGTCGAACCTTGTTGGTTTCCAGGCTGATAAACGGGAGTGTGTTGAGGAGAAAGAGGACATCGAAGGAAACCTGCTGAGACCGGCCGGCCTCTCTCTGAGAGGGGCCGTCTTCACGCTCAGGGTCTTCAGAGCTGAAGATTTACCTCAGAGTGAGTCTTCGTAAAGTTTCTATCATTTCTGTAGCTTCTTATAAGCTCAAACTGAGAACGCTCCGCCGTGTTTGGCTAGTGGACGACGCCTTCATGGATGGGATGAGGCAGATCCTCGGGTTTGACACCAACAGAAAGAACTTGGTGGATCCGTTGGTGGAGATCCACTTTGCTGGAAAGACGGTGACTTTTACCTTCAGTGATATAAACCTTTCAATATTTCAGTCAAAATGATTTCCATCTGAAATCCGTTGCTATAATCTTTCAGGTCTGCACCAAGATTTTGGAGAAAAACGCCAATCCTCAGTGGAACCAAAGCCTGGCAATGCCAATCAGAGTAAGACAAACAGAAACTGGTTTGCCGTGGAGCATTGAACACAGATTAATGGTTATATTGGGATTTTTTATTTTTATTTTTTACAGTTTCCCTCAATGTGTGAGAAGATGAGGATTCGAATTGTGGACTGGTAAATCCGTACATTTCATCTGACTAAATCTTACCAGTTTCATTATCAAACAAACTGTATTTTAGGAACCTCAGTCATTTTCAGGGATGTGTTTCTGTTTCAAGCTCATTGGAACAATCAAAGGTTTCAAATGGATTTTGGAAATCAATTTAATATGTTTTTTTCTTGCTTCCTTTTCTTAGAAAGATTACAAATATTTTCAAAAACTGGCTTTTATTTCAAACATCTTTTCTTTGAGTTCATCTGAATTTAAAGTCCAAATAATTAGAAGCTGTAAAGCAAGATGGCCGCTTTGGGTGTGCTGACATCACCGATCTATATGGAAACTCAAGGAGTTGATTGGCGAAAAACAAAATTCAAATTTTACAAAAAACATAACTTCAAAAACAAAAAAAAAATATTTCAGTTAATCGACAAAATCACTTGATATAAGCTGAAGAGTTGTAATGTATTTTATTTAGTGTCTATTAATGAAGTAGCTTTTGCTTCGGTCCAGTTAGGAAACACTGCTGAACAGCAGATCAACATACCACTTTGTATAATTGTCTTGTAATTATACTGAGTGGTTAATCTGATCAAAGCTTTTAGTTTCCAAAGACAGTAGATTGATAGATTTGGCTTTAAGAATATTATTTAGCAGCTCTGGGTTCTTCTTTTTCCCATTTCAGGGACAGAGCCAGTCATAACGATGTGATCGGTACCACCCACCTCTGCATGTCTAAGATCTCGGCCCCTGGAGGAGAGATCGACGGTAAGTCGCTTGTCTAAACTAGTTTCAGGGTGCATTCACACCAGCCCTGTTTAGTCCACTTTAATCAAAGTGTTTGTTTGTCTGGAATGTACGAATCGAACTCTGATGCGGACCAAAAATCTAAACTGTTCGCCTGCAAACCTCGGTCCAGTTGAAGTGAGTGGTGTGGTTTGAAGGCAGAGGTGAAAACTCCAAAAACAGGAAGTAGACTACAGTACAGGAAGTAGACTAAAGGGCATTCTGGGTAAATACAACCCAAACAAACGCGCTAGTGGGAGAAATTACTCGTGTTTTTTTATGGAAGACAAAAGAGAAATCCTACAACAGCTAAAATCTGACTTTACTCCCATTTTTGGTTTCTTCTGCTGTTTTCACGTCGTTTCATTCAGTGATTATTGGTGCAGAGGAGGACAACGGGTTTTTGCTGGTTTGCCGCAGTGCAGCTGAAAATGTAACAAAAATTTTCATCTCCAATCGAACCTGGACTATCGGGTGAGAAAGTTAGTCTGACCTGAACTGGACCTCATCGGGCAAATCTAGACTGGATTTGAAAGCACCGGTGATGGTTTTGTTTTTGGCTTTTTTCCAAACAGATAATTATTAAAAATATTAAAGATATTTTTTCCTTTCTTTTTGCTTTTATGCGAGTCAAATTTCTATATTTTTCCTGACTGTGTTCATCATCGATCATTTGAATTTTCATTACGGATGTGGTTACTTTGGTCATTGTTTCAATCAAACCTTTAGAAATAAGTTTATTAATTTGCGCTTTGAGAAACGTTATTTCTTGGACAGTTTCTTCCACCGTTGGATGAAGTGTTGGTTTGTCAACGTAACACAGCATGGGTCCTTTGCTGCTGACTTTGCATGAATACAACCTTGATGTTTTTGTGAGCTCATTTTATTCCAGATAAACACAGCTTGCCTGAGTTTTGCTTTGACCATGTTTTCGATGCATCTGTCTAAGAAAACATGAACAATTTCACATCAACGTCTGCAAAAACAGAGAACTAACAACATTGGCTTGACTGCTTGGGTTTGGGTTTGAGTTGCATTCAGAAACCTCTGTTTCCATTCTTTCATTTTGAATTTCTTTGACTCTTAACCATCCTTCCTCTCTACGCATTCAGATGACTTGACTCCTCGGACCGTCCACTCTGGCAGTACGTCTACCTTCCTACAACACTTTCCTTTTACCAGAACCCACTCAGCAAATCTGCTTGATGGAAAATTAATTTCTGTGTAATAAAGAAAAAAACACAATCTGTTTCCATCAGTAGAGCAGTTGTGTTTAGTTTTTTTAATGTGTGTCATCGTTGTTCTCTTTGACCAGTTAATAAAGTTTTTTATGTGTCTTGTGTGATTGCAGTGGACGACAGCCTTGGCTTCCTGCCCACGTTTGGGCCGTGTTTTGTCAATCTGTACGGGAGTCCCAGAGAGTTCACCGCCTTTAACGACCCTCACGAAGCTCTAAACCTGGGAAAAGTAAGACTTCATCCATTCATGCATGAATGTTCACCCAGCATCTAAAAGACATCAGGCTGTTGCCACATAGTTATCAAACCTTCAGGCGCATTGGTCTGCTGAAGAGACTGGATTTAATTTTGGTTTAGAATTAATATAAACTACTAATATTTTATTAATTGGATGGATGGATAGATGGATGGATAGATGAACAGATGGATGGATGAACAGATGGATGAATAGATCGATAGATTTACAGATGGATGGATGAATAGATGGACAGATGAACAGATGGATGGATGAATGGATGAATGAATGGATGAACAGATGGACAGATGGATGGATGAACGGATGAATGAATGGATGAACAGATGGACAGATCGTTGGATGTCAAACATCCCTTGGGTGTCCTCTGGGTAAAGTCATGTTTCTCTGGTCCATCAGGGTGAAGGCGTGGCGTACCGCGGCAGAGTTTTACTTGAACTGACCACCAAGCTGACGGAGAAGCCGGAGCACCGAGCGGAAGACGTCCCGTCAGACGACCTGCTGGTGGTGGAGGTGAGAGACGACCTCCACCTCATGAAAACACTAAACGTAGATGCATGGAGACCATCTTTTTTCTCTCTGCCTTACAGAAGTTCCTCAGAAAAAGGAAGTTTTCTCTGTTCGTGGCGTTTTACTCAGCCACGCTGCTGCAAGACGTCGACGACGCCATGCAGTTTGAGGTCAGCATCGGTAACTACGGCAACAAGTTCGACTACACCTGCCTCCCTCTGGCCTCCACCACACAGTTCAGCAGGGCCGTGTTTGACGGTAAGTTGGGTTGTTAGTAATGTAGGATCTAACTAGCAAAAGGCAAAGTTTTTTTTCACATCCCTATAGGAAAAATGTAAATCAAGAACAGAGCCCTGAGGTTCTCCACTACTAAAAAGCCACGCAATTCATGTATCAGCAAAATTAATTTAACAATAGAACTGGATTTTGTGAAATTATGTGAAAGCAAAACTCCCCTCATCCCCCCAAAGGGGCGGGGCCAATATACAATAAGGGGCGTGGCCAAATAAAGACGAACAGAGGAGAAAAGCGATACTGAATTACTATTGCTAATTTATCCACTTTGTCACAATATTTAGAAACTTTTCAGGCTCCTATAGTGACTTCAACAAGAAAGCAATTAGTTTAGCAACGAAACGCTGTAACGTTGTAAACAATAGGAGACTTAAACTGGAGCAGCCATCGTTCAAAGGCAGCATGGACACAGTTTTAGCCAAAATAGCGTCAAATAGTCAAAAATTGCACAGAAACATAAAGATAGCAGCCTTACGAACAAAGTTAGACAGTTTATTAGTGGGAAACAAGTTTATTTGGGGGTTAGCTAAACTTTAAGAGATGTAATTATAACACAAACAGACAAGTTTCAATTAAATCAGCAGTTTTCTTCTGGTTCAAAAAGCTTAAGCTCAACCATAACTCTTAAAAGAGCTTAATGCTTCACTTTGAAACCAGATAAAATTTTTGAAAACTTATGTTTTCTCCTCTGTTTTAGGTTGCCACTATTATTACCTCCCCTGGGGAAACATCAAGCCGGTGGTAGTTCTGTCGTCAGAGTGGGAAGACATTCGACCGAGGATTGAGGCTCTCAACATGCTGCTCGCCATTATAGACAGACTGGTTTGTGCTGCTGCTTCTGTACATTAGCCTCCTAAAGAGATTCATGTAAACACCAAAACAATCAATTTTCATGTCCAGGAAACAAACCTGCAGCAGGTGCAGCTGGAGGTCAAGGCAGGGAGCGACATGGAGAACGTAGAGCTGCGAGTTGTAGAGCTGCTGGATCATCTAATTGCAGACTGCAGGTAAAGAATGGATCGTTTCATTGTATGTTTAAATCCTGAGTAGAAGACGAGGCGGTCGTTGGTTCAATTCCCAGTCTCAGACCATTTCTTTCATTTCTTTATCCTTCTGATTTTCTGTCCATTTACTGTTGAATAAAAAGCCACTAGAGCTAAAATAAAAAAGTCTATTTCATTCCTGTAGTGCATGTGGATCTAATTGGCATCATATCTAAATTTACACCGGCAGGTGGAACGTAATAATTTGTTTAACATTTGATCAAAAACAAACTAAAATGGTTTGCAAATTTTTTTTAAAAACTAAAATGGTTTGCAAATTTTTTTTAAAAAGCTAAATGTTCCGAAGTTTATTGTATTATTTCTTCTTGTTTTTTTTTTACACTGAATTTCCACCAAAGGTGGGCGGAGCCAAGGGGCAGATTGGGGCGTGGCTCTAGCTGAAATACACTTCAATTGGAGTCAAATATAACAGTTTCCTATTGCTTTATAATAATTTCATAAAGTAAATAAATAGAATATAAACTTCCAAGTTTTCCAGAGCAAATTTATGAAATTAATCTCACAATTTTGATGCTTTTCTAGCAAATTTTCCCAGAAAATTTTCAAACTAGAAGATGTCCAGAAATGTTCTGAAATTAAAAAAATTCTTGGGGAGGTTTCTTGCAAAATTTAGACTTTTGAAACAAAAATTTCCTTGTTTTCGCCTTACAATTTCAGAGATTTTTTAACACAAATGTACTCCTATATTTTTTGTTTTTCAATCTACTATGACCCTAATTGTAGATAATCCAGAGCAGACGTTTCTAATATTTGTTTCATAGCGAGGAGCTGCCTGCTCTCGACCAGTGGCAGTGCGCCACTCCTCTCGATCGCTCGCTCAGACACATCCGCAGCCTCCACCTGCAGCAGATCACGGCGGCGGCGCTGGCCCTGAAACATGGACCAGAAACCGAGCTTTCTTCAGTGCTGGAGCAGGCAGAGGACTGGGCTAACCGACTGAGGACGATCGCTGAGGAGGTGAGAGCTAATCCAGCTAACCAGAAGGTCGTTGGCCTAATTAAAAGGTTAAAGGTGAAAAGCTGACGGCGAGTTTTGTGTCTCAGCCTCAGAACAGCCTTCCAGACATTGTGATCTGGATGCTGCAGGGTGACCGCCGGGTTGCGTATCACCGCATCCCGGCGCACACAGTCCTCTTCTCCCAGCAGTACTGTGGGAAACACTGCGGACAGCTGCAGAGCATCTTTCTCAAGGTGCTTACACACACACACCTGCACACACACACTCTTAATCACCAGAACAATTGATACAACACTTCATGTTCCTCTAGAAATATCATTCATCTTTGCTTGTGGGCCACATTACTTTTATTCCAAGGACCAGAAGTGGCCCATGTACCACAGATTGATCACCCTGCTCTTTGTGAGTGACCTGGTGTGTTTCAGTACCCGCAGGGCAGCGGCGGAGAAGCCAAACTTCCTGGTCATTTGAGGGTGAAGGTGTGGTTTGGACTAGCTGCTGACGCCAAACACTTCAACCAGTTTGCTGAAGGAAAACTGTCCGTGTTTGCTGAGACGGTGAGAGACGAGATGAGAAACAGAACCGATTCTTTTTACCGTGGATGGAGGAGAAAATGGCTCCATCCAGTCATTCCTTGTTTCTCTACGTTTCACTTTAATTCAACCATACTTTAATGTTTTCAGATAGTTTTGATCAAAAGTTCTCACTTCCTGAGAGAAACAAATTTGGTGTCAATCAACCCAGCTACATTTATGCTACGTTTGTGCAGCTATTTTTTTCTGTTTGTGCTGTTTTTGTCAAAGATATTGATGAAAGTATAAAGCTCAAAAGGTCAGCAAATAGCACCACATGACCCACATCTAACAGATAAAATTTGTCTCTTGCTTGTCCTACATTCGTGCTGCAAAAAAATTAATTTTGTGCTGCTATCATTTTCAATATGTTAATAAAAAAGTTTCCAGAGGTAACCTCCGCTACTCCTGCTCACATTTACAGAAGAAATCAAATTTGGTGAAAACAACTTAGCTAAGTTTGTGCAGCAGAAGCTTTTGTTTGTGCTGGTTTTGCTTTCACAATATTAATGATGATCTCTGGAAACATTTTTATCAACATTTTTAAAGTGATAGCATCACAATCAAAACATTTTGCTGCACAAACGTCACCACCCATTTTGTTAGATTTGAAGAAGGCGGTGGAGCAAACTTCACTCAGGTGTTCTACTTCACTCCATTAAAAATGGCGAAGGGACTGAAATCTCCATGGAAACCTGTCTTGGATCATTCGCAGTACGAGAACCAGACCCGGCTGGCTCTGGTGGGAAGCTGGGGAACGACGGGTCTGACCTACCCGAAGTTCAGCGACGTCACAGGGAGAGTGAAGCTGCCCAAGGAGAGCTTCAAGCCCTCACCTGGATGGACCTGGGCTGGAGACTGGTTCATCAGCCCCGAGCGGACGTGAGTCCAAGACTGGAGTCTCACAGTTCAAATTCTTTTCTTTTTATTTTGCATGGTTCTTCACACTACAAAGGTTATCAAAGTTAAAGAAAACTAGCGAGAAAACACCAGAGTCAGGTTTTGTTCAGCAATAATTGGATGCATTTTTTTGAAAACAGCATCTTCTGTTGAGTTTTCATTACTCAATTGATGTAAACACCATCACATCACAACACTTTGACCTTTTTGAGTTCTGCACCTAAAAATTAAACAAAGTATGAAACACTAGAAATACTACTACAATTAATAAAAGTAAACTGAAACAAAACAATATTGAACTAATTATAACTAGTAGAAACGAGCAAACGCTGTCTAACAACTAATTAAAACCAATTGAACTAAAGAAATAAAATTAAACTATAGTGTAAAAACTAACTACACTTTAGTTTTTATACGAAACTATAGTTAAAACCCAAAATAATTGGCATTTATTGAAATAATTGGGGTTTTTCAGTTTAAAACTCCCAAACAGTTTTCAATATAGTTTAATTTTATTGATCTAATGCTATTAAAAACCCAGTTATTTTGGGTTTTTCCCAAAATAGTTGGGTATTTCAGTTGAAAAACCCTAAATAATTTGGGGTTTTCACCATAGTTTAGATTTATTTGTCTAGCTCAACTTAAAAATCCAACTATTTTGGATGGTTTGGTCCAATGTAGGTTTAGTCCAGTGTAGTGAAAATTAAGTTGAAATGTTTGACATAAAACTTACAGATAAATAACCCTTTTGGGCAGATGATGCAGTGTTGTTCCCTTCAGGCTGCTGTTTGATGTGGATGCCGGTCACATGACCTTCACAGAGGAGGCGTTTGAGAACCAGATGCGGTTACCGGGCGGACAGTGGATCGGCATGCCGGAGGGCTACACCGACGTGGTGCGAACCTGGACCCGTTTCCCAACACATCGCTGCCAGCAGAGACCAACAAATCTGTGTTTCTGTTCCAGAACGGGGAGAAAACGGTGCCGAAGGACGAGGTGGAGTGTCCTCCTGGGTGGGTGTGGGACGAGGTGGAGTGGAGCGAAGATCTCAACAGAGCCGTTGATGATCAAGGTGCTGAGAAAGTAAAACATCCACCCACAAGCAGAGATGAAAGCTAATCTTTAGCTTTGATAATGGGTTTGTTTCTAACTTCAGGTTGGGAGTACGGTATCACCATTCCTCCGGACCGCCGGCCAAAGTCTTGGGTTCCTGCAGAGAAGATGTACCACACCAACCGGAGGAGGCGATGGATCCGGATGAGGCGGAGAGACCAGCAGAAGATGGAGGCTCTGAGGAAGGTGACTGGTTTATAAATTAAAAAGATAAACCGATTTAATCACCTCAAAATGACGTCATGTGATACTTTTCCATGATTTCAGTACAATGTAGACTTTATTAAATTTCTATAATTCAGTTTAGTTCCATTTGGAAGTGGATTTAATTCTTTTTAAAATCAATATAAAGAGAATATTCAATTAAAACAAGCTCCTGTATCATGCAGACAAGTTACTCGTCTTTTCTCATGATATATTGAAATATTTGCACTTGAAACTGAACCAAATTTATTTGAAAAAATTTTGCTTTTGTATCAAATGTGCTTTAGTGTTATCTGGTGAATTGATAATTTAAAAAAAATTTTTTATCGTATTCATTATTTAACCTTGTTTTTTAATATTTTTCTTTAATATATTTATTTAACTCATTGTAATATGTTGAATAAAGTTACATTTATGGATAAATAGCAAAATATGTTAATGCATAGTATGTATTTATTTAACTAAATAATTATTTTTAATTTGCAGTGTTTTGTGGATACAATAAAATCAGTAAAAAACTTTGAATTTACAATGTTAATTCAAAATATTAATGATATAATAACCTTGTTTTTAACATTTTTTAATTTGCTGAATAAACTTACAGTTATTTGAAGTGTTATCTGGTGAATAGATAAAAAAATTAATTGGTAATATTATTAGTTCACATTTTTAAAAATATTTTTCATTTATTTCACTAAATGTAATATGTTGAATAAAGAAAGGTACCAAAAACATGTTAAGAAATCATTTATTTAAATTAAAGTATAAATAAATAAAAATGATCCACTTTCCTCATCTGCTGCAGTTTGATTTTCCAGCTGTAATTCTCTCATCTGACCACCAGATGGTGCTCTAGTCGCACAAATAATGAAAAATACGATTCAGAAGAAGCGTCACCTTATTTCTGTTTTATCCCGTTTTTTCAGCGGAGAAAAACAAAGTTGAAGAAATGTTGAGGAAAACCTAGAATGTTTTTTTTATCCTCCCACAGCAGCGACCGGATGATTCAGACAGGGAGGGCTGGGAGTACGCCTCGCTGTTCGGCTGGAACTTCCACCTGAAGCCCAGGAAGACGGACAGCTTCAGGAGGCGCAGGTGGCGCTGCCGCATGGAGCCGCTGGAGAAGACCGGACCGGCCGCCATCTTTGCTCTGGAATGTTCTCTGGTGAGCAGCATTAACCGGACCCCCTTTGAAAACACACTAAAATGCTATATAACATGTACAGAAACATTGAATTTTACATTTCCCCCTCACTTTTGTACGCTTTGAAATAATTATTAAATTAATTGAGCATAAATGCTGCTTCAGATTTCTGACTTTAATTAATCTAGCTTTTAATTTAGCTTTTATTAGTTATTCTAATCAGAGCTAGAATTAGCTATCTCTAAGTTAGCTAATGTTATGTTATAGCGGGTAAAATTTTAAAAGAAAGGAAACCTTAGCTTTGCAAAAATTTGAAAAGGAAGCCAGAAATATCACTTAGCTGAATTTTAATAGGATAAAATCCTTTTATTGTTGCTTAACTACCAGTAGTTGCTAAGTGCTAGCATGAATGAACCAATCACAAAACCTTTTTCCACCAGATATGAGTTTAATTTACAAAACAAATCTGGAGTGATTCCAGCTGACCTCATTAAAAATAAAATATTTTCTCCAGGGGGTTAGCACGCCCCACGTTTGGAGACCTCAGTACGGTCCGCGTGTCCTCGCTCTCTTTCCTGACTGCCTACTGTAAAAAACATGAGCCACTAGCGCCGCAAAAACTCTTCGGAGGAAGAAAAAAAAAATTTTTCTCGTTTATTCACTACTAAGCAATTATTACATTCATTTAGCACGAATGTTGCCTCATAAATTCTGATTTTAGTAGGCCGATGTTGGATGTGTACCAAATAAGAGTTTATGTAATAAGAAAAATTATGTAATATTGTATTTTATTTAATCTCCACACCTTATGCTTTTTTGCAGCAGTGATTTATTCTGTCTTTTTCTTGTCTGAAACTTGTTTTTGAAGTTTTCTGCTCACACCAAGGTGATGAAATAAAATATCTAGGCTCTGCAGTTTAATTACATGGCTTATGCTTTTAAAAGTACAATAAATATTTGGAGGACATTCAAAATGTATCCATAATTTAGTACTGTTTTTATTTTTTGATTACTTTTTAGAGTGACCATGGTCTGCCAGACATCTAACATCTTACAATCTGTAGTTTTTACATTTCTTTACGCTTTCTTTTTCTTCCACAGAGCAGCATAGAGGACAAACATGACGACAAGTCAGTCACCACCACTTTTGGAGTCAACAGACCAACCATTTCATGTTTCTTTGACCGTAGGACAACACCCGCATTTCTTTGTTTTTATGCTTATCTTCTTTTTCTGGTTTCTGTTTCTTAATTTTTATGGAGTTCTTTGGTGCTGAAGCTGCTTTTTCTTGCAGGCGGGACCCGCTACCACCTGCGCTGCTACATGTATCAAGCCAGAGACCTGCTGCCAATGGACAAAGACAGTTTCTCAGGTATAGTGAATCTCAATTTGTGCTGGTATTCCGGCGCCCTCTGGTGGCCAATTGGTTAATCCAACATTTTTTGAATTGTCAAAATAGCAAAATTCAGCTGGATATTGGCAAATGATAAGTTGTAGTTCGCACCCAGAATTCTTTTTTGTTTTTATAACATAGTTATGTAGCTGTAAATAAAAATTAGGGAAAAATTTTATTTACGAAATGTTGACATTAAGCTGACTTCAAGATAAAAACACAACTCAGTACTTCAGAGCTGTTTCTTATCCACATTTATCTGTATTTATTGAACCAGATCTCCTGTCTAGTAATGCATTTTAATAAAATAACATTTTAGATTTCATGTAAATACAAATTTTCTTTTTAGAAATTAAGTAAAAACATTTTTAGACAAAAACTTATGAAAAAATTATTTTACAGAGCTATTCAATACATTAGGACATTTATCTTAATCTCCAAGTATTTTTACAGTATATACTTAGAATACCTAGCTTTAGGGCTAGCTAAAATTAGCCAGCTCTAAGCTAGCTAATGTTATGCTTTAGCTGGTAAAAATGAGGAAAACCAGAAAAATTTAAGTTGCAACAATTTAAAAAAGCCAAATATATGACTTAGTATTGTTTTTATTGGTTAAAATCCTTTTATTTTGGTTTATTTTTCTGTATTTGCAAAGCGCTAGCATGTTGTTGATTATGAGCCTCTTCTACCAGATGTGAGTTTTTAACTTACAAAAACAATTACCTGAGTAATTCCAGCTGGCCTTTTTAATAATTAAAAATAAAACAATCTAAGAGATTAAATGCAGTGAAAAGTCAAAATGAGACAGGAGCCAAAAAACCTGGGAAACAAGCTGCTTAAAAAGACGTTGATTTAATTATGAAACCACTCTGCTTGTAATTAGAAAGAGAAGAAGAGTGGAGAGAAATATTTTTCTTTGGTTTAGAAAGAGGTCTTGGAAACTGCAGCTACTGTGTGTGTTAATCAGAAAGCCAGCACAGACTCACATGCTAAAATTTTTATAAACAAAAGAAAGAGATGATTGATGGAGGCTGCTTGAAAAACGGGGTCATCAAACAGGATTCTGTCAGCAAACTAATGATAAATCGCTATCTTTACTCAGTCAGCTCGTTCACACTCATGAACAGTTAATGGGTGAGTAAAACTGATGGATGAGCTTCACTTGTGTTTTCATCTGGTGCGACATGACATTTTGATTGAAGATGATTAAAGACTCCGTCTGCTATCAAACACTAAGGCTTTTCTGGTTTTCCTTTCGATTTCATGTGGTCGCCTTTCATCTTTTGTTTTCCTGTCTTTTTTTTCTCTTCCCCTCCATTTTCATCCATCATTTCATGACCTTCTTTCCTTTAAATCTTTTTGTCTTTGTTTCTTCTTACTGCCTTGCTTTGAGGCAAGAAGAATCATGAGAGTAAATATAATGCTGCACCATAATTACTAAGCTGATGTGAAACATTAAAAGTTCAAATTATACATAAGGATCCCTAAATGTCATCACATTCTTGTAATAATAATAGACATGGGAGCAATAATTAACTTAAATTAAAACTAAATGTTTTCTAACTCACATTAATTCAAGGAGTTATTGTAGATTGTAACGGCTGTTGGGAGGAAAGATCTCCTGTAGCAGTCTGTACCGCAGAACAACATAATATTAGACAATACGATGCAGTTTTGTGATTTATTATAAGCCCTGGGTGTCCAAAGTGCGGTTCGGGGGCCATTCGTGGCCCTGGGAATGAATTTTGATCACAATTCAAGATTAATTTGAAAGTTAAGGCAGTTTGATGCAGATAAACTTAAAAACAATGTTGGGGTTTAAGTTTTAAGGTACAACACAAAGTATTCATGCAGGATTTTACTTTTAATTAAATTTATTAGCAATGGGGACCAAATGCAAACTTTGAAAAATAAAGGTAGAGAGAGCAAAATCCTGTTATTGTTGCTGAAAAGAAACAAAACAAATCAGAATGTAAAGTTTATGATCTGTTTAGTTTATTGTTTATAAAAATACCAAATGTTTTGTGATCCGTGAAGCACTTTCAACATGACATGTTTTAGTTTGGACACTTATCTCTATTTTTATGTGTGTGTGTGTGTGTGTGTGTGTGTGCGTGTGTGTGTGTGCGTGTGTGTGTGTGCGTGTGTGCGTGTGCGTGCGTGTGTGTGTGTGTGTGTGTGCGTGTGTGTGTGTGTGTGTTTTACTGAAACTCCAGGGAGAGATTTTCCATTTTTAACATCCAGACTTCAACGCTTGTTTCAGTGTTTATGTTTATTAATTCTCTATTTCCAAACATTTATTCCACTTTTAGAAACATGTTTAGTCTTCCATACTGAAAACCGCAGCGTCTCTTAATCATTTCTTTCACTTTAACTCTCATTTTCTCCTCCTTATCTTTTTTCCCATCTGTATTTGCAGTTCTTTTCCGTCTTCATTGTGTTTATGAACCTTTCTTCCATCTTTACTTCCCCTTTACTCAAACAAAAATTTAGATAACCCCTCGGGGCTGTTTGCTTTTATATGGGCTAATGGGAACGGACGCTAATTGAACGGGTCACTGTGTGTGTGTTTGCGTGTGTCTGTGTGTGTGTCTGGGTTAATTGAGGACTGGTGGGAAAATGCATCTTAGCTTCTGTTTACTCTGATGCTAACGGCTCCACAGAGACTCGTTACTCAGCCTAAAACAACAAACTACCCTGTCCATGTAACTGTACGTACATGTGGATTTCTTCTATGCATGCGCCACACACACACTGGGAGCAATGTGTGTGTGTTAAACGCTGAGGGGATGATTGTGACCTGGAATAACAAACTACTCGGAGCCACGTTCCCAGTGGCCTGTCCTCAACCCGACATTCCCAAACGCCAGAAATGTTGCCACGTTAGTGAGAACTTTCTCTGAAACGCGTTCACCAGGCAATAAGTACTTCCATAACATCGCAATGAAGTTTGGTTATGAAATATTAAAGGTGACCCATTGTTCTTCCTTAAACAAGTTAAGAGAGGTTTATGCAAAACATGTTCTAAAAAATGTTTTTTAATATAATCTTTCTTGGGTAATGAGATTTTCATCTGATCAGTTCTTCTTGTTTTCAGCTGCTTTAGGACGCTGTCACTTTAAATCCCAATGAGCTGCTGTTGACCCCTTAAAATGGCTGCAAACTAATAGAATAGAATGAAATATACTTTATTGATCCTCAAGAAGAAATTGCTTATGTGTTGACAAGCTACTCCATCCAAGAATTTAAGTATTAGCAACTGCAACCAAAAATGATCTAAAGTTAATAAAATATATACACATAGGTTAAATAAATTTGTACAGTAAGTGACTCCCAAAGATCTGTAATTATACAGCTGTACATCTTTGAAAAGCAGAGGTGGAGCCTCCTGCACAACCAAGGTAAGGTAAAGTAAGGTAGTTTAATGTATGTAGCACATTTTTGGCAACAAGGCATTTCAAAGTGCTTTACATGAATTAGAGAAAATACAAACAAAATCAAACAAAAAAGAAAAAAAGAAAAGCAAAAGATAAATAAAACAACAACAAAAGTACTTCGCTATTATAACCTTATATGAGTTTCTCTAAGGAATAAGATTAAGTAATCTAAAATTGCTGGCTGAGGTTGCTAGGTAACGGCGCAGTGCAACTCAACAATGGGGATGTTTGTGCAACAGCTCGTTTTCCAGACACCAGAAAAACTTCAATTTTTTTCTAAAAATATGGATTGGTGATTTTTTTAAGCTTCTAAAAACTTTGGTTGTTTTTAGAAGCAGTTTGGAGTCAAGTGGAAGTAAAAAAACGTGCAAAATGTTAATTTTTGCATGAGAAATCGCTTTAAAAAAACAGGTTTATATACATATTATTCCAACATGTCCCCCTCCGTTGAGCGAAACATGGGGTGAATCGAATGTTTCTGTCGCTCCAGACCCCTACGCCATCGTGTCGTTCCTCCATCAGTCCCAGAGGACGGTGACCATCCGCAACACCCTCAACCCCACCTGGGATCAGACGCTCATCTTCTACGAGGTGGAGATTTTCGGAGACCCCGATGCGACGGCGGCCAATCCCCCCAACATCGTGGTGGAGCTTTTTGACGAGGACTCATATGTGAGCATCTGCTGCCTCTGTTTGTCTGAGCGTTGTTGTATTGGTGAGCTCTGAACGTCTGTTCTGTAATCGATCAGGGAGCGGATGAGTTCATGGGTCGCTGCGTGTGCCAGCCGTCTCTCGCTCCATCGCCTCGACTCGCCTGGTTCCCGATTCGCAGAGGGAGTTCAGGCGCCGGCGAGCTGCTGGCCGCCTTCGAACTCACACGTAGAGAAAAGGTCAAAGGTTTCCCCATCGCCACCATCACCACTTTTCTTTTACTCTCTCTGTTTTACGCTATGTACGTCTAATCTTACCAAAATGTTAGTTTTACCAGAGATGGGAAATTAGGGGTGTTATATTTAGACATATATGTACATTGTGCATCAAAAGCAGCTTTGTGAAACCTCTTTGTCTGTTGCTGGTTGTTTCTTTTTTAAAGTGTGATCAAATAGTTTTCTTCACATTTAGAAAGGAATGAAATAATTAAATCTGAGAAATTCAAACCAGATTTATGAATTTACATTTACACAAACAGGCTCTAAAAGTGACCTTAAAACCCCTTTATGTACTAGAAGTTTTTATAATTGAAATAAATTAATCCTTTTTCAGATTATCATGATGTCAAACTGAGACCATATAATTTGAGTACATTTGTTTGTTTATTTATCAGGATTTCCATTAGTGGCTACTAATAGTCCTTTGGGCCAATTACAAAATTATTTAGTGTACCAAAAAATTAAAAACAAAAATAATTAAAATTACAAATTCTGTTTTTGTTTTTTTTTAATTAGAGGATTGATAGAAAATATATTACTGAAACATTTTTGCCAATTTTTTTACAGTATTTCATTCAATGAGGCAAACTGTGTTGATCTTTCACAGTTAAAAATCTAAAAGTCAGGAAGACGATACGGCAGGTAAAAAAGTTGAGCAATTATTTTAATATGAGATTATTTAAGGCTTTTCACTCATCTTTACTAAGGTTAAAATAATATTTGTATTTGTAAATAATTATTGGTTAATTTGTATAGAACAGAAATGACAAATTTTGATCCAAGGTCCCACAAGGCATAATTCTCTGACCCAGTTTATTAAACCGCTACATGCATATAATCCGTAGTTGAGATTATATGTAATTACAATAATTATAATAATAATTGGATACCAGCATTCATTGAGTTTATATGTGAATAACAACAGAAACTTTGGTGTAATTATGGACTAAAACCAAACTTTTCCTAGTTGCACTTTTTCTAATTATCTTCTCATTTTGTTTCCACAGCCAGCAGTTCACCACCTTCCAGGACTAGAGGTCAGTTCATCTACAACCTCACAGTCCTTAAAACAAAACTACCATAAATTTACTCCATTTTAGTTAAATATTTGCCATTTTTCTTTTAAAAGTTTCTACATTGTATTCCAACTTTTTCTTAAACACAGGGTGATGCCGTCAGTTCAACCCACGTACTGGACGAGGTAAAACCACAGAGTAAATCGGATGATTTACTGATTTACAAGTCAATTTGCTCAAAAGACATAAAATAAAAGAAGAGAGTAGTCCAGGGTCTCCACACATCTTTAAAAAGTCTTAAAAGTCCATAAAATTAAAGTCTTAAAATGTCTTAATATATTCACAAAAAAATTGAGTTGGGCCTAAAAACAACAAAACTTTGTTGTGGCAGGAATATTTACCGCTACCTAGCTGCTAATATACCCTACTTAGCTAGCTAACTTATTAACGTCTATCGTGAGTAAAGTGTAAATGTATCCCCTGTTGCTGGATGATGTTTATGTTTACCACTGGCTAACTTCTGCTGTCAGCCGTACGATGCTACATTCCTTCTGTGCTGGAAAGGTTGACACTACTACTATATAAAAGATGCAAATGTGTTTTGTACATTTCTGTGGTGATTCCAGGCTTAAATTTTATTGAGAGCCGTTTTAAAAAGTTTTACATTCATGTAAAATTAAGGCCTTAAAATGTCTTTAGTTCAGTAAAAAATGTAAATTGGCCTGAAAAAAGTCAGTCACAGGTCTTAAATTCTGTTGTTGCAGGACTGTTTAGTCTTGTTAGTATATGT
Organism: Poeciliopsis turneri; assembly: GCA_922788865.1. Taxonomy (NCBI): domain Eukaryota; kingdom Metazoa; phylum Chordata; class Actinopteri; order Cyprinodontiformes; family Poeciliidae; genus Poeciliopsis; species Poeciliopsis turneri. The sequence continues at coordinate 508,528 of CAKLNU010000923.1, forward strand.
TGCTTTTTTGTGAGACATTTCTGTCAGGCAAACTTTTGAGTCACATAATTATTGTGATCTGTAACTCATGACATTTGCGGCTACTGCTAACAGCTGCTAATATACGCTAATTAGCTAGCTTTTTTGCATCTGTCATGGCTAAAATAAAAATTGACCAGTGTTAATTGTTAATGGTCTTAAAAGGGTCTTATAAAGTGTTATATTTTGTTAGTGAACCCAGCAGCAAGCCTGTAGTCAAGAATAGAAAAACAGGCTACTTGACAATGAAAAAATGAGTTTAACTCCCTCTTGATTTAACCATCTCATCTGGAACATTATGATAAAAGAAGAAGCAGTCATCTTGACTTATTTGTATATTAAATTTGTTTCTTTATATATTATTCTTTCTTTTTTTTCTTCATTTTGGTCCCTCAGTTGATGTTTCCAGGATTCCTGTCGGAAAACCTGCAGCAATGGGTACAATTTAAAACACATGCATGAAGCATCAAACCCATCATTGTGTTTTGTCTTTAAATCTGCAGATAACCCAGCTGCAGTCATGCTAGCTTGCTCTTTGTACTCTGTTAACTTGTTTTTTTCTTTTACTAATTTGTTTTGCTGTTCCATGTATATATACACTGTGGCAAATGGAAGCCTAAAGAGGTTGTTTTATTATTCATTCAGGAAAAAATGTGTGAATTTTTGCAAATAATTTGTCTGAAAATGTGATTATGTTGCATATTTTTAAATTTACCCATAAATTAACACATATTACAGGTTGCCTTTAGCCTTCCACAAACCATTTTATTAGATATTTTCTGAGCTTTATTTGAAAAGAAATTCATTTTTTTATATTAAAATGTCTACCATGAGTGTTTGTAACCCAATGTTTGTCATGCTTCACCTAAACTTAGTCATTTCTTGTTAGTAATGAAAAATCCCAGCAGTATTTGCATCATTGAAAGCAGCATGACCTGCTGTGTGATGTACCTCAGGGTTCTGTCTCTGACCCAAAGCTGTTCTCTGTTCCTAATTGCAGCCAGACGAGTCGGACCTTCCCTATCCGCCGCCCCAGAGAGAACCCAATGTCTTCATGGTTCCCCAGGGGATCAAACCCGTTCTGCAAAGAACGGCAATCGAGGTACAACAGTGATAAACACAAATCAATTAGCATAATGTTTTCATTTTGCACACAATGTTAATATTTTTAGTTATAAACACTTAGATGGTCATTTTTGTTGTTGTTGTTGGAGTAATAGCGAAAAGGTTGACACTACTACTATATAAAAGATGCAAATGTTTTTTGTACATTTCTGTGGTGATTCTGATGATACAAAAACAGTGAAAAATTGTTAGAAAGAGATCAGCATCAAGTTTACAGAAAAAAATCCCCTCAGTAAAGACCAGCTGGGTTAAGCTAACCGACTTAGTCAGTTAGCTTAACTGAGCTAGTCTTGGTTAAGCTAACAGTTAAATAGTGTCAAGGATACATTTAATCTAACTTAAGCTAACTGCCTCTTTGAGTCAGGCTAACAGCTATTGACAGTCCAGCTAACTGCTGTATAGTGTTAAGGTTACAGTTAGTCAAGTAATCAAACTACTAGTTCTTGACAACAAGACAATTTTTATTTAGACAATTTTAACAAGACAATCTCCCCGTGTTATAAGTGAAATAATCTGCCAATAGAAGTAGTATATTTTCATCAATATTAAGGAATTATTTAGTTAAAACAAGTCCCCATATCTTGCTGGTAAGTTACTTTCAAGTAACTTTTGTCTTTTTCCAAGTGTAATAATATATTTGCACTAGAAACTAGAAACAAGACTTTCCTAAAATCTCCACTACTTCTTGAATTACCTAATAGTGTTGGATTATGTAGATAATTGTCTGTGTAAAATTATTACCACTTTCTTCTCTTCCTGTCTCGCTGCGTCAGATCTTAGCGTGGGGCGTTCGAAACCTAAAGAGCTTCCAGCTGTCCAGCGTTACATCTCCCAGCCTGCAGGTGGAGTGCGGCGGCAGCATGGTGCAGAGCTGCGTCATCCGCAGCGTGAAGAAGAAGCCAAACTTTGACGTCAACACGCTCATCCTTGATGTGGTGAGAGCACGGGGACAGACCTAACCATACACAAACAGAGAGTGTAATCAGAGCCCAGACCCACTGCTTTCATGGTTAATGAGACCTCTGCTGTGATGTGGTTCGCTTCAGTCATTTATCTTCATCAGCTAAGCCACAATAATGGCACCAGAGGGAAGGACTCGAGGCTTCCCTCCCTTTTTCCATGGAAAGTTCAGATGTTTTAGTAGAAAAGTAAAAGCGGCAGTCTGAGATGTTTCCAGCTCTGTTTTAACTTCATGAGGCTTCTGCAGATGTAGAGTGGAGGACGTTCCAGTGGCCACCAGCATGTACGCTAGATTAATATACAACATAAATTCAGGGCGCAGATTCTTCTGGAAGTGCAGATACTTGCCAGATGGTTTGAAACTGGATGCAGTTGAAAAATAAACTCTGAATTCTGGTCATAAAACAGATTTGAGTATCAAATTATGAATGTTTTTTAATTATTTTTTTGTAAAAAAAAGAAAAAGTAAGTTTCATCTTCACTGATTTGACCGATGAACAAAAGAAGCAAAGAGTCAAAAGTAAAATAGTCCAGAACTTGTTCTTGTTTCTACATAAACAAAAGAACAAAATCAAAAAAGTGAAGCGTGAATAAAATTAAATGAAAATAAATCTTAGTCGAAGCAGGACTGGTTTTACTCTGGATTCAAAGTTTGAAGTCAGTTGAGATCTCAGTTGATGTTGAATATTTACATTAAAATTTATTTTAATTAACATTAACTTTACTCATCGGAACGTTTCCATGACAACGCATTTGTACAAGCCGACTTTGTGGTGTCATATCACTGCGACACTTTGCACCACCTGAAAAATGTAAAAGGTTCCTGAAAGGGGAGAAGTCGAACTTTCCAGCCGATGTCGGGTTTTTAACAATAATTTTACTCTCGCCTTGCAGGAAGCGTGTGTGTTTTTCTTCGTTTTAATCTGACCATCCACTCTTTTAATAGACTATAAGTTGAAAAACTTCTAGATAGTGAAAGTTACATTTGTTATGGAGAAATTGGCGTAATTATTTACTCACTGGAAATTTAAAGAACTTTGTACAATTAAAATAAGCCAAAATAAAAATGCAGGCGTAGATTTTAAACTTGGGCCTTAAAGAGGTTTAATATTAATGCTAACAAAAGGAGACAACAGCAGAAACTTTGAATACACACATTTATAATTTCTGGAATTAGGTTACAGTGAATTTCTAGACTGATTCACTTTGTTTTTAGCCAGAAAACGTCAACATGAATCAGAGAATAACATGATTACTGTGCACAAAACATAATAAATACGGAATCTTCTGTTAAAGTTGTTGTGTCTGCTGTGTTTAATGTAGGTAAACAAACACTTCAGTTCCAGATTTTAAAGAAAATGTCAGATTTGATTGAGAGTCTAAATGTACAAATACCAAATAATTTTTTGGTTTTATGTTTTTAATGATTTATAAACATTTCTTTCTTTACATTTTCCAAATATTTTCGTATGTTTCCATATTTTGATCTGTATTCTGATTATTTTCCTTTGAGCTCCAGGTTTGATTCAAGTGAAACTTGAATCAAAGTTATTTTAACCTTTAAAATACCAGGAGTATAAATATATTTTTGTCAAAGTGCCTCAGGTGTACTGAGAGAAATTGTAAAAAAATATTTATGCATGAATTTAGTGACAGTAATATCAGTTGGAAAGTGTTAATAAATGATTAAACATATAGAAATCAAATTTTTAATCAGCTAAAGTCCAACTTTCTTAGTTCTGTTTCTTTGAGTGAAACGAGGATTCAGAGTTCTCAAAAATGAAAAATATTCTGATACTTTCTGTAAATTTCATTATCACATAGCGCACCATGCAGGCACATATTCAGATGTAGTTTTATTATTTGTATGAATTTCCTACATTATGGAAAGATAGCAAACTAAAAATCTTGGCAGAAATGAAGGAATAATAAGACACTGAATCAAAAGTGCCAAATGTGCTTCAATAATTTTGTACAAAATCAACAAAACTTAAACCTGGGCTCCAGATTTAATTCCTTCTTTCTCCTCACTCAGAGATTTTGTTCCAAAATGTTCTTAAGAGTTTAACAACATTAAAGTCTAAAGTTGATCCCCTCTGTGTTTTATTATGACAGCTTAAACTCGGGTATGGAAATTATCACATATTTTTTCCCCCTCAGACTCAGACGCAGCTCACGCTGTTTAATGTTAACAAGATTAAGGCCCTGCGTTTGACCACCGGCGTATGACAGCCTGAACCGGACAGTGGAAACATGCACACATTTTTCTCCCTTAAATTCAGCCCCAGAACTCAGTCCAAGCATTGACTGTTAACAATATTAGGGTTTAAAGTTGACTGCATAAGTGCTTTCTTATGCCACAGGGGCAGAGCAAAATGCCACATGCATATTTTCCTTAAATACAACTCTTTGAAGAGTCAGACCACATCTCTAACTCTCTCAATTTAATGTGTTTCTTTAGCATCAGTAGACCTACTTAGGCCTCTTCAAAGCCAGAAAAGGTCAAAAGAATTACATTAACTGACTCATTTTTTAGGTATTTACTTAAAATGTTGCCCCTGAGGCTTTTTGAAGGAGTAACTTCTGCAGGTCAGACATCTTCACTGCAAAAACACAAAAATTTTACCAAGTATTTTGGTTTAGTTTCTAGATAAAACTCTGGACAAATATCTTGAAATAAGACAAAACTAACTTTTCAGCAGGAATCTGGTCTTGTTTTAAGTCAATAATTTCTTAATATTGATGAAAAACTGCAAATTTCATTGGCACAGTATTTCACTTTTTTTAATCAATATTAAGGGATTATTGACTTAAAACAATCTTCTATATTTTGCCAAAAAGTTTTAAGTTAGTTTTGTGTTAAGATATTTACACTAGAATATAAACCTAAAATTACTTGGTGAGATTTTGTGTTTTTGCAGTGTAACACATGCAATTTCAACACAGGCTGCACAGAATCAGCTGTAAATTCTAAAATAAAGCTTTATGCTGATGATATTGTGTGTTATTCCCAAATTATGTTTCTAATTCTAAAATAAAGCTTTATGCTGATGATATTGTGTGTTATTTCCAAATTATGTTTCTAATTCTAAAATAAAGCTTTATGCTGATGATATTTGTTTCTAAGCGACCTTTTTAATTATAATGCAGACATTTAATGTCTCTTCTCGGTTCCTTGCCAACAGAGACTTCCCCGTGAGGAGCTCTACATGCCGCCCATCGTAATCAAAGTCATTGACAACCGTCAGTTTGGGAGGAAGCCGGTGGTCGGTCAGTGCACCATCCGGGCGCTTGAGGAGTACCGACGCACACAAGAGGAGGAGCGAGCAGAGGAAGACGAGGAGCTGGAAGGGGACGGATGGAGACGTAAGAGAAAAATTACCTTATGGTCAAATACGAACATCAGACCTGTGATAAAATATTTCCTCTTTGTGTTTCTGAATTAAGGCGAGACGCCCACATTGACCTCTGGGGAAGTCTTTGTTGACATTGATGATCAGGAGCCGCTTGTTCCTGACCAGGTAAAACCAACCTGCTAACAAGCTGAAATCATCACTAAAAAAGCCTTTACACATCATTTAGCTGCACTTTTCTTCAATACAACAAATTTACAATATTAATCACATTAATAACTTCTCTGACAGTTAAGCATTTTTTGAAAATTGTCCTTTTTAGAGTTTCCATCACAATTTTTCCACTTCCATCAGTTAAAAATTAAATAAATTGAATTGTGAAAAACAGACACCAGGACACCTTGGAGATTTTTATTAGGAAGATTGAGAATGTTTGGGGCGTTCTTGTAGCGTTTTTCTTTAACTGTAATATGCCAACAGAGGGAATAAGAGCTTGTACAACTCACCACCAAATTCTGCTTTGGCTGATTATTTTTTCTGTAAAATCCATCAAAATCTCCTAAAAATACACACTGACAATGAAGCTTTAATCAGAGTTCAAATTCAATTTTTTTTGTCTCTTTTTGAGTTTGTCTCCTCTGAGCCACCATACATTCAAATACCACCATCATAAATGCTGATATTTGAACCAAACCTTCAAGGAGTAACAATAAATAAGGAGTTCAGTTAAACACTGTTTCTTAGTTTCTCTTTAAATAGTTGTCTTCACTCAGCTTCAGACTCTGAGGTATCAAACCTGCTATTTTACTGCTAACACTGCAAAAACAGAATATCGCCACATATTTTTGTGTAGTTTCTAGTTAAATTATCTTAATACATTTGAATTAAGACGATAATAACTAGAAGTAACATTTCAGGAAAATATAAGAGCTTGTTTTAAGTAAACAATTTCTTAATATTCCACTTTCAGATTGCTTCACTCATAACAAGACATTTTCCCTTGTTATAAGTGAAATAATCTGCCAGTTGAACCAGTACTTTTTCATAAATATTAAGGGATTATTTACCTAAAACAAGTTGATTTGTCTTTATCCAAGTTCTAAGATATTTGCACTAGAAACTAGACAAAAGTACTTGGCAATATTATGTGTCTTTGCAGTGAAATAAAAATGAGCAAAAGTCTCAATAGTTCAGTGACAAAACTGCTGCTAGTCTGGTAGACATTTGTTAAATTTTCAGCTGCTGCTATTTGATTTCACTCTGCGATGTTTGAAACTGTCCAAACTAACAAAGAGCTGTTCCCCTCCTCGCCTGTAGGGGCGCTGCACCGAAATCCTCTGAAGAAGACATGAGCACAACTTCCTTCTTCACAAAATATAAACAGATATGGCGTCTTGTCACATTTCAGCAGTTGTAGAGTTTCTCTTTTGTCTTTGGTAAAAGACCACGAGCCATTTCTCCGGCTAGCACCAGACCTGCGCATTTGTTTTAGTTGTATTTACCCAGAATCCCCTGCAATTTAGTCCACTTCCTGCCTTTGAAGTGGCCTCTGGTTTGCTTGTTGTTCTCTTCTGCATTCAAACTGCACCAGAGTTCACTTTAACCGAACCGAGATCAAATATTTTAGACGGACCAGAGTTTGCTTCAGAGTTTGATCGGACATTCAGATCTCACCAAACGAACCAGACTTTCTAGTCAAATGAGCTAAATTTCAGTTGCAGCGCACTAAACTGGATTGGTGTGATTTGCACCTCGCTTCACTATTTTTTACATTTTTTTCCTGTACTCTTTTGCTTTATCCCTCCTTCCTTCATATCTGCTTTTTTCTACATTTTTCTAAATTTTCCCTTGTATTCTGCACTCATTTTTACATCCATCCTTTCTGGACTCATCTGTCTCCCCAAACTTCCTTCAGATGATTATCAGTCCTATTCCCCAATCCATATTTCATTCCTAATCTCTTCTTTCTTTGTCTTATTGCTGCATAAAATGTTTTGTGTGTTTTTTTTCCTCTACGCACATTTACATGTTCAATGTCTTATTATCTTTATTATCATTTCTGTTGCATGTTGCAGTCTTATCAGTCTCTTCTTCACGTCTCTGCTTGTTTCTTCTCTTTTCTGTCCAATCCTGCTTCACATGTTTCGCCGTCACATCAGGACACTTTGCATGAACTCAGCTTCATTTCCTGGGCGTTAAATTCTTGCCTTCATGCTGAAATAGCTTTCAGGATTGCGGGGAGCGTTTCAACACTGACCTCTTTCACGCCTCAAACCTCACATTTTCCATCCTCTTCAATTACTTTTGTCTCATTGCGTCGGAGTGGGAGTAGCAGGTTTTAATGTGTGCCAACATGGGAGGTCCAGAAATGCGCAACGTGAGCTAAGAAGCATAAATCATTCTGAGGGTTCACGGAGTCTAAGCAGGGTGTCGAAATCAGTGTACACTCCCTGACATTAACGACCTCGTCCAATTAAAGCGCCCCGACATCAAAACAGCGGAGCGGACACAATGAGAGCAACCAAACCAGACGATAAATCTGCGGTTCCTGCTGAATGTTCCTCATGTTTGAGGATTTAGAAATCTGTAATTTGGAAACAGCTGTTAAGTCTAGCAGCTGGTCAGAACCTCAACAATAAGCAGGATTGTTTTTATCTGTGCAAACGGGGCAAGAATTTCCAACATTTACCATTTTTATACCTGGTATTTTGTTCGTTCATCACCAATCATTACAGAGTGATTGGATACGCAGTGTGTCTTCTATTCATTCAGATTCTCCAGAAAGAATCACTTTTACAGGTGAAAACTACAAAAAGCAGAAAAAACCCCACTCCATTCTCACTCCAAAGTGAACTCTATACTCTTATCTTACAGATAACTTATTTTGCATGGTCAGAAATAAAAATTAAAAGCAATAAAAGTGCCTAACAACACAACAAAATTCAGTAAAACATAAGAAACAAAACTAATTTTAACAGAATCTACTACTTTTGTTTCGGTCATGTTTCATTAAAAAGGTCAGTTTTAATTAGAAATCTGTTGAAATCCAAACCCTGTGTGGTAAATATGAGAAGAAGCTTAGTTTTCTACAGGTTTGAAACACTCTTGTTGATTCAGCAAGTGGCTATTTAAAACTAAATTTCTTTTTAAGTTTCTTTAAATTTACGAGTACATTTAGAAAGACATAAACTAAACTTCCCCCGTTTCAGCTACAATCACCAAAATTATTAATTAAATACCAAATAACTCAGAGATTCAGAAATGTAAGCTTATCATACATGTGGAAAGCCAATTCCTGCTGCAGGAATATAATTAGAAACAAAATGTCTGATCGTCTTTAAAGACGCAATTCAGTTATTGCAATTCAATTTTGCAATATGAATTTTGCAAAATTCATGTTATGCACGCGTTTATACTTCCATTTGTGCTTCAACCACTTCCAAAAGCAGCTCAAGCACTTAAAAAAATCGCAGGTGAGCCAGTTTTTGGCTATACGCATGAAAAAGGAGCCCTTCAAAAAGCTCCACTTCTGCTTTTCAAAGATGTACGGTTGTATAATTGCGAATCTGTTTGCAGCCATTTTCCTGTGTGAGTGTGAACATTGAGATTTCTTACATTTAATGTGTCAGGACGCCCTGAAACAGAACTGATCAGAATAAAATCTAGTTATCTACAAATGATTTTGTGCAAAAGTAAATGTAATGAACATGTTTTGTATCGGCCACAGACCTGTCCTAAACAATCTGTTCAAAGAAACATAACAGCAGATTTAACTGATCCAGATTCTCTTTTATCAACTTTTGTCAACCTGAAGCTTAAAAACATTTCTATTGTTCCAATTCTGGCTTGTTGCCTTGGAAACCTGTTCTCAGTGTTGTTATGTAGCGCTGTTGTTAAAGGCTCTGAAGGTTGTGAGTTGCTCTAACCATCTAACCTGACAGTTTGTGTTTCTTGTGTGTTTTCTGTGCTTTTGCATAATTTCCTGTAGTTTGCAGATGGAGCCAGTTCAGCTATTATTAACCTCTCGACCTCTAGTTCCAGCCTGCATGTAGGTAACAGACTCATCCTTTAACACGTTCATTCATTCATTCATTCATTGATTTAATGTCTTGTTCTGTTCCCATTACTCTATAGCCCCTTACAAAAGTATCTACTCCCATTCAGCTAATTCACATATTGTCATGTTGCCACGACAACCTGATGGAAATGGAGTTATACTTAAGATTAATTTATATCTTATGGAAGTCCTAAATATGATTTTATTCCTTTTGTAGCGTCAAAGTAAAGCGAGCTAAAAAGACGCCGCTGGTTTCTGATGTTTCTCAGTGAAACATTTTTAAAAACCGTCTTCCATTGTCCTTCTATTTCACAAATATGTGCTAAATTGTGTTTGTGACATAAATTCTTGAGGTTTGTGGTTGTAACAATGGAAAATGTGAAGCTCTTCTTCAAAGGAAGCGTACACACTGTTTTATCACAACTCTGTATCATGTTTGCAGCTGCAACTAACGATTATTTTAGTAATTAATTATTCAGAGAATTTATCGGACAAAACAAATGTAACCAGTTTTTCATCCAATGTTAGAAATACATAATAAGATGCGAACAAAGGAATCAATCGGTCCTTTTTAAAATAAAAAGATAAACTTGTTATTGATTAAATCCATTTATTTAGTGAATTTGATTTATGGCACTTGAGGTATTTGGGCTAAAACATATTTACAGACAAAGGTTTGCATCTGAAATGCTAAAGTTATAGATATTTTGTACAATTTTGACTTTATTACATCTCTGGAAACATTGTTTTGAATCTGTATACTCCAGTTAATGATTGATCAATTACAAAATAGTTGACAATTATTTTTTTAAAAATCACGAACAATCTGATCAATAACAATTAATCGGATTAATGAGATTAATCCTGATCAATCGGATGAGTCCCAGTTAATCAGCTCAATCATTAACAATCCGATTAACTCAATTAATTGAGTGAATCTCATTTTATCTGATTCCTCTTGAACAATCTGATTAATCCCGATTAATCGTGTTAATCTTGACCAATCCGATTAATCGTTTCAGGCCTAATCCTGTATCATCTCTCCAGATCTGCTCTCACTGGCAGCAAACTGAGGATTTCTTCATTCTTTCTTGTCAGAATTGCACAGTAAAGTATTTTCTAACTGAGGCTGGTGGATGTCACTGGCCTGGTGTGGAAGGAATTCACAGGAACATTTAAACCCGGGGTTTCGGTGAGCAACACGCTCCGATCTGTGCGGTTTGAAACCCGATCGCTGATTTGCACGTTGCATTTTCTTATTCTGACTCTCGAAGCCCGGTCAGTTTAAGGACTCGCATCCAGTAGTTCCTCACTCCATGGTAATTGAGGGGGTTATTTCTTTCTCTCCAAACAAAGATATTTGTTTTATTAAGGGGACAGATATTGAAACCACTCAAATTAAAGGCTCGGCTTTCTGTCTGCTCGGGGCCAAAGTCAACAGAGCTGCTATAGATCCTCTGTACCGCAACTCCCTGAGCGCCGACAGTTACCACAAGGAATAAATGAGAGGGAGAGACTGACGAAAGGAGAGGCAGGAGCGACTGAAAGAATCAGAAATGATTCTTTGAGTGAAAGGAGGAAAAAGAGGGAGGGTAATGTCGCACGGCACCAGCGAAATAAACCTGGCTCCTGTACGTTTGGGTCAAGACCAGAAAAACGGGGCTGATGATTACCACATTACTGCAGCGAAGCGGACTGCACGGCTGCTTTCAGTCGGATTCGGTTTCAGCGCTGGGAAAGTTTGAGGAGATCAGCTGTCGGTGGCATCGCGACCTCACAAACAGGCACATCTGAGACGGAAAAATGTCACGTCTCGTCTGCCTGATGCGAGTTGATGACAGTATCCGATGCTTTGCACATAATGTGGTTTCTGATTCGTTTTTTTCTTTGTTTCTCCAGGTGAAAAAATGTGGTCAAACTGCACCTCTCCATTCCCATCAACTCCCATCAAAACTGTTCAGGTCTTGTGCCAACAGGCAGTCAGAGTGGTTTAAAATCCCACTTTGAAAACGTTGTAGTTTTCCTCAGCTTCCATAAATCCAGAGGAACTAACCGACATGGCTTCATGCCAGGCGACGTTGTGGCATTTTCCTGTTTCTGCAGGAGGAGTTTCTGGGGGGAACACACATTTATGGCCCTCTAATGACACTGTGACCAGAAACAAGATGTCAAAATAGCTTACTAAATCATTACTGTTTTTCTTGTTCTGCTAATCACGGCTGCAGACTGATGTAAGCTGCTGCCCGCCTCCAAAACTCTGAGCGCTGCACATATTTTCTGCCCAGAATGTCGTTCAGATGTGTCCGTGCAGCTCTGGGTGGTGCACCACTGTTGAACGTCCACTGTTAGGCATGTGGCTTATAAAGTCTATGGTTAAATTGTTTGGCTAATCAGAAATACTTTATTTTCCCTGCAGGATAAGACAGGCATAGGAAAAATATCACAATTTGTTGCCAGATCCATATAATCAGCAACCCTGTTTCAAAACATGTTGGCTGCAAATTAAATATTACATTTTATGTTAGTTAAAAAATGGCTGCTTACACATCTGTTAAAATTCAATTCAAATTCAATAATACTTTGTTCATCGCAAAGAAAAATTGAATGTTGTTGTAACTAATTAATTCAGATTCTTCAAAGAATTATCGTAGCGGTCTGTAACACAGCGACTCTTAAGAAGTCTCTGACTGAAGATACTGTGTTTTCTCAGGACAAAGTTATAAAGTTAGTTAACTTTATAAGATCATAAGCAGCTTGAGAAGCTTCATTTCTCAAGCTCTTAAATCCGTACGTATTTTTATAGAAACAAGTTTTGGCTATTAACAAATATCACACATTTATAGTCGAAGCTAATTTCCAGTGTCTGTCGCAAAAAGCTCGGCTTTTGGTTTTATAGAGCAATTAGCAGTTGTGTAAGATTTGAAATACAAATCAAAACGAAGACATAAAACTCTTTCAGACCCATCAAAATGAAAAGACAGTTTCTATTATGTAAACATCTGACTAGCATAACGCAGAATGCAGAGTAACCATGGAAACTGCGGCTGGGCGGTTAGAACGGGCGGTTACCATGGAAACTGAATGTGGGCCAGAGGAGGGACATTACTAGCCAGGACGTCCCACTGATTTCTCACATTATTCAGCCTGGGCAAATGTACAAATAAAACCATTAATTACTTGTAACATGTTGTAAACACACCGTTTATTTAGTTTATTTATTTCAAACATATCCAAAGTATTTACTTGGTGCTTAGTCCTGTTCACACACAAAACCTTACCAAAAGTTTTGGTATGGTTTCTAGCACAAATATCCTGCTACACTTTAAACAGGACAAGCTAACTTAAAAGTAACTTTTCAGCGATATATAAGGGCTTGTTTTAAGTAAATAACTCCTTAATTCTGATAGAAACTTGGCAGATTATTTTGTTCATAATATGGGAGAAATGTCTTGTTATAAGTGGAATAATCTGCCAGTGGAACTAGTACATTTTAAGTCAATATTAAGGAATTATTTGCTGAAAATAAAGCTCCTATATTTTGCTAAAAAGTCACTTGTAAGTTATTTTTTTCTAATTTCAAGTTTAATAAGATATTTCCACCAGAAACCTGACAAAAATACTTGTGTTTTTGCTGTACAGGGTCAAATTCCCATTTATTGCTAATATATATATTTTTAATGAGCTGGAGAAGTAAGAATCTGTTGAGAGTAAGTGGCAGTTTCTGTAAGAAATCAGCAGTTTCTCCGTCCAGTCGCTGGCGGCTAGTTGAAAATATGGTATTTTCTGTTTTCTAAAAAATGTGCTAGTCGGCAGCATGAGACTAAAGCAGCAAATGGAAATCTAGCGTTGGGACTGAACCGGTTCTGTGTAATGTCAGTCAGTGATCGCTAAGCAGAAACTTATTTATATGAAAGATGCCACAGATTCTTACTTGAGGAATGGTGCTCTGCCTTCAAACCACAAGGAAGCAAACGACAAAAACAGGCCCTGCTGAAAAATCGTCCCTCTGCTTCTCTCTAAACTGGGTGTTTTTCTGCCAGAAATTCTGCAGACTTTGAATAGTATTAAGTATTAAGTCTGCAAAATGAAGAGATTTCAAGGAAAGGAACATTTCTAATGCTAAACTTTTATGATTCACAGAGACAATTACCAAAGTTTCTCTAATGGCGGTAAATGTAGTTTTTAAATTTTATTGAAAACACTAAAAAAGTCCATTTAAAGAAGTAATAGCAGATATTAAATTTGCAAAGACAGTCTTGGGAAGAACTATAAGGCCATTTTGTAACAATATGTAGCCTAATAGAAAACATTTTAAATGTTATGCCAATACGTTTACACTTGAAGATAATACATACTTTATTATTTCCCCAGGGAAGTTTGCTGTAGATGGTGGAAAAGAGACTGCAAAACATACAAACACATCACAAGAGACTCGTCTCTAAACACAATACATGAGCCAAACCAAACACCAACACCAAATCTAATTACACTGTCTGGAAAAAAGTGTGTATGATCTTATATTGGACTCCTAACAACTTAGGTTTGCATAGACAATTACAGCAGCTTTTGCTAGTCTGGAGCACAAGTAATCAATTTGGATTGGTCACGTTGGATTACAGAAAATTACACATCAAAATAATATGTCAACACATCTAATGTTGCCAAGAGATACTTTGTTACTCATTTTAGTTGATAAAGTTTCTCTTAAAGAGAAAATATGTGACTAATAAAGTGGGTGGCCAGCCCAGTAATGCTAGCCACTAGCCTCTAATGCTAGCCTCTAATGCTAACACCAGGCTATCAGTGCTAATCAACAGCAGAGGATGTAGGCATGACTAGTGACCAGCCTGCTACTCATGCTAACCACTGTAGCCTCTAAAATGCTAATGCATAGATGTTTTTTTTTCTCTTTTCTACATTTGCCAACCTATCATGAGTCCAAACAGCAGTTAGCTTTGGAACATATTTGTTTTTAAAGAGTTGTGTGATGCAGTCAGTTACCAAGAAAAGAAGTAATTAATTGTCACTTTTATTGTTCTATTGTTAGATGTGAACATAATTTATCAGAAATGATCATATTTTACTTTATAGTAGCATAAAATATTATCAAATACACATTCAGGTTTACTATATTTATTGTAACAAAATAGGAAATAAAGTTGGAGCTTAATATGAGTTTAGCAGCTTCTGCCGCAATACATTAAATAAAATACATTAATTAGCCCTAAAAACAAACTACAATAACTCAAAATGAGCAGCTAAAAGCAGTTAGCAGTTGTAAAATTAAACAGCTAAAATACACAGTATTAATAATATAGTATTAATAATAACAGTTAAAGAACATTTACAAAACATAGCAAAACTGTAAATGATTAAATTTGTGGAAAATATCTATTAAACTATTGTAGTTAACACAGAGTCGACAGTTACAGCTTAATATCTAAGAACTCAAAGCGCCAACTGATGTTTGAAGAAACAACTTCTTGATTAAACAAAATGAATTCAAAGAATAAAACAAACAGATTTTCACAAACTTCACATCTACACTGTTAAAATAAAGCAGCAATTCATAAATGCATAAATTGGAATTTAAACTCAAATTTAGTGACCCATTTTGCTGTACCGCAGCACCATGTCGTCTGAACTTCACCTCCTCACTTTGGTTTCTGATTGCTTTCCGTTTTGCTGCAGCCCTGCGCAGTTTCCAGATGTTTTCAGGCTCAAATAATCAGATTTAAATTGTATTGTTTTGTAATTGGGTGTTGAGCCAAGCCTTGTGTCTTGCTACACAACAATCGGCCGCAAATGCAGAGCGGTGCCCTGACCGCTGACCCCGCAGTGGATGGGGTTTCCCCATAAAAAGCTTTTATGAAGCGGCTCAGAGCTCTTATGTAAATCGCTGGCACTGCCAGGCTGCTTCGGTTACCCTGGCTCTCCCTGCGGGGCGTAATGACTGGCCTCAGACCACACCGACACCCCGGACCGACCGCCGCAGGCCGAGTGTGCGCACGCTCGTTTTCCACAATGTGTACTTAATCCGCGTCGCAGCCTGGAGCGCCCCGGCGACGGCTTTAATCTGTCTGAACTTCGCCTGGCGGACCGGAGCGAGCACACCCCGAAACGACGGCGCGCGCACTCTCTGGCGCCCCTGTCATCAGCGTTTGGCAGCGGCAGCACACAGAGGGCACATTAACGCGCAGCAGACGCTCCGTATGTGTGCTGAGCCCCACGTGCGGCTCCTTTCCACGCCATGACATGCTGCCGCTTTGGAAAAATTAGGAATTTCATAGTGTTCCCTGCCCTAGTTGTGCTTCCAAGTGATTCTGCGTGTGTTGGAGTCTGTGGGAAATATGAGAAAGGGGATTCCACACAAACCTGCCCCTCTATAAGAGCACTTTTGTTGTACGTTAATGCACAGAAAGCGAAGCGAGCTGCATGCGTCACCAGTTTGAGTGTCCCTTGGTGGGTTCAGGGCTGCAGGGTGGAGACTGATTGCATTTAAATATGACAATTTTTTCCTTCTATCACACAAAATGACAGCTTTTAAATCTGAGAGAATAATGTGAAAGCACTGCAAAAACTCAAAATCCTACCAAGTATTTCTGGTGTAGTTTCTTAGTCCACTTAAAAAAGACAAAACTAACTTGGGAGTAACTTTTCAGCAAGACATCGGAGCTTGTTTTAGGTCAATAATTCTTGGATATTGATAAGAATAACTAGTTCTACTGGCAGATTATTGCACTGAAAGCATGGAAAATATCTCACTATAAGTGAAATAATCTTCCAGTAGAAGTAGTATTTTGTTTTTAATCAACAGTAAGGAATTACTGACGTGAAACAAATTTGGAAAGATTTTGTGTTTTTTGCAGTTCTGAGTTTAAAAGAATACAAAATATCCTGAAATATATTCAGATTCACTGCAAAAACAAGATTATTTCACTTAAAACAAGGCAAAAACATCTTGTTATAAGGGAAATGGTCTGTCAGTGGAACTAGAACTTTGCTTTTATCAATATTAAGATGTTATTGACTTAAAACAACCAAAAGTAATTGGTAATATTTTTTGTTTTTGCAGTGTTTGGATGCACAATGGCTTACAACATATGCAAATTCCTTAATATTGAAAACTTTTCACTTTTAAATTGGGAAAAATGTCTGCAAACTAGAATTTTTTTCATCAAATTTAAAGAATTATTTACTTAAAACAAGCCCTTATTTCTTGCTGAAAAGTTACTTGTAAGTTAGGTTTATCTTATTTCAAGGGTATTAAGATATTTGCACTATAACCTAAACCAAAATACTTAAGATTTCCTGTTTTGCAGTGAATCTGCATATATTTCAGGATATTTTGCATCCATTCAAGCTATCAGATCAAGTATAAACACTGCAAAAACACAAAATCTTACCAATTATTTCATCTAGTTTCTAATGCAAATACTTTAGTTCACTTGAAATTAGACAAAATGAATGTACAAGTAATTTTCAGTAAAATATGAGCTTTTTTAAAGTCTGTAATTCATTTATATTGATGAAAAGTGCTAGCTAAAAGGAAAATGACATTTGAAATGTTTTAAATCTTTTATGTCCCATTGGTAATTTTAAATACTAAACAAACTCGGATTTGATTGGATTGGAAATAATCTGCCAGTGGAACAAGACATTTTCTGATTTTACACGCTGAAACGTCTTGTTCCACCAACAGATTATTTCACCTATGACTTGTACATTTTCATCAATATTAAGGAATTATCTTCTTAAAGCTCCTGTGTTTTGCAGAAAAGTTAATTGTAAGTTAGTTTTGTCTCATTTGAAGTGCAATAAGACGTTTGCAGTAGAAACTAGGCCAGTTTTTGCAGTGTGACTTTTTGATAGCTCAGCAGTTCTTGTTGCCAGTGTGAGCAGATCATTTTCTAAACTTGATCAGCTCTAAACTTTATGACACCCCGCTCATTTCAACTCATTATTCATCTCTGAGGAATCACATTAAATGAATCAAAACGACAACCATCCAAGCCTCGACATTTCCAATCGAAGATCTGCGTTTCACCCTCTGAACAGAAGGACATTGTAAGACCTCGGCATGACTCATAGCTGTAATAGTAATACTTTAACAACCTTTACTTTCATGCCAGCAGTCATGTTGTAATAGAGGGATCACTTCATTTTTCTCCCCTTAATGGTGCATGTTTTTATTTTAGACTGAAATCCTTAATGTATTACGTGAATGAGGAATTAGGATATCTGCTTACAAAGTGTTTGATTTTACAGCTTCAATGTGTTCAACATGGGATTATTCCTAATCTCATATGTTTTGTTTTGTTTTTGCTGTTAATACGGACACTAGATGTTACAGTGGGTAAGTCTGTTTGTTTATAAGACTAAAAATGTTAAATAATCAAGAGGGAACGCACTGTAAAACAGCAGAGCAGCCTTTGTATTTATTATCTTGCTTATTTATTGTTCTTTTAAAGTAATTTGTGAATGTAATTTTATGGGAAAAAATGTTAATGTGAACATCACTCAGTTGGGTTTATCAATATAATGTGCATGATATGAAAATCAGACACTCTTGAACAAGCAAAGTCAAAAGCTAACTGTTATGCTAACAGGTACTCAGAGTCAAACTTCAGCTTATTTATATTGTGGCTAAATACAATCTTCAAGTATTCAGGGGCTAATGAGTTGTTAGGGAGAAGATAACTGGTACTCTATTACCAGTTATCTAGAGTGATAACTGATGATAGAGTGAATGATAGCATTCACTCTATCAGATAGATTCACTCTATCAGACCCAGAGTGATGCTAACGGCTACTCAGAGTGAAGATGATGGTTACTCAGAATATAGCTAACAGCTACTCATTTAGGAAAAACTTTTAAAAACTTTCAGAGCAATCTTGTTTGGGTTTTTTTGCAGCAAAACATTGGCTACTTTATAATATTTTCTCTATTCAATAATATCTACATTTTTTAGGCTAACTTTAGTCGCTGTAGAAGCTTAAAATGTTTTCCTGATTAGTTGAATTGACTGAGATTTAGTTTGTAACTTGGAACTTTTCTCTAGCATTTACTATTAATAGCAAAATTAAAGCAATATTTACTGCAATAATCAATATTGTCATATTTAGACAATGTTTAGATTATAAATATTGTAATATTTAGATTACTGTGAATATAGAAATAATCTAAATTTCTAGTTCTATTTCTAGTAGATGTTTCCACTTGTAACAAGTAATTTTTCTCCATTTTTCTGCCAGTGAGACTAATACTATTTTAATGAATATTAATGAATTATTGACTTAAAACAAGCTCTTATATCTTGCTGAAACTGATACATTAAAACATTTACTATAAAAAAAATTCTTGGTAAGATTTTGTATTTTGCAGGGTATCTCTAATTAGTTTTTCTGTCATTGATAACCAGACAGTAGAAAAAAAGTTTTGAAAAATGCTCAATAGTTGTACGAGGGAAAAGTACAATTACCATTCTTTTCACCCATAAACAGTTGGATTTCTTTCTTTCTTTTTTAAAATAATATGGTTCCTCTGGTGCACATGTTGGTTTCCACCCACTTCCCATTGCAGTGTTTCCCTTTTCCATTGCATCAAATCTCCATATACCATGACCTTAATGCCATAGAGCCACCAGAGACAGTTTTTACTTCTGTTGACGTTAGTTGGCCAACTCTGTCTTGCTATGTGATCACTGGAAAAATCCTACACAGCTCTAGAAAGAACAACAACAGGACCTTCAATATGTTTGAAAAGTCAAAGGTTTTTGGAGAAGTTCAGCTGTCAAGCAAATTCAGACTTAATGATTATACAAAGCCCTGTTGGACCAAAGACGTTTTGGTGATTGAAGGGATGTCTCCATGTTGAGATTACATCAGTCAGCAACACAGTGAGCAGAAACAAGGGTTGAATTTAGGTCTGGAACTCCAAAATGTGTATTTTGGATTGAAGAACATTCAGAAAAACCAAACAAACCCCAACTTGCATAGGAGACCTTGAAAAACTTCACATAATTGTAAGAAAATACAGACTTTCTACTGCACAACCTCTTCAGTACACCACCTTCCCCTCAATGTGATGTTTTCTGACTCTGAACATTTGATTTCAGGGAGAGGAGTCCATGGATTGGTGGAGTAAATTCTACGCATCCATCGGAGAAAAAAACAAATGTGGGACTTACTTGGAGAGAGGCTTTGACACCCTGAAGGTGAGTGAGAGTTAATGGCTCCATGCAAAGAAAAGGCTGAAATAAAACACGAAATCATAAAGGCTATATTATACTTTGCATTGTTCTTACTGCAAGACTGGAAATGATTGTTGAATTACATGGTTTAAATGAATTATTATTTCTAAATGAGGAGCAGCACCTGGTTGGTTCATCTGCTGCTGTAGCTCATCTGCTTTAAGGTTCTTTTGTTAAGGGATGACATTCAGTACCTTTGTTGTAACAAGGCATTTTCGTCCATTGCCTGTTACTTTCTGTCTTTTTGGTCCGTTTTCTGAAAACTAGAGATGGTTGTGCATAAAAAATCCCAGTAGATCAAACCATCTTGAAGGACAATACCACCTAATGCAAGCACCTGGTGATCGTACTGGGTTGGTTTATGTTGCTCACTGCCCTGTTGTTGTCTGCTCGTTGGCTACAAACAGTAGTTCCCATGCTCTGTCGTTCAACGTCATCGTGATTCATCGAAGTGGATCCTTTTCTGATCACAGCAGTGGGACAGATTCAAGGAAAAAGGCCACTGTCTGATGTCACCAAGGTCTGAAACAAGCGATCGCAGTGTCTGCCTTTGTCCCAGGAGTGTCTTTTCTCTTGCGTCACCCACGCTGTGTTCAACCTTCATCCAGATTCTCTTGGTCCAAACAATGACCTTCCCCTCCACCAGGACTTGAGGCATGGGTCGCTCTGCTCGCCGTTCCCAAATAAGTGATTTATCAAAACAGATTCTCCAATATTTCCCTCAAAAGCAGTCTTGTTTTTTAACCCTTGTTTATTTGCTCTAGCATCATTGGGAAGCTTCATTTTTGCACAAGAAATGTCTCTGATATGTCCTCAGCACTAGGCTCTTATTTTTAGACAGACCTTAACATAAGTAGTTAAAAACACTGGAACAAGTCTCAACTAAAAGCTCAACAATGATCCCATTTACCTGGAGTGTACTTCCTAATTCAGGAAGCTTAATAGGTGTATTTATTCTACCCAATTAACATTTTTGCGGCGTGTCAAAAACTTTCGCTTCCAACACCACTGGACATTTTGATGGAAATGGGCAAAAAAAAGACCAATCCCTTTGATACCTGGCCTCCTTTTCACCCTCTTTCCGCTCCTGCAGCGCCTGTTATTTTGTTCCAGTACGTTCTTATTTATGCCTGGCTGGACTTCCTCTCATGTTCCTCTCATTTGTTCAACCAGGTCTTTACCCGCAACTCCTTCTCTCCCTGGAAAATGAGTTGTTATTTCCAACCTTTACCTTCCTTTAGACCAGAGCTGCCACCTCTTTACTCTTTGTCCGCCTGCTTTCTGTGACTTCCTCTGCCCTTTGACTAAATTTGGACCGGTACCATGGTTCAAATGGCAGTCTGATCAGAACCCTACAAAGGAAGACCTGGATATCCCACACACCAGAAGAAGTAAAAACAACTTGTAGAGGATTACCTGCATCAGAAGTTGAGTGTTGGGGAGTTATAGCTAAAATGTTAGTGGAACTAATGTTTATGATTAGTGCTTTATGATTAGCATAGCTAACGCTAAGGCACTAATAATTAGTTCTACTAATGCTAAAGCAATAAACATTAGTTTCAGTAACCCAAAAGCACTAATTCTGAACATTAGTTCCACTAACTCTAAAGAACTAATAATTGGTTCCACTAACTCTAAAGTGCTAATAATAAATATTTGCACAGTTTGTACAAATGTGCTACACCAACATAGGATTTAGTGGGCGCTAATTCTAAAGCACTAATTTCAATCCAAATGATTTCAAAGACTACAACTCTCATGCACCATATTCAATTTTGTATTATGATTTCATATACATGCTCCATAGTCCTCTGACATATTGTGTTCATGTTTATATCTTGTTCTCTACTGTCCTTAATTTAATTTTGTTTCTGTATCTTTCTTGTTTGAAATAATAATTGGGGGAAAAAAGAAACAGAACCAAAAGCGATAAACAGGAAATTACCTCTGCAGTTAGCGTATTAGCAGATTAGCTGGCATGCTCACCACTACAACTTTACAGACTCTCATGGATGACATGGATGTTTTTTCTCACACCCAGACGAAAGAAAATTGCTTGACTTGGATTCACTTTTGATTTTTGGAAAAAGACTCAAAACTTTGCTTGGACTTGTCCCTAAAAGACTTGATGGTTGACTTTGAATTAGGTGAAAATTATTTATGAGCCTCTCCGGTGGTGGTGAATTAACTTTGTTTTCTTATTATTAATAGTTTAATATTGGGTAATCACTTGTCTAAATGAATTATTAAAAGCTCTGAAATAATTTAACAGTGATGATGAGTGCCTTTCCCACAGCCATGCTTTTTTATAATTTGAACACTTACCATTACTCTCAACAATGACCTAACCTCTTAAAATCTAAACCTCACCTTTCCCTCTTTGTGGCCTCTTTCCTGACATCTTTTTTGACTTTTGTTTGTCAATTTAACATTCACTAATACCTCATACTACTTTTAAGAGTGATATCATGAAACTAAGATAAACTGAGATAATTTAATCGGTCGAATCTTGAAACCTTGTTTTTAGGGTTTTCTTTTCAGCCCCCTTTGTGACGGAGACTGAGTTTTTTCTCTGGCAGAATTTTTAGACTCACTTGTACGACTGATGCAACAAACATCACTAATGAAAACAAATGAACCTCCTTGTAGTTTTGACACAAAGACGCCCCCGCCCAGCTCCGACTAACAGCGCAGACTATATCTTATGCCAGCGCCAACGTAGTCCAGGCGTTCCTGTGTGTGTTCGCCTCTTGGCTTCACTTTGAGTCCTACAAAGACTTGAATTAAGCTGCTGTGACCTATGAAACAATGAGGGGGTTTTCTTGGAAACCTCATGATCACTGTAGATAGAAGCAGTTAAGAGTTCAGTCAAAAACACTAAAAGTCTAAGGCAAGAGTCTGAGTAATTTTAACAGAAACCAAACAGAATCACAACTGTTTGGTTTCAGAACAGGTCTATAAATTAGAACTATGTTTAAAAAAACAATCTGAAAATACCTTATAGTGTAAACACAAGTCTTATACAACAATGGATTGATGTCGGCCTGAATTTTGTACATTTTTATATTTCTATTTGGACCTCAACTGCTTCTAAAAATACCCAGCGGGTTTTTGGTAATAAGTTAATGTTTCGGGGTTATTTTGGCATTTGGAAAATAATAACTGGGTAGATCTTAAACATACTAAAATGTTTTGAATGCAATGTCCCAAATCAGTAGGCATGGCCCGTCACCTAGCAACCCCTGCCAAGCCCAGACTGTTACCTACAACCTCACTAAAGCACAGTCTGTTTTTCTCTTTTTGATTTTGTTGCATGTTTTGTCCTGCAGCATCTGTTGTATAATTTTTTTTTTGTTTGTGTTTCTGAGTTTTATCATTCATGAATTTGCTGTGATTTTTATTTATTTATTTTTTTGTCTCGTTTATAATTGTTGGTTTCTGTTGGGACAAAGTGATGAGGTGTTGATACTTTTCTTATAAAACTGTAAAGTTTCTTGTTATTTTATAATGTCATCCTTAAAACATACAGACATAAAATTTCATCTTGTGTTAGAGCTTATTGAGGGAAGAAAAGAATGCTTTCTTTCTTCTGACTCGCCCATTTTTTCCACTTTATTCTATTGCTTTAACATTTTTACACTTTATTTCCCGGTTTTTAAATCCTGTTTTAGATTTCTTCTTTATTTTTGCTCTTCTTATTTAATGACGTCGTTCCTTTTAATTTCAGGTGTATGATCAGGAGTTGGAGAAGGTTGAAGGTTTTGAGGGTCTCTCTGATTTCTGCCAAACATTCAAACTGTACAGAGGAAAGACTCAGGATGAAGGAGAAGACCCTTCAGTGGTGGGAGAGTTCAAGGTAGAAGCCAAAATGGAGGCCACCTTTCAAGCTCTGATATTTGGTTCCATGTGTTTGTTAAGTGAAACCCGTTTTGTGACGCCTCCTCTGTTATTAGGGTATGTTTAAGATCTACCCAGTTCCAGACGACCCATCCGCTCCTGTGCCGTCCAGGCAGTTCAGGAAGCTGCCTCCCAACGGCATCGAAGACTGTGTGGTCCGAGTCTACGTCATCCAGGCCCACGGACTGCAGCCCAAAGATGCCAATGGGAAGGTGAGTCTTCTTACCTGGAAAGACATTATTTTATAATTAGATTTAAAATGAAACATTCCTGTCTTTTTAGTGTGACCCTTACGTCAAGGTCACCTTGGGGAAGAAGACCATCAGTGACCATGAGAACTACATCCCCTGCACCTTGGACCCGGTGTTTGGGAGGTGAGGGATGTTCCTTGGAAAAGAAACTAAAGGTTCAATAAGGAAAACCTGATTCATTCCTAAAATACACCAATGGAAGAATTATTTCATCAAATTTCATCCATCCATCCATCCATCCAACCAATTGTCTGTTGATCCATCCATCCATCATCCATCCATCAATCATTCATTTGTACATCCTTTTCTTCATCCATACGTCCGTTGAACCAACCAACCAACCAACCAGCCAACAACCAGCAGTCATCTGTCTGCTCATCCATCCATCTATCCACCAACCAGTTATCCATCCATTCATCCCTTGATCTATCTTTCTCTCCACCAACCCATTTATTCGTCCAACTGACTGACTGTGTTTCTGTATTTCAAGTCTGATCCCTGTAGGAATATTTACTGTATATTGTAATACTATGTTTGTATTCACACCTTAGACATTGGCTAAAAAAGCCCTCATAATATTGAACCTGAAACTTAGACATAAAAACCTGGAGGAGCTTTAAAGCCTTGTGAGACTCTAAAATCTAATATCATTAAATATGACAAACATCAGTGGGTCAAATGGCTGTGCATACTTCAAACCAACCATTTTTGTAACAATAAAAAGAAGAAAGGCAATATTAAAGTAAAGTCCAAAAGTTCCTGTTTGCAGTTTGCTCCATGCTATGCTAGGAAATAAGATGATCTGGTCAGGTGAGGTCAAGCTTTTAGCTTTTTTTGTTGACATTCAAAGCAATATGTGGAGTACTCACATCAGTCTTAGCACACCATCACTATGGTAAAACATGGCAGTGGCAGCATCATGTCATAGTCCGGATTTACTTCAGCAGGGACAAGGAAGCTGCTCTGACTGGATGGAAAGATCCAAATACAGAGCAGTTGAAGGAAACCTTCTGGAGGCACTTTACAGTTCTGCACCACATCCTGTTGGTCTCTCCCATTAACCCCCAATAAAACACATGGAAGGAGGACAAAATGGTCATAGGGGTGTGAATATTTTCAGAAGGAAATGTATAACTTTACATCTCACCTACCTCTGAACTCTGTCTCATTAATGTGTTCACTGGTGGGTGGATTTGCTTTTTCCAGCCCAGAGCATGACTCAGATCGAAGGCAATCTTTTCCATGAACACATCAAACATGCTAACAATGAGCCACTAATGACAGCATTTATTACATCACCTCCAATAAGCTGACAGATTTATCTTGTTCTTCTTAATTAGTCACTATATGCTGATGTCCTCGTCTTTTGTATTGTCTCTGTGTTGTTTTCCTGCCAGTAGGGGTCAGTATACACAAACCAATCAGATCTGGACAGAGAGCTGATCACAGGCAAAAAGCACACAAAGTGACAAAACTAAGGGATCATTCTTTTAAAAAAGCATCCAAATAATCAATTTCATATCTATATCACTGTCCAGACCTACAGTTTAATAAAAGGTAGAATAGAAATATCCTTTACTGGGTAAATTCAGGTGTAACAGCAGCATTTGGGCCTAGAGGTTCACACAAAACAACTAAAAGGTGTTAAAAATGTCTATTAAAATAAGATTAAGAATAAAATTGATATTGACAACATTCTGCACAAGATTATAACTTAAATTTAAAAAAAAAAAAAATATATATACATATTGTGCATTTTTATTTGCGCATTATTCTAATCTAACATGCTAACTCCAGGAAATTTACTATTGATCATGTGGTAAAGAAACAAAGCAAAATATGAATATTTAATCTTTTTGGCCGGGATGCATCCTGTTTTTCCGTTTTATGGAGGTTTTCCTTCTTTTACTAAATGCTTGGTCATGATGACCACCATTGGTTTTAGTTGTTAGCATTGCACGCTAATTCTTAAATGTACATGTGACATTTAAATGAAAAAAAGACACAGTACTTTGCTATTTATTGTCAATATTACATCAGGGACACCAATGTCCAAGCATATCACCTTTTACAAGTCAGTGAAAGTTTTTCTTTTTTTTATCTGAACTTTCTTTCTTGAATTTTACAGCTTGACATTTATCAATCATCAGCACAATGAAAACACAGTTGTTATTGATAGAGAGAGAGAGAAGTTCAAGCTGATTTCTACCCACCCCAAACACCTGCAATAACATCTGGCAACATCCACACACACCCATCCACACACAATGCAAAGGAAGAAGAAAGAAATAAAGAATGGAAAAATAATAATACTGAGAATAATAAATAAATGTATATATATTAATAGGTACACACTAGTAAATTAAACAAACATACAAATAGATTGCAGATACATAAAGAATAGAGAAAATTATAATATAAAGAATAAATATTGGTTAAAAACAAAAGAAATGGATTTTGAATAGAGGGCCCACCGATAATTTAATTTAACCTTTAAGTTAAAATCTGAGTTTTTCCAGCTTCAGGTTGTAAAGAACTTCTCTAACCCAGTAGTCATGAGACTGGGAGACGCTCAGTTTCCACTGGAGCAGAATTAAGTCTTCGAGCCAAAAGGGTAGTAAAGGCTAAGGCCCGTTTCAAAGAAGGCAAAAGGTCCAAGTCTGCAGGGATGCCAAATGTAGCCGAAAGTGGATTTGAGAGAATTGTCTGATGATATGCTTAACTTAGTATTTTAAAAATGTTACCCCAATCCTCGATTAGCGCTGGGCATGCCCAAAACATGTGGGTATGGTTAGCTGGCGATTGTCCACACCGATTGCAAGCATTGCTGACTGAAGGGTAAATTTTTGCTAATTTTGCGTTTGTGTAATGCACTTTATAGAATATTTTGCACTGTATTAACCCATCCTGGGCACAGATCGAGGACTTATAAATTAAATTCTTGGCAGCCTCCCACTGTTTCAAGTCAGTGAAAGTTTTAATTAAAAAATGTAAGGGAGAGGAAAGTAGGTCTGCTATGCTAGGTTGACTTTGACAATCTTAAGCTGCTGCAGAATCCAGTGTGTTTCAGTTCAGTTTAAAAAAACAAAGGCAACCTACACACAAACTCTGACAGATCATCAGTAGAGCAGGAGTTTTAATCATCTGTGTTCACATGATCACTTATTTACAAATAAACATCAGGCCTGAAAACATAAACCCGTCCTGTTCTTTGGTGTTGAATTATACACGAGTGGAGCTGTTCTCAGTCAGTTGCCATGGTAATGGGTGTGTATAGAGTAACTCACAGATTGTTAGAAAAATGTAAAAAATAAGTGTTTTTTTGTTGTTCTGCACTGAGTCAATATTACCTAAATCTCCAGGTTGACAGTGTTGTTCTTCCAGCTTTGGAGGGAAAGCAACAGAATCATCTTTCTGCCGTCCAGCATTGTGCGCACGCACAAAATTTCTGGACATGAACAACAACTTTATCTTGTGTTTGTGTTTCCGGGACTCTGAAGCAGAAACATTCGGTTCAGTTGAAGCTGTTTTGTCTGCAGGTTGTTCGAGCTCACCTGCTCCCTCCCTCTGGAGAAGGACCTGCGGGTGATGTTGTACGACCACGACATGCTCACCAAAGACGAGAAGATTGGAGAGACGCTGATCGACCTGGAGAACCGCTTCCTGTCCAAATATGGAGCCACGTGCGGCCTGCCGCAGTCCTACTGCATGTGAGTAAACACATCCACCTCTTACTGATATTATGTCTTCCAGAACTTCGTTTTCTTACATATTTCTTTTTTTAAATATTAGCTCAGGGGTAAACCAGTGGAGGGATCAGCTGACTCCCAGGCAGCTGCTCTGTAGGCTGTGTGAGCGACGAAACCTGAGGAAA
This sequence comes from Poeciliopsis turneri, assembly GCA_922788865.1. Classification (NCBI taxonomy): domain Eukaryota; kingdom Metazoa; phylum Chordata; class Actinopteri; order Cyprinodontiformes; family Poeciliidae; genus Poeciliopsis; species Poeciliopsis turneri. The sequence goes on from CAKLNU010000923.1 coordinate 536,316, forward strand.
CCCGTGTATGAAGACGAAGCAGTCCGGTTCAGAGGGCAGAGATACACGGCCGCAGACCTGGGTGAGCAACGTTCGCTCAAAATAAATCACAAAACGGCTTTATGATTCTTCCTTGATGTTTGTTGACATTTCGTCCTGCAGACGTAGAAATGGTGGTTGCCTTTTGTCTAAATGTGAAAATGTGGTTGAAAGGTGAAAAGGCGTCTGTTGAACTTTAAATGTGGTCCAAAATGTGGTTGCGGTTGTTTAAATGGGCCGACCAAGCCTGACGTTTTGAGGTTTTTATTTAGGCTGAATTTGGCTGGGACCTTTTGGGGAGAAAAGTCAAATTTCAACGTTTTATTTTCTGGTCTAACCAAAGATAAGGACTGACAGACTTTAAACAGATGTAAAAACAATCTCCATTGACTTCCAGTGTGTGTAGTTGTTTCTGTAGTTGTTCTTACAGCTATTTTTCGGTTCCCACCACATCATTTCCATCAGGTTAAAGGCCTAACCCGACCACTGTGCACCTCTTTTCAATGCTTTGACTCTGGTAAACTGTTATTACTGTGGTTTCCAAAAGACATAGATGAAAAAGTATGACAGGAAAATATAAGTTCAATTTTGAAAAGCAGAAGTGGAGCCTTCTGCACAACCGACAAGAATTCATCAAGTGGTTTCTGGATAGCAAGTTGACAACAAAGCACTTTTTTCAGCAGCCATTGTACTGCACATATTAAAAAAGAAAACATATTAAAAAAGAATTAATTTGTTACAAGATATGAAATTAAGTCTATTCAAGTGAATATATCAAGTTTATTAAGTTGTCATGTTACACAAGTGTAAATAAATATATTTGGCTAACTTAATTTGGTCACATACAACTTAACTGCATTTTTTAAGTTGGGGCTCCTTTCCATTTTTTCAGTCCATACAGTGGTAAAATCAGCTGACCAAACATGCTGGAATGCTGCTTGGGTTGCTAGGTAACGGTGCAGTGACCTTGGAATGTGACAAAATCAGATATTCACATTATTTTTATTGCCATTAAACTTGACATCAGGGATACACCGGATAACAAAACTACGATACATATCAGGTCACAAACAGAAATAAACTTTAAAGAAGGATGTGATAAGAACCAACAAGTCTGAATGGGAAGCAATCTGCGTCACCTAAGCAGTCAAGAGCATCACAAAGCTTAGAAAATAAATACTCACACTCTTGATCAATGTTTGAGAGAAAGACGTTTGAGCAAAATTGCTAGCTATTTCAGACTTTAGACTTTTTGGATAGCTAATGAAAACATGCTTGAAATTCATGGACGCATACGATCCATGTTTCAGCGGCTCTTTAAAGGACGTGCAAACGCTTCATGTGAATAACAAGCTTCTGACTGGCAGAGTGAGTACATGTAGCAACATACATGCAGGCTAATGTCTCCCTTAGCTAGCAGATAAAAGCCACAATAGCCCTGATGCTCCGTCTTTCTGGCTCGGCTTCTTCCTCTTACTTCTGTGAGGAGCTGAGGAGGAAACCGCTGGACCACCTGAGGAGCAGAGGCATGAGATAAATGTTCAGGATCCATTTTGGCCTCTGAACCGAGGCCACATGCGCTCCAGGCCCGCCGCTGCGCCGCGACTCGAGGTCATGGCTGTCGGTTTGGTGATTTATGGTGCAGTCGTGTGTGTATGTGTGTTTGCCAACATCCACATCGCGGTCGCCCGTCGGACAGCGAGGAGCGACGCCACGTTCTCTTTCCACGGTTGTCGCGGTTACCGTGCGTCAGCTCGCTGCCTGCAGAGCGGATGCGCTAACTGGACGTCTCCCCTTTTTTTCCCGACTTATTAGCTTTTGTTCCACCATCCAAGTTCATTTTTCAAGATATCCATTTGGTTTTGGTTTCTTTTTTTCACTCCACATCCAGAAACAAGTCTGGTTGAAATATTCTTTCTTTCTTTTCTCCTCCATCATGGCTACAAATGTCACACTTTAAATCTGAACTAAAAGCTAAATTTATGACCCTCAGGCTCACATTTCAATAGCTTTAGCTGATTAGTTGTTGGTACTAGTTGGAGCTTTTCAAAGTTCATTTGAAGTTTATTTTATCTTTATTGATTCCCAAGGAAGTAAATTTCAAAAAGAGATTAACAGGAAACCTGAGCATTATTATAAATAATACAACTGCTAAAACTCAGCGAAAATTATAATGACTGGAATGAAAAGTGGAATAATGCAAAATAAAAACATTTAAATAAATAGTAAGATTTATTTCCATTGTGCACACATTACATGTTATATCCATTCAGTAATCCAGGGTTGGTTTGTTCTGTTATGATTCCTGTCACGATAACAGAATTTTCTGGATGATAAATTGTCCCAGAAATTATTGTGATAAACTATAATATTGTAATTTCCAAGGATTATAATCAAAAAATAATGCAGCAACACTTTCTCATAAATGAATAAACTTGAAATTATAAAGAACATTTAACACTGAAATATCCAAATAAATGAATAAAACAATAGAAACAACAAACAAACATTAATTATAAAGTCTCTGTAAATAAAATTATCCCTAAAAAATGTTTAGTTGAGAACAAATTGAAGACTTGAATCATCCAGTTTTTGGAAGAAGAAGAAAAATAAAAAATCATGTAAATGGAAATTATTGAGCTTGTTTTAATTTATTTATTATTATTTATTATTTTTGACACATTGAACATCTGGTGTGTGGTTTGTGATTTTATTTATATAGTACATTTTCAGCAACCAGGCAGTTCAAAGTGCTAGCTCATTGCTGTTAAGTTTGTAAAGTAACAGCAGTTTCTCTACGTTTTGCTCCGATATCAACTGTATGAAGCTCAGCTCAGTCAGATCTGATCAACAAACCAACCAATAAACCCAAACGGAAGTATAAAAACGTTCACAAAGTGGGTTTTATTTCCTTTTTTCCTTTCTCCTCTATCTCCGGTTCTCTTTTTCCTCACCGCCCCTTCCTGTCCTCCTCAGTCTTTCCGTCCTCTTTTCTCTCAAATGACTCAACGTTATCGGTCATAAACTCTCGACGTTGACCTCAGACGTTCATAATTTCACTTCTCTTGGAAAATTCCTGGTTTGGTTGTGACACAGAGACGTGAATAATGAATTAGTCCTGCCCCAGTTCCTCCTGTTGACCTTTCTAAATCCAAAGTTTGGTGTGTTTCAGATGACAGAGACGTGTCCAAGGGATACCTCGGTCCACTCAAGGAACGGCTGTCCCTTCACATCCTGAGGAAAATGGGCCTGGTACCGGAGCACGTGGAGGTCCGGCCGCTTTACAGCCCGCTGCAGCCCGACATAGAGCAGGTAGGAGCCACGCTCTCACCCTGTAGCTTTGGCTGTGATTTCTGCTTCCTGATTGGCTGCTGGTTGTGTCCGTCAGGGGCGACTGATGATGTGGGTGGACGTCTTCCCCAAGTCTCTTGGACCGCCTGGACCTCCGTTCAACGTTACGCCACGCAAGGCCAAGAAGTAAGAACCAAAAACATAAAGCTCTGGGTGGCTTCACATGGAGAGGAGGCAACGAAATGCTAGACAAACTGAATTCATAAAACGTTAAGTGGAAGGAAAAAGTGTGGTGAGTGCACCAAAGAGGGAGAACAGCAACATTTTCAAATTAAAAGCTGGCCTGTGCAGCAACAATTTAGTTTGTGGTTTTAAAGATTTCAATAAAAGTTTCCAGAGGTCATCAAAGGTCAAACAGGCAGGTGGCCTGTCACGATAATAAATTGCTGGACATTAAATTGTCCCAGAAATTATTGTGATAAACAATAATTTTGTTTTTTTGACATAATTTTTAAGTAATATAATGGTAATCACATTAAAACACTTTCTGAAATTTGTAAGAATCATGTTAAATATTTTGAACATTAACATGGAAATTTAAAGATATTTTTAAAATCTCTTTTTCTCAGTTTGTAAATGTGGCTGGTTGACCTTTGATGACCTCTGGAAACATTTATTAATATCTTTAAAGCGATAGCGACACAAAACAAGGAAAAATAATCTACATATAATATGATTCTCACTTCCTAGAAGTGATCTGTACGTTGAGTGACATTCAGACACATTTTATTTAATTTTTTTATTCAGTCGCCTTCAGGTTGGTGGTTTCTTCAAAATCAAATCATTTTCTAAATATTTTAAACTTTAAAATTCTGCTGTAGGCTTGGTTTGAACTTCATATTTTATGCTTATATTTATCATTATTGTTGTGTTTTTGTGTGTGTGTTTCATGCACTGGGTGAAGGTAAACAACTGGCCCTTTAAGGGCTTCATAAAGTTCTCCGGACCTGATATTCTTTCTGCTGCTACTAAAATGGAGTTTTTCATCTGACTCAGATGTAAAATTTGCTTAAAGTTTGTCCAAAACAGCTTCTGTTATAGGAAAAGTCTAATATATAATGACACATTTTTCCCAACAGGGTACCACAAAGCATTCCCACCACATAACAACAGTGTGGTCTTTGTGCTTCTGGTATTAAAATGTGACCATTCATTACTTGTCATAAAGACAACTTTGGGTTTTGGTGAAAATATTGTTCGTTTTATACTGAAGTCTTTGTGGCAGATGAGGGAATTTCATCATTTAGCATCACGCAGAGTAATTTTCCTATTATTTGGAAGGAAACTGATCCCTGTGCAGTTAAAACTTGTGTTGTGGATGTTGTAAAAAAAATATTTTTTTCAGTTTCACTGCACTTTAAACCAAGATTTCTTTTTCAATTTGTTTCTATTTTCAGATAAATAGTCTGGAACCTCAAGTGCCTCTAATTACGTTGGCAAAAGATTAATAAAGAACCAGTTTTAAACTTGGATATAATAACAAAGTTTGTTTTTTAACAGGTTTTTGGTTTATTTAGCTAAAATTTGAAGTACTAATAATATATTTTTAGATGTGTTTTTGTTATTAACCTGAAATTTAAGTGCTTTTATAGTTTGCTAAATGTTATGTTTATTTCTATTATAAGTCCTAAAATAGAAAAAAAATGGTGGTTCTTTAAAAACAACTACAAATTGCCTGTAGTAGATATTCATAAAAAATTAAGTTTTCTTCTTTCAAAAAGTCATGACATTTGGCAAGTTTTTTACTGCCCCAAGAGAAAAACATGTTTCTTTAAAAGAAAAAAACTGATAATTCTGGAAATCTGACCACTTTTCTACGTTGAATATTGTAGAATTATGTAGAAAGAACCCCTCGGTATCACAGTTGGTAATAATAAACCGTTTATTCATGATGTTACAGTGGAGTCAGTTCATCCTTGTCCATCTGAATTTGATCACAGTAATATACAAAATATTTTTGGTTCTAAAATATTCTAAATTAAACAGAAATTAACAGTTTCTATAAAATAAATATAACTTTTAAGTCTGATTATTTTTTTTGCTGTTTCATTCTATTTTAATAAGATGCCAGAGAACTCCTCCACCCTGCTCCTCTAGACTAGCAGCAGCAGCAGTTAGCAAACACCTGGTGGATTTACATGTCTGCTGATGTCCTGTAAATAGTGTCATGGAGAAGCATTGTTGTGATGGGGAGCTTCTATTAGGGTAGGAGCTTCTTAAAGAGACAGAGACCCAATTTGCAAAGTCAAATTTCTTTTAGGTCATATTAAATATATAAAGCATTTTTGTAACAACTGAAGGTAAAATAGTTCAGCAACTAAGTCCACTAATGTTGCTGGATTGAGAGGAATAAAAACAAAACTAGCTCTAGATTTAGTTTGTTTTTCTGTTTCTGTCAGCAATGAGAATTAATATAACTAGTAATTCTAATATTTTGTTTTTAGTAAAAGTATTTTAATCTATCAGTTGAACATTGAGAGCGATGCAGACAGCGACACCTTTCCACTTGAATTTTGATGATTTTTTTTTATTTTTAACGTCCTGGAAAAGCAGCAGAAATTAGCAACATTTTTAGAGTGAAGGATATTGATTCCTCATATAACTCGATCAGTTCCTGAGCTGATTAGTTTTCCTGCAGGTTCTTCCTGCGTTGCATCATCTGGAACACCAGCGACGTCATCCTGGACGACGTCAGCGTCAGCGGCGAAAGGATGAGCGACATCTATGTCAAAGGGTACGACGGTTTGGTTCGGTTCTTCCGTTTTTCATTCTGTTTGAGTCGTTCGTGACGTTAACCAGAAAACTGTCTGCCTGGTTTCTCAGCTGGCTGGACGGACATGAACACAACAGGCAGAAGACAGACGTCCATTACCGCTCACTGGGCGGCGAGGGGAACTTCAACTACAGGTTCCTTTTTCCCTTCCACTACCTGCCAGCAGAGCAGCTCTGCGTCGTCGATAGGAAGGTAAACCAAAAAACATGATGTTTCAATAATCAAACACGTTTCCAATCAGATTGAAGTTATTTATCTAACTTTGTCTGTCATTCTGTGTAGTGAATATTGTTGCTTTCCTCTTGCCTGTTCAATAAATTGACCCAGATGTTATTGTGATAAACAATAATATTGTTTTTTTTACTCCATATTCAACTAGTGTAATAATAATAATAATAATTGCTTACTGACTCAAAAAAAATAATAAATTTTTAATGTCCAAAACAAAACAATAATTAAAATGGTTATGAAGTCTCTGTAACCAAAACTGTCTTTCCTAAAAAGGTAATTAGTCAACTTAGACAGGGAAAACAGGCAAAAGGTAGTGCAAACTGACTATTTTGTACTGGGTGTTAAATATTTGTTTGTAAATATGGCGGCTTTTCAAAAATATTAAAGTCGAGCAACTCTTTAATGACATTTGTAATTTATCATGTGATTAATTGATTTATTGTATCTTGGGTGGTAATGTTGTAAGTCCAACTAACCCCGCTATAAAAGTAAAAAAATTATAAAGTGGGCGGAGCCAAGAGGTACTGGAGGCGTGGCCAGAATTGGGGCGGAGCAAATGAAGCACTTCCGCTTAACTTAACCATTTTGCAGCGATACTTAACAACTTACATAAAAAACCGCTAGATAGTGGCGAATCTAGCAACTGTTTTCTTTGTTATTGAAGACTTTCATGGTGACCAAATATTACAAAACTAAACAAATTTGTCAAAATTTACAGAGATAGCAGCATTCTAGTGAAAACGTGGGATTGACTAATTTAGCAATTTCGCCTTGTGGATCAGTAAAGTATTTATTCCATTTCAACATGACGAGTTGATTTAAGACGCACTATGTCATGTGCGTCTTGGAAAATAAACACATTTCCACCACATTTCATGTTACGTTCCAGTTGTAGTCGGAAAATGGGAAATTCCAACTTCCCAGTGGGAAAAATCAACTTCAATTTGTGACGACTTTGTGATTCAATGTGGCTGCTCTCCCTGTGGGCATTTATCATGTGATCATCTTCTTGATGAGAATTGATTTATTGCCACAATAAATTCCAATTATTGTTTAAAGAATTGCCACTTTTAGTATTTTCTCCTCCGTTTATGCAGTGAGTGTATAAATTAATTTGAAAATATGATTAAATGCAGTTATTTTGTTTAGTTTAGTGATAAAAATAACAGTTTTTTATATGACTAGTGTCCTAAAAGATCATATTCATGCTTTTTAAGAGCATTGTTTGTGTTTGTGAGGCTATAATTGAAGTATTATGCAATCCAGACATATAGTCACGTTTATTGTTACCACAATAGTACGACTAAATATTTTGATAGATTTTTAGCTCCATTTCTCCCAGCACTGAAATCAACTGATTCTCTGTATAATAACAGTTTTCCCGTCTATCAAACTTCACAGTTTCAAAACTCTTGCATCAAATTTGAAGAAGCTTTTGCAGTTGCAGCAAGGCGCAGTCGAATCCACAGAACATTCGCTGCATGTTTTTGCCGTTTTCTCTCTCTCCCCCGTTTTCATGTCTCAGCACCGTAATTAACAGCCACTGGACCAGCAGCGGTCCAACCATCACATCTGCAACTGTGATAATACGACAGCCGCAGAACGCGGCGGTAAATTAAAGGTGGACATTTCATAATATCAGGAGTTATGGATCAGAGAGCTGAGTCAGACTGAAACTAGGTCCTCCCTTCCCGCTAACTAATCCACCGCTGCCTGCAATTAACAAAAATAATGACGTGACATTTCCACAAGGAGGCGTGGATGCCGCTGAAAGCCCAGAGACTCAACAAAAACATGCAGCGAGGAGCTAAAACAACAGCAGCGCTCCGAAACCTGGAACAAGCCGCCGGCTGTCATTTGCTTTGCTTGGCCGGACGCCGAGCCTCTTTAGCCGCTTTCTGCCGACGTGTTTTACTGCGCCGCTCGCTCGCTCGCTCTCACCAGCATCTTCAATCAGGGAGCAGCTGAAAAGACAACGGGGAGTTTTAAATGAGACTCTGCTGGGTGGAGAGAGGCGGCCAGAAATGGAGTCCATGGAGACAGAAACCTCAGAACGACGGATCAGTGGCGGAGCCTTGGTTTTACGACTGGATCTAAAGAAATCTGAAGAAACTTTTTATCATTTTTGAAGATAATTTACCTTAAAGTGTCACATTTTCTATTAATTACCAATCATACAATCTACAACTTTTCCCAAATATCTCCTGTAAACATAAAGGTGACCTATTGTTGTCTGTGACCTATAACACATGTGTCAAACTCGAGGTTCGGGGGCCAAATCTGGTTCACCATAACTGTTATGTGGCCCTCTAAAGTTTAGCAGGACACCTAAATAAAACCTCCAAAATAACATTTCTGTGCTTGATATTGTTTTATTAAACAAACTGAGTCAGTTTTTACCTGCATGCTGCCAAATTACATCAGTGTGAAAAGCTGTTCAGTATTTAACTTTAAGAAGTACTTACTGAGTACTTTGCACAGAGTCATTCTTAGGTGAAAAGATTGTTTGCTCAGTTCTACCTATTTTATGGTGTTTTGTCCCTTTAAATCAAAAATAAGCTGCTGCTGGCTTCACCTCCCAGTTCAGTGACCACAGGAAAGTGGCTACAAACAGATGCAATTATACAACGGTACCTCTTTGAAAAGCAGAAGTGGCGCTTCCTGCACAGCCAACATAAATACAGCAAGTGGTTTCTGGATGGATAGTTTGGTATCTTATTATTATCAGTGAGTTTAACTAAAAGAAAGAACCACTGACTTTACAAGCTGATAACGTCGATAAAGAGAGAAAGATGAGGAGGAATAATTGCTTTCTGGAAATGTCTTTTCCAGCAGACATTGTACAGAAGTAAAACTATTTATTTTCCCTTCATGATTAATAAGGTATTTTTGAATTTGAAAACCTGGAGTTCTGTTTCGGTTGCTCGGCGATGGGCGGAGTTCCGGAGAGGTTGCTAGGTAAAGCTGCAGTTCCTGTCAGTTGTGACTCGACATTCAAGAGGATCTTCAAACATTTTAAAAATACCAAAAACATGAACTTATTTCCAGAAAACAGTTTGTTTGTTTTTTAATACCTGGGAAGTCAAAAGAGAGTTTTGCATAAAGGTCCATTTGAACTACTTTATTTTTGTTTTGTATTTTTTACATCAATCTTTTAGTCCAACTGCTGCTTCCTCTCCAAATCTTCTCCAACGATCAATGGGATCTTAGAAAAGGAAAAAAAAAATTTTAAAAAAGATGGATTGAGGAAATGCTGGAGTGGAAGTTCCTGTACTTAGGACTCTGGCAACACCAAGAACGTGATTTATGTTGTTCAGTATTGTAGGGAACAGTTTCTCAAACTCACCTCAGCTGCTGCTCATGACAGCGGTGGAGTAATAACTTAATATACTTGGACAGGGTTTGTACTCAAACCAAGCCAGACGTTGAACACGCTTTGCCAAGGATCTAGACATTATTAACTTCACACACACAGAGGGTGTTATGTTTACTCTATTGTTTGTCTCTGTTATCATCAAGTGTTGCAGTTGGCTCTGGGTGTTGGGGACACGGCAGAGCAAATTAGATGGACTGACAAATTTTGTTTTAAAAAAACTGAATCTAATTTATCTCTCTGTCTTTTCCTGGAACAAGGCAACAAGCAATAAAGGCAACGTTTGTTTTCCTGGGTTGACAGGAGGATTTGTGTAGGAGAGCAACTTTACAGATTCTGCTGATCAACACGAAGATAAAATAGCAAGAAGTGACATGAGCAACACTGTGAAAGTGGCTTGAAGTAAATATTTTAATATTACATTTAGCTGCACAATATATTGTGCAGAGTGTCAAACTCAATGGAAAGCTTTTACATTGTCTGTGTTTAGCGCCATGCTTAGCTTGACTTTGAATGGCTTTCCCTTTTTTGAGTGCCTGTTAGCTTGACTCTGATTGGTTGTTGGCTTTAACCGATGTACTCAAGCTAACCTGTCTCTGGTTAGCAGTAGCTTGACTTGTATTATCTGTTAACTTTACACCTAGCAAAATTGCTATTGTGTCTCTTATTAGGATTAGCTTGACTCTGATTGGTAAGCTGCACATAATTAGGAGATAGCTGGAGTCTAATTAGCAGTTAGCTTGACTTTGAATAGCTTTTTACTTGACTCCAAGTAGTTGCTTGGCAAAGCGTGACTGATTAGCTTAAATTTGGCTAGCTGTTGGATATGTGATGTGGTTTCTTGCAATAGAAAGTTAAATTTGCTGATATAAGTGCATAAATCTTCTATATGTGTTCAAAAAATTGTAGCTTGTCAGGAAACATTGTGCTAATTTGATAATTATGTTGTGTAATTACGACAGGCGTAGGGTCCAAACGTCAGCAGAAAAATGGATTAGGCTTTCCTTTACACCGAAGCAACAACATGAACTAATAATTGTTTAAAAATTCAATAAAATAGATCAAAACATAATTTACAGCTGTATTTTTAAAATATTTGTGTAAAATTGGGGAATGTTTTGAATACTAAACCATTCTCCAACTACTACGTCACATTGGTAGGTTGCTAAGTGCTGCTTTTTGCTTTGTAGAAAACCCTGAATAATTTTAGGAGTAGCAACAAGCTGACATTCGCTACAAATCACTGCAGATCCATTTAAATCCATGTGTGAAAACCAATATTTCTATCAACCCGAGAGCCGGCAGAGTGTCGCAGGCGGAAGGGGAGGAACCTTGCAACAGGGTGAAGCCGATTCGCACCAAGACGAGACTGGATCAGATCCTGTCTGGCAGTTTAGGTCCCTGCATGTGACTCTGCACTCATAGGCAGAAACAGTGATGTGTCGATGCAGCGCTGCTCCAACCTGCAGGAAGCAAGCAAAACAAAACATCAGAACAAACATGGCGGCCAAACACAAACCTTTATTCTTTTTCTGAGCTGAGAGCAACTAATCAATCATTAAACCATGTTTGTGTTGGATTTTCCTTACAGCTTTAGGGTTTTGAGCCTGGAAAACAGAATTAAAAGCTACAGTGTGCAGTATTTACTGTCTTAAAGAGACAGTACACAATGAGATATAGAGACATGCACCCAAAATGTTTACCTGAAAGGTTGAAATGATGCTTTATCTGCATGTCATAGATGATGTTCCTAATTATGAATGTTTTCTGTGCAGGAACATTTCTGGAACATCGATAAAACTGAAACCAAGCTGCCTCCTAAACTCACCATTCAGATCTGGGACAATGACAAGTTCTCCTTTGACGACTATCTGGGTAAAAACAAAAACCTAATGAGTCATGCTTGTTTTACCAGTGTAGTTTACACAGCTAAAGTACCGTCTCACTCTGGAAAATGTTGAAAAATCCCACACTCAGCTTGGAATAAACCAAGATAAACAAAAAATAATTCTGTTGCTGCGTTTATATGATTGTTTATTAAGTAATTTAGTATCAAAAAGTGTTTTTTGAAGTGAAAATGTTGCTTATTTTGTCAATGTTTTCAATTAAAATGCAATCAAATGTTATTATTTAATTGCTTAAATGCATTTATTTAGTAGGAATTGTGACTGGCACCAACAGAAACGTAAAATATTCCCCACTTCATACATTAACTCTGACGTAACGTTGGATTTTTCTGTTTTAGATTATTCCCCAACAAGAACATTTAAACCAGGGATGAATAAAAGTGGTGGAAGTTGCACCAACGTTTATTTACATTTATTTAAATGAAACCAGTTTGTTTTAAAGATCATACCAGCTTTGTTTTCATACATTCCTGACATTTTATTTCTGCTGCAGAAACTCTAACTGCGTCCATATTATTTTCCCTCTAAGTGAATTAGAATCACATATTAGAGCCTTCTGGGAGAGACAGACACTTAAGTCAATTTGAGTTTGACATCCAGACAGATTTTCCTCCTTTCTGGCGACGGATTAGGGTGTAAACCAATCCCAGGAACCATATGTGCGATGTACGGACAGCTACTGTGATAACATTTATCTTTAGAATTAACACTCTTTCATTTCCACTGTGTCGGCACTTTTGGCCGGGAGGGAGACGCTCATTTTATTTTTTTTTTCTTCACCGAAGTCAAGCTGTCAAAATGTTGCCTTTCCTTCACCCCTGACTCTCCCTCAACCCCGTCTCTTGAAATAACTCAGTTCGCTCAAAAAAAAAAAAAAAAAAAGGAGAGAAAAGAGAAGCTGCGGCTCGTCCCTCTGCGGCGGCGATACGATGAGGAAGATGAAGAATCCAGATTCAGAGCTGTTCCTGTCTGTCACCGTCTCGCTCGGCTGCGGGTGTGTGGCCACCTCAAAGCATTTTTTCCGTGCCTGCCTGTCTGCAGCTCGTCGGCTCGGACCGCCGACGGTTAATCTTCCTGCGCGGCGTGAGGGTCAGACGCGAGCCGCTTTCCTGCAGACACGCTTCTGAACTCCAGCTAGCTCTGGAAAAACACTTCCAGTGGATGCCTGGTCTTCCTGCAGACCTCCATACTTTATGTCAACAAAAACTAAAACTTTAATAACCAGCCTTCATCGCACGGTCACCTGTAAATCACTCGCAAGCCAATTAATCATCATACGGACCGAGAAATGGATGTAATAAAACCAAAATCTGGGTTTTACAAAATCCATCCTTGCTAACTGGGATCAGATCTCAGTTGGCCTCCACTCTGGCCTCATCTGCTGGATTTACTGTTCACTTCAGACCCACTTTAGCTTCTGCTGATCTTTTTCCCTGATTGGTTTGTAGCCTGACTCCCTGCAGTTTTAATGTCTCCGATTAGCATTTAGCTTGATTCTAATTAGCAGTTATATTGTATATGTTAGCTCGACTCTAAACAGTTGTTAGCTTGACTTTTAGGAGATTTTAGCGCGACTCTGATGGTTGACTCCAAGTAGTCAAGCTACCTTTCTCTGATTTACAGAATTTTTTCTGCAGGCGGCCATATTGGATGGTGAACTTGTGATTGTTTGATCTTTTACCTTCCCAGGCATAATTCTGACTTCAAGGGGTGCTTTTATTTTCACGACTACAAACTTGGAAAATTTTACTTACCAGTGGAAAGAAAACACATCCAAAGTAGCGGTTAGCTTGGTTCTGAGTAGCTGTTAGAATGCAAGTAGTTGTTGATTACCAGGCAGCACAAGTCTAATTAGTATTTAGCTTAGCTCTGATTTGCAATTATTTTGATTTTGAGTTGCTATTAACTTGACTCTAAATAGTTGCTAGCTTGTTTTTGAGTAGCTGTTGGCTCTGATTGGTTGTTAGCTTGATTCCAAGTATCCAAGCAGATGTATCTGTGGTTAGCAGGCAGCTTGAGTCTAATTAGCAGTTAGCTTGACTTTTACTAACTGCTGGCTTGGTTAGAATCTGTGATGAGGTTTCTGTTCATTAAAGTTTCTCCAGCAGCGGCACCACAAACATGTAATCTACCATTCTTGGTGCATATCATGTGTTTGGGGTCATAGGTCAGGTTAGACGTTGGGCTAATATGTCAACCTTTTCAAACAAATACATAATTTTACTGTTCAGATGAATAATCTGGTGTTAAAATTGCTGTAAATGTGTTCAGGCCACGTGGCGATGGACCTGAACCACATGCTGCGTCCCGCCAAGTCTCCAGAGAAATGCACCCTGCAGACGCTGGACCAACCCACGGACAAACTGGTGTCTCTGTTTGAGCAGAAGACGGTTAAAGGTTGGTGGCCCTGCACCTGTGAGAAAAACGGGGAGAAGATCATCGCGGTGAGAAAACAAGCCAACACACTGATTTCTGTCTACCAGTGTCATAAGAAGAAATTAGCTTCTTTTCATAACAACTTTTACTGTTCGGCTTATTTTTACACTGAGCTTCTTCTGCAAATAAACAATGCAGAGTAAGATTTTTATTCCACTGTACAATCTGTTTCGTATTGAGTACAGAATAAAACATGTTACTCAGCAAACAGTAGACAATCATAAACTTAGCTGCTAATTGAAATAAATTTCCAGTTTTATCACAGACCAAGGTATCTAAATCAAGGCAATATAATCATAAAACTGCTTGACTACTTTAAGGCGTTAGCTTTTAGCAGCATTTAGCAGCTGCGATCTAACATCTTCTGCAAAGATGCTAATAGTTGCTAGCATTTACTCTAATGGTTGTTAGCAGTCGCACTCTTGGTAATTAGCTTTCAGGCTAGCAATCATTAACAGTCACATTCACGGTAGTTAGAATTTAAGTTAGCGACAGTTAACTTAATGCTACTACTAGCATTCAGGCTAGTAGTAGTTAACGGTCACATTAATGCAGTTGAGCTTTTAGGCTAACGGTAGTTAACGCTGACATTAACAGTAGTTAGCATGTAGGTTAATGACATTTAACGCCACACTAGGGGCAGTTAGCATGTAGGCTAGCAAAATTACTCTACATTCTTACTAGTGAATGTAAGTTAGTCCCACAAAATAAACAACCAAAACATTAATAATGAATTTAAAAAATGTTTTGATATTTCTTTTACTCTTTAGATAGTCCTAGGTGCCATATGTCAGTAACTAGGAGTTTGAAAACGAACGCTGGTGTTTCAGGGGAAGGTGGAGATGTCTCTGGAGATAGTGACGGAGCAGGAACAGGAGGAGAGACCGGCCGGACTCGGCAGGGACGAACCCAACATGAACCCACACCTAGAGGAGCCCCAGTGAGTCCCTCAGACATTCAAACATCTGCAGAGAAAATGAAAACATCCCTTCCTCTCCTTAGCTCCTCCGCATCACATTAACAGTAGTTAGCATTGAGGCTAGCAGCAGTTAGTGGTCACTTTACTGACTGTTAGCATTGAGGCTAGCAGTAGTTAGTGGTCACTTTACTGACCGTTAGCATTTAGGCTAGCAGCAGTTAGTGGTCACTTTACTGACCGTTAGCATTTAGGCTAGCGGCAGATGCGGTCTGTCTTACCTCGAGGCCGATGCTCCTCTTCTTCTTCTTCGTCCTCCTAACAGGCGTCCTGAAACGTCCTTCCTGTGGTTCTCCTCCCCCTATAAAACCCTCAAGTTCATCGTGTGGCGGCGATTCAAATGGTTAATCATCCTTTTCATCATCCTCTTCCTAGTCTTCCTCTTCCTCGGTGTCTTCCTCTACTCCTTCCCGGTGAGTTTCCGTCTGTTTCCCTTGACAGGAGCAGAAAACAAGCTAAACTAACGTCAAACAGACGTAGAGAATAAAATATGTTCTTAACATCTTATCAAACCCCTGGTTTGTCTGTTTTTACTAGAACTACGCTGCCATGAAGATGGTTGGACCGTTTGGACCCCCCAAAGCTAACGGTCAATGAAGAAGAAATGTGAGAAATGAGAAAAAAAAGACAAAATTATAAAGGGAAAAACATTTTGAAAGTGACAATTATGAACCAAAACTCTCTACCTTCATTATATACCAACCCAACACAGATTTATGTTAGCATGCGCTAACCCCCGGTTCCCTAATGAAACAATTCAGAACATCTGCATGATAAAAAAAAAACAAACAAAAACATTTTTAATGCTTTAAGTTGCTAAATCAAAGCAGGCAATAATCCAAAGATACTTTATTTATCCAAAAGAAAAATTAAATGTTGCAGACGCTGTGGTCAGGAACAATCTCCACTAGCAGTCAATCTTCCAACAAACCTGTAGAAGCCTCTGACTGAAGACTGTTCCATTACATCCTAACAGCTGAATAAACAGGAAGCAGAGATGATTTTCCACATGAAAATATTCAGAAAACATCGATTGTTTTTTTGCTAGTGATGCTAATCCACCTCATTTCCTTTGCTGCTCCGTTTTACGTAAAGCTGAGCAGAGAGATGCTGGAGTAGGGGATATGATGATGTGATCTTTCTCTGCCTTTGCCTCCTTTTTCAACTCCTCTTAGATTTGAGGTCAAAGTTCAGGTGTTATTTGAATTTTTGAGATGCTAATCAGCTGCTGCTAGTTGTAAAAACAATACTTTGTTGCTATGGTTACGCACCATGATTGTCCAAAAGTAGAAAAAAGACTTGAAACGTTTCAACCAAATAAATTTTGAACAAAAGGAAGACGTTGGTTTGTTTTGCTCAGAGTCTCGGTGAGGTCACATGATGCGTTCAGGTGTTGTGGGATTTCTCCTATTTTAACATTTTCCTTAATCGTCTTTATTTAATTTAATGTTTTTGTTTCTGCCTGTTTTGTTGCCTTTCTACTAAAAGGTTGTTCAATGTGCGGCCCAGGGCCATTTATAGCACTTACAGTGATTTTTTTTTTTTTTGTGGCCCCCAACTTTTCATTTTTAATCATCGTAATGTTATTGACATAATTTGTTTGCAATGGAAAATATTAATTACAATTTTTTTTTTTTTTACAACCAAACTTTTTAAAAACTTCACTGAAAAGTTGATTGATCTGAGCATAAATTAGCTCTTATTTAATTTACTAGAGTCTTCTAAATATATAGCAAGTTTTTCAGAAAATCCTGAAAACATTTGTTCATCCATCTAAAAATAATTTAAAAACTAAATTTTAATGTAGAAAATTATTAAAATCCTTGTTAATGAATGAATAACATCAATTTCCTACAAAAAACAAAACAACCACGCTGCTCTATTCACTTGACTTTAGTTGTTTGTATTTTATTATTATTTTATTGTGCTAAGTTTGAACATCCCTGCTCTAAAAAAAGCTAAATACACTTTGAGTCAAAGTCTGTATGTTTAAGTTCTGCTGCGTCTCTGAGCTCAGCCTAAGTAACAGTGATGTAGCTTAGCATAAACCTGTCGTTCTCCGGCCTCTTGGGGGTCAGCAGGTTAAATCTCGGATTTGTTCTTGTTGATCTCAGAGCTTCGGGTTTATTAGTTCAGAGATGAAGCAAGTTGATATGAACTCATAACGCCGCCGTCTGTGTGGGCGGCGTGTAGCTCCTACTGCAGCGCCGGTCCATTGAAAACAATCAGAAATGTTTGGATACTTTAAACAGAAAAGAATTGTTCAAATCCTAACATATCCGACCCAAACTGGGTCAAAACCGCCTTTAAATTTACCAAAAATATTCAGAATCAAAAGACTAAAAATGAGCAAAACATCCAAGTTTGGGAACGTAGCAGGAAACAGTTTGTTTCTGCGCCTGAATTATCTAATTATTAGCTAATTATTAGTTTTATTTAGCTAATAGGTGGGCGCACTTCTGCTAATGCCGCTAGCGCAATCCTACACACTGCAAAAACAGAAAATCTTAATTCAATTTGGTTTAGTTTCTACAGCAACTGTCTTATTTTACTTGAAATGAGACAAGCTAACTCAAAAGTAAGTTTTCAGCATGAAATAGAGGCTTGTTTTTAGTAAATAATTCCTTAATATTGATGAAAAAGTTCTGTTGAAAGATTAGAACAGTGTCTGAATTCAGACACAGCTTCCTTGGCCTATAACATGTGGAAAATGTCTTATTGTAACTGAAATAATCTGCCAGTGGAACTAGAACTCGGTTGCTAGGTAACGGGCTGGCCTTGGCAGGGGTTGCTAGGTAACGGCTCCAATGGAACTAGAACTTTCTCATTAATATTAAGAAATTATTTGCTATAAACAAGCCTCTGTATCTTGCTGAAAAGTTGTTTGTAAGCGAACTTGTTGACTAGAAACTAAACCAAAATCACTTGGTAATATTCTGTGTTTTTGCAGTGCAGAGGTTCGCCTGCCACTGTTGAAAGAAAATGCTTTTTGTGACAACAGATTTAAATATTTGCAGGGAGATGCATTTATTTAGTATGCTGTGTTCTGGTTTAGAAACACTAAACGTCCTGTTTTATTTAGACAGTCCTGCTTCTGGCTTTAACTTCTTCAGATGCCTTCAAAAATTTAAACTCGGAGCTGTTTTCTCCTGATTTTTACGGCTGTCAGTGAATGCAACGTGCCTTCTGTAACTGATGGAAAAAGTGACCTTCAGATTTTATTTTGAAAAGTTATGTTAGATTTTGTGTTTCTGCATGAGACAAATCTGTTTGCTGTTGTTATTGTAAAATATGAAATGATTGAAGGCAAACAGCCTGAATGTATTCTGACATGATGTGTGTTTGACCTGATGAATCTGTCGTCAATATTATCAATAAAACCGATCAATCTGTTTTCATCCATGAGCCTCCGGAACTTTATCTGAATTATTTTGGTTCTTTTTCAGCAATAAAAACGCTGATCTCCAATCTCAGTTCAGTAGAATGTTATTTTAAGTGCCATTTTTCATTTAGAAATGATTTTTTACTTTATTCCAATTTAAAAAGTATTTGAAGTTTACAACTTAGAGGAAAAAGCTATTTAAAAAAAAATCCCTCCAAAAATCACATTTGAAGATGAAAGCAGTGCAGCAAAGTCAGAATAATGTGGGAATATTTCTATACCCACAATAAAATTGTATTGCCAGAAAAAAGTTAGAAAGAAATCTGAAATTTTGTGCTTTATCTCAGAATTGCTCTAGAAAACATTTTCAAAAATGTTTCAGCTTTAAGAAATTCAAAAGTCAGAAAATAAATGTTTTTTTTTTCTAGAAAAAATGCAGAGAATTTTTTTTCCCTGCATTTTGTTGGAACAGATTTTTGACTAAAATTTCCTATTTTGTTTTCAAGGAAATTACTGAGATTAATCTCCATTTTTGAGATTTTTGGCAGAAATGTCCTCCGTCCTCCGCTGCAGGTAAACGATATTACTTGAAAGCAGATCAATTCCTTCAGGTTTTCAGCCGAGTCTTTTTCTGGCACAGTAACTGCTCATTTTGGTCTTTGGCTAAATTACATTTCAGGATGTTCAAAGCAGCAGGTTCTGCACAGTTTAAACTCTTCCACCCGTCGTCTTTTGATCCGGTTTAGCAGTAAGTTGGTAAGAGGTTGGGCGGGTCAACAGGTCAACGTGGAGGCCGGTCAGGCTGAGACGCGGTTCGAAGGTGAATTGTTTACATGTCAGAGATGCTGGTTGCTAGGAAGAAAGTGTTTGGCTCACTGACCTTGATGCAAACCTGCAGCGTCAGCTGGAAACCCTTCATGAGGGATTCCTCTCTCAACCTTAATTATTACTCTGTCCTCCTTCCAGCCCACAACCTCGCCGTTCCCCCCCATCGTTGTCTTTTTCATGGTCAGTCCTCAGGGTGTTGTTAGGGTCACCCTGAACTACCGGTGAACCTCTGACCGCAGGTTGCGTTTGCAGTTTGGGTGGCCTGTTTTCACTCCACCGTCTTTTTCATTTTCCAAGACCTTCAGCCTTTTTCCCTCCTTCCTGACTCCATTCGACCTTCTGTTTCACCACTGGTTGATTCTGAAGTGGTTTTTCAGCCTTATTGAAACTGGTTTATTTTGTAAAACTGTCCCCTGATCGCAAACCAGATGTCACTACTGGCAGAAACGACAGGAAGTGGTACAAGGATTTTTATTCTTTGACAATGGCAGCGTTTCAATTGCAAACGTTCATAAGACTTAATGGAGATTAGCTGCATTTCTATTAAGCAAATATACTTTTTATCATTTAAATTTTTGCAATTCTCTGGTCAATGGAAACTCAGCTGGTGTGATTCCTCAACTGTCATAACCCTGGTTTTCTGTATTTACACCACATTTAACAGAAAAAATGTGAGGTCATTCATTATCAGCCAAGACATTGGATTAACTGTTAGAAATTGTTGGGTTCTTGGTGATGAACCGAAAATTAACCGATATAAAAATTCATGGAGATAACGCCATTTTGCCCATGTGAGTACTTTAGGTATTGAAAAACAGGCGAAAAGATGCTGCCGTCCCGGCGCTCTATGCTCATGTCCCTTTAAGACGCTACTGTACGTCTGTAAAGTCTATAGTCACGTGACTCCGCTCCGTCCAATCAGTAGAGAGAAGTGAAAGAGACGGCGAGTCAGAAAATGGAGGACATTCCAGCCGTTGAAACGGCGGCGGTAAAGTTGATGGAGGTAAGACTGTTTGTTCTCATGTCGTAACGTGAGTTTTTAATTTAAAAGCGAGCGTATTTAAGTTTTGACTTTTAAAACTAACAAATTTCCATGTTTTTGGTGGAAATTTACACTTACATTTGTGTTGTTCTAATTGTTTTTGTTCGATCTAAAATGGCGCCTCAGATTTTCGCCGTTCATGGCCATGAAAACTTTTCTGAAACCGCCCTGTGTGTTCAATGCTAGTTTTAAAACTGTGTGAACGAGGATATTCGTTTTTATGAAGACCCTGGAACAACTTGATGTCTTTTCTGGTTCGCTAATATAAAAAAGTGTGTCAAGTCATTTGTCATCAATTCAGGCAAACTGCAGGTCAATCACATTTTTCCCAGGATGCACAAGATTCCCATTTAATTATTCTAAAAAACAATAAGAATGTAGAGGGGTTATTGTGAAATTGGATGTGAATTCTGGTCCAGCTTTGTTGGATCTCCTGACCCCTTTTTCATCTATTTGCTATGCTATCAAGCTATATCATAAAGTGGAGTTTATTAAAGAAATATTTTTGTTTTATAGGTGTATCTTCAGAGGAGCTTTGGACATGCTGGGGTGAGAGTTCACCTCGTTCACCAGGCACACAATGGAAAATGGCTGGAGGGGAAGCTTGCTAACAGGTTTCCAGTTGTTTCATTATCGCCTCTGAGATGAAGCCCACAACTTCAAACACGTGGAGGCAGTAAAATCGTAGTAGCCCCATCTGTATCTGAGAGCAGGGCTTTCACACCGTCAGGTCATGATCTCACCTTGCAAACCTTCTCACAAACATGTGTTCAGAGATATGATATCAGCTCGCAAATACTTAGAAGTGTGCAGATGTGCATTAACGACTCGCACTGACACCTCTGGGGGCGTCCAGAGGGCAGATTCCTGCCTCCACGCCGAGCTTCGTAATTCTAACCCTAACCTCATTTAATACAATTTTTGGATTAACTGCAGTAAACAATATTTTAATGATTATTGGAAGTAGCAAAAATTTACTGGACGATAAATTGTCCCTGATGACAATATTGTTGTTTGAAGACCATTTTCATGAAATGCATAATAATGCAGAAACACACTCTCAGATATCAATAAACTTAAAATTCTAAGGGACATTTTTTAACCTTTATTTTCTCCACCATTTGTTCTATGAGAGCATCAACAGATGTCAATAAATTTGAAAATATGATTAAATGCACTTACAGTGAGCAGTTTAGTGATACCATTCACACCTCTATTTGAGTGGTGTCCTAAATAAGGGTACATAATCACATAAATAATCACAAAAATAAATATTTCCTGCTGTCACGTTTATATAATGGCGCCACAAAATATTGTGATAAAACTTTAACTGCTCACCTTTACCCATATGTTTTTTGTCAATAAGTTCATGTTTTTTTCTTGTTTTGAAAAACTTTCCAGAATGTTGAGTCACCTTCAACTGCCACTGCGCTGTTACCTAGCAACCCCAGCGGAACTCAAGCGCTGTCTCATTATCTAGGAATGATTTAGAGTAAAAAATGCATTGAATATGTTTTGTATGCCCCATAGACCTGTCCTAACCTGTTAAGAGAAGCACATTTAACGCTGAAACAAGCTTGTTCAGGTTTTATAACTCTGAGGTATCAGTTTGCCTGTTTGCCAAACACTTTCTCCTTCCAGCTGACAGGAAGCCAACCTGTTCTCCAGGCTGTTTCAGATAAAAGCATGGTGTTTGTTTACTTGTTAGGGCTCCCATTGGTTTCCACCAAATTGGTTTCTTATCCTCTTGGGGTCCGAATACAAAAATATTCCTTTATACACATTGTGTATGTGGTGGTACATGTAATGGAAGAGTCATGTAAGGTTTGCTTTCCTGTGTTTCTGTAAAATTAATTCCTGAATAGTTAGATGAAATTATGTTTTTTATGCTAGTTTTATACCACATAACCCATTATCTACCTGAACTAAATTATTTCAATGGGATAAATACAAACTGCAGTTTTATATGTTTTCCAACTGCAGAGATTATTGCTATGTAACCAGTGACCCCAGTTAAAATGGATGTTTTTAACTTTATCTGTCATGCGTGTGTTTGAGCGGTTAGGTGTTACCGTCAGGCTAAATTGGCCTTTGCTGTTGTTCACTTTCTGTTGGTTGTAAACTCATTTTTACACACCAGGCTCCTCTCATTAGCCGCTGTGTTAACTAGCTCTGAGGAATGCAGTTTGAGCAGCTCAGTGGAAAAAGCTGTATAATTTAACAAGATGCTGATCACCAAATTGTTCGGGGGGTTTCGTCACTGTGAATTAGCGGGCTGTGATGTTTTAACAGACCTCAGGTGGGGAAAGAGGGTGGTCTGGTACCTTCCCCATCCTGCAGTTCATCTCTGAACCCTTTGGATCAGAGCGTATTGGTGAGGATGAGCGGAAACGCTTGAAGTGGTGACACTGCGAAAGGCACCTTGGGGTCTTTAGCTTGACATCACTCTTGGGAGTTTGTTCCAAAAACCTCAACATGCCATTTAACAGCTTGATGTTAAAATCCCTCAAAAACTCAGGAGGAAACATCCTTTTTCAGTGGTTCTGGTTCTGCTCTTAAGGTAAAAAATCAGATCAGGTGTCTCAGAGTAACACCTGATTTTAAATTTAGTCTGAAAGCGATGGCTTTTTGGAGGGAGCACCAAGGATGCTGTGTTTCCGTTAACTTCAGACTCTCTTATTTAGTTTGGTTTAACTTGACAGCCGCTTGCTTCAAATGAAGAGTGTCCCGCTGTCGTTACAACCATTATACCTGCAGTTCCAGGCGTCACGAATGATTAAGGTTCTAATATAATTAGTACAAAATGTTCCCTTTACCAGCTAAAAAGTAACATTTCAAGGCATACACAACTAGTTGAACATGTTGGCCTAAATATGTTGGATTTTTTTCTATTGATAGTAGATCGCTTATGCAAAAATTCACATGTTTGATGTTTTTATACTTCCTTTTGGGTCTTGCCTGCTTCTAAACAAGTTAATGTCATTTGAAGTCTGGAAAATGAGCTGTTTCAAAAACCTCCCAATTGTTGAGTCACATTCACCATTACTTGGCAACCCCAGCCGCATCCAACCCGTTACCTAGCAACCTCAACTTGGCTCCAGCACGTGTGGTCGGCTGGTTTTACCGCTGTATAATGGCTGCTGGAAAAGACGAGTGTTTTGTTATTGACTGATCTTCTAGAAACATCCTAGAGCAGAGATGTCAAACTCATTTTCATTTTGGTTCATATCAAAACTCTGAATGTTGTGCCAGAAGATATTGATAAAAACCATTTAACTTTTAAAATATTAATCATGGCAGTCCCTCCAGGGGCTATTTAGTGACCGGTTTTGTGGCTTTTTGTTATCAAAATCAAATTTTTTGTAATGCTAATTTAGAAATATTTGTAAGGAATTTTTATTGTATTTTAACTAATGTATGATGTTAAATGTGACTTATTATTACTATGAGGTACGGCTGAGGCAGCAGTCACTTAAACTCAATGTTTTTGACCAAGTTTGAAAAAGAATTTACTGTAAAATCATAAAATATGTGGGGATCCATTGATTTTGTGTGAATTTTGAGGATTTGTAAGAAAAACTGGAGTGATTTATTGATTTAAATTGGAGTCCAGAGGGCCACATAGAAAGCTACTGCGGGCCACATTTGGCCCCCGGGCCTGGAGTTTGACACAAGTCTGTTTAAAGTAAATTACAAAGAAATGCTTCATTTTAGATATATTTTTGGTGAAATTTGACATTTTATTTTTAAAAAATCCAAGTCTTTTTCTGTTAGATTGTCCTGCAGATGCATCGTTTTCTCTCTGAAGCTCATGCAAATAACTTAAAGCTCTGAGACAAGAACAATGAGGAACGTTAATGGCTGCAAATATCCGTGTCCTTGAAGAAGACTCAGGAAATGCCCGCAAAGTTTTTCTGTAATTCCCAGAAATCCCATTTTTTAAAGCATCCTTCTGTATTTCTGCGCCGGCGTTGTCTCCGGTCCAGTCCGGTCTGGCTGCGAGTCGGAGCGAGAGGTCACCCGTCCAGCCCAGAGTTACGACCCCCGGCCGGCGCTGGTGAGGAAGAGGAGCGTGAGACCCCAGTGATGGAGCTCCAGGCTTATTCTGAAGGGACTTTTAAAGGAAACGGCTCCGGGTCCGTGACGAACAGCCGGCCCGAAGGTCAACCTTCAAGGTTTCCTTCTGAAGGATGTCGGTTCATTCACCTAAATGCCAGCGAGGGGCTCCTGACGTCCGACGAGTCACCGCGGCCCGTTTCCTGTGTGTGACAGGATGCTACTCCGACCACGAAGAGCCAAATTTAAACTGGTCTGACTGGTTATGTTGGGTGTTTGAGGTCTTTACCTTCGCTCGGTGTGGGAGCCGTAACCGTGTCCTGTTTCACACCGCCGCTGAAACAATGCCCATCTTTGTTCGACCCATTGTTGCTCCACAGGTTTTGTGTGTGTGTGTGTGTGTGTGTGTGTGTGTGTGTGTGTGTGTGTGCGTGTGTGTGTGTGTGTGTGTGACTCCTCACAGGGCTGGGTTTTTTACTAAAGCTGTGGGACTCTGTAATTACAAATTAGCATCAGCATTAATACGATCTCAGGCTGTTAAAGCTGGAGTAGCTCGTGAAAAGCTGCGTTTAACCACCTCAGAGGCGGCTGGTAAAAGCAACGATGACGGGAAATGAAACGTGTTTGTGCAGATCCTCAGAACGACTGTTGTTCTCTGCCCCGAGTCTCCATGACCAGTTGACATTATTTATGCGCATGTTTCTGCCCGTATTTATTTACGTCTCTGCCACATTTAAACACGTTTAACCCACCCTGCCTTTCTCGTATAACTGAATTTATTTGTCTCAGTGTGTGTTTGTTGTGCTTTGTGGTGGTCACAGTTGCACAATGTCCCTCTGTGTGTTTGCGAGCAACAATAGATAGTAAAGTTAGTTTCGTACTGTGATGATTGCTCTATAAATCTAAGGGCAAACGAAGCTTTCTGTTCACTGAGGCTCATTGTTTATTGTCCTGTTTGAATGCTGCGCTGGTTGGTTGCAGGATACTTTATCACTGCCGCGTCCTCCTCTGTGTTAAAGCGGCACAACAAGCTCCACTGTGAGTTTATATGCTGAGGAAATTGCTGCACGATACAAAGGTATTCATTTTGCACATTTTCTCACCTTAAGACCTCAAACTTCACTGTTTTCATTTTATTATTGGAATTTTATCAGGAGGTGGAGGATATATGAATCCCTAAAGTCAAGTCAAATTTATATGTGCAGCATATTTCAGCAACAAGGCAGTTAAAAGTGCTTTAAATGAGAAAAACACAACAATAATTCAGTTACCAATTATGAAATGTGCAATAAATATTACATTTTGCGAAACACCATCATCAAAATCATCAAATATGTTGATTCATAAGTCGCCTTATGAATCAAGGCGACTCTGAACAAGCGGGTTTTTAGTCTTGATTTAAAGAAACTCGGTGTTTCGGCTGTTTTGCCGTTTTCTGGCAGTTTGTTCCAGATTTGTGGTGCATAGAAGCTGAATGCTGCTTCTCCATGTTTGACCTGAGCGGTCTGGAACGTTGCTATGACAACATATCTTTCATGTATTGTGGTGCTAAACCGTTGAGTGATTCATAAACTAACAATATTTTAAAGTCTTATTGATTTTTAGGCAGATTTGTTCCAGTAAAGATGAACACAGAGGGGAGTTTCTCTGGATCTTGCTGAGACATTAGTCCGCTAGTCCTGGAAATGTTCTTCAGTTGTTAGAAGGCCGACTTTGTAACTGCCTTTATGTGGCTCTGAACGTTCAGGTCAGAGTTCATCCCTTCATCCAGATTCCAGGCCTGATCTCTAGTTTTCAGCTGTGATAACTGACTAGATCGTTCCGCTTGAGGTCCAAATATAATAACTTCAGTTTTGTTTCTATTCAGGTGGAGAAAGTTGAGACGATCCACACATCTGTCTGTCCAGTGATTTCGTTTGTTCCATTTATTGGAGGGAATTTTGAACAGTAGGACTCGAGTCTCAGTTAGGCAGAGCTGTTCTTTGTCTTTTAGAAACACCGCTCTGTAGGGCCAGGATAATACACCAGCATGTATTGTGTTGTAGAATCCATCAGGTCTCCTGATGTATGATTCGACGTCTGGAGAGCGCAGTGGTTGTGGTCCCCACCAGAAGACCCCACCAAGGCCCTACATAGACCGTTTCCTTGTCATTGCGTGGCACTCTTCAGCGAGAAGAGGCTGCTGCTCTTAACCTCCGTACATGAAGTCAGACATTTAGGCCACCCTGCTCTTTATATCCCCTTCAGATACCTTTGGGGCCTACAGTACTAAATGTTTCCAGATACCTCACCAGCCTGTACTGATGCTGGATTCCAGTTTCCAAGGACCACCGGCTGGTACACGTTCAGCCCATCACTGCACATATTTGATTTAGGGCTGCTCCAGAAACGCCGCATGAGATTGTGGTTTCGCCTCAGGGCCGAAACGGGAGAGACAAACATCGGCTTTGAGTTTACGTCCCCTCGCGGTGTGGTTCGGTCTGCTGTTTGCTGTCCTGAAACAACCTGCGGATTGAAATCAGCATGACTCCAGCTCCAACTGTATTTTGTTTCTGTACTCCGAGGCCAAACCCTTCAACTTATGAATCTTGCTGTATTTCCTCCCTGTTTTGTGTAATTCCCAAAGCCGGAGCTTAAGGCGGCGATAATAAAAGCTAAATCAGCGCAGACTAAACATTTGGTTTTTGTGGCTGCCTCAGAACGGACAATCAACCAGGCAGGACGCCGGCCAGCCTCATGATGCAATTTCCTGTTGGGGTAAATCCTTTTATTTGAGTGTAACTTGGAGTCCAATGCCAAACTGTACGAGCTCCACGGCCTCATATCCGTTCGCTCACCTCTGTGAATGGGAGCAGGAAAAAAAAAACAGGGTTCAGACGTCAGAGAGGAAACAGCCAGCAACTTTATTCCAATATGATTTTATTGCTGCGATTATTAGATTTCATGAAATAAATCCATTTTAAACGCCCTGTTTCACTTCGTGCACTCGCTTGCTTTAATGTTTTCTGCGTCTGGGTGTGTGTTTCTGCCTCTTAGCGCACACGTTCACAATACGGCTATACATTAACACTAATTCTGTTCCACAGCGCCGCTTGGTTTCCATTTAGCGTTGAAGCGGGTCCACCTTCAGATCCACTCTGATCTGCTGACCCACTTTAAGTGTGTGTTTGGGTTTGACAGGAGAGTATTAACTCCTATTTTCCATATAGTCGGTGTGGTTATTCCACCATGTTTCCACTTTTATTCATGTATTTAAACAATGTTGAACTGTCTGCTTGTTCTAGTGGCTCATTCATTTCATTTTGAAGACAAATGTGGTTTTTATCCTCTAAAACTATTCATCAAAATGTTATTTTCAGTATTTTCTTGGTGTTTTTTGTCTTCGACTCTGACCGAGTTCTTTGTTCGTCTTGGTAGATGTCACAACATGCACACTAAGGCTCACTGTATTCATTCTCACTGTATTTAACTGAAATTTACATCATTAATCCACATAAAACCTCCTTTGGTACAATTACCAATGAATATAAATATATTTTTAGTAAGTGGGAGAGAATACACGTGGGGTGTATGCTGTGCGGTTCGGGGTTGGAGTTATTGAAATTATTGAAAATTCTATCAGATATATTATCTATTGCTATTGATCACGTGTCTATGATGATATATATTGTTATTGATGTATTGTCCCACCAGAGGAATGAATTGAGTTTAGGGTAAAGGTCAGGGTTAAGCTATAGAAACGAATGAAACATGAATGGATGTCAATGCAAAGCCCTTGTGGAGGAAGAAAGACATAATGTAGGCGTGTGTGTGTGTGTGTGTGTGTGTGTGTGTGTGTGTGTGTGTGTGTGTGTGTGTGTGTGTGTGTGTAACACATGTGGCACCAACACACAGCCATGTTGGTTCCCATGCCTTATTAATTTCAGGTTTTATGGAGTGTAATCCTGCAGGCAGTGGTGCGGTTCAGGTATGCAGGTCTGTGTCAGTGGGTGCCGTTACCGCTAACGAAGGTGACCAAACACGCCCACACACACTCTGGCCGCCTGCTGTTTTAGGAGTCTTGGGTTTGTAGGAGCAGACCAAGGCGTCTCACTGGTCCCTGGCAGTCGTCCAGCAGCCAATCACGGAGCTTTGCCAATTAGAGCTCAGCGTACGGCAGGCAGAACATTTTAAAAGACTGCTTCGTGTGTGTACAATATGTAATACTGCCATTGTAAAGTGTGTGTTTTCAGAGCTTGTTTGTTGTCATTTTATGTGGTTATGAGCGTGTGCTGACTGTACTCATGGCAGTCGCCCAACTGGACATTTACCCATTAAGATAACAACCCTGCTGCACTGCCAGAACTATTAAAGAGCAGTTCTAAGGTGGATGTGTGTGTTTTCTACTTGTGGCTTTTATAATAGTCCCAGTGGTTGATTTAGCACTACCCCCCTGGTAGTGTGTGTTTTTATAGTGGCTCTAATAACTAATAAGAGGTTCCCAATACTGCAGTTGAAATTAATCTGACCATTCCAACCACAAGCTGCCTTTTCTTTTTTCAGCTTTTTGTCCTGGTTGATTATATTCCCTTTCATCATGCCAGCAGTTGTTTTTAATTTGGTTCTATTTCTAAAAGTTCATTTTCAGGGCAAACTTACTTTTTTTTTAAGCTAGCAAAGCAACATGGTAACTTATCTTTAAATATGTTCTGTCAGATTTTACTTCACATTTTGAATTTTTCTGACCATGATTCAGCATTTGTTTCAATCGACAACGAGACATCAATAGTCAGTAGTCAGAGCAAATCGAGATGAGTGAACCTTTTAAATTGCTTGGTAACGTTTTACCAATAATCATTTCAATAAGTTTTTTTCCTTTGTTGAGGAAGCTATCTAGCTAGCTTCCTCTGCAGTCACAAAACTAGCGAGCTGTATACTAACCAGGCTAATACGAATACTGCTAATTTGTCTCCAGAGCAACGGCCCGGTGCTGGGAACTCAAGTTCAACACGACTTGTAACAATTTCACAAATCTTTTGCCGTAAACTACTGTTAGCAAGACAAGATAACAAAATATGATTCCCTACATTTTCTGACTTCAACCACTAAAAAAACATGTTTGCTGCTATGTTTGTCACTGGTTTAATCAAAAACAGTGATTAACTCCGGTGCTAATATTAACTAGTATCAGAAACTTTCAATAGATCTTTGAAATCTAACATGACTGCCAACGAGCAGCCATGTTGAATTGCACGCTCTGAGTTGCTGCAGCAGCTACGACCTTCCAAGTCTGAATTCCTACGTTAAGTTATGGTCTTTTTTGCTTTTCCGACTGGGAACTCAGAAAAATTAAACTAAAGTGCATCATATTTATATCTTGTAAGCTAATAAGGTACATAGCGAACTTTCTAAGCCAACTGTTTACATATCTGCCTTGTTTTAGTTTAGTTTGGCTTAGAGCAGCGCCTGAAGTGGGGGAAAAGTGCCAGTACTAAAAAATATCAGACATATTTCGGTCCCATTTTTATCTAGATAGAACTATAGATCAATAATTTTATTGTACAGAAAAAGAACAAAGCCAAAAGTGGAGCCACGTTTATTAAAGTGCTGGCTTTAAAGCAGAATCCTAATTAATTTTATGAACATTTTTCACAATATTTTCTTTTTCTTTTATGTAAGCTTAGACACCACCACCCAGAGAATCCCTTTGTAACTTTTCATTGCTTTTCTTTATTTGTTCACTGAAATGTAATGTTTGTTTATTATATATACCTGAAATGTTAAAGCACCGCCAATCCTGAGGTGTAAAAAAAATGTTAATACATTTTAAATATCACAGCTCTGAAAATCAAATTATATACAACAACTGATCAATAAAACGGTATTTATTTAATATATTTTAGTTTTTCAGAGACTATTTGAATATATGTATAGAAACATGTAGTCGGCTATTTTTGGCATGTCTGTTGTTCCTTTCTCTGATTTGACAGGTTTTTCTCGTCGAACCATCAATGAATAGAGGCCACTCGGGCCAAAAGAAATTTTAAAAACAGAAGCAAATGGATACTTTCATTCGTACTTAGTGTTAAGTGTTGAATTAATTGCATTACTTTGCAGAGCCACTCTGGTAACCACAATATAAATACAGAGCAAATTGCCCGGCATTAAGCACGGTTCATTCTCTAATTGTTACAGATTCTTTCTACATGCGATCACATATTTTATTGCTTTCCGATGGTGATTTAATGAGGATTAATACATTTTTTTCTTGTTTTCTTGTTCTTTTGCTCTCCCAGTTGTTCACGTCTGCCAAAAACGCTCCAAAAGCAGACGCACGTAAAGTACAAATCACTAAAAATGTAATATCCATACATATAATTGATTTTAAACCTGAGTCAAGAAACTGAAAAGAAAATCTGCTACACACACACACACACACTCCCAGTGACTGTTTAAGAGCATTTATATAAAAAGGGAGGAAAGAATAAATAAATCTAGTCAGTAGCTGGAAAGCAGTCAAGTCCTTAGTTTGAGAGCTCCACATAGACGCGTTCAATCCTTCGTACAAACTCGGCTCACCAGCACCAACACAAACAAAAGGGCAGAACAAAAATCATCTGAGTAAAAATACAGCACAGACTGCCAAGGCTATGGTCCTCCCTTTTTACAAAAATAAATCCTAGCGCAGAGTATGAGCGATGCGTGTGCATGTTGACACACTCGTGGGCGGCCGTCTAAGTGCTGCCTTTGTTTTCCATCCCACTTAAAAAGGTCAGACCCCAAGGGAGTCATTATATCACCCCCTGATATTAATGCCTATGAGCCGAGAAGATTACGCGTGTGTGTCAGCAATAAGTTTCTCCTAATGGAACTTGTCTGAGAAGTGTAGATTTTTGACAAAGTGTTGGTTTTTGTACGTTTACATGCTCAGTTTGGGGGTAATTGAAGGGCTTAGAGCGAGCCCGGTGAGGTACTGCAGAGTTTGTGTTTGTTCAGTTGTTTCACAGAAAAATGCTTAACATTGAAATGACCTGTTGCCCTTTTGGCAAAGTTAAGCAACTCTTTCATATTTTGAAAGGATGATGTTGTAGAGTAACTGGACGGCGCAGGAATTGAACCGGCAACCCACTGATTGTGGGTAAACAAACAGAACCCTCGCCATAATCATCCCAAGTACGACTCAGAGGTCAAGCTAACATCTAACTGATGTCTGCTACCTGCTGCTTCTGCTCTGGTTTACAGGTACTTGTAGTTTGTTGCAGTTGTTTTTAAGTTGAAAGTACAAAGTAAATTTATTGTAAATCTTTTAGTTAAAAGATTGACTGTACCCATTTGCTGCACGGTATTCATAGACTTTGGGGTGGTACCGTATGGTAGCACAAACGACACAGCGGCCTTAGTCTCTGCAGACATCAGAGGTTCGATTCCCGGACTGACGACCTTTTCTTCACGTCTTCCCCTTTCTCTTTACCCATTTTCCTGTTTGACAACTTTCAAATAAAGGCCATGAATAATAAAAAAGTTTAAAAATAAAAAAAATATTCAGATTTTTCCAAAGACCATCTCTAAAAGATGAGAAGGAAGATGCAGCTTGGGGAGCTGAAATACACAATGACGTTTGACATGACACATAGTTATCCTTTTTATCTTTTCAGGACAATCCTGGTGGAAATTGGTTGGGTAACTTATATTTAATTATCTTCAACTTGTCTTCAAAAGATGTTAGCAAATCTATGATTAGCCACTAGCTTGTCTTTAATTACCTTTACTTCTTATGTTAACGTATCTATGAGCAGATATTAATGAGCATGTAATTAGCTTCTAACTTGTCTATTAGCATATTTATCATTAGCTAGAATTTAAGTAGCCTTAACTTGCCTTCTTATGTTAACATATCTGTGGTTATCTATTAACTTGATTCTAATTAGCTTTACCTAATATCTGACTGGCTGTTAGCTTGTCTTCAACTAGCTTCAACATGTGTATTTATGTTAGCATGTCTAATATTTGCTGTTAGCTTGTCTTTAATTAGCTTCTAACTTGTCTTTATGTCAACATATTTATGACTAGCTGTTAGCTTTTCCTTAAAAGCTAACAGCTTTTAAGGAAAAGCGGTTAGCATGCTAACATAAAAATGCACATAATGTGGATTTTTGTTAGCATGCCTATCAGTAGCTATTAGCTTGTCTTTAATTGGCTTCTAACTTGTCAGATCATCTGCTAGTTTGTCTTCAGTTACTTTTCCATTAGCTTTAAATTGTATTCTTAGCAACTCATAATCTATACACATAAACCAAAAACAAACTCAAACCAAATAAATAGTTTCCACATGAAGTATTACATTTCTACTTTTTAGTATCAAACGGTTCAAAATCACAATCCAAAAACATGACGCACGTCTGAAACAGTAATATTCTGGCATTTATTGATCGTTTTCTCCACTGAAAAGACATTTTCTAAATTTAACACAGCTTTAAGTATCACTTACAATCAGCATGGATAAGTGAGAGGAATTCCTGCTGACATTCTCACTTTGTGAATGTTTTTTCCAGTCTCAATATTTGGCTTGTCACATGGGTCAAACCTAAAGCTTTGGGTTAGGAGACAGTGGTTCTAACAGCCAGGTGAAACCACTTCTTCAGGCCATGTAAATGAAGGAGCAAGCAGGGTTTTCATTATAGTTTAAGAGTCGCCCCTGTTATGTTTTTACAGGCTAGTACGCTACAATATAACCTTTCTCTGCAGTCGGTGAATGGAAGCCATATGGAAAACACTGTAGTGTAGCTAAGCTGTGATTTTAGTAACAGACAGGGTATTGTACTGAAGCGATGGAGACGGAGAAAGAGCAGCAGACACGGAAATGAGTGGAAGAGTGGAAGGAATATAGAACAAAGTGGATCATTGCAGAACACAGTACAGTCGTCGTAATAAGCTTAAAATATGCTCTATTAAAAAAACTTTTTGATTTAGCTGCAGTTGGACATTTGTCCTGTTGTACCTAAAGCTGTCTCTTCTTTTTTCTTGCTGGCATGAAGTAGTTCAGATGAGTGACGTCATTATCCTGTTGGAAGGGAAACCTCCCTCCCAGTCTTAAATGGTTTTCAGCCTCTCAGAGGAGACACAAATACAATTATTTTGTTTCACAGTAGAGAGAAATGTTACCTTTGTGACTGACAGAAAGCAAAAAATGAATGACAAATTATAGCATAAAACATGAAATGGAGAAACCACAGTGCTTTTTATATTCCTGTTTCAGTCAAACATGGTTTAAATTTTTAAAAATGTTCTTGATTTCACAAATAAACCCACTTACACCAACTGAATATGAGGATGCATAAAGGGGAGCCATTATGCAAAATTCACATTTCATAAGTTTTTTATTCTTTTCATTTGTATCTCAACTGCTTCTAAAACAGCCAGCTGTTTTTTTTTTTTTTTGGCAATAAGTTAATGTTAATAGTGTCTGAAAGAAATTCTGAACCGTTCAATTTTTTTTTGGTGTCTGGAAACGAGGCGTTTCAAAAGCAGCAGGCACTGGGCTGTTACCTTGCAACCCAGCCAAGTCTAGCCTGTTGCCTAGCAACCTGCTCTGAGTTCTGGCATGTTTGGTCAGCTGATTTTACCGCTGTATGTGCTGTACAATAACTTCTGGAAAAGACAAATATTTTGTTGTTGGTTTACCGTCCAGAAACCACCTACTGAATTCTTGTTGATTGTACAGGAGGCTCTAATAATACTTTTCAAAGATGTCCGGTTGTATAACTGCACATCTGTTTGCAGCCATTTTAATGTGGGAATGTAAACGTTGAGTTGGAGGCATTTCATAAAGCAGCTTATTTGGAGTTAAAGTGACAGAGCACCCTAAAATAGACAAAAATTTCATTGTCCAAGAACAACTTTGTGCATAAAATGTAATGAACATGTTTTGTATAGACCATAGATCCATCCTAACCTGTTCAAGGAAGCTTCATAGGTCAACTTTAGAGCATTCAGCAGCAGAAAACTCATGAAACCCATCCATGGCTGCAGACTCTGGGATTTCATGGAGTTGTGGTAAACATAAATTCTGGACCAGGAATAAATTAAAAATCTCTCCACAGATGAACTAAATTTAATCGAGACTGTAAGCAGTGGAAAAGCGAGGAGAGGAAAAGAGCTGAGGTTGAACTCTTGTGGTTTACTCAGAAGAAAGGAAAAGAAACTCTGCCTCTGCATTGATTAGAGCGATTACCAAATGGAGGCTGACGCATGATTGGCAGGGAAATCTCTGAATCTCAGAAATGTATTTCCTGCGGCACGTGAACGTGCACGTGAGTGTGCACGGATCACATGTACGCATAATCACATGCAATGCCGCATTCACGCATAAATGTTTCCTGAAACAAGCACTCCCAGGCTTCTGATTGATACATGCTGAAATGCATTGGCGGTTGTGAACGAGTGTTAACACAGGCCTGGACAGACGCATGTAAGCTCATGCATTTATTCTCTTGATCTTGTGACGCATCCAGACCTCATTATTCATTAGCTGCCAATCAAAAATAACAAAAAAACAAAAAGCTTGAGTTTAGTTTCCCTCTAGATGTTGTGTAAAAAATCCAGATAAAATGTGAACATCTGCTGCTCGGTTTATGAGTTTCGACTAATCATTTTTAACACGGAGGACGGAGTGTGTACCGCCACGCAAGTCAACCGTGGATGCCATAACCTGGAAGAGGTGCATAAGGATCCAATGTAAGGAGACAGCTCCTTGGAAGCAAAAACGCTGAAACATGAAAGAAAAGAAGATGTAGACCTTTGGATTCCAGCTGGATTTTCACAACACAAATTCAAAAAGCAAAACCAGGAACGCTGGAGTTTGCTTTTCCCAGCGTTTATCCGATGCCATTATTGGCATCGGATAAACTCATAATTCCAGAAATATTAAGTTTATTTGGAAGAAATAAAGTTACTAAACATACAAAAATAAGTTTTCAAGTGATGATTTTGTGAAAGTTATGCAAACTAACATCATTCCCTCATTATCACACCAATATCTAGTTTCACTAGAAGTATCATCATATCTTAAATGCTGTTTTAGCTTTACATCTATTTAGACAAACATTAGTCAATCATTAATTGGTTGACAGAACTTTGAAGCTTTCAGCCAATAAACTGTCCAGATCTTGAATATTACAAACATCCACAATAATGTTAAATGGGCTATTAGCTGAAAAATTATACAAACATATTAACTAATGCATAA
This sequence comes from Poeciliopsis turneri, assembly GCA_922788865.1. Classification (NCBI taxonomy): domain Eukaryota; kingdom Metazoa; phylum Chordata; class Actinopteri; order Cyprinodontiformes; family Poeciliidae; genus Poeciliopsis; species Poeciliopsis turneri. The sequence continues at coordinate 571,913 of CAKLNU010000923.1, forward strand.
AATATGGCCACAGTTTCATTTGGTTGTTTTAGAAAGTTAATTGATAAAAACCGGTGTTCAATAATACTGGAAAACGAAGCAAATCCACTGGTCCCACTTCCAATATTATAGTAGGAAATGGTTAAAAATCCGACTTGGAGAAACAAAATCTCACTGTTTTCTATTTAGATACAGTTTGTTCCTCTCTAAATTCAACAAGACAAGGATCTAAGCTCATATTTAATGTCTTTATGGAGTTCCAGTGACCTCCTCTTCTACTATGGACTAACACCACATAAATAAAACATCACTCACACAGACGGTTTGTTCTTTTGTCCAGGGACGCAAGTCATCCATACACAAAAATGTTAAAACATAGTTCCTGTCAAACAGTGACTGACTAAACTAATCAGTCAGTTTCACACTGAAACTGCCTGAATTTATTGTGTGATGCAGAATTTCAGTGTAACTTGGCAGAAAACAGTTGGATGGAAACGGCGAGTATCAGATCTAGTTTCCTGTCCCACATGCATTCACCCGCTTGTAGCGTTAGCATTTGTGCCAGATGTGTGCAAGTGGAGGTCAGAGGACCGAGATCAACGCAGAGCCGGACAGACGGATAATTTCACACCTGTAGGGTTCACGGCCTCAGGAAAGTTGAAGAAAATGATAGAGGAGTGAGAAGCCTGAAAACATTTTCTCTCGTTTCTGCTTTTGTTTAAAGAGCTGGTTTGGTTTTAAAATTACAAGTGAGTTGGAAATGTAAGACTTGCCAGGGCAAAGATCTTTGATAGGTTGCTTATTGTTGGCAAAAAGGATATGTGCGTCGCTGACGGGCAAAAAATAAAACGTCTTTATCCTCAAGAAAGTAAAGTATCTTCTCCAAATGGTTCCTGATGGTCGCCATGTTGCAACAGGATCAAATTATATGCAGACGACGTACGAAAAGGATCTAAAGATCAAATGATGTTCGGTTTAAAACGATAAACTCACATGGTTCAAAACTTGCTAACTGATTGACGGTTTAACAAACATACAAACTTACTGAGACTTAAACAATTAATCATGTGGTCAATATGAAGTTTCTGTTGGAGTAGCAACTGAATAAATGTTAAAATCTCAACGTGCCTTGTTCATTTGGGTCTCTACTCCTTGCTCTTAAAAACATTCAGTGTTTTGGTGTCTAGAAAATGAACCATTCCAAAATCATGTGGAATGAAACATCTCAAATCAGCAGGCGCTCCATCGTTGCCTAGCAACCTCAGCCAAACCCAGTCCCGTTACCTAGCAAAACAACCTGAGCTCTAGCAGAGGAGTACAGTTTAAGGAACCGTCCTCTGCAGAACAGTCAGAGTATTAAACGTTTTATCTTTTTTTAGCCCCAATAATCAGAATATTATTTCCTTATTATTAACTCGTTCCAGAGCCATTTGCTTGGCTGGATTTGTATTTCATATCTTCCTCAGTGTTGATTTTAGCAGTTTCCGTTATTGTTTAAACGTCCCGTGAGTCACATTAAAGTCAAAAGCTTAAATAATCAAGTTAAACATTTTCCGATCGCCAATAACTGGGAGCAGACCTCAACCGAAACGTAAACAACACTTAAATGTTTCCGCATTTTCATGCTTGTGCTGTTATTTCTGATATCTCCTTCAGCTAATTACGGAGAAACGGTACAAAAGATCACAGAAATGAAACGTAAGCAGCCTTTATATAAAAACCAGAAATATTTTATTAAAACACTGGCACACGAGAAAGCAATGCAGTTCAAAGTATGACGAGCTTTTGAAAGTTTTACTACAATCATGTGTACAAACCTCCAGCAAAATACCCGGTTTTAAAAAATGGAAAATATGCTAATCAGAAAAAGATTTTAGAGTAATGAGGAAAATATACAAGTGAAATTTTTCTTTCAGCGATGAAAGCGTCGTGTTTCTGCCGTTGAACTGTAGGCCTGTGCGTGATTATGAGACGAGAGAAGAATGTGGTTCACTAACAACACAAGGCTGGAGGACGGTTCCTCCCCAGGCTGTAAAACACATTATTCTGGTTCAGTATCAACACACACACACACACACACACACGGACCTGAACTCTGCCGCTGTCAGACTCAGCAGCTGCCGCGGTGTGAAAGCCGATAAACGCTAAAGACACCAATGTGTTGCTCCACCAAACGCATTGTCCAACTTTTGAGCGAGGCTGGGGTCAAAGGTCAGATCTAGTGCGGCTCCGCCGAAGCGGGAAGGCGATTAGCAACTCAAGGTTTTAAAAATGTAAATTAAATTGAAATGAAGCCGTGGATAAGAATTTACGCTCGTCGTTTAAGAGTTTTATTAAGAAAAGTTGTAATTATAAGAGTGGTCACAATAATAAGAGGAAAAGTTAAAGTAATACAAAAAATAAACCACAAAACTACGACAATACTTTGAGTAAATTTACGAGAACGTTTAAAAAAGTCGTAATATGAGGAAAAATCAGTAATACAAAAATTGGAGCAATACAATAAAGTCGCACAATGAAAAGCTATGTTTCTAAAGTCAAAATAATGCACAATTAAACTGTTACTATTAATAGAATACAATCATCATAATAGTAGGATGAGGTAATAAGTTTCTAATAACTTTATTAAAACTTGTAATATGAGAACATGAGAAAAATCATATAGGAAATCACTCTGGTTTTTGGGAAGGTGTGTGCCTTGTAACACCATGTATAAAGCCAGCAGTCATACACAGTAGTGGTAGTATGATGGTGTGGTTGCTTTGGTTATTTTGTTTTTCATCAGAACTTTCTGAAAGCATTTCATTCATTCAAGCTCCAGACGGTGATCTAAGACACAAAAACACAGAAAATAGCTACAAAAAACAAACAAATAAAGACTCTGAGTGGATTTAAGTGATCTTAAATCTGACTGTGATCTTTAACAGGCCATTTATTCTCCAGTGAGGTTGAAACAAATAAGAAATCTGGGAACAGTGGGAAACAAGAACCGCATGACTGACATTCATCCTTCTGTCAGTAGCAGCAAATATCCTGTAAAATAACGTTTTCACTGCACCGTTCAAACACCTAACCCATAAACAAGAATCCCGTCCATGAGAGTTTTATAAGCAGTGACACCAAATCAGGCGCCGAAGGGTTTTAATGACCCGATCAGACTGAATTTATCACCCAGAATAATATGCCGGCTGGTCCGGGTCAGACTCCGCTTTTATTATTCAGCACTTGATGTTTATGAGATCAATTGATCATGAGTCAAATGGGCATAAAGGAGCTTTTCGGTGCAATTTACAGCTCATCAGAGGTCACTGAGACCACTCGCATGTGGTGACGTAATGCAGTGACATAACAACCGCTGATGTTAGCTTCACAGAACAGTTCTTAGAAACATGTTGATAGCCGTCTCAACAACAAAATATCCAACATGTTAGTGGAAAATTCACTCGCAATTCCTGAAACTGGAGAAACATGACAGGCGGGGCTAACTAAAAAGGGTTAGCTCTAATTATAAGCATTAGTCGGGCTAATGCTAACATGGTATTTAGCGGAAGCTGATGCTAAACCGCTAAATTATATCTGCCTTTGAAAGTCTACAACCCACAATCACCAATTTGATTTTGACACTATAAATATTTTATATTTGTTTACGTCTTGTGTGTGTTATTTTGTTCTCATGTTTCTCGTTTTTGAATAAAGCAAATGGGAGGGAGACAGGAAGCGGAACTTCTCCTACTTCAAAATAAAAGCATGAATATAAACGTTTAACAAGTTGAGGAATTAACACTCCATAACCAAACCTTCAACATAAATGTCAAACTTTATTCAACTGAAAGCTTAGAAAACGTTTTGAATTCATCCACAATATTAATCTAGGGGGAGCTAAGTGCGCTAACCGTTTTCAGTTAACAAAAACTAGCTACCTTCGCTATTAGCAATTACGTACAGAGACCTAACTTTATCCTTTTTGTCCATCTGATAGACATTTACAAATATTAGCTACTCAGTACTTGAGTAAGTACTTTAAAATACTTTTATTTGAGGGAATTTATGAATACAATTGTTCTACCATGATAGTCTAGTATAAAAACTTGCACTGCCATACGAACACTACCAATTCATTCATTCACTTATTCATGGTTTAATCTAAATGTAAACAGCTCATCTATTTCTCGTCATGTCTACATTTGCATCTGTCATCATTCATAATATAAATAACATAAAGAAAACCTGATGATGAAATGTTCGGGAAAACGTTCATCTCTGAAGCTTGTGGCCGCCGATGATGATGAGCAAGATGATGTCATATGTGACTGAATGTGTTTGTCGGAGTCCATTAATTTAGCTTTATAAAGGTATAAAAACAGGCCGACCTGAGCGTTGTTGTAAATCTCTCTCATTAGTTCGGGGTGTGGATTTATGGAGGCGGAGGAGAGATTTACCTTGACCGCCATTAGGAGAGGCCACAGGAAGAGATGCTGTCATCTTCAGTAATGGAGTTCATAATGTGTGGTCATTAATTTTATTCATTAAGCTGAATCAGCGCCCTGGTGAAAAGAGAAGCTGAACTTCATTAATGCAGGAAAAGCATCACATCATCTGACGGACACCTTTATAAAATGTTATTGAATTTTAAAGTTTTTGGTATAATTTAACACATTTTCACACAAAGGAAATCTGAATAAATACAAAATTCAGTTTTCATTTATTAAGGGAAAATCTATCCAAATCAACCTTATGTAAAAGGAAATTACCTCTTTAAAGCTGCAGTAACCTTAACAAAAATATGGCTGTGTTTCTCCTTTCAGGAGAAAAATAGATATAAAAGAAATTGTTACTTTTTTGGTCATATTTTATAGTCAATAAGCATTAAGGTAATGTTTTTGGTGTCTGGAAAACAAGTTGTTTCAAAGTAAGTAAACACTGCGCTGTTGCATAGCAACCCCAGACCGTTACCTGTCAACCCAAGTGGAACTCCGACACATTTGGTCAGCTGGTTTTACTGTTGTACAATGGCTGCTGGAAAAGCCAAAGTTTTGTTGTTGATGTGCCATCCAGAAACCACTTGTTGGATTCTTGTTGGTTGTGCAGGAGGCTCCACTTCTGCTTTTGAAAGATGCGTGGTTGTGTAATTGCATGTCTGTCTGGAGCCATTTTCATGTGCGAGTGTAAACGTTGAGCTGGGGGCGTGGCCAGCAGCAGACTGTTTAGATTTAAAGTGACAAGACGCCCTAATGCAGAACTGATCAGACTAAAATCTAAGATTTATTTTATTTAAAAAATGTAATAAAAATGTTTGTATAATATCAAAGTCCTAAGCTGTTCAAGGTCACCTTTAAAGACGTTTTTCTTTTATGTAATTGCACCAGACATCAAAAGCAAATCACAAAAATGTCACTTGGATTTTTGGGTTTTAGTGTCTTATTTTTATTTTCCACAGTAGTATTTTAAGTCTTGGATTTGTTCTTTTACGTCTTTCTGTTCTAGTTCATTCCTCCTTTAAGTTTTTTTCTATTGTTGAGCATTGAGTTTCTTTTGTTCCCCAGCTGCTAGTCATCTCCTCGTTGGTCAAACTCCTTTTCTTTCCCCTGCAGTCAGTTTCCTTTAAGTAGTTCTTTAGTCATCCCCTCTCTGTACATTTACTCATTACTCCCCTCTGGTTCCTGCTGTTGTTCCATGTTCCTGGTTACCCAAATTTTAACAAGTTCTTCTTTTTTTTGCTAAAAATGTCTCCAACCAAGGTTAATATTGTTAACTAAAACAGCACTTTACAATAAGGCGGTTGGTTTATAGATGTCATTTATTCATTCATCTATATCACTTTTTAAATCATTAATAATGTTTATAATGCATTAATTAAGGTTGAGAAGGACCTTCTTTACGCTACATGCTAAAAATAATTATGCGTAGAAATGCTTACTGGACTTACAACATGCGAAAAGTGAACAGACTTGGTTTATTATTTTGCAAGAAACTGGCAGATTTTTCTTCTTCTCACCCTTAATTAATGCATAAGATTTATAAAGTGTTTATAGAGAAATTAGTGACACATCTATTTACTATTTATTAAGGGAACTCTTTTTGTAAAGTGGCACCACTAAGATGAACAAAATAACAAACTGAAATTCAGAAAACATTTTTATGAGCAGAAATAAACAAAAATGGAAATTAATGGGGGAAAACTACAACTAACTGGAACTATATTGTATGTTTGTAAAACTTGATGAAATTATAGATATTAATTCCTTCGTTTTGGTATTTATGAATCTATTTATTTACCTTTTCGCAGCGCTCCAGCTGCACTGATCCACAAAATGGCCGCCACAGAAGTTGGGAGAAAACTGTCAGTTGGTCAACAATAATTGGACACATCTCTTGAAAATGTTGTTTTCTGTTGAGTATTTATTACCCCAATCAAATGTAGATAATCACAATACTTTCTGAATTCTGCACCTAAAAATTAACCAAAGTAAGAAAAAACTAAAACTACTAACAACAACTAACCAGAGTCTGGTAGTAACTAGTTACATTTGCTCAATTACATTTATTTAACGTTTGGTTCTTTATTGAAATAAATTGATTTGGAAAAATTTTCTGTTACCTGATTTGTTAAAATGTTACATGAATTATTGTGATTTTAGTCCTTAAAATACCCAAATTTCCCCTTAGTTTTTTATTTTGGTCCATCTGATGATGTAATTTTGATATTAAATGATTGATAATTTGATCTACCAAACCTGTTTTACTCCAAGTTAAGAAATTTCTTGGACTTTTTTCTTATGTTGAAGTATCGCTATTCTTACTTGGGTCCAATTTTTGGGTACTCTGCCCATCTCTGACTGAAACTAAACAATATTTAACCAATACAAACGAACAAACCTTCTCTAAAAACTAAATAAAACTGAATTAGGCAAAAAGTCACAGCAAAATAAAACTGGCTCCAAGCACACTGTTCATAACAAGAAAAGGTCGATGAAGACTTTATTTAGTCCATCACTGTTCTGTGGATCCATCATCACCGTGTTCATCTTCATTCTGAGCATTTCCCCAGCAGGTGGTCCGTCCATCCACTGATCATTACGCCCAGGGGTGTAAATGGGAATATGCTGACAGAAGTGTCAGATCTGATGGGGATGCAGGATTTTTCTGTCTGATTTGCTCTGCAGGTATCAGGATCAGGTGCAGATGCTTCAGTAATATCACTGCTCGCCTTTAATCATGCGCCTTTTCTTGTCCACTGCTGGGGTTTTTCCATCTGCACCTCATGGCCAGATGAATGAGTTCTTCTTTCAGATTATTTGAGGAGAAAATAATCTGACGTACTGTAGATGTGAGTGACGCAGCGTAATGTTTGCCATCTCTCTTCTTCTTCTTCTTAATGGAACGATTGTTGTGTTTCTCCTGTCTTAATCTGTTTTGATGCCAATCATCTATTTCAACACCGACTGACAGAAAAGTAATTTTCTCTCTAGTCATCGTCTCTCCCTCATTGTCCGACAGACAGGAATGCCTCAGGCGCCTTCATCTTTTACCTGCTGGTTTATTCAAACGGTTTGTTTTTTTTACTGCTTTCAGCGTTCAGCATTTGTTTTTGAAATCATTGTTGGTCCTCTTGACAATAGCCCATAGATTTCCTATAGGGGTTAAAGGTCAACCACAGTAATACTTTGGTAACTGAACTAGCTTTAGCAGAATTGGGCGGTACCAAGTCGCTGCACCAAAAACCACTGAAGGAAACGACACAAACCTCAGAAGACGCTGAGCAACTTTCTGATTCATGAAATGTAAACAATAACGGAGCAGCATCTGATTTTAGCAGCTGTAAGATTTCTCATATTTTTGGCAAAAAAACCACGAGACATTTTTCCTTTTAGCTTTAAGCTGGCGTGTCTGTTTTGGTTGTATTTACCCAGAATGCTCTGCGCTGTAATTCACTTTCTGTTTTTGTAGCGGTCTGTGGTCCACTTGGTGTTCATGTGTGCATTCAAACCGCACCAGAGTTCCTTTCAACCAAACCAAGACCGAGGTGTGTAGATGGACCAGAGTTTGATTTTACGTTCACACCTCCTTAAACGAACCGGACTTTCTAGATAAATGAACTGCAGTTTGATTAAAGCGGTCTAAACAGCACAGTGTGAATTCAGAGTTTATGGTATCATAAATCTGATTAATTTAACTGTTTATCCCAATCGGCCACTGGAGGTCGTGTAGATCACATTATCGCTGTTTCCAGCCTTTTTCCTCCTTTTCATTCTGTTTTATGTCCTTACCATCCTAAAGGGTCAAATCCTGGTTGTGTTTTTGTCATTTTTCAGCCTCCCGTTGCCTCCCAGCCTCTGTTGCACTCCATTCTTTCTCTCTCAGTCCCCAAGCAGAAGGCTTTATTGTGGCTTCTGGTGTTTTGGTGGAATTATTCCTCTGTACCCCCTGGGATTTGGCAAATGACGGCATAAACCCTCGGTAATTCCTCAGCGCTAACCACAAACATGCTGCTTTGGTCCCTGTTCGAAGCATATGTGTGTGAGTGTGTGTAAACGTATACAGTTGTGTTTTTGCTCTTTGGAAAATAGTTCCTTGCTTCTCTCCATTACTGCCCTGAAATCTAAATGGGTTTTATATGTGCAAAAGGTTACTACAGTGCAAGAAAACAGCAGGAACTGCTCGCATTCTGCACCAGAAGATGGTTTCACCGCTAACCTGCTCACATTGTTGGAGGAAAAGAGTTGCTTTTAATCAGCCACTGCTTCTGCCACGGTTCATAGTGTTTAAGTTATTCTATTCTGAATCTACAGAGCCTAAAGGAACAGGTACAGATACAGCTGTTGCCATGTTTCACCTCCAGGTGTTGCACTTGGACTTAAAATGTTAATTTCTGCAAGATTAGCTTGCTTGTTCTTTATGGTTTGGAAAATTTAAGTTGTTTTTGAGGCTTAAGTTTTTCCATTTTAAGGATTTTGTCACCCAGTATCTCAGTGGAGGATCGAAAGACTTTGAGATGGATTCGTCATCAGGACAGAGGTTGCTGAGGAAGGAACCTGCAGCAGGATGAGGTTGGACTCGGTGGTCTGAAGGCTTCGTTGGGTTTGTCTTGGTCGACGTGACATTCAGTGTCACATGGAGGACTGGTACACTGACGTTTAAGGAGGAGGACTGGTGCGTCATTCTGAAGAGATTCTTATCCAGGGATCACACTTATTGGTTGTTGTAAAAGGGCTTTTGATTGATTATTTATCTGCAGGATGAAAGTCAGCGACCAGGTCTTTCATCCTGGTTGGGGAACTCCTGTGAGGATTTAGTTGCGCTCGTGTGTTTTGTGGTGCTTCAGAAGGTTTACAACTGAGTCTTTTGAGGTATCGGGTTGTTTTAAAAGCTTTCTGGACTTTGTGTACTAAAGGAAGAACTGCATTCACAAGTCAAGCTTGCTCTGTGCGTGTTGGTGTTCTTTGGGACCGGTCCTGTTCTAGGTGCGGCGGTGGAGAGGAGGATGTCTGGTTGGGGAACCTTACTGTCATGTTTCAGGTTTGCAAACAACCCAGACGCAGAGGCCTTCTGTCCGGTGAACATTTGATCAAATAAAACAAAGTCTTGCAAGGAGTTGAACAATCAATAAGACGTTTCTCTCCAACAAGCTTGAGGACAGAGGTAGGCATTGGAGTTGGACGATATCTCTAGACATTGGGAAGAATCCAACTAGGAGTGAAAGAAGAAGGGCTTGACAATATGACTCTTGAATTAACACCAGTCCTGTTTGGCAAGCTTTAATCAAACTCTCATTTGTTTGGCTAGAAAGTTCAGTTTGTTTGTGGAGGTTTGAACTCAGAATCGAACTCTGATTTGGACCAAAAAAAAATCAAACCCTGGTCTGCTTACAAACCTTGTTCTGGGTTTGGTAGAAGTAAACTGAAGTGTGGTTTGAAATCCTACAATCTCTAAAATCTGACCACACTCCACTTTTTTATTTATTTATTTTTTTTTATTTTGCGAAGAACGAAGTTGTGCTCAGTGTCTCATTCAGAGTTTTCTGTTGTTTTCTTCAGTGGTTTTTGGTGCAGCGCCCCCACAGGCGAGGAGGGGAACAGCCTTTTCAAAGGGTTTGGTTTGTTTGACATCGAACCGAGTCTACTGGATTGTCAGGTTACAAAACAGCCTAACTCACTCGCTTTTTCTCTAACACAAGTGGCTTTTAAGCTAAGTGTTCCCTGTTTTCCATTGTTTTTCTTGCCTTTGCAGTATTGTTGTAGAGTTTAGCAGGAATCTTCCTGCCTCCTTTCTGACTATCCAGAGTGACATCAGAGTCTTTGTGACCATCTGAGGCCTTTGGTGTTCTGGTCTGAACCCTGAGCACTGGAATATGAACGTTTTGACCGCAGCAAACGAGTCCAGGGCTCTCAGAGGTAAACAGTAATGGGAGTCGGGGGAATTCAGCTGAGGGCACAGAAGCATAAACACAAAAACTGAGCTGCTTCTCCTTCATGTGTTTATTGTGGAGCTAAATTCCTCCATCAGGCCTGGAAAAAAGAGTTTTAAAGCTTCTTCACTGCATCTTTTAATCAACAAAAAAGTGTAGAGAAAGCTCCTCTTTTTTTATTTTTGACAAATTCCCCTTTAAGATGAACTCATGTCTGACCCCGTGACCTCTCAGCATGAACATGCTGCATAAATGCCTCCAAGCAAAACTGTGAGACTCATTTCTGACTTTACCTGGAAGTGTTGCTGTTGTAAAGGTGTTGAAAGACCAGACTCCGGGTCCGAAGGCTTCTCCTAAAGTTAAACAGTACCAGCTGAATGTCTGCTGTTATAACCCGTTAACTGCATGAAACCCTGTTATTAAAATGTAAAATTAACATGTAAATGGAAACTTTAATAACAAAACATTGTAAAACATGTCAGCAGCTGATAAATTTAAAAAATATTAACTTAACCCTTTATGTTTGTGCATTTTTATGCAGTTTATTGAAACAGTTGTATTTATGTTTCCCCTCCAGCTGTAGTATAAGTTGGACTGATTAAAAATATGTGATTTTTTTTTTTAATCACCATATTTTGTGGTATCATAAAAGTGACAGAAATTCCTAAATATGCTCTTGAAAATCTCTTTCCAACTGCATTTAATCATATTTATAAGATGTATTGATATTTATTCATTGAAGAAACAGAGGAAAAATATTTGAAATAGTTTGGGGTTTAATTAGAATTTATTATATGAAAATTGTGATACAATTGAATTAATTCTTATCAACAAATCTCATGATAAATACATTTTAAAAAATATTTACAATTAACTGTAAGGTTTACAATAAATACTAATCCATATTTGTTCACATATCTACCTAAAAACAAGGCAAATACAGTGAGAAAATTGTTATAAACATCATTAGTTGGAATTAACTGTAAGAAATATAAATCAAAATTCTGATAGGGAATCAGGATAAACGATACGATAAACGTCCAGCCCTGTTACGGTTCCTGTTTACCCCTACAGATCTTCTTCAGAATCTGTTGCGGAGCACCTCAAGGTTTGGTGTTTGGGTCATTTCTTTTTGCTAAATCAAAATTATCTGACTGCATTTGACAAATGTTTATTATTATACTAATGACACTCAGGTGTATCTATCCGTAAATATTGATGAATCCAATCAGGTGGTGAGACAATAACTATATATCTGAGATGTAAAACCCTGGATGACTTTAAGTTATCGTCTTTGGACCAGAACCTTCTGAAAAACAAGCTGGCACTTGAGGAATTAACTTGGAATACAAGAATAAAATAAAAACTTGCCAACCAATCAATTAAACCCCATAATAAGCAGTTTTCTAAGACATATTTCTTTCTTTTCCCTCCACAGTGTTTCAATTAGTAGAAAAACAGAACTAGCCCTTTAATTTGTATTTATGCCTTATTCTCAGTAAATACAGGCATTATTCTTCTATTTTCCATAACTGATACTTGTAACTGTGGATGTAAAATATTTTTTTGTTTTCACCCAAAAACTTCCTTCCCATCACGCCGGATTTCTTCACCCATTGCAGACAAAATGTTCCAGCTTGGTGATGGCAGCAATGTCGGGATGCCACACTCCAATTATATCCGTCAATAAAGATTTCTGAGCAACAAAACTGTAAATTACCAGGACTTAAATATGCTTTGTTTGCACAGACGTTCATCTGGGCCTTGGATTATGATTTCCCGCTAATATAAACCACCTCCACGAAGCTTCTTGGCTGATTGCTAAATGCTAAACACAACAATGAAATAAAAGTTTTTTTGTTCTTGAGACACGTGCTTAATTTAAACCTCCCACTTTCACATAAATAATAAGCTGTAGTTTGAGAAATGTGCATGATTAATTGGTAGAACACGGCGTTTCAGCCAACAAACACATAAAGTTACTGATTTAATCTCTAGTGAACATTGTTCCTGAAAGATTAGCACAGTTAGATCAACCAAGGTCATGCTGTCCTGTTAATGCGAAGCATTTTAACATTTTTCACCCTAACCTTGGTGCATACTGGTGGATAAACGGGAACTCCTCCAAACAGCAAGGGCTTTACTTTTGACCTCTTACAGGTAGAAACAACTTCGTAGAGGCAGGACAGACATGCACCGGTACGACGGCTTAGTCTGCGAAACCTGTGTAACGCTCCCAGTAAACCTGGGTGAGTTAATGGTAGCCATCAAAACAAACGTTGCCTTAGAGCAGCATATAAAAGTGGGACTTAAAACCACTTGTGTTGCCTCTTAAAAACGCAGCCCCCACCGTGTGTTTTGGGAATTCAACCATTATAAAATACATTTCATGTGAGCAAATAGAGCAGGAAGGAATAAACAGATGCTAACCTGTGGGACAAACCGCATGCTGATTAGCAAGTAACGTTATAACCTAAACATATTGATATAAATCTATGTATAGATGTGGATAATTGTTGGTTTCTCCCCATTAAGAAAAGCCCAAAAATGTCACAGAAATAACTTGAAACTAACAAAAATAATAATACAGATTTACTGAAAAATGAATCACTAAAATCAGACATTGTGGTTCAACAGAATCATTAAAATGAACTAATGGGACAAACCCGAACAAAATTGAACCTTTTGAGATAATCCCTGCAAGGAGGCTGGAAAGTCTTATAAAACACAATAATCCACATGATAAGACATTAAAAAATTCACTGTACTGATAAAATGTTAAGATAAAAACAATTAAAGTGACATAACATTAGCTCGTTTTAACTCAAAAAGAATTACTGATGCTGATTTTCACTAATCAGCATCAGAATCAACTTTATTCGCCAAGTTTTTGGACATAAATGAGGAATTTGACTGCATGGAGTGACAAACGGCGATGAAGTTCTTACCCTCACCAGAAACTTGATGGCACACACTGTTTGCTCCAGCGTGTGGCATCAGCGGGCCAGGCCAGGAATCCCTGCCCACATTCACATGTAACCGAAAATAATCCCCTTTCCCAGGAATTAGTCATTGTCTGAGGACGGACCACCAGCCTTGATGTTCCTAGTAAAAGTCTTGTGAGGAATCTCCTCTGTCAGAACAAGCATGTAAAGTCTTTAAAGGGTTTCTCCAAATCAAATTAACGACTTTTTAAGACCATTGTGAATGAATGTCAAGATCTACGTTAAGACAACTGGAAGAACTTCTTCCAGACAACTGCCAATAAATTTGCACTTACCCACGACAGGTGCAGAAACGCTAGCAAGGGTATATTAGCAGCTAGTTAGCGATAGCTTCAATCACTCAGTGAGAGATCGTAATGAAGATGTTTGCATGCGACTCACACTTTTGCCTGACAGGAAAATCCCACAAAAGACAAAATTTAAGACCTGTGATTCACGTATGAAAGGCCAACTTTCTGAAGAATTGAAGACATTTTAACGCCTTAATTTGAGATTCATTCATTTAAATGTAACCCATTATGCTTCTTTGAACAAGTTAGGATGGATCTATGGGTTATAAAAAACAAGTTTTTTACACAAAATTATTCTCGGAAACAAGATTTAAGTCACCTCAGTTATAGGGTTGCTAGGTAACGGGCTGGGGTTGCTAGGTAACAGGCTGGGTTCCCTGGGGTTGCTAGGTAACGGGCTGGGGTTGCTAGATAAGGGGGTGGTTTGGCTGGGGTTGCTAGGTAACGGGCTGGGGTTGCTAGGTAACGGGCTGGGTTTCCCCCAGGCTGATCTGTGATGTTACTTTCCGTTGTTTTTTGATAAAACTCTTTTTCCAGACACCAAAAAACGTTTCAGGAAAACGGCTTGGGGTTTATTTGTTTGTTTTTAAAGCACCTGAGTTGAGACTGAAATGGGAGTATAAAAAGGTGCAAAATGTGAGTTTTGAATAATAACAGGTGTGTTTTTAGACTCTTTAAGGATGCGCACTCATGGAAACTCCTGTACATGACAGAAGCCTCTCAAGTTGCTGCAGTTTTGAAGGGGGAAACAAAAGGAAAACACAAACGTACACATAGGAATAAAAAATGTCTGAACATGAGACTTGAGTTTAACTCCAGACCTTAATCCCTCTGTATGACCATTATTTTATTTACATTTGCCTAAATTTTGAGAGTGCAGCAGAAACAGAGCACTGTCTCTCCTCATAGCGCCTGGTAATGACTGTAACCCCCGTAGCAAAAAACACAAGATAAATCTCCAAGCCGACCGTTTTGGGGCCAAAGTATGTGGAAGGAAATGAGAAAAAGTGCTTGACAAAAAGAACGTCAGCAGCGTTTTCCTGTGCACTCTTCACCTCTACGAACGGGGGACAGAAAGTGGTGGGATGGAGATGAAGAAATGAAAGGAGAAACAAAAAACCAGGGAGTGATTAGAGGTAAACTGGAGGATGAATGGGAGAGTTTAACAAGCGTGTTGGGCTCTCGACAGAACCAAAAGTGCCTCTGAGAGGGCTAAAATATGAATACTTGTGGGTATGTTAAACACACTGACTTTATAGCTCCCCATCCAGAGAAGACAAAATAAAACACAGCTATTAGGAATTGAATGAAATGAGAAAGCTAAGCTAAATGAAGTTTGTGGTCATGGATTGGCAATCTCGCCGTTGCTGTAAACAGTAAGAGTCGGAGCTGGAGAGGATGAAAAAACGAGCTGGTTTTCCGCGAGGTCACAGAGAGGCTGCGGAGTCTGGACCCGGCCGCTGGCTGCTGGAGTCCCTGACCTTCCTGTGCCTTTAACGCCAGCCTTATGAACCCTCATCGCCGCGTTACAAACGCCCTCCACCACACCATGAACTCCCCGCGAGCCCATCAGTGGCACCCTTACGAGCCCCCGAGCGCCGTTTAACCCAGAAGTTCCCAGGCAGGCCCTCGCCGCAGCACAATGGCTCCCCTGTCACCCGAACTGACACCAGAACCTCTCCGGCCGTTGGGCTGCACATGGAGGAGCGGGCCGCATGGCTTCTGCACTCTAAAACACAAGTGGAGTTTACCTTAAAATAATGTATGCAAACTCCTCACAACAAATCAAGTTTTCCAAACTTAAAAATATTTTAGTGGAATTCTAAGATAACACATCGAGTTGTGATGACACAGTGGTACACACTGAAACTTAACTAGTTCTCCTTACTTGATAAATACATGCAAACTCGCCTCAAAATGTTTTTGTTTCCGTTAAATTGACTGATTGAGTAACTGGAATAATATGCAAAATTACATTTTCAAAAGTTAAAAGTTAAAAGTTTATCTGCAAGTTGTACCTCTTAAGAGTACACAACACTTGAGTATGTCATGATGACACAAAACTACACACAACTCAACTCTTCTGTAAAAAGGTAATCAGTTCCCCTTAAAAAGTAGCTGCAAACTCAGGGGGCGTAACTTAAAGGGACAGTGTCATGTAAAATCAACTTTTTAAAGCTTTACATCGTGTTATAAAGTTATTCCCTCATCAAAAACATACCTGGAGTGCTGCTTCGATTCTTAACTCATGTTTGAGAAATCTTAAGTTAACAATGGCCACCATTCAGCTATGCAAAACACCTTGATGGACTTAGATCCGCCTCTGAGGCATAGCTCCTCCTTCGAGCTGCAGCTTCCAAGATTCAGCTCCTTCAGACTAGCCAACAGCAAGTAGCAAACAGCTGAGGGGACATCTACTGAGCTCATTATAGAAGCTACTTCTCAGTGTCGCGTCTGCACTGGTAAAAACGTTAAAGAGTTAATAGAGGAGCCATGTTGTGACGACTTCCTGAAGGGAGAGATTAAGAAAGAGCAGGAGTTTTTAAAGAGACAGAGGCCCAATTTCAAGGTGTTACATGACAAAGTAAATGTTTTTTTAAGTCATATTTGATATATATAGGGTTTTATTTAACAACTGAAGTTAAGATAGTTACTTGAGCAATAAAATGGGACTATATGTGCCTAGGAAATACTTAAGTACTGCACGTTTAAGTTAACTTAATAAATCTGAATATGTTGTCATTAGTGAAACGAAACCAAAAATGTTAATTTGCTTACTAGTACCTACTCTTACGGAAAGAAACTTTGGCAGAAAAAAATAGAAAGCAGTGATAGTTTGCTCATGTTTTCATTAAAACAAAGAGCCATAAGGCACATCGGTCATTAAATGAACATGTAATTCACAAATGTGAAATGTAAATACCAACATATAGCTAATGACAGCTGGACTGGTCTGAAAACGCCTTTACCTTTTCACTTTAAACATCTTTAAACTATTTTTTTTTTTTTTTTTTACATAAAGTGGTTTAATCTATGGTGCAATGCATTGTGGGATACCTTGTTGGCCAATCAAATCCTTAACTGTTTTTGCATTGACTCCTCTTATCAAGTGTTTTTTATCCAAAAGTACAAGTTGATGAGAATTAAGTTATGTTCGCTCGAAATATTCTTCCTGTTTTGCAGTGTGGAGGCTCTGCCTGTAACTGAGGGGTCACGGGTTCAACCTCGGCAGCGGTCAGCCCGTAAGACACGACCCCTCACTTTGACCCACTGGATGCCTTTAACTCAATCTCTTCCCAAAGCAAATGCAGCTAATGTAATAAAACCAAATGCAATGAAGCTTGTAATGTAATAGGAGGCGAAAAATGCCAGAAGAGTCAAAATAAGACTGCTCTTGTCAGCATTGTTCGACTAATTTGCTGCTGATCAGCCGTTTTTCTCCAGCCACTATTTAATTTAATAGAACGTTTACCCAGAATGCCGATCCTCAAAGCCGTTGTCCCCGAAAACGAATTGAACTCAGCCACTTCTGAGGCAGCTTCCGACATGTGAAAATTGCAGCTGCGTCTTCAGGTAAATTGGCCAGGGTTTCTCATTTCCTCAAAAATTGACTCTTTGGAGTCTTACAAGGTTTGCGCAGGATGCTAATGATTTGTTTTAGCAGCGGGAGGTCCCCGTGGAAGCAGGCTGTGAATACCTCACGGGCCCCTTTAGCGGCATCTTACGAGGGTCTTGTGAACTGCTGGTGAACCCCGGGTCTCTTCCTAAGCAGCCTAAAGTAAACAGTGCAGAGCCTGCTGGGTGACCCTCTTACTTAATAACACACATTAGCTTTGCCTTCTTTTGTACCTGTTTTATTCATAGGGCAGCAAAACCTTTTTATTAGAAGTATATATGAAAAACAAACACAAATGTTGACCAAAGAGTCACATGGAACGACAGACAATACATAAAAATATGCTAAATGACACTAACGATTATTTTACTGAACGATTAATCGATTATTCTGACGATTAATTGATTTAGAAGATTAACAAATTTGCACTTTCTGCAGATTTTTTATTTATGCCTTTTTGTACAATATTAAAAATACATTTAAAGATCCAATAAATACTTAAATTCCTTCTATAAAGAGGAAAATAAACATTTAATTGCCTAAAATGCAATAATATAGCATTGCGATGCTTCATCATTTTAGTAAAGGATGCATCTGCTTTCTCTTTCTGCTCAACATACAAACTGTCGGGCTGATCTGTTGACTGATTTCAGGTTAACTGCCTATTAATTGGATAACAAAAGGTGCTTTATATGATATTTTTACATCTTTGAATCCGGTGGAGCTGAAACTGCCACTTCATGAGTTTCGATTTGAACATATTTACAGACAAAGATGGTTTTTTGTCTTCAATATAAAATGTATATATTTTTGCACAGTTTTGACTTAATTACTGCTTTGAATATGTTATTCTATGAGAAAATCACCTTTTTTTCCAGTCGGTATACTTCAGATAATGATTAATTGATTAAAACGTTTGACAAGTATTTCAATGTTTGATTAATCACGATTAAACTGATTTTACCTACAGTTAGTGCCCAATTTTATCCGAATAATCAATTAATTGCCAGAATAATTGATTAACCGATTAATAAAATCAAAACAAATTGTTGGTTGCAGCCTTAATTTCAAAGTATTTTGGAATCAAATGTGACCAACAAAATGATCCCCAATTGGTTGAAAACACTAGAGGCAAGGTGTTGCGACAGCCCAGTCAAAGTTCAGACCTAAACTTGATTAAGTTGGGACCTTAAGAGATCTCCAAAGAAACAAATTGATAAAATATATATGTATAAAACATGAATTGTGTTGAGTTTGCTTAGTTTTTTTGCTTCTAAACAATAAAAATGTAGAATAGTTTTGTTTTAAACTTTGATTTAAATAACTTTAGAACCAGCATAAAGCCAGAAAGTCCGACATCCATGGCTCCTAATTTTGTCCCTCTGCCTGTCTATAACTCATGATCCTTGGTTTGAGGATTGTTGAGCAAACAAGCCAAACTGCGGCGAGTATTTATCATCCTCTGTGACATTTCAGTGACAGGCTGAACAAATAACAGTAAAATTACTCGATAGTTAAAATAACTGGCCCAGATTGAACCATTATCTCCAGAGCAAGCCTCCGTCCTGGTTCCAGATGTCATTCTTTGTCCCGTCTTCCCCGATGGCGGCAGCTCTGATTCTCCACGTTGGCTGGTGATTAGCTTGTCACAGAAGCTCCTGTTTCTGTTTAATATTCCCAAGGAGGCTTTTTAAGACGCTTTTAGCCAGAGAGTAGAAGAGGATGTGAAGCCCATTTTAACGGTGGGAGACGTCTTTTTCCCCTCTTGGATCCAGACAGCCTAAAGGTCAGGGGTCAGCGGCTTACTGTAACGTGTGTTTCTGTGTGTTAGCATGATCCCAGCTCTGTTCTCTGCTGGTGTTAGAGAGCTATATACAGTGAACACATCGTTAAAGCTCAATAAAAAGCTTTTATTCAGCCCCAACTCATTACTGCAGCTTTAACACCTTATGCAGAAATATTTGGGTGTTTTACATACAGTAGGTGGCGACTCACCAAAAGCTTAATTCACTAAGTCAAAATGGAGGAGAAAAGTTTAATTCTTGTAGTCAAATCAAAACAACGTAGCTCAAACAGTTACCAATTATGAAACGAGCAATAAACATTACATTTACCAAATACTATCATCAATATAAGTTGGTTATTGTTCCAGTTATAATGAATCTAAACTGGTGAGGTTTTAGTCTAGACTGAATAGAAAACGTTGATCAATGTGACTGTAGATAAAGGCATGGATGAGTTTCTCTAGATCTCACTGAGACGTTAGTCCTCCAGATGTTGTTCAGCTGGTTTTTAGTTGCAGTAACTGAAGCTGTGTGTTGACTCTGGATCGTACGGAGGCATATTAGGGCCACTGTAGAAAAACAAGGAAATGTTGAGCTCCAAAAGTCGAGAAATTGAGAAACTTTTAGATCAATCTCAGACATTTTCTAGAACTAGCAAGGAATAATGTTTCTATTTTTAAAAGTCAAAAACTTGCTAGAAAAAAAAACAGATTTTTTTACATTTGTTTCAGAAATAATTCTGACTTTGACAAGTCAAAAATGTGAAAGTTTCCAAGTTTTTTCATGAAAATTTTTTAGATGAATCACAAAATGTCCTTTTGCTTTGTTTCTTCCTCGATTCTTCTTTCTTTCTGAGATAATTATTAGTCGTATGTTTTAAATATCGGCCAACTGTAGACAATCCTGTTGTATCTAGAGTTTTCTTTCCAAAGAAAACAACAGAAAACTGTTGTAGATAGTTTTCTACAACTGTCTACATAAACAACAGTTTTCTACTGTTTATTTTTCACCATTAATGAGCTAAAACCTTTACCAACTGCTCTTTTACTCATCCGGTGGTAACCAGAGTGAAAGAGCTGTTGCTAGGTAACCAGAGAGTGAGAGAGCCGTTGCTAGGTGACCAAAGAGTGAGTGAGTCGTTGCTGGGTAACCAGAGTGAGAGAGTGAGTGAATTCCACCAACATTTATTCTAGCTGTTAGTACTGAGTGAATGTTCTATATATTTAATATTCTTTCAGACATATTTATTGATTTTGATCACATCTATTGCGATATGTATATGTTATTGATTCATTGATCGGCCTGTAAAACTCTTTGAACTGCCTTGTTGCTGAAATGTGTTATGAAAAACCTTGATATATTCTATTAATTTATTGCGATATTCAGTCCATTGCCTGGTTCTCATCAGCCTTCTGAATAAGAAATGTAGTGATTATTAAGCACGAACGCTGAACGTTAAAATGGTTTAAATTCACCTCAAACTCAGCCGTGAAACCTGGATGAAACGTCAAATCTCCAGGTTTCCTGGCGGTCCTTGACCTCCGTCAGGAAGACCGGCTCCCCTGCGCCCCCCCGTTCCTCTCGTGCGTTTAATTTGCTTATTTTATTTTATTTTTCTTTGCGTGTTTCTTCCTCTCTCTGTCGATCTGTTTCTCCATCACCCCTTCGTCACGCTTCGTTCCAGTTCTCTCTGTAATTACGCCCGAAAATAAACACCAGTTGGACGGGCCACATCAGTCACAGGACGGGACGCACACATGCAAATTTACACATGTAATCACACTTTCTCATACAAACACACGCAGTCGGGAGGATTTTGGGGAAACTTTTCAACCGGTTACTCCAACTCCAGTATTTCTAGAAGAGAAATCCGTTTTTTAAAACAAAAAAGTGTTTATTTTTCCCTCTCTGGCCTTTGATGGCCAACTGGATCCATATGCGTCTCAACCCAGTAAACTGTTTTCCACATGGACCGATGGGTCCGCCGGTCCGGCTCTCAATTTGAACTTGTTTACAAGCGAAGGATTTACATGTTTAATCCAGCGTCCTTTAGATCCGGAGCGCCCAAAGCTTCAAAACTTGGGTTTCTATTTACTTTATTGGTGTGCGTTTTTGTGTTTTCCTGGGTCTCTTTGTTTCAGCTTTGTTTTAATTTGACTTTCCATGTTTTTGCCAAATGTTAAGATCAAAAGCTTCCAGCGGGTCACAAGTTAAAATCTCTTATTTAACTCGTTGGGAAAAGATGACTCTGGTTTGTTTTTGATCATACGGTGCATCTCTTCACCAAAGGTCTGGTTGTAATTTTCTGTCTCGTTCCCATTTATTATCAAATCTGTCGAAAGTGCACAAACACACACCGAGGTTGTGTCTTCGTTCCGTCTTTCCAGGCTGAGTAAGAGATCACAAACGTTGTTTTGAAAGCTGGGAAGAAAAATCATTTGGGTCGGGTTCTGGTGTTTCATCCGGTCCTCTTCATCTGTCTGGGTGTTACGCCCACGCAGACACATGCAAACCCTGCAGGATCTCCGGCCGACACTTTCTGCCGAAGCTGTCCAACTAATTGACAACAAAAGTCAAGAGGACACATCGAAAGACTAACTCACTAATTTATAGTTTTCATCGTACTATCCTCTGGTTTTTGGGGAGTTTTTGCAATAAAACACTTTAATCTTTCGAATTTCCATCTGAGGATGAGACAAATAAAACTTTGTTTTCATCAACCTGGAACTTTTTTCTGGAAACAGTTGAGACTCGGCTGCATTTGTTACATTTTCAGCTGCTGCGATTCACTTTTACGCTGCAAAATTTTCTGAAAAACTTGTTCACCTCCTTGCCTGTGGGGGGCGCTGCAGCACAAACCAGTGAAGGAAACAACATGAAAACTCCTGAAGAACGAAAATTGAGAGGCGTCAGATTTTAACGGTTGTAGGATTTCTCTTTTGTGTTTGATAAACCATTGGGAAGCCATTTCTCCTGCTAGCGCTAGTGCTAGGCTAGCATGTTTATTTTGGGTGTATTTACCCAGAATGCAAAGGATGCACCTGCAGCTAAAAAATACTCCTCAAATCAACATGTAAAAAGTTCAATCCTTTCTGCTGGATTTAACATCAATATAGAATAGAGCTGATCTGGAGATTAATTCTTCGATTAACTGATTAAGAATCAGATTATAAAAAGTGCTTAATTGGAGATTTATTCACTGAATTTGAACCACATGAAATGAAAACTGCCACTTGTGGAGTTTTGGTTTACAGAAAGAAGGTTTTGTTTTATCTTAAATTCAAAATGTGATTATTTATTGTACATTTTTGGGTTAATTAAATCTCTGAGGATCTCTTTCTTTTTTGAGTCCAGTTAATGATTAATCGATTACTAAATTAGCTGATTATTACAATAATCGAATCTTCATGATCAATTTGATTAACCAAATCTGCCCAATGAAAAACAGATCCAATATCCTCCAATGAAAATGCAGCAACAATTGATGATTAATCAATTTCTAAATTAGTTGATTATTTCAGTACTTAATTAATGATTAAAATAATAATTTCAGCCCTACAAAAACTTAGATATTCAACAGCATCCAATGAGAATGTGACAGTAAACGATTAATCGATTACTAAATTAGTTGTTGGTTATTGCAAAATTTGATCACGATTAATCTGATTAATTGTTTCAGCTGTATGAAAAACAGATATCCTCAGCAGCAACATAAACGTCTGACTTTATGTTCACTACAGCAAATAATTGTCAACAAATGAGCAGAGCAAGAGAGAAACATGAAACCAACTCAGTCGTTTTGCAAGACCCCAAATGGCTGTGATGCCCTGAATACCTCAAACATAAAAGTTTTATCGAAGCCAATCAGAGACAGGATTGTTTAAGTCAGAAATGAAAACTGGGCCATATGTCCCCCCAGGTCCAGCCTCCAATCCAAACAAGAATCACCAACACTAAATGCAGGAAATTTAAAAAAGACGAGGGCAAAAGGACACGATGCGACGCAGGAAATGCCGTCTCCCTCTAACAAGTGCTGTTCATGCATTAAAGATGACGCGGCTCCCAACTCTGCCGTGAAACGCAGCAGATTGACGGCTGGAGCAGGAAGAAGCCGTCGCTGATCCTCCGCCTCCTCCGTCTTTTCGTGACGAACAGAAACCCAGAGAACAGATTGGACACGAGGATCCTCAAACTCGGCCTCCGGATTGGAATTCTGTCCACATGTTCCCATTTGATCCCTGTTATTGCAGCCACTGGAACACAAATCCCAGCGACATTCCCACAACCACATGACGGAGGCGGCCTCGGGGGGCGCCTGCCAGCCTGCATGCATGCATCACAACGTTTCTGTGTTGTTTGTTCTGCGGTTCTCCGCTCGTGATTGGCTGGGCTTGCTGGAGCTAACGGGTCGTCCCGTCTGAACGCTGGCGGCCGCGCCGGGCCCTCTGGATGAGACGGCCCTCCTGGATGAGATCAAGATGTTTCTTTTAATTTGTTCGGAAGAAATTGTACCAACATCTCGCCAGTTACAAGTTGGTTCAATGGCCGGCCAGGAATGTAGCTTTGAGGCAACCCACAAAAAGAAGAGACTCTCCAACAAATCCAAGTTTAATGGATAGAGACCCAACCAATGCTTAAATCTGTACCACGGCGTGTTAGAGCCGTTGTAGGTAAGAAAGGAAAAGGAGTTGGACAAAAACACAGAAACTCAGGAAAAAACGTGGACATTGTTCAGCCACAAATGTTTGAAATTTCCTTAAAAAAAACCCTCAAATTTTGAGATTAATCTTAGAAATTTTCAAGAAGAATTTTGAGTTTGAAAAGTCAAATTTTGAAACACATAATTTCTGAGATGTTTGTAAAAATTTGTTTGTGTGTTTTTTGATGTTGAATCCCGAAACACGCAGTGGAGCTGTTGTCAGTCAGTTGCTACGGCAACGGGACGTTGTGTAGCGTCAGCTAACAGAGAGCGAGGGGGAAAAAAAGGATAGGAGTGGTTTTGAGTTGTTCTTCAGCGGGTTTTCTGCGTTATTTTCCCGTTTGCTGCACTGACTTAGTGATACCAACATCTACAAGTTTCGTTTTGTCAGCGGCTACAAGTAAAAGAATCGTCGTTTTGCCCTCCAACGTTGTGTGGATGTGCAAAATTACAAGATTTAAGCAACAATATGCAACATGCAAAACGACTCCTATTCCTGAACGTTATTGATTTGCTTACTGTAAATGTAGCAACAACAGCTACCTTCAGTAAAACGTCATTTACATGATTGCTTGCTTCTTGTTACACGACAGAGCTAATCGCGTTAATACGGGTCCGTCTGAATTCTCCGTCTCTGATTTTTGGTCTCTGACGTCGAGTCGAACGTTGATCCTTCGGAAAGCCGAGACTGACATGGTCGACTGAAAGAACACAATCACTCTCATCAACTCATCTCCCTCTGCTCCGCGGCCCAGCCCGCTCCTCAATGATGTGATAAACGTCCACAGATGTGGACGGCGCTGAGACGCTCCCACAGACGACTGACTGGTAGCTGCCTGCTAATGTGTTGTGAAGCTTCATAATTGGTCCATTTATCTTCATGCTAATGCGCTGTGGTGGAGCCCATCGGACCTTCGCTGGGAGATTATTGGATTCTCATGTGAAGCTGGAGCATCCAGAACTCTTTCCCACACACACACACACACACACACCTTGGCATGCCGCTGGGTCTCCATAGGACGCTCTGACAGTTGCACAGCATTTCATCACTCTGTCTTCACCAGTTTAAACTTGGTTTTTTAAAACCTATCTGTTCAAACCTTCATTTCCATTAATATTACTCAGTTAAATGTATGTGTAACATTTTTTTTTCTCCATATTTTTCCATCTCTATTTCATCCCAGCTTGAAGTTTAACTAAACAGAATCATCAAAAAAGTCAAGACTTTGACTAAATTATTTAAAAAAGGACGATTTTCAATAATGCTTGAAGACACTAAATGAATCTTTAGCACAAATCCAAAGTTTCCACACTGTTAGTCTCCTCCTCTTGTCTTGACAGAGCTGTTTCTTCTCTAGGCCTCTTCAGTATTCAATAGTTTTTTTCTGTGTAGTTTGGCAAATAAAATCTTCCCTGTGAATCTGCACAACAGAGTACATCTTCACCCTCGGGTGCCATCACCTCAGATTCAATGTCACACAAACAAACTATAAACCCCCCCCCCCAGAATTTACGAGCCCTCCACCCACTCCTCCCGTTAGGTCTCGATTTGCCTCCAGATCTGTTTTGCAACTGTAGATGTCCCCCAGGTTCTCCATCTGTCTTGTTTGGATCAAATTCTTGTTTTGTATTCACACCAAATTTTAACAAAGCTGCCAAAACGTTCATGTCTGCAGTTCCAAAGCAATCAAAAATGTTCTGAACTTCGAACATTGAGATTGAGATGTTGCAGACCACAGGTGCAGCTTTCAATGAGCTGCAGCGTCCAGAGCGGCCACTAGAGGGCGTAACCTTGGTACTGGGAGGCTGCAAGAGCCTCCAACAGGCTGGCAAAGCAAGTTTCAAACTAAATAGTTGGAAGGCTCGACTTCCAAAACAGGTATTTATATCAAAAGCTACACATTTAGTTAGCGAACTAAATATTTAACTTCAAACTAAATTTTCAGTTGGCAAGCTAAATGTTTAGCTTCAAATTAAATATTTAGTTTGGAGCCAAATATTTAGCTTAAAAGAACATTTAATAAGCAAACTAAACATTTAGCTTCAAGCTAAGGTAGCAAACTCATTCAACTACATATTTAGTAAGAAAGCTTAATATTTATCTTTGAACTAAATATTTAATTAGCAATTTAAATATTGCAAATCTAATTAGCTGGATTAGATTAAATATATAGGCCCAAACTTAAAGTTAGCAGGCTAAATATTTAGCTGTCAAGCAGAATATTTGGCTCTGAACTAAGTGTTTAATTAGCAAGCTAAATATTTAGCTTCAGTGTATATGTTTAGTTTGCAGCAAAAATACTTTAGATATTTAGTCAGCAAGTTAATATTTATTTCCAAAAGGTAAATATTTAGTTTGAAGCTATATATGTAGCTTGCTAATTAAAAATTTTATTTGAAATTGTGACATTAATAAGCAGCCCTAACCCTAACCCCTAAACCTAAAAGAAAGAAAATCAACTACCATTTAATTCTCTATGAAAAGCCAAAAAGCTGAAATAATTGCTGTTAATTTTTTACTTTAGCCACACTACTGCCAGAAACAAACCTGTTTACCAACACAAAGTGTTTCATAATTGTGAGGCGAAAGAAAAACAAAATGTTTTATCAATAACACCTGAACTTATACAGACTAAATGTATTTATATTTAGTTTGTGATGCCTCACCACTTCTAGATATTTGCTCTTCTTAACAGTTTGTGGAGAGCATTTGCTAACATAGCGTCTCCTTTTTTGACACATATTCTGCATTAAAACTTTGACTAGGCCAAACACAAACAAGCTTGGATTTAAAGCCCTATGTTTTATATCTTGGGAAACAGGCGCTACCTGTCTGTCCTCTGCGACTCCTTCCATGTCTCCATCTGGACGCGGAGACGCTCCCCGTCTTCCCGCCGTTACACAACTCCCCCGACTCCGCTTCAGTCTGAGTCGAGGTCGAAAAGTTCTTGGCCTGTCGACTCGGTGTTGGACGAGTTAGAGCAAATGTTGAACCAAACGGGCCAATTCGCTGCTGGAGCAAAAATCACAAACTGGCTGCATCACGCTCACACATGTTTGGAGGAACGCGCCGTTTCAAAGAGACAAACCTACAAACAGGTGTTTATGTCGTTGACTTTGATCGAATAGATAGATATATGGACACACTTTAAAAAATAATAAAAAAATCAGACGTTCCTGGGCTGTTTGGGATGCAGAGTCCCGCAGATTATTGCTAACATGTTTGTTTATTTCCGCGCTGAGGCTTTCCACATGATTCACATCAGAGCCGTTTCACCGGACCCCGTGGCCCGCCGCTTCATACGACACGTCTGCACACACAGCTTTACTCATGACAGACATGTTCTCAGAATCACCAGGTCTGGAGAAAAACCAGCAGGAAGTTCGCTGGATGATCACACTTCAGACATTTATCGTTTGCTTCGATAACTGGACGTAAACTCTGTCTTCAAGATGTGATTATCTTTTTTTATTCCAGGCTTGGCGATCAGTTGAGGTTTATGTTGAGTTCTTGTTGTGGCAACAGGAAGCGTAATTTGATGGAATAGCAACAATTAATTGGACTAATCACCATTAATTGTGATTAATCTATTATTGAAATAATTGTCAACTAATTTAGTAATCAATTAATTAACTGCAGAAAAGGCTGTTTGTTGAAGCTGAAGCTCTTCACAATGAACACATTTAAGATAAATCACTTTCTTTATCTGTAAATCTCTTCTATTCATAAAATTCTGTAAAAAATAAAATCTTTAAGCTCCATTTACAAATTATTTAATCCATTAATAATTGTTGATAGTATTTTTTTTTAGCTGCAGATGTGTTGAACATTTTAGTGAATAAAATGTTTTTCTAATTTATAAAAGGATTTTAATAGTTTTTAAATCTTTTCATGTATTTCTAATATATATACATGTCAATAACTCAAATGAAAAATGAGCAGAATGTGCCATTTTTAAAATCCGATTAATCAAATTACTGATGAATTAATGGATAACTAAAATAATTGTTAGCTGCAACTCTAATAAATCTAGTTTATTGTTTGAGGCTACATGAACTACAGTAAGTAACTTTTTAAAAATGTGAGATGAAAACTTTCTGCTCCAGTCAGAACCACCATGCAGGATCATAATTTATGTAATATTGTTGTTTTTGTTGCCAATATCTTGCAGCAACACAGACGCTAATATCAGTGTCCACATTTCTGAAGAAGTAAAAACAATAAATATATTTGTTGAGCTAATATGTCTATCTATGCAATGATTTAGCAGCAATAATGGTTTCCTAATTAAAAATGTTGCTTATTTTGT